>CM053769.1:116371290-116411648 GCA_028658325.1 Potorous gilbertii
AATATTGCTTCTAGGACTGTATCCCCAAAAGATCATAAAAGTGGGAAAGGGTCCCACATGTACAAAAATATTTATAGCAGCTCTCTTTGTGGTGGCCCCAAACTGTAAATCAAGGGGATGCCCATCCATTGGGGAATGGCTGAATAAATTATGGTGTATGAATGTAATGAAATTCTATTGTGCTATGAGAAACAATGAACAGAAGACTTCAGAGAAGCCTGGAAAGACTTATATGAAGTGATGACAAGCAAAAAGAGCAGAACCAGGAGGACTTTGTACACAGCAATGACCACAGTATGTGAGGAATTTTTCTGGTAGACTTAGTACTTCATTGAAATGCATGGACTTAAAAAATTTTCAATGGACTCTTGAGGCAAAACACTTTCCATATCCAGAGAAAGAACTATGGAATTAGATCGCAGACAGAAACAGACCATTTTCTTTGTATTATATTATGTTTTGTTTTGTTTTATGGTTTCCCTCATTCATTTTAATTCTCATATGCAACATGCATTTAATAGGAATGTATGTGTCAAAACTATATAAATTGTATGCTGTCTTAGGGAGGGAGTGGGTAGGGAAGGAGGAATAAGGGGGAGGGAGTGGAAAAAATCTAAGATATATGGAAGTGATTGTTGAGCACTGAAAACAAATAAAATAATTCAATTTTAAGAAAAAGAAGAGGAAGAGGAGAAAGAGATGAAGAAAAAGGAGGAAAAAGAAAGAGGAGGAGGAGGAGGAGGAGTGGGCTACTCTTTTGCTTTCTGAACTTGAAACTTAGTTCTTTTAAAGAGGCCAAGATCCTAATATACACAGTCACGGAACTAGAGAAAACCTGAAACCTTGACTAGAAGCAGTTGTTTTCTTCCAAAAGGAGTTCACATGCCCTGGAACAAAGAGCAGAGCTACCCCATTTAACTAGAGCCTTCAGGTTAAAATTTGTTTTCTTTAATGCTATTTCCTGATCACCAAGGACTTTAGGAGTCTTTCTCTGACTTGGGATCAGAAAGACTATGTGGATCTTTGCTAAACTGCTCCCAGTCATCATCTATTTAGTTGCTACTACATACACACAGACACACATAGAAATATGTGTTTGTGTATCTATAGGGCATCCCAAAAGTCTTAGTATGATTTAAGAGCTTAAAACTGCGCTAAGATTTTGGTACATACAAACACATACATATGTGTACACATATATGTAATAAGGGTTTGAGAACTGAACTAGCATGTTGATATCTATAGTTCAAAGGGACAAACATTTCTGTTTTCATCCCAAGTCTTATTTGGGCTATCCCAATCTTTGAGTCAGTGGGCAGACTTGAATTACGCCTGGAAGATGTTTTCATGCCCGTAAGTGAAAGAATAGACTGAGAGGAAGGAATGAGGGTTATATGAACTGAGAAGCAGCAGCAGACAGGGAAATGATGATGTCAGTTCTCTTTGGAATGATCCAACTTAGTGAGAAGTAGCTATATTGAGTCAGTAGAGATAGAAGTGGGGGCAGGAGGAGAGAAAGAGAGAGAGAAATAGGGGCAGAGACAGACATTGAGAGACACTGAGAAAAGAAAGGAGAGACATATAGAGAAACTGAGAAAGGAAGGCAGAGGCAGGGGGAGATAGAAACAGAAAGATAGAAAGAGACAGAGAATCAGAGAAAAAGTGAGTCAGAGAGAAAGGAAAGGCAGAAGTGGGTTTAGGGTCCCACCAGGTAGCTTCCAACAAAGAACTCTGACCAAAGCTGGTTGTAATCTAGATGCAGTGAATAGAGCACTAGCCCAGGAATGAGGAGAACCTGAGTTCAAATGTGACCTCAGACAAACACTAGGTGTGTGACCCTGGGCAAGTGACTTAACCTCATTGTCTCAAAAAAAAAAAAAAAGACTTCAATCACCTTGGAGGATTGAGGGAAGATCCCAAAAGTCTACTCTTTCCCCAACTTCCTTTCCCCACACTTGTCCAAGATCAGGTACTGTTCTATATTCTTCCTTCCTGTTTTGTGTAAATACTTTTTGTATTTTGATTTGTGTCATATATAAAGAAGCATAGGTTTCATCATGAAAACTTATATTATACATTATTATAAATGCTAAGAAAAAGCAAATAGGAAAGAAGCCAGTGCTAAGTGGGAAACACATAACATTTAAATTTGGGCAGGAAGACAAACTTGTCTGAATGTTAGAAGTTTTCCTAACTAGGGGCTCTGAGCTACTATGCTTATATTAATGACTACCTGTGAAGATAAAAATAAAAAAACTACCTGTTATAAACTTTATGAAATCACAGAAAACCATTGTATTGCCCCTGGGCTAAAAATGAGTTAATTAGCTAAAACAAAGTAAAGTTCATTAAATCTCAGGGAAGGAAGAGAGGGCCAGGGAGGAGGTCATGCCATAAATCACCCTCCATGGAGGATGGATATAAATGAGGTCTGGGAAGACCATGTTCTGATCTTTTTCCATACTTTAAAAAGTATCAGATGCCAGTCAGCCAAGCCTCCTTTCCACAGTGAAACTTGTCAGTGCTACTTAGACATAGCCATTAAGAAGCGTTCCTCATAGGTTTTTTTCAAATTAAAATTTTTCCTGATGATATTTAAAATCACTTCAAAGATTTTATCTTCATTTCCATTTCATCTTCAGCCACCAGGGCTCTGATTTCTCTAGTTTGGGGTTTGAAGTAATGAAGGAAAATTGTAATGGGTGTTACCTTCTTTCTTTTCTCTGTTCCTACCTTTTTCCAACACAATCTTTATTTCTGTCCTTCCTCACTTTAGATTTTGGGGAAAAAAGAAAGAGTGGAAAGAGGGAAAGAAAATCAGAAAAGCAAAAACAAAATGAATATTTTCAGGCAGTTTGTACTTAGAAGTAAGGCATCAGACAACCTGACTAATGTGGAAATATGTTTAATATGATCATACATGTACAGCCCATATTAGATTGCATGCCATCTTGGGGAGCTGGGAGTGGAGGGGAGGAAATTTAGAACTCAAAATCTTATGAAAGCAAATGTTGAAATCTAAAAGTCAATTAATTACTTTTTTTAAAAAAAGGAGGGATCAGATTTAAAGAACCCTTCCCAACTCCTCCGTGCTAGCTCAGTTTTACCTTTGTGCAGTGACATTTTTTGACTAAAGAGGCCAAATTGTTGGCACAAAATTTTGGTTATTACCAATAAATGTTGGTTTATTTTGAGTTATCACTCAAATAAGTTTGGTTATTATGTTACAACATATTATTATATTATATAATTACAATGATATACAATATAATATTACATACAATATGCAATAATTACAACATATTATTATATGATATTTTGATATATTTGTTTGGTTTAGGCGATTGAGTGCCAAACTTGTGTTAGAACAGGGGTTCTTACCCTAGTTTATCCTGGATCTCTGATGAAATCTACGTATCCCAGCTTATAATCATGTTTTTAAATAAATGAAGAAAATAAGCTACATTTCAGGAAGAGGTTAGGGAAAATAAAGATATATTTTTTTTTCTCATCCAAGTTCACAGACATCATTCTGAGATCAATCCCTAGACTAAGAACTCTTACTTTAGGGAGAGAGTTTGGGATTGAAGCACTACTGAGTTCTCTTTCATTTCTGCAGACCTTACATAAGGGAATTCTGATGAATGCTAGCAGAATTCTCCCCAGAGCTGTCTTTTCTCACGTTGACACATAAAAGCCATTCTGTGCTGCTGTGCATTCCCTCTGTCCTCTCCAGAGCCTTGTAAATCAGCAGGTTTTTGGGAGATCAACATGTTTCTGCTGATGGAGGGCACAAATCTTTGGCTGGGAGACAGAGCCATTTCCAAATCTTTACATGTTTTCAATCAGGAGAAGGTGCTGGGTTAAAGACTGGTATATAAAAAGACAGCTGGATTTAAGTTTGGGAGAGACTTTGGAGAGGTAGTTCATAGCTTTCTCACAAAAGCAAAATACTGGATAAACATATCATAAGATAATACTGATAAAATAAGAGTTGATTTTTCAGCGTATATATTTCTGATTTGTCTTCCCAGAGTCAGAGACATAGGAGATATCCTACTTTTTTGGTCTCTGGAATTTGCTGGGGTAAGACCTCCTATATGGTTTTCTGTAGATGCTCATCCTGGAATGTGCACACTGGTCAGAAAGCTTTGAAAATGTAGTGGACCTGTGCTCTTGGGAAGGCTGGTGAATGATAACCACAAGGGTCAAACATCTACCCTTGGGAGGAGGTTTGACCAGGGGACCTCCTCTTATGTTGCTCCCAACTCCTAAACAAGAGCATTCATTTAATGTGTTAGGAATGAGTAGTTTTAATTTCCAAACAAAAGGGTTGTCACACATTTTTTTTTAAATCACTGAGATACATCAGGGTTCAAGTTGGGCAATGTGAAATGGTGGAGGAAGGTCAAGGTTTCCTTGTGGGAAACACATAAAAACTAGTAGGACATTGCCAGGGTGGGGCTGGCTATTGTTATAAAAGCCTTCACTGTGACTATATTTAGCATTTTTAGAGGACTCCTGCCTAGATCTCTGCCACTATGGTCTGGCCAACCAGAGACATCGTTTGCTATTTTAACTACTTAGCTTGAGATTTGAGGGAAAATTTACAGGAAGGGCCTACTTGACAGAAGGGAAACCATTTTTCTTCTCCTCTTTCAGAAAAACAAGCAGGACCACTGTAAATATTGCAGCTATTTACCAGATGTATACTGAGGCCACAACAACTTGTCTCCATGAAAGCCAGGAAATATTGCAAAATTCCAAAATAAATCAGCCATGTGATCCATGATATTTCAACTTGACTCAGTTGTCCTTAAATGACCAGATCTAGTTTTCCTGTATACTTTTCCATATGAAAAGACAGCTCATCACCCCGTAGGTAAGAGTAAAACTCCCTTACATCTTCCAGCTTATTGGCATCAAATGTGGCCAAATTGCCTTGTTTTTGCTAGTCAGTCGGGTACATTAGGCCTGTTGCATAGTTAGGCTTATTCATCTAGATATAGAAGGTGAGGGAGGGTAAGAAGGGAAAGGAATGAGCAATCACACAGATATGAATTTTCCTAATAATATGTTTGCCACTTTAAGTACTGCCTACTAAAAAAAGAAAAACAAGACAAAACAAACCAATTCCCAAACCATCATTTTGCAGAGTTATTCCTATGAAATTGTGCGTTCATTTTTTGTTGTCCGAAGAAGGCCATGCCATCAAAGAAATGGTGATGTGACTTGCACTTGACTTTGTTTTGAGTGATGGAGGGCTGTGCAGGTCACCAGCCTCACTTCTCCTCCAGAACCATCTGAATCCAGTGACCAGATATTCATCAGGATGACTGGAGATGACCCAGGATGAGGCAATTGGGGGTGACTTGCCCAAAGTCACACAGCAAGTGGGTGTCAAGTGTCTGAGGTGAGATTTGAACTCATGTCCTCCTGACTCCTGCATTGGTGCCCTATCCGCTGTACCACCGAGCTGCCCCATGAAATTATTGGGCTGTCAAAGAAAGAGGAATGCATTTGGAATAACTTGAGTTCAAAACCTAGCTCTACCTCTCAATACTGGTATGACCTTGGAAAGATGACTTAACCTCTCTGGGCCACAGTTTCCTCACCTCTAAGTAAACTATGGAGACTGGATTCTAGGGTCTCTTTTAGCTCTGAATTGTTGCTCACATGCATTGTTTTCCTACATCAGGTTAGATATTCCTGTGCTGATGATAGATAAAAAGGTGGTAGGGACCTCAGAGGCCATTGAATCTTTTCCTGACAATTGGAGCAGTCTTTATTATGACTATCCATTATTGTACTATATTGTCCAACAGTGATGCCCTCGGGATGTTAAGGAGGGGTGAGATATTTGGCCCTTTAACCAATGACTATAGAATCCTATTTTTTTAAAAAAATGGTTTATCTGCCTCTTACCTGACTTTAGGCTGTAATATCTTGCTTCTCTCAATATATCTCCTGGAAATTTGCTTCTCTGAGCAGCCCATGAGCAGGGCAGGCAACATGGTTTTAGGGACAAAGTAGTGAACTTGAAGTCAGGAGACACCTGGATTCAGATCCTGTTTCTAATTTTGACCAGCTGTGTGACCTTAGGCAAATCACTTCCTTCTGTCTCAGTTTTCTTATCTCTAAAATGGGCCTAGGAAAGCTAATTCATGGAATTGCAAAGAGCAAATGAAATTAAGTAGAAATGCTAATATATAGCAAGAGTGCCTTACAAACCTTTGATGTTACCTCTAACTCAGAAACCAGCTAATTTTAACAAAGAATGAGGGTACAGCCTCTCCAAGTTGTTAGGAGAATCAAATGAGACAATGAATGGCTGGCGCTTTATAAAGTTTAAAGGGCTAAATACAAGTCAGTTGTTACGTTCTAATGAGGAAATAGGTTCTAGATAAGGGTCTCTCCTATGAACAGAATGAGTGACCTTCCATGCATGATTTTGGGGACATCTGTTTAGGTCATTCAGATCTTTTTACCCAGAATTCCATTTTCTCTATTTCTAGATAGCTGGAGGGAAAATTACCTGTGGATGACTGAGATGATACTGTACATTTAGTTCAGTTATCTATATTTCTCTGCTGAAGGCTATTTTAGGGGGCAGATGCAACTAAGGGAAAAGAACTATTTCTGTCTTGCCTAAAGGTTCTAAAGAAAAAACAGCAAAATCCCTTATGCCTGAAGGGGAGATATTTTAGTAACAAAATGCAGGTTTTAATCTAAAGCCAAGAGGGTCTCTCAGGTCCTTTCCGATTGATGTTCTGTGATTCTATGGCTGTTCATGAGGGGGTCAAGTAAACAGCTGCACAGATGGGATCCTTTTCTAATGAAATGGTCTATGGGCATGATTAAACAGAGAGAGGGTTTCTATAGCTGTCTGCCATATGTGGGGTATCCCCAAATTTTAATAGTTTAAAAACCACACTCAGACTTTTGGGACTTTGGAACTCAATTTTTTTTAATGCTAAAGGCAAATAATAAAATTTTAAAATGTTAGAGAGAAAAAAAGACTTTTGGGACACCCTGTGTAATTTTGGTAAGGGAGGCAACATGGCAGAGGGAGGCTCCTAGTCTGAATCACATCTTTGACTAACATGGTCATCCTGGCTCTTCCTTAATTGGCCCATTTGTTCATTCATTCACCAAGCATTAGTCATTAGACAAAACCAAAACAATTCTACAGGAGGGGTGGGATAGGGAAGAAAACAGAAGGAACAAAGACCAAATAGTAATTGATTCGATACATGCGGAGGAGATATTAGCAACTAGAGGATCATTGTTTGTGCTAAGAGAAGCGTATGGAAGGATTAGACTGGAGACAAACTATATAGGTCCTTGAATACCACGTTAAATTTTGTCACGCATGGCATTCAAAATGCTGATTTCAGAGTTACATTTGTAGTCACCATAAACTAAAAGAGCCCTGTGACAACTATCTATATAACAGTTAGTATTTATACAGCACTCTACATGTTATCTGACTTGATCCACACAACTTTTATTATGACTTGGATTTTACTGATGAGGAAACTAAAACTGAGGTTAAAAAGGCTTGCCCAGGGTAATACACCTAAGAAATGTCCACAAGATCTGAATTCATGTCTTCCTGATTCCAGGTCTACTACATCTCAGGAGCAGCCTCAGGTTATCCATGTCTAAAACAGAAAATGAAGGTTTTGAAAGAACCCGTGAAAGAACCATAGGTTCTTAACCTGAGGGAATTAAAAAAAAAATTGGACATATTTCACCATAATTGGTTTCCTTTGGAATCTCAAGTATTTTAATTTTATGCACTTAAGACCTTATTCTGAAAAGGGGTCCAGGACACATATAAGATCAAGGAGCTTCTGTTCGGGAGTAAAAGTCAGTATCTTTATGGCAGGCAATGGGAAATCACTGGGGTTTCTGACAAAGGAGACATAATCTGAGTGCAGTAATGTGGGTAGAAGACAGGAAGTCAGGAAGAGGAGAGTTCTAATTCTGTTTCTGCTATAGTCAAATGAGGGGGTTGGACTCAATGACTTCTAATATTCTTTCTGAGTCTAAACTGATGCTCTTGCCATGATTAACCTGGTTATTCAGTTATGAAATAAAGATCCCTTCCCTCTGATTGGTTCTAAGAGGGATGCTATCAAGATGAATGGTTTATATGACTATGGTTCAAAATAATTTATTTTTTAACCTTTTAAAAAATTTTGAATTCTGAAGTCCCAAAAGAGAGAGAAAAAAAACAAAATTTGAAGTATGAGAGGGAATCTTATTAGTAAAAAAAAAAAATACAAACAGTACTCATTGTAGGAAAAAAAGGCAGCATGGATAACTGAAGTTCTGATAATCAAGAGATCAGATTAAATTACCCTTTGAATGTTTCAACTCTTGTCCCCTCCCCCAGTAACCTTTTATTAAGAGCAAACAGCAAGAGAAGTAGACCAGAATCTCTCCTGTACACATTATAGCCCTTCTTCTGGTGGAGGTTGGAAAGCAGATCAGAAATAAGGTTACCTGAATAATTCACGAACTTGGTATCTTATGACCTGAGATAGCTCCAAATGATCAAAGAATCTCCAGAGAAGTCAAGCTGGAGGGAACTGGAGCCAGGTGAGGCTCTGAGGCTGGCCATAACTCCTTTCACCCTCTTGCCATTAGCCAGTACTTAAAGCTTAATTGCTAGACCCCCTTTTGGGGCCTGGGACCAATAGATGAGTAGCAGGGACTTATTAAAGTGGATTCTCCACAAAGGAGAGGCTTTTAAAGAGGATCCTAAGATATCAGGGAGTGGTACATCCAATTAAAAATAACTTATGGGAGATCCTTCCAAGTACCCAGGACCATGGTACAGACAAGAGAAGTGACAGTCTGTCTCAATGGAAGAGCCTCTACCTTCCAAAGGAGACTAAAGTCACTGAATGCTGCCATGTGCAGAACAGTAATCAGGAGAGTCTGAAACTGACTGAAAATGGTTATTTTAACAAAGGGTATCTGATTTCTTTTAGAGTTCACTTTGTCAATCCTGAATGTTCTCTTTCAACTCTCCACCCCCAGTAGAATCTGACAAAAGTCTTATTATTTCTCACCCTGACAAGAGTTGAGGGATGACTCAGGCTCCCAGAGAGACCCGAACCTCACAGAGTTGGTATTTTTCCAACAAAGATCAACTCTGTTCATGTGACATTTCGAGTTTGTTATATCACTGCAAACCAACTGCTGCTTCTCCTAAAGGACAGCTAAGGAACTGTTCCTCTGAAAGGACTGCATGGTCCCATTAAAGCACATGAGTTGCTCTAATTTTGTTTCAAAAAAGAATCTAATGTTAA
Source organism: Potorous gilbertii (assembly GCA_028658325.1). Taxonomy (NCBI): domain Eukaryota; kingdom Metazoa; phylum Chordata; class Mammalia; order Diprotodontia; family Potoroidae; genus Potorous; species Potorous gilbertii. The sequence continues at coordinate 116,380,614 of CM053769.1, forward strand.
TAAGAGCTTAGTAATTTGAAGTCCTTTAAAACAGCACTCATTTAACCTTAATGTCAACTGGGCACAAACCACCCTGAAAAGGAAGGATTTCTGACTTTATGTACCTCTAAGTTAATCATTAAAAATGCAACAATTCTACCATCCAGCCGTTTTTATTGAAAAGTAGGCAATGAGAACTGGGAAAATCTATTATGAGATTCTTCCCTGATAAAACTAATTTAAAATTGATGGCAACATGGCATAGCACTATTTCTCAGCCAACCAGACTTCAATGATTTATGTTATTCTTTTGTAAAAGAGACCAAAATTATATTTTATTAGTTTTTACAGATAAATCAAATATTCAGACATCTATAACTATGTTTATTTACTTTATCCAAAATGACTGTGTTTTGGAAAGTCTGCAGCCTTCTGGGTTTAAAATAATTTATTTAATAGATTTTCTTAAATTTCATGTCTCAGCGATATATTATTCAACCAAAGGTGCTGAACAGAGAGACTGTAAAAAGGGAGGAAACATTTAGGATAAGCAACCGTCAATTTCATTAGAATTTGAACCCTAACTTGTCAACTCTTGCTAGGATAAATTTGTCTCACTTTTTTGTGCTTACAAAAAACATCAACTGCTCAATTTCCAATGTTGTAAATAAAAGTTTGTACAATTAAGTATGCATTCCATTTTGACACACAAGGCAACCAAATAATTCTGCCATTAACGTTAGCATAATGTATATTTCTGGTCACTGCACTAACATTAAACTAAACTTCAAACCACAAAAACATTGTGACTAACATTGATGAGGCGAGCCCTATGTGAGTCAAAGTTACAGAGGACAGCGCCACATGTTAGGATGGGGCATCATTCAACAAGGGTGGTTGGTGTCCTCGTGGATGCTTTTTCTTGTAAGAAGGCCACCGGCAGACAGGGCAGCAGTGCCGGCCCCCAGCCAGCCACATGACGATGCAATTCTGATGGAACACATGGCCGCAGGGCAAGCCTGTTAACAAACAGCCGTGGTCAAAGTTCTCTAGACAGACCACACATTCAGTACAGTGCAACATGGCAGCGGGCCAGGACAGCCAGTCAGGCTCCCCATCTTCCCCTGCATCATATGACCTATACGACCCACGTCGTCCCCCTTCCTGGGGACCAGTCTGACAGCATCTGCCAGCACAAGAGCAAGCTTTGTTCTCACGGTGACTTCCTTCTGGAGTGGGGCTGGCAGGGCTAGGCCCTTCTGTTTCCCTGGGGAAAGTGTCACTGTTCTCACCATCCGAGTCATTTTCAGGCTCTTGAGACTCCTCTGACACGTCCTCTTCCGAAGGCGCTCCAAGACACTTGAAACGCCACATTGGCAAGTTTTTAATATAATCAGTTGGTATCAGAGGGTGCAGCCACAGATCTGGGAAAGCCAGGCGCTCGAGGAACAGGTCGGGGTCCTCATCCCAATCTGAGTCCACGGGAAAGTTCTGGAAAGAAGCAATGGGGTGGAAGAGGTAGCTGGTGTACCAGTCCCACAGGCTGGACAGCCACTCCAGGTTGTTGGCATTCACCTCCTCGGCATTGTGGTGGCGGCGCCGCTTCTTCTCAAAGTAATCGATCAGTAAGCCATGTCCAAGATACGTACTGAGGAAGAGGGCAGGGTGGGATGAATAAAACATCCAGTCAGCCCTCACCCAGGAAGCCAATGTTGTGGTGTTGGAATACCTTAGTAACTTTAAGCTGTACTCATAAAAGCTGTCTAAGTAAGGGAGCTGTAGGAAGCCCAGCACTGGCAGCCAGGAAATGATGAGGAGAGAATTGTACGTCCCCAGAGTGCTGATGAGGACAACAAACCGCTTGATGGTCGCACCCTGGGTGATGAACAGGTCCATCCAGGCCATGAGGTTGACCAGTACCAAGCTTAATACAAACAAATCATTGACTTCAGGCTGCAAGGAGCGCAGGAAGGAATCCATGGCCCGAAGGGACAGAAATTCACCTGTGTTGTTGCCATATCTATAGATCCCCTCAGGCGTTCTCAGTATGTAGGATGGCATGCTATAGATGCCAATGTCAGTCATTGAGCTCCGGTTCTGCCAGTTTTCCACATTGACAAAGATGAATTCAACTCGTCCAGTGAACTTGATGCTGAGAGCGGAGAAGAAGGCTGGCGGCTGGTCTAGGTTGGCAAACAGGTAGATCTTCACCCAGTACTGGTCACTCCGGTTCCACTCCTCTTTCAAGTGCTCTGCGTTATAAATGGTCTTGATGCGAGATGCCGCATGCGCAGTTATCCACTTAAAAATATGCTCCGCTTCCATCCTGCGCCCACTGTACTCCTTGAGCATCACCTTTCCTTTGGAAGTACTGGTTTGAGGCACAGACATAATGAGGGTTGAGCGTATCCAGCCTCTCCTCCGGCAGTACCTACAAAAAAAGGTACAGAAATGAGCCAAGAACAATGGGTCCCCCAGCCTCAGCCATGTGCAAACATCTTACTGGGCAGCTCTGAACAGGCCCCATCTATCCAGCTTCCCATTGACCAAGGTTATCACAAAGACACACAAAGAACAAAAAATGAGCTGCCAATCTCTGGCTTAGATTCGCATTCCCAGTCTTTTGTTCATAGATGTTCCTAGCACCTAACAGAGGAATGGGTCACAGCAGGAGCTTAGTAAGTACTTGTTTTCAGTATCAATAAATGAAGTACAAGCTGGCACTGTAGAGTGTGTGGCCAAAGTTCAGACAAAGGTGAGATGTGGGGAACAGAGGAGATGGGATTTAAAGGGTGAGCAGAAATTGGAAATACACAGGGAAAGAAATACTTGCTCTTTTAAAGAAAATTTTTATTTTTTAGTTTCAAATTCTCTCCCTCCACCTCTTTCCCTATATGATGTCATGTAAAACATATTTCCATATTAGACATGTTGAAAAAAAAACATCAAAAAATATAAAGAAAGTGAAAAAATATACTTCAGTCTGCACTCAGAGAATTCCTCGATGCTCTCTCTGCAGGTGGAGAGCTCTGTTCATCCTAGATCCTTTGGGATGGTCAGGGTTGCTAAGTCTTTGATGGATGATCACTGTTACACTATTGCTGTTACCATATGTGAAATGTTCTCCTGGTTCTGCTCACTACATTCCACATCAGTCTTAGGTGACTTCCCTGTTTTTTCTGTCATTGTTTCTTACAGCACAATGATATTCCACCACATTCAAATACCATAATTTGTCCAGTTATTCCACTGATTAGCATCCCTTGGGTGCCCCAAAAGAGCTGCTGTAAATATTTTTTTGTACATTTGACTCCTTCTGCCTTTCCTTTGATCTCTTTGAGATACAGAACCAGCAGTGATATTTCTGGGTGCAAAGGGTAGGCCCAGTTTTATAACCCATTGGGCATTGTTCCAGATTGTTCTCCAGACTGGTTGGGCCAGTTCACAACTCCACCAACAGTACTCCACATTCCTTCCAGCATTTGTCATTTTCCTTTTCTGTCATGTTAGCCAATCTGGGCACAAGGTGGTACCTGAGAGGTGTTTTAATTTGCATTTCTCTAGTTATTAGTGATTTACAGAATTTTTTTCATAAGACTTGATAACTTTCATATCCTTTGACCATTTATCATTTTGAGGAATGGTTCTTATTTTTATAATTTTGGTTCAGTCCTCCATGTACTTGAGAAATGAGATATTTATCTGAGAAATTTGCTATAAAATTCCACCCCTCCTACCCTCCTCCCACCATTTCCTGCTGGAGGGTTCATCTCCTGCCCATTTGTTCTCTATGCCTGGGACGCTTCTCTTTCTTATCCTCCCTTCAAGGCTCAGCTCAAGAGCCGAAGCCTTCAACAGGCTTCATTGGGTTCTGGAGGTATCATTCCCATGACCACATAATAAATGTGTAATTATTCTATCTGTCAGCATCTTTATCTATTCATTCACTGATTGGTCTTGCCTTGAGGGCAGGGACTTTCTGTTTTACTTTTACACTTATGTCCCCAGAACCTCCTCCCCCGCAGGGCAGGCATCTAATAATGTTTGTTGACTGACCGAACAAATACAATTCTCTACAATGGACTTGATGAGCACAGAGAAGAATGTAAGAACTTCAACAAACTGATGCAAAGAGCAGTAAGCAGAACCAGGAAAACAACACAAATGAGGATGACAAGAACACAACATGAGGGAATACAGTGAGAGTCCAAGAGGACAGATGCAGAGAGCACCTTTTGTCATGTGGCTTCCCATACTGTCTTTGTAGCTGATATAGGCAAGAAGAAAGCAGGGTCTGATCATCACTGAAGGCTTCTTAGAAGTATGTCTCATAGGGTTAGAAAAGCTAATCCTCATCAAACACTGAAGAACTGACACTTTTCATAAAAAGATTTCATTTATTTCATTTATTCAAAGATGTCTAAAAGAAATCCTACCCAGTATCCATTTTAAAAGTTTCTCTTGTTGAATAAAAGTGAGAACAAACTCTTTTGGTAATTCTCACCCCAAAATAAATGTACGCACAATGGAGAACCCAAGAGAACAGCAGAAATGGACTCTGTTTACTTTCTTCTGCATTCTATAAGCAGAGGATCTATGACTAACAAACAGATCTTGACACAGTTACAAGCTTGGAATGGGATCCCTGAATCTTGGGGGGATGACCCTATGACCCTTCCAGTTTACTCAGAACAATGATTTGGAGGCGGTCTCCCAAGAGGAAGAGATTTTACTCAAAGGAATAAGGTTTTCAGAATTACCTCCCACAGCATGGTGGCAAAGAGCCTGTGATCACCAATTCTGATCCCCAAATCAGGACATGTGGCTTTTCTTAATGTATGCTTTCTGTGAAATCAAGACTGTTTCCCAAAACCCAAGGTGTGGGACAAAACAGAGCACCCACCATCCTCAAGCTTACCATCCAATTACAGAAATAATATGAACACATAAAATTAGCACAGAACAAGGAAGGGTTAAGTGGTAAGGCACCAAAAGGAGAGAGGAATGTAGCCTGAGCAGGAAGAAAAGCTTCCCTGGAAGAAAGCCAACTTTAGCACCACTTTAGATGGTTCAAAAGGCAGGAGTGCAGAGATGGTGGCAGGCTGAGAAGTGCAGGCTGTCCTAGTACTCTCAGGAGAAAGCGAGGAGACCATCTGGACTGATCAGAGCCAAAGGATGAAATGTCAGGAAAGGGAAGTCAGTCAGGTGCAGCCTGGGGGATAGGCTCACTAGGTCAAGGACTTCTAACTCTAAAACTCAGGGCTACCTAGCGACCTTTGTAATCATCATTGACTTCTGGGTGTCTTCAACAGTCAGGACTATGTGATTGCCAAGGCCTCTACTTTCTGTTTTAGAAGTGACAGAATCCCATAGGTCTCTAGAGCCAAGAATCTGAACCTTCCCCTTGTAGGTCATGGAAAACCACTGAAGATTTATGATTAGGCAGTGAGATAAAGAATATGGCGCTTCAGGATGATTAAACTGGCAGCAGAGTACATCAGGCCAGAGGATGGATACATGAAAAATTTGAATGTGTTCCTTTTGTAATATTCCAGCTCTGAGATTACAAAGAAGGGAGTGGGAAGGGGGACATCCTGATTGACTGTGATGGTGCCAAGTGAAAAGAGATGGAGAAGATACAGCTAGAGGAAGTGGGAACAAATCACCTGACCTTGCTGGGCCTGCGGCACCACTCATCTCTCCAGCTCCCACCTCATGCCTGCTGGGTCGATTGGGGAGATCATACCCTCAGTAGCCTCAAAGTGTTAGGGAAGTAATAGGCTTGAGGTGTCCAAAGGGCAGCCAAGAGCCTTAGCTGGGAAGGTGGATTTGGACAGAAGGCAGTCAGAAGTAGAGAGGTAGTTTCAGAATTCATCAACGCACAAGGGGTCCAGAGGGGGAGGGGTTCTCTGAGGGATAAGGTACACAGAGAAAAGAACTGGAGGCAGAAGGCTTTATCACTAAGAGCTGAAGCAAAAAGGAAACCCACAGCTCTTACCTTTCGATCAAAAGAGAAATGCTGAATTCAAGAAGGAAGATAAAGCATCTGCACTGAAAAGGATTCTGAGTCACGGAGGACACAGGAGTATGTGAAAGACACAGAAACATTCTCTGGGTGGATTCTCCTCCTCTCAGCCTGCAGCATTAGAATGAGCAGGCAAGTGCTAGCAGCTGCACTAGGCTCAGCATGGTCATCGACTTTGGGCTTACAGTCCCCTTGTGTTTATTACCATTTTGATAAAGTCACTCTCTGTAAGACATACAAATACAGAAGTCCAGAATAGTCTGAAGGGCTCACCTGGGGTCACTGGAGCAATTGAAGGTTCCTGTGCGTATTCCAAATCTGGATACTTTTTTCACCATTTTCTCCCAGTGCACCTTCCCCACTAGCGGGCTTCTGTCACTTGCTATGACCTAAGGACAGAAGGAAAAAGAAAGGTGTCAATTTCCAAAATTAGAATCAAGCCCACTTTGCAGTAGCCTATTAATTCAATTTCTGAAAATAAGTGATTCTTATCCCCAGTGTCTAGTTTCTTATGCCATGTCATCACTTCCCCTTAAAATGCTAACCTGATAAAATGAACAAAAAAAGCAGAAACATGGACTCCTCCATTGTTACAGGGTCTATATGGAGCCAGAAAGTAGTCCCGCTGAGTCAAAGAGCAAGGTGGCTTCTTTTACCTGAGGAACACTCTGAAGTCAGATATTACATGGAAACAAGCAAACCGTGACCATTCATCAGACCACAAGGTCACTCTTTCACCAAGTTACTGTGTCTGACCACTCATTTTGGGACATACTCAGGGAGAAGGGCTTTCTGGGAAAGTTCCAAACTGCCATTCAGAGTCTGAACCTCAATTTGTCACAGCCAGTTCTTAACTGGGGTTCAAGTCATTACAAGCATGACCACCTTTTCCTAGATCAAATTCTCACATGTCTTTATCAGGGAGGAAAGAGAAGGATCTGCCCTGGGGCCAGATACTCATTAAATGCTTTAAACGGTGTGGATATCAAAGAAAATAATCTAAAAAACCATCCATAATGTTGGCTGCTTGGAAAAGGAGATTTTGAAATGTTAAAACAATAAATTATAAATTGTGTTTAAAGACCCAATTATCCATAATGACAAATGATGGCCAATCCTCATTTCTAACTTCATGCAGAAGCTTGCAGCCTGCTCAAATAAAACACACAGAAAGAATACAGAGTCCTTCATTTTTCACAACACCTGAATTTGGAAGAAAAGTTTCCCACTAATTCTCACAATTATTGAAAAAGGTTTAATGAGTTCTCTAACTTTTTGGTCTCAGAACTCTATCATGTTCCATCTGGCTACTCTCCTGGAATTCATGATCTCCAGAAACTCATCCTTCTGCAAGATGAATCCACCTCTCTAACTCACACCTCCTCACCCCCAGCCCCATTGGATCAGGGAGGGTGTAGGTGGGACAATGGAGAGATCCAGGGCACTAGGAATTCATCTTATCATTCCTTTCCCTGCCTGAATTTCATGACCTCCAGAAACTCATCACTGCAAGAAGAATTCCTTCTGGATTCAACTCCCACCAAGTCAGGTCACTTCCCACCCTAGCTGTGGGTTTTCAGCATTCCGCTAGCTGGGTACAAACCTGGTGCCTCCCCCCACTTCTATATGCTGACTTCCCTTATTAGACTGTGAGCTCCTCGGAGCTAGCGCCTGTCCTGTGCCTTTCTTGTGCCTCTGGGGTTTAGCACAATGTCTGCTGCTCTTCAGCTGTTTCCATCATAGCTGACTCTTCATGACCCCATTTGGGTTTTCTTGGCAGAGATATCAGAGTGGTCTGCCATTTCCTTCTTTGGCTCATTTTACAGATGAGGAAACAACGCAAACAGGATTAAGTGACTTGCTTGGGGTCACACAGCTAGTAAGTGTCTGAGGCTGGATTTGAACCTGGGAGATGAAGCTTCCTGACTCCAGGCCTGATGCCTTATCCACTGCACCATTGCAATTCTAAAACACCTTAGTATTCTGAGCACAGTTCTGACCTTGAGGACACCCTGAACCAGCCCAGAGGACTCCCACAGGTCTTGTGAGGCAATATGGCAAACCCCCTCCCTTCCTCCAAACTCCCATGTTACTGCTGGTCTCCCCCCTCCCACTTGCCATGGTCCAATTAGTCTCTAAGGCCTGGTGACCTTACCTATGCTACATCTTTCTCCACTACAGGCCCTCATCATCTCAGGCCTACATTACTGAAATGGCCTCGGGTGGGTATCCCTGCCCCTACTCTCTCCCCCACTCCAGCCCACCCTCCACTCAGCTGCCAAAGGCACCTCCATAGCACTTCAGTGGTTCCCTGCTGCCTTCAGGATCAATCAATGAGCAAACGTTAATGAAGTACCTGCTGGGTGCCAGGCACTGTATTTAAGTGCCGGGGATACAAAAGAGACAAAAGACTCTCCTCAAGCTCACCATCTAATGGGGGAGACAACATGAAAACAAACATACACAAAGCAAACTATACACAGGACCAATCAAAAACAATTTGCAGAGCGAACTCACTGGGATGAAGGGGGCTGTGGACATCTTCTGGTAGGAGGTGAGGTTTTAGATGGAGCTTAAAGGAAACTAGGGAGGTCGGCAGTCAGGGGGGACAGCCAGAGAGATGGTGTGTCTTGTTGAGGGAACAACTGGAGGCCAGAACACAACATGGTGTAAGGTGTGTGTGGGAGGGGCTAGGTTATGAGAGACTCTGAATGCTGAAGAGAGAATTTTGTATTTATTCCTGGAGGCAACAAGGGGTAACCACTGGAGTTTGTGGAATAGGGGAAGGTGACATGGTTGGACCTTTAGGAAATCACTTTGGCTGAATGGAGGATAGATGGACTGGAGTCGGGGGGGACTTGAGGCAGGCAGGCCCCCCACACCCCACCCCAGCAGCTACTGCAACAGTAAAGTGATGAGGACAGTGTCAGAGGAGAGAAGGGGGCATATTGGAGAAATGTTGCAAAGGGGAAAGTGGACTAGCCTTGGCAACAGACTAGATACGGGCAGGGTGGGAGATAGTGAGGAGTCCATGATGACTCAGGTTGTGAACCAGAGAGCCTGGAAGGATGGTGCTGGGCTGGAAGGCCTGGGAGGATGGTGCTACTCTTGACAGTCACAGGAAAAGTAGGAGTGGGGAGGGCTGAGGAGGAAGGAATATAACTTCTCTTTTAGACACAGTGCGTTTAAGATGCCTGCTGGCCATCCATTGTAGATGCGTGTCACCAATTGGATCCCAGGTCCAGCTCCTTTCCTTATCCCTACCCTATTCCTAAACTAGAGTGTAAGTTTCAACATGACCACCTTTATTCACGTGACTTTTTCTGGAGAATAACCAGGCCATTTTAAAGGATGAAAAGATCTTAGAAACAGATCATCTCACAGGCTCTCCCTAGTTTGCAAGAGGAGAAAATGAGCCCCAAAAGTTATGTGGCATTTCTAAATTTACCCAACTAGGTAGTACCACACAAAAACTAACACCCACACCCCAGACTTCTTCATTCAATTATTAAATAATTATTTGCAAGGTACCTACTATGGGCAAAATACTCTGTGGGTATTAGGAGATAAGCCAGACCTGACTTTGCAGGAAGAAAAGATACCCAAATACTAAAATAAAACAGAGGGAGAGCTGGATGCAGAGATGACCAGCTGTTAGGAGAACCAGAGGAGAGCTGACTCCCCCCAGGAGGAGGGGAATACGCACCAGCTACGTGGAAGAGGGCACGGCCTCTGAGCTGAGTCTCAAAGCAGAATAAAGCTGGGACTGCTGGGCTGGGGAAAGGGTGGAAGGTTCCTCCTGGTAAGGTGGAATGCATTAGGCAAACACATCTGTTGGATCCAGATACAGCAGGAGCTGAACACAGTGCAGAGAAAATGCTGCAGTCTGGCTAGAGTGTAGACTGTGACACACGGCTGAAGGAGTAGGCTGAAATCATTCTGGGGAGGTTCACATTTGAATCCCACTTTATCTGGCAGCAACAGAGAGCTCTGAAAGGATCCTAAACAGAAGAGCACCATGGCCTCGGAAGTCCGTTAGGGCTTGGGCACTGATCGCTGCTTGTCCAGACAAGAACAAGGTTCTTCTCCAGCGGGACTGACTCCCTGTCCCTCCCTCTCCTATGGCAGCATAGCTTGTACTTGTAGAGTTGATCTTCTGAACCCAAGCATGAATCTGTCCATTTACTCCCTTTCAGTTTCATGGTATTCTCTGATCAAGGCAATGACAAACCGTCTCTAGAGGACTGATGACAAAACGTGCCACCTGCCTCCTGACAGAGAAGTGAGGGTTGGAGATGCATTTCTGGGCATGGTTAGTGCCTGGATTTATGTTTGTTACAAAGGGTTTGGCTTTCTTTCTCAACTGGGATGGGGGGAAGAAGGAAAAAAATTTCTATTAAATGAAAAAAATTAAATTTCATCTTATTAGATTCATTCTACCAATGACAATCTGTCACGCTCCTTCTGCAACCTGACTTTCATCCAGTGTCATCTGCAGACCACCTGTTTCCATCTGTCACTGACAGAAACAAGGGGCAAGCACAGATTTCTAACGCATTCCACTAGAGACTTGTTGCTAGCACCTAGTCATTCACCTGGCTCCACGCTTACTCAATTGTACTATCACTTAACCCAGGGCTTCTTAAACTTTGTCCACCTAAGACCCCCACAGTTAAGAAACACTGAAATTTAATCTACATCTTTCCCTCCAAACTCTAGGCAAAAGCTAGTATGCTTTTAGCATCCTTCTGCTCAGTCTCCCTAGGATGAGCAGTTTTGGATGAAGCCAGGCTTGCTGGGAAAATAACTGTCTCCTTTCTGAGATGTTTATTGACCAGCCCTTTAATCCTTACTACCTTCCAGAACCAAGCTGGAGATGGAAGTCAGGCTCCCTGGCCTATGGTGTGTTCTCTCCCTGACCACATTCGCTCCCACTTCTCACAGCTTGTAAGTTATTACTAGCTGCGGTTTGACAGTCAACGCCCAGCTCTGCTGATGCCCGAGTCGTCAGGGCAGCCAAGAGTTCTCTAGCTACCGCCACACTTGTAACCTGGGTGTCAGTCTCATGAGGTACCTTTGGCAGAGAACACACAAGTGAACAGAGCTGAGCAGCCCGCCCCACACTCTCCCCCAGCTTCTCCTTCTTGGTGCAGCCACATGAGAATTAGCTCAATCCCTCCTGAGATTCTCCTCTTTCCCTCAATGTCACCCAACGCTGTGGTTGACTTCTACCTGGCAAGTGGGCCGCCAGCTCTGACTGACAGTGGGTGCGAACTGTGACACCCGGCCCATGACTGCTACAACCTGCCATTCACAGCAGTAAGACACCATCTCGTCCCATCTATCCATAAACAAGAATCCCTGTGGGGAGCTACTTATCAATGGCCACCCAACTTTTGCTAGAAGAGTCTGAGTGAGAAGAGAGGAAAGAAACAAGCATTTATAAAGGACCTACTATGTGCCAGGCCCTGAACTTTGCTAATATCATCCCATTTGATTCTTACCACCACTCTGGGAGGCAGAGGCTATTACCATCCCCATGGTAGAGCTGCAGCAGCTGAGGAAGGCAGAGGTGAAGTCATACAGCTGGGAGGTGTCTGAGGCTAGATTTGAACTCAGCTCCTCCTGCCTCCGGGCCCGGCATGCCACCCTCAGACATTTGTCTGTACACCGAGCCTTCACTTGTTTCCTTGTTCCTCACTCTCTCTCGGTGGCCACACAAAACAAACCGAGCCCCCCTTTCGCCACAAAAGCCTCCAAACTACTTGGATATGACAATCATCCCCTCATTCCCAATCTTCTATTCTGTAGGTTAGCACGGCCAGCTATCAACCAGACCTCCATAGCCGTGAACCTGAGCTCTCCACCAGTCTGGGGACCTACCTCTGTACCCTAAGCCATGGGCCTCAACTACCACCAACCTCAGCGGTGCCCCGGCCTACCCCTGGACATATCATACCTTCTCAGGAGCTCTTAGTCTGTCACTGGTGGCACGGTGGGCAGAGCACCAGACCTGCAGTGACAAAGACCTGAGTTCTAATCTGGCCTCAGATACCAGCTGCGTGAACCTGGGCAAGTCACACAACTTTTCTGGCCTCCGTTTGCTCATTTCCAAAAATCGAGATAACAAGAACATCCACCTCTCAGGGTTGTCATACAAGTGCCTGGCACAGTGCCTGACACACAGCAGTACTATACCAATGTCGGTCATGGTCATTATCATCACATTTGTTACCACTTTCAGATGAACTTGTGTCTATCCTTACTTAGAATTTCTCAAGTCGATTTCCTAAATCTCAGGGTAAGATTTCACATTTTCCCTGGGAAGTCTGTCCCATATTCTAGACCCATCCACATGTTTTCATAGGCCAGCGCCATCCTTCCCAGCTCTGTGTCACCCACAAACCTATTAAGGGTGAGCCAAGTCACTGGGTGGTGGAAGGACCAAAGAGGGACAAAGATCAGTTAGCAGGGGAATACAAAACTTTAAGGGAGAAGAGACAGGGTCCTGAACAACAAAGCTGCAGCAGGAAGCAAGAGTTCAGGGCCACAGTCCCTTGCAGATGTCCAATCACAAGAAGCCAGCGAGTGAACAGACCCTCCATCTCTCCACAGAGCCAGGAGGATGCTGGTGTTTTTATCAAGAAAAGGAGACTGTAAGACTGGGGCAGGGATCAGAGAAGTGTTCTGAACTCCGCCAAGGGCTAGTGGCCATCCAAGTGAGAATTTCTAGCAAACAATGGAAATAATGGTCTAGAACTACAGGATGAGTTAAAGACATGGAAGTCACCTGCAGATGTACAGCAGATGAGGCCACTGGAGGAAAGAATATACAGAGAAGCGTGTACCAGGAGGGGGGCCAGGGGTGGCATCCTTGTTTACAGGACAGGAGGATGAGGAGGGGACGGAAGGGACAAGAAACCAAGCACCAGGATGGGAAAAGAACCTGGAGCTCAGTGTCCCCAAAGTGAAGGGGGTGAGGGCACCCATCCAGTGTGGAAACTCTCATTTGGATGTATTTTGGTAGAAGATTCTCTATCCATGTAAGTCACACACAAAAATGGAAATATGGAATCCCAAAAAGAGCTATTTCTCTCCATAGCCCACAGCAAAGTGTGACAAAGCCCTGTTCCTGAATCCTTCCACACCATCTCTCTCCCACCTGCTCCTCAGCCAAGGGCTTCAAAAAGGAAACAAAAATAACCCTTCTCCTGTTTTTCCTCTTCCCCTCTTCCTGCCCTCCCTAGCCCATAGCTCTCTTCCTGCCTTTGGTAATAAACTAAACAAAGCCCAAAGGTAGCAGGAAGGAGAGGAGGACCCTCCATTCCTCCTGAGCAGATGCCTCATGCACTTTGGTCCTTGGGCATCTCTTGGGGTCAGGGGCTGTTTTCACAGCTGCTTTAAGTTCTCCTAACACTCGATTAAAAGTCTGATAAGTAGAACAGGCATCTCTGCCATCTTTTTTTGGAGAAGACAAACCTAGTTTCATTTTTCATGATCCCTGAGATGGGCATGGCACTAGCATTGGGCAGAGGGGTGTGTGAATACAGCTGACGGTGCAGTTCCTCTGGGACTTACAGAGAGGGAAACTCGAACAGAGAAGGGAGGGAGCCATCCTGCTGACCCAGCAGCTGGGTGGCAAAGAATCACATGATCAGAGAGGGGCGGAATGGGAGAGGTAATCAAGTCCAAACTTTCATTTCACAGGTGAGGAAACAGGATCAGAAAGGTCACTCAACCAGTAAGTGTCTGGGGCAAAATTCAAACCCAGGTCTTCCTAACTCCAGGTCCAGTACTCTGCTCATCACCTCACAATGACTCTTCTTTTCCTTCATGTTCCCAGTAAATGCTGGGGAGAGCATAGAAGGGGTGAGGTGTTGTGGCAAAGCCAATTTCTTTATCTACCCAACTCAGCTCTGAGATCTATTGGTAGCCACTCCCCAACTGGTAAATGGTCAAGGGATATGAAGCTGCAGCTTTCAAGGGAAATAAAATCCAAGCTACTATTAGTCATGCAAAAGGAAAAAAAAACTTCTCTAAATCACTACTGATTAGAGAAATGCATATTAAAACAATGCTGTGAAGCACCACCTCAGACCCATTAGATTGGCTAACATGACAGAAAAGGAAAAAGACAAATGCTAAAGGGGATGTGGGAAAATAGGTACACTAACGTATTGTTGGTGGAACTGTTAAATGATCCAACCATTCTAGGTACTTTGGAACCATGCACAACCTCTCTGATCCTGCCATATCACTACTAGGTCTGTATCCCAAGGATATCAAAGGAAAAGGACTCATATGTCCAAATATCTATAGAACCCTTTTGTGGTGTGGAAATGGAAACTGAGGGGATGCCCATCAGTTGTGGAATGGCTGAACAAGCTGGGGTATATGAATGTAATGGAATACAATTGTGCTGTAAGAAATGATGAAGGGAGTGGTTTCAGAAAAACCTAGGAAGATCTATATGAACTGATGCAAAGTGAAGTCAGCAGAGCTAAGAGAACAATATATACAGTAATGGCAACATTATAATAATAACAGCTGTGAAAGACTTAGCTTCTCTGATAAATACAATGATCTTATATTTGTCCTTCATTGCCAAAGAAGACCACGCCATCAGAGAAATGATGACATGTCTTGCACTGGACTTTGTTTTGAGGGAGGCCTGTGAAGGTCACCAGCCTCACTTCTCCTCCAGAGCCATCTGAATCCAGTGACCAGATATTCATCAGGATGACTGGAGATGACCTAGGATGCACTGATCTAGCCCAGTTCCAAAGGATTCATGATGAAAAAAGCTATCCACTTCCACAGAGAGAACTCTGTGGACTCATAGGACGGACTGAAACATTCTCTTTCTCTCTCTCTTTTTTTTTTAGAATAAGATTAATGAAGAATTTGTTTTGCATGACTATAAGGATTTTTAATGAATTTTGTTTTTCTTGCCTTCTCAATAGGTAGAGAAGAGAGGGAGGGAGAGAATTTGGAACTAAAAATAAAACTGAATTAAAAAAATTTTTTTAGAAGATTTTTCTTTTACAGATCTCTACGTACTGAGTAAGTATCCATACAATTTCTTATTTGGTTTACCAATGGTAATATGGACAATCTAGTATTCACAACTTAGGATAATTGTGTTCACTAAGATTGTAGTATGACAACTTTGGAACTAAAAAGATAAAATAGACATTTACTAGAAAGCTATGGGCATGAAATGAGCACAGTTCCAACATCTGAGGGCCATTCTTAAGCCTCCAGAAAATCAATATAAGAGAGGTTATTTCAACCATTCCCTGAAAGCATATTATAATTGCAATGGATACTTATACAACTGCAAAGTGCTTTGTCCACAGCCTGACAGGAAGTCTCATGGTTTTTAAAAAGGACTTTCTATATGAAAACGGAGTATTCTTAAAGTCTGATTCAGACAATCAATTACCTACTCCGTTACCTAAAAGGGGGTGGTGTTGTCATCCAACAGACTACCTTTTCTTCCCTCCCATGGATAGAAACACCATCTCTGTGTAGATGCCTCTGAAATCAATACACCCAACCTTCCTCTCTCACTGAGCTCCACGATGACATTTTATCGGTTCACTTTTATTAAGTACCTACTATGTGCCAGACACATTTCTAACCATCTGCTGGACATATCCACTTGAATGTCTCATAGGTATTTCAAATTAAACATAAAACAGAACTTGGTTTCTTTCCCCCTAAACTCAGGCAGCTGGGTGGTGCAGTGGAGAGAGGGCTGGGTCTGGAATCAGGAAGAATTCAGTCCAATCTGGCCTCAGATACTTACAAGTTGTATGACCATGGGCAAGTCACTTAACTTTGCAGTCTCAGTTTCCTCATCTGTAAGATGGTAATTATAACAGTAACTACCTCACAGGGCAGTTTGAAGGACCGAATGAAATCAAGTATATAAGATACTTTGCAAACCTTCAAGTGCTACATACACTGCTATTAGAAAACTCACCCCATCGCCTAACCTGCTTATTTTTGTTGCAATGACCACCATTCTTCAAATTCTCCAGGTAGACAACAGAGGAGTCACCTCCACTCTTCACTCTTACTCACCTCCTTCAGCTTCACAGGCTCCGCAATGATATTGCTGCCCATCCCTGACTTAGGCTTTGGCCAATCCTAGTCCTGGCCTATCACCCCAGCCTCCCCAAAGCTTGTCTCTCCTCTTACTAATACATCTTTCACAGTTCTAAAGCAGAAGCCCACTCCTGGCACTGTCCTCCACAAGAAACTTCACCAGGTGTCCCATGTCTTCAAGGTAAAGCATAGACCTCTGTCAAAGCCCTTTGCAATCTGGCTGGCTCCACCTTTCCAAGTGGATTCAGTCTTAGAACCCCTCATACACTCCCTGCTCAGCCCCAGGCTATTTCCTTTGGGGGCTGCAAGGTCCCCCTCCCCTCACTGTGTTGACTGGGCGCATGTCCTGTATTGAAGGCTGGGGAATTGCATGCCCTGCACTTAGCAAAGTCTCTAACACACAGAAGGTGCCTAATAAAATGCTTCCTGATTGAGACCACGGGAACTAGTCTCTGATTTTAGTATCCTAGCCAGAACAGCCCTGCTACACACAGAGGGGTGCCCAAGATGGAAGATAAGACAGCCTGAAGGTCTGTGCTGGGCCCTGTCTGAAGCAGAAGCCACATGCTCTGAGGAAGGGGCTATCAGAACCTGGCAAAGAACAGCCATCAGCATCTCATGGCTGAAAAAAAAGGTCATCATCCCCACAGGAAAAGAAGGAAAGCTTCATTCTTCTTTCAAACCATCTATCCTTTCACCACCATGCATAGAGAGTCTATAAAAGCGTCCGTATCTCCCAACTCACTTTCCCCATGTCCCAGTGTTGGTGGGGCACCTTCTTTTCTCAAGAAGTCTGAGTAAGCTTCAGGTCTCCTAACTCCAGTCAGTAACAGGTTCCCCAACCACCATTACTGGGGCAGGCAAGGAGGGGAGAAAGACACTGAAGGCCTGGGGCAGAAGTATTCCTCCTTTCATCCATGAAACTCTCAGATTGAGAATACACACAAATGTTGGGGGCACCATTTTGGAAATGTTATCACTCCTACATTATAATACAGAGTCACCCCAGAGTGGTGGCATAGAAAAGCCCCCCAGATTGTTGAACATGTTCATCGATTTACAGATGACACAAAGCTCTAATGATGACAATCCAGAGAAAGTGTGAGGGACACTGCCTGTTGGGGTGTGGACTGAACAGGGTAGCTGTGGACATGCCTTCAGTGTCCAAGGCAGTGGCCTGGCCACAGGTCAAGACACCTAAGTTGTGATCCCTTCTCTGCCAAGAATTCTTTGGGACTGTTTTCTCACCTGTAAAATGAAAGAGATGGATCAGGTAGAGTGTCCTTTAGCTCAGACACACTATGATTTTATAAGCTGGTATCAGATCAAGGGCAACCTGACTGCAAATGTCTTCAATCAGGCCTGTCGGACTTAAAGTCAATGATGGTTTCCACTGTCTATAGGTCAGCATTTCATCATGACAAGGCATTTTTTCAGTTAAGTTTCAAAATCTACATTGCAGTCAAATAGCAGCATTAAAGAAGGGCTCGAGCAAATTTAAGGACATTTTGCTACTGCACTGGTCACAGTCCTAGGTTAGGTTGGCAGGAGAGGACATCAGCCCCATGCATCAACTATTCCCTGGAAATAAAAATTAGGAACTTTTGAAAGCACCATTAACTCTTCAGGTAGTCAACGTATGAACAAAATAGTTGTAACAGACATTGTGATCTCCTGTCTCGAGAGGCTTAGAATAGCCACACCTTCCCTTCCTTTCCAGCTATTAACAAGCACGTTCCATAAATCTGGCTCCCTACTGTCGATGCTGCCTTGGCCCCTCAGTTCTTCTATTAATTCTCCAACACCCCAGTTGAGAGCAGTTAGTACTCAGACTATCTCTAGCCGAATCAGCAGAAAGGTTAAGAACTATTTAGCTGAGGCAAAGCCAGTGGAATGAAGAAAAAACTGGGCATTGAACTTGGTGTGGGCCAAGACTCAGGGTTATGTGGTGACAAGGAATCTACAGTGCTTGGAAAAAGGTACCAGGGAGGCCCTGGACCAGGAATGACTGCCATGAGTAAACAATTGCTGATCAATGTGGAAAATAGGGTGCTATAAATGGAAACTAGTAAAGATGCTATGTTAGTAAGGAGACGGTACTCATAACTCATGCTGACATACTACTTAAAGGTTTACCCAGCACTTTGTGAGTTTAGGTAGGTAGTGTGAATGTTCTTCACACTCCTGGGAGCCCATGAGGGGGCCAGTGTAGTATTACCAGCCCCATTTTACAGATGAGCAAACAAACTGGAGAGACTTGGGTCGTGCCTAGTTCAGTGGCAGAGTCAATGTCAAAGCCACTCTGCCCATGAGCTGAAGAAAGAACATCAAGCATTCCAGCTTGCTGCCAATGGCACAGTGTGGCCTTGTCTTGAATACTCAAGTCTGTTTGGTACTTTCCAAGTTGTAGAGGACACAAAAGACAAAGTCAGGGACAAGAGCATCTTAGGAGAGCGATGCTGTGTCACCCAGCTGATTCAACAGGACAGTAAGTTAATGAAGCCCACGGTAACTCAGAAAAAAGAGAAGGAGAAGAAAGCCACTCATGATGATGGTTCAGAAAAGAAGAGTGTCCCCAGCTCCAAGGCAGAGAGAAGTACTAGGCATCATGGGTGGGCAAATCTCCTTTCTTGGGAAGCACTGTGCTCAGGACCAGAAGGCACCCCCAAGCACTGGCAGAGGGTTCTCTCTCTTAGTTTGAGGCCCTTCCCATAATCACCTCTCTCCAAGCTCATTGCATGCTCCTGTCTGACACCTTTATCAATGGCAACTTGATTTATTTTTTTTAAATCACAGAGCATACACAAAGATGTGTGGAGAGTCAATATCAGCGGCACAGCACTTTCTCAGTGTCACAGAAAAAACTCAACTGGAGAGAAGACTGCCACTAACCCAAGTCAGGAAATGGAGATTATGGGAGAACAAGGATACACTTGGACTTGGGGACAGTGAGGCAATCTGGAAGCCAAGAGGACTGGGTTCAAGTCCCAGTCCTGACACACGGCAAGCACACATCAGTCAACCTCTGGATGCCCCAGACAACTCTCTCAAATTGGGCCTTTTCTGGGGCCAAGCTGTGTGGACTTTCCTCCACCAACAGCATCATAAGCCTATCCCATCTGAACAGGGAACTCTGAGGAAACCTGACTTTTTTGATATGAAAAGAGAGTTGACATACATCCTACAGACAGAGAAGAACTGGCCCCCTGATAAATCACTAATATTTTGAAAAACAGAGCCCCTTCAAGCTAACTGCTCTCAGGCTACCTGAAGATAACAGTTCACTTAAAAATCTTTGGAAGAAAAAATAACAGAGTAGTGACCTAAAGAATTATTTCTATTTCCTCAACATCAAATACTCTCAATTTCAATTATGACTTAAAAAAACCCATAACCCCTGCTGCTGTGCACCAGGTGCTGAGGAATCTGCCAGGCCCTGACCTCTAAGGACCCCTTCTATCCCAGGAAACAACAGACAAATACTAAGTACAAAGTCAATAGAAGGGAGTTTGGAAGAGAAGAGGCCTCAGCTCCTCAGGTTCAAATGGGCCTCCATTTGAAGTGAGCCAGATATTGCTGAGATGGAACCAAGTCTCAAGAACATCCTCAGACCCTTCCTTAGCTGACTGACCCTGTCACTTCACCTCTCCTGACCTCAGTTTCTTCTTTTATAAAGTAGGGATAATCCCAGGGTTTCAGGGAGGATACAAAGTGCCAGGCAGACAAGAAGTCTCTCCAGAAACATTCACTATCACTATGATATTGCTGTAGTACAGAAGGTAAGGGACTTGGCTCAGAGTCATGGAGCAAGTCAATGGTACCACCAATGGCCTCCATATCCAAGTCTCTTGACTGCCTGCCCAGTCCTCTTTCTATTCTACCTGGTTCCCTCCAGGCTCCAGGGAAAAGAAAAAGGAAAAAATGTACTAAACTGGATTTCCAAATCCTGAGCTGTGCACAACCAGCTCTATGACCTTTGGTAAAGCCCTTATAAGCTCTTCACCATGAAAATGAAGGCAATGTGTTTAATTATCTGTAAGGTTCCTATCAAATCTAAAATGCCATGATTTTACTAAACTTGATTTAACTTTGAAGGGAAAAACTCTAATTTAGTCAATGTCTCCAACATTGACTGGACCCTCTCTGTCTTGAATAATTTTTACCTCCACATACACAGTTAAAAGTTTGTCCCAATAGTTTCTCTTGAAACTTGCTTGCTTGTTTTTAAAGGACTTGAAAAGCAGACAGAACACCTCAATCAAACACTCATCTAATCCATTCTGGGGAATGGGAAGGGAAAAAGACAATGGTCAAGACAACTGAATAAAGGTACTGGGTCTTCCTTTTCATTCCCTTTGGGATTCAACAGCCAACAGTTGGTGCACAGAAGCTGTCTGCTGCCCGCCATCACTATCCACCATCATTGCCTGTGAAAGCTGGCTCAGATGACCTCCTACACAGAAGTCCTGGTGACTAATGTCTTCTCTGCAAAGATCACCTCTCCTGCCTGGGTTCTGAAATAAGTGTGAATGAACCCCCCATCCAAATACCTGAACCAGCCAAATGCCATCTTTGGTATCTTCCACGAGCTCATAAAAGTGCATTTCACCACTGAAGTTGGTGCTAGAAGCAGACTCTGATGCTTCTTCTTCCTTGAGCGCAGAATAAAGCTCACCCTCCATCAGGTCTCCTAAAGAAGAAAAAAGAGTTAGAGAAACAAAACTTCAATGGTAAACATTCACCTCTAAACATACTTCTTCCACAATTTTTGAAATTACCTTTATATAGCTAAACACTCTATCATCCTGTTGTAGAAACATAAAAATGTTGTTGAATTTCTCTCAATACCTAAAAGTAGATCACAATAACCATAAGAATTTGTGCAGTGTATCTTTTTGCTTAGGCCGCGCATAACTTTATAAATAGTCTGCTGTTAAATAACTCAGTCAATTTAAAGATTTAGTTCCTGGGATGCAGAAGGACTTGCCCAAGATCATGTGGCAAATGAGTAATGGAGCCTGTGGTGTGATTAAGGGTCAAAAACTTGACCTCTCAGAACAAACAATGGAAAAACAACTGTGAATTTTCACCATCAACTGAACTCTAAAGAACACCCAACTGAAAGCACAGACTTTGACTTAGCTTTAAGTGGGATGGGAGAAAAACCATCCTCAGGTAGTATCAGCTGAGGTTTTACAGGTTGCCTGCAACAACCTAGTTGTCTAGTTTTTAGACAACTTTAATTTCATCTGACTAGGCCTAAAATTATAATACTATATTTTTAGGGCAAATCACTTCTATAAGACAGGCTTCATTTCTGTTATCACTAGTGCATATTTATTAATATGGGTATTATGAGCCTTTGACTTTGGTTACTTCACTGTATTTTCTTTATGAGAAATAAAATCTAAAATAAGCCACACTTGAAAGTAAAGGAGAAAAAAGGAAAGGAAGGAAAAAGGAAAAGAAAAAAGGAAAGAAAAAAGAAAGGAACTTTTAAGGAAAAAAAGAAAGGGAAAAAAGGACTTTTTTTGGTAGAGAGAGAATGAGTTTTTCCTGCAATGGGTCACATATGGGTTTAATAACACTGTCACCTTAAATGGTAACTAATAAATTCTCTGGAAGAGTTAATATTTATATTTAACACATTACATAGCTATAAGGGAGTGCTATAGGAAATAATTAGCCTTGCAAATGCAGAGCAGACAACGTTAGAAACAAACAAAGGTTTCAACAGTTACACAGAGAAACCCAGCCTACCATTCACTACAGCACACTCCAGGTCCAGGAAGGAAAATTTAAAAGCAAATATACATTTCTTTGTGTGCATATGTGTATATGGAGGGAGGGTGAGGACAGGAAGGAACAGGGAGGAACCTTTTAAACAAATACAGTAATACTCTTTCAGTACAGAAATGAACATTTTTCTTGGCTCTTACAAAATGTATATTTCAGAGTTCAGTGGGAAAAAGTTAAGGTTACTGTTCTCATTGACACTGTGTCAAAAATGTATCTTTTAGCCAGTCAATTGTGTGTAAGAGTTTCAAATCGGGTTCCTGTGTGTTACATTTGGTTTCACTTTCTGGTGTTTTAATCCATTAACCTACGGCTGTCAGTGGCAAGGATTAACAAAGCAGGAAAAATGGAAATCCAAACCAAAATGAGAAAGGGTGGTCAAAGAAAAACATTCTCCCAAAGCTCCTTTTCAAAAAAAGGAAGGATGCCTTAAACTTTCACCCAACCTTCTAGATTCTTTTCTAGAGTACAGACCTCATTCTTTCTACAAAGTATTCTTCTCTGTTAAAAACCTATCACTACAGAAGCATGTTCCTCCCTGTAAATTTCAAGCCTTGGGCCTAACTAAGAATCTTCACTAGCTCAGTGATTAACCAAGACTTCTAACAAGGTAAACAAAGGACAAGTCGCCTTGATATTATACACACAGGGTTATATGTACAAAACAAAAATTTACATATACACACGAAAATCTTGAGAATATATAAATTCCATATACATATGTGTACATATTTCAATTTATAAATGGAGTGAATACATATGTATATACATAAACATGTATGTATGTAAATACATACAGATACACACTTCATTTATAAATTGAAATTTTAGAATGATACATTCACCATAAGCATGTTTTCTATTTGTTTATGACCAAAGTTAAGGTTGCTGGGAAATAAAGTCAGGTTAAGGAGGCCTCCTGCTGAAAGGGTTATTTACTTCCTACAAACTTTCCAAAAAAACCACACAAATCATCACACAAAATGAAGGAATCTCACATTTTCTTTTAGAGGACCAGAAAACCAATACAATTGCTTAGAACTTCACAAGACTGCTAACTTAAAACCCTCTACTCTATTCTATTCATGAAGGAAAAACCCCCAGGACATGAAAAATCCACAGCTGCAGTGCCAAGCTCCATTATCAGGATAATCACTGTTTCTTACATACACACCACCATGAGGTTTTAAAAGGTAGCTTGGCACGATGGAGAAAGAGATGCCCTCAAAGCATGGCCTCACACACTGAGTGGTGTGACCCTGAGTCAGTCGTGTGACCTCACGGTTCTAGGCAGCTGTAGCTAGAAAGAGCTGGGTAGGACGCAGGCTGCATTGGTAGAAGGGAGTTTTCTCTACCAATAAGAGGTAGAGTTCCCGTCCCCCTGGGGTTTTGCAAAGCTCTCACTGTCTCTGCTGGAAAGAAGCCGGTCTCAGGTCCTGCCTCAGACCCACAGGAGGGGCCGAATCTTCGGACCTCCCGGAAGGAGAGCCCCGGCT
This sequence comes from Potorous gilbertii, assembly GCA_028658325.1. Taxonomy (NCBI): domain Eukaryota; kingdom Metazoa; phylum Chordata; class Mammalia; order Diprotodontia; family Potoroidae; genus Potorous; species Potorous gilbertii. The sequence goes on from CM053769.1 coordinate 116,404,023, forward strand.
CCCACAGCTAAGTGGCGCCGGGTGCAGCTCCCAGCCCCGGGGGTCCTCGGGGGCTCCTTACCGGACTTCTCCACCAGCTCGCGGACATCCTTCTTCTCGGGCAGCCCGGAGTAGCCCAAGCCCCGGCACTCCAGGATGGTCTTGAGCTTTTTGAAACTGAGCGCCACGGGGTCCACCAGCTGGGTGGCCAGGATGCCAGTCTCGTACCAGACAATGGCCTCGAAGAACCTGGCCAGCACGAACAGGACCAGGAAATAGAGCAGCAAGAAAAAGAGCTTGAGCCACATCTTGGCGCCCGGGCGGCCGCAGAGGGGAAGGGGGCCCGGCCCGGCTCAGCAGAGGAGGGGGGCGCGGAGGCGGAGCGCGCTGCTGGAGCCCAAGGACGCGGCCCGCATCCCCCGGTCACTGGGGGCTCACAGGGGCACGCAGGGGACCCCCATCAATCGGAGGCGGGGGCCAAGGTCAGCTTCGGGGAGCGGAGGCGTCCCCGCAGGGCAGGATGGGGGGACGCCTGAGGGAGAAGAAGGCTCGGAAGGGGGCTGCAGGAGGGGGCCGAGGCCTGAGCTCAGGGTGCAAGGTGGAGGGGACAGGCCGGGAGCAGGCAGGCCCCGGGCGGGGCAGGGGCGCCGCGGGCTCCCGGGCTCGGTCACTCCCCGAGGCCTCAGGGGCCGACCTCCAAGGCTAGCAGGAGGCGCGGGCCGCGCAGCCGACGAGAGCGAGGGCGGATTCCGCTGCTGCCGCAGGCTGGAGCCGGGCTGCCAGGCCCCGGCGGGCACGGGCTCCGCGTCCCCCGCGGGCGACCGGCGGCTCCAGGGCGCGCTCACCCGGCCCCGGCCCCGACCCCGGCCTGGCGACTGCGTCGGGAAAGGCGAGTCGCAGGGGGCACCCGCCACCGGGCCCGGGACTGTTCGCGGGATCCCCGCGCGGCGTCGGGCCTACGCGCACCCGGTCCGGGATTCCCCGCCGCCCCGCGACCCCGAGCGCCGAGCGCCCACCACCAAGACGGAGACCGAGACGCCGCCGACTCCGCCGACGCCTCCTGCCCAGCGGCGGATCAGCTGCGGCCAAGCCCGAGACATAACAACTGACGTCAGCGGGGGCGGGGCCCGGGCCGGGGGCGGGGCCCGAGCCGGAGGCGGGGCCTGGGGAGCCGGGCCCGGGGTGCTCTGGCTGGGAATACGGGAAGGAAGGAGAGGGAAAGAAGGAAAAGAGGAAAGGAGAGATGAGGGAGAGCAGGAGGGCCCTCATGGGCTGCTCTTCCCAGGATTTTCGTTTTTAGGATCCCCCCCACCTTTTTCCTCGCTTCCCCCACCCCTTTCTCAGTCTTTGGTGGGTCTTGCCCCTCATTTAGAGGCCTTTCTCTGGGCAGGGGCTGCTTTGCTTCCCCCTGGGATCAGATTCCCTGAGCGTAGCCCACGCCCCAGCACTTGGTAGGAGCTTAATAAATGCTGGTTGCCTTGACTCGCAGTTGGACTCTACCTGTGAGAGGGTTTGGATTATCTTTATATGAGTGCAAAGGGAGGCGTCCTGGTGTGTGCTCACATTTCTATTACGCTTACTGTAATCTACAGCTCCATGCCCATCTCAGTCTGCCTCCGGCTCTATGCACTGCCCTCTCTCACCCACCAGGCAAAGCCTACTTTCCCTTTGGGGAAAACTGCCCCCCAGCTTCTCTGCTGGAGGTGGGGGGGAGCTCTCTTATCTTTTCTGGTTTCTCTAGTTTTGACAGTCCTCTGAGCAACCCAGGCAAAGGTCCTCTGAGTGTTTATGTATCTAAGGCAAGTGCAAAGTCCTGTGTACCAACTTTCCTCTATCCACAATGACACACCCTTACTGGGTGCCAGTGTGTAAAATAAATACAGTGGACTGACTGGCTTTGGGACACTGGAGAACCCTTTCCGATTAAGGACCCCTAACACTGTGTCCACAGACAGGAACCAAAGTTCAGTCTTGGGGGAGCCTGGACCCCAAAGAGATGACTTGGGCTCTTTGTTTCATACTCTGTGGCTCTTTATACCCTCAACTCAGGGCAGAGGGCAACATAGCTTAAAGAAAGCTAAAATTTACCCCAAAGGGAGTAGAAGTAGAGCAGTTTGGTGGCTCACTGGGGAGAACAGAGTGCCTGGAGTCAGGAAGATGAGTTCAGACCTTTATTAACTTGTGTAACCCTGACCAAGTCACCTAACCAATATTTGCCTCAGTTTATTTGTCTGTAAAATGGGGATAATACCTGCCTCTCAGGATTGTGAGCAAATAATTGGAAAGCCCTTAGCACAGTGCTTGGCACAGAATAATAGTTATATAAATGTTAGATATGTAAATATATAAACTGTTATATAAATGTTAAATAATATATAAATATATAAACATAGTTATGTTATATAAATGTTATATAAATATTATTAGAAAAATAGTCAATGTTTTAGACAGATCAAATATTAGACAACTATTTCTTTCCTTCACTACAAAAGAAATGCCTAAGCACAAAAGACTCAAATGTACTTACTGACAGACTTCAAATATGAAATCAAAATCTTTAATTCCTTTCATACCCTCTGGGAGAGGCAGGGAGGTTGTTTATTTAAAACATTAAAGTTCAGAACATTTAGTTGTTGTTCAGTCCTGTTTGACTCCCCCATTTAGGTTTTGTTGTTGTTGTTGTTTTTGGCAAAGATCCTGAAGTTATTTGCCCTCACCTTCTTTAGCTTGTTTTACAGATGAGGAAATTGAGGTAAACACGATGCCTGTTTACAGGTGACCCTTAGTGCCCAGGGTCTCACAGCGAGTAAGTGTTTGAGACTGGATTTGAACTCAGGCTTTCCTGACTCCAGGCCTAAAGCTCTATTCATTCTGCCCAAGAACATTTATTAGGTCTCTTTAATAGGCATTTTACTTTCATCTCACCCCCATATTTTCTAAATAATTCCCTCAGGGTCTATGACTTCTGGAAAGTCAGGTGAAGATTTGGGTTCACTCCCTTTCCCCAAGGAAAGGGTTCCAGATGAAGGACTCAGGGACTTCTGATTGTTTGACTTCATGAGATGGCTGCCTAAGATGTAAAATGTTCATTGCAGGATCACTATGTTCAGGAAAATACAGAAAAATAGGAAATAGCCAGGACCCTAAAATTCTGATTCATGCTTGCATAGATGAGCACATACTTTATTAAAAATGGGGTCTTTTATTAGTACTAAGTATTAGAATTAGTAGCATTTATTGGTAAATCATGTGCCTTATTAAAAGCTACACATGTGAGTAGCTACCATAAGTACAAGGACAGAAAGAAGAGCCCTTTGCCCCTGTCTCACAATCAGACCTTAATCTTATGGATTTGTGTCAATTCTCTATAGATCTTAGATCAGACTTTTATCAAAGGTTCTTCAGTGGTAAATTTTTTCCTGCTCCATTTCTTTTAAAAAAATTTTTTTAATGCAAAAACACGTAATTGCAATAATTTTATCTTTTTGTCTATTTTGTCTTTTATAACTTCTTCTGTATCATGTCTGGTTAACAGTCTTTCCCTTTGCTATGACCATGAAAAATACCTTCCATCTTCCTCTAATTTATTTTTATGGAATTACTTTTTATATTTAGATTATACAATTTGAATTTTGTGTAATATGTAGTGCAAGATGCGAGTCTAAATTCATTCTTTACCAAACTATTATGTAGTTTTCCTAGCTATTTTTGTTACATAAAGAATACTTTCTCAGTGGTTTGTACTCCTGAATTCATCAATCACTAACTTGCTCTACTGACTCATTTCTAAATTTTGCTTGTGTTATCATTATTCCAATGATCAACTTTTCTATTTTTTGTCCAGTCCCAGACATTTTGGACAATTTTGGTTTTGTGATCTAATTTGAAATTTGATAATTCCAAAAGGTCCTCTGTTCTACTTACAGTTTTAAAAATATTTTATTTCTTTCCTAATTACATGTAAAGACAATTTGAAAAATTCATTAAAAAATTTTTAGCCCCAAATTTTCTCTCTCTCTCTCCCCCCTGTTTCCTATGCTCTCCCCAAGATGGTAACCAGTTTGATATAGGTTATTCATGTACAATCATGCAAAACATTTCCATATTAGTCATGTTGTGGAAAAAGATATAGATAAAACCCACTAAAAAAAGAAAAGTGAGAAAAACTGTGCTTTGATCTGCATTCAAACTCTATTAGTTCTTTCTCTGGAGGCAGATAGCATTTTTCATCATGAGTCCTTCACAATTATCTTGGATCTTTTTATTGCTGAGAATAGCTAAGTCATTCACAGTTGATCATCCTTAAGATGTTGTTACTATGTGTTACTATGTGCAACCAGTACTATGTGTACAGGTTCTGCTCACTTCACTTTGTGTCAGTTTGTGTATGTTTTTCTAGGTTTTTCTGAAATCATCCTGCTCCATTATTTTTCATAGCACAGTAATATTCCATCATAATCGTATGCCACAACAAGTTCAGCCTTTCTCCAACTGATGGATCTTCTCTCCGTTTCTAATTCTTAGCCACCACAAAAAGAGCACTTTAAATATTTTTGTATATATACAAAATTTCCTTTTCCTTTTTTAAAAATCTCTGTGATACAAACCTAGTAGTGGTATCACTGGGTCAAAGGGTATGCAGTTTTACAGCCCTTAGGGTGTAGTTCCAAATTGTTCTCCAGAATAGTTAGATCAGTTCACAACTCTACCAACAGTGTATTAGTGCCCCAGTTTTCCCACATTGCCTCCAACGTTTATCATTTTCCTTTTCTTTCATATTAGCCAATCTGAGAGGTGTGAAGTAGTACCTCATGGTTGTTTTAATTTGCATTTCTTTAATCAATAGTGATTTAGAGCATTTTTTCATATGACAGAAAACTGCCTGTTCATAGCCTTTGACCGCATCCCAAATATTCATATAGACTATTTGTGCCCAATCTGTGGTAGAGCCTACCAAGCTTGTATTGGTCTGAATAATACAGTTGGACACACTGTGTCCCTTGACCCCAACATAATGATGTCATTTTGGTCCTCTTCAAGAACAAAAGACAACAACCAGCCATCAATTGGAGAATGACTTATATTTTTATAGATTTGATTCAGTTTTTTATGTGTTTGAGAAATGAGGCCTTTATCAGAGAAACTTGATATAAAAAATTTCCCCCCAGTTTTCTGTTTTCCTTCTAGTCTTAGCTGCATTGATTTTGTTTGTGCAAAACCTTTTTAATTTAATGTAATGTAATCAATTATTCATTTTACTTCCCATAATGCTTTTTCTCTCTTGTTTTGTCATAAATTCTTGTCTTATCCATAGATCTGACAGGTAAGCTAGACTACAAGCTTTAATGTCATTTGATTCATTCAGGAACATCTGCACCACACAAAGCTGCTTCTCTGTGATTTGCTTCTCTCCTAGTCTCTGGCTGGGCAAATCCTCTTCCCTTCTATTCTCAAGCCAAGGAAACAGTGACAGCTTATTTTTTTGTTTGTTTATAGTAATTCTTAAAAGGACATTGGAAAGTCATGAAACCATTGACCTGGCTAGCAGTCACTTTTAAGCTAGAGAAGAGCAAAACTCATTAGGCTGGCTTTCTCTGAGCAATACAGAAAAGCCTACAAAACAGCTAGCTATATAACTCTTTCCCCTTTATGCCTTTTTCTCTCCAACCTGAGAAGACAATAGAGAGCAACAAGCAATTCTGAAAGGCTTCAGTCTCTCAAAGTGTGGTGGTGATAAGGAGAAAGCAAGAAGGGATCAAGAATTAGTTAAACACTTCCTATGTACTAGACACATCTAAAAATGCCTTTCAGGCATCTTGAACAAGACTTTCTGTAGATATCAATCCTAAACTCAATATGTCCAAAACAAACTCACTATCTTTCCCCTTAAACTCTGCTCCTCTGCCCCGACCCCCATCTTCCTTATGACTATGGAGGAGAACACCATCCTTCAGTCCCTCAGTCTTGGAGCCTAGGAGTCATCCTAGACTCCTTATCATCTCCTCATCCTCCCCATCCTCACCCCACCCAATCAGTATCCAATCTATTACCCCTGCAGCATCTCTCCTATATATTCCCTTTTCTCCTCTGCCACTGCCCCCACCCAGGTGTAGATCCTCATTACCAGTCCATCCTGTACTCAGTTGTCAAATGATCTTCTTAAAACACAGGTCTGACCACGTAATCCTCCCCCCATCTCAATAAACTCTAGTGTTCCTCATCACCTCTAGGGTCAAACACAAAATTCTCTGTCATTCATAACCTGCCCTTTCCTACTTTTCCAATCCTATTCCCTGACATATACTCTTTGATCCAGGGACCCTGACCTCCTACCTGTTTCATGACCAAGACACTCCATGTCTGGATTTCAGTCATTTTTCTCTATTTTCCATGCCTCCAATGCTTTCTTTCCTCAAATCTACCTACTGACTCTCCTGGCTTCCTTTAAGTCTCAACTAAAATCCCATCTTTTACAGGTAGCCTTTTCCAACTTTTCTTAATTCTAGTGCTTTCTCTCTGTTAATTATTTCCTATTTGTCCTGTCTATAGTTTGCTTTGTACATATCCATTTGCCTGTTTCCCTTATTAGATTGTAAGCTCTTTGTTTATCTCTTTTTGTGTCCCCAGTGCATGGTACACAATAGGGGCATAATAAAGGTTTGCTGATTCATTGATATCATCATACATCTTTCTTTTTTTATATTATACATGTGCAATCACATTAGACATATTTCCACATTTGTCATGTTGTGAAAGAAGAATAAGAACAAGAGAGAAAAAACACACACACACACAAAAAGGTGAAAATAGTATGCTTCAATCTGCATTCAGATTCCATAATTCTTTCTCTGGATGTGGATAGTATTTTCCATTATGAGTCTTTTGGAATTGTCTCAGATCATTGTATTGCTGAGAAGAGCTAAGGCTATCAAAGCTGATCATTTCAGAATGTTGCTGTTACTATACACAGTGTTTTCCTGATTCTGTTCACTTCACTCAGCGTCATTTCATGTAAACCTTTCCAGGTTTTTCTGAGATTTTCTGCTCATCATTTATTTGTTGTTGTTGTTTTTTTTACTTTTTAATAATTTTATTTTTAATTTGTGGAATAAAACAAGCATTTCCATAACATAGCACAATAAAAGAAATGATTGCACATTAAACTGCAAATCTACTATGCATGACTTGCTATTCCTTTCAAATATTTAGTAAAATTATCATGTAAATTTTTTCCCCTTTTTGCTCTCCTGCACCACCCTAGAAATGGCTACCACTAGACACAAATAGGTACATATTTGTAAAATTGTTCTATACATATTTCTATTTTGTCATATCTTTCTCTGGATGCAGATAGAGCTTTATTCATATGTCTTTTTTAGTTAATTTGGATATCTGTAACAGAAAAAAAATAACTCATTTGTTCAAAGCTGTTCTTTTTTAAAAAATATATATATAATTAATTTATTTATTTTTAGTTTTCAACATTCACTTCCATAAGATTTTGGGTTTTAAATTTTCTTTCCTTTCCTCTCTGCCCTCCCCAAGATGGTATGCAATCTGATAGACTCTATTTATACATTCCTATTAAATATATTTTCACATTATAAAGAAGAATTAGAACTAATGGGAGGAACCATGAGAAAGAAG
>CM053769.1:116412148-116487695 GCA_028658325.1 Potorous gilbertii
CCTTGATGCCATGTTCATCCTCATTGAAAGCATTTGACAACATGACTGAAAACATCATGCTAAAAAGCATGGGAGCAAGCACACAGCCCTATTTCACTCCACTGGTGACTGGGAAGGCATGAGAGCATTGTCCACTATCCAGAACCCAGGCAAACATGTTATCATGAAATTGACATACAATACTGATGAACTTCTCTGGGCAGCCAAATTTTGACATAATTTTCCATAAGCCCTCATGACTAACAGAGTCAAAGGCCTTGGTCAGATCTACAAATGTTGTATACAGACCTCTGTTCTGCTCCTGGAATTTCTCCACTTAATATTCTACAATAAATTATACGCATAGCTCTTATGTGTATAAAAAAATTGTGTGACCCGCTTCATTGCAGTAGTCTGGAATTGAACCCACAATAACTCCAAGGTGTGTCTGTATGCATGACTCTGCACTCATAGATTCCTCACTTTATATCCATGGAAGAGAGGCATGTTTCTTCCTATTTTCTCTGAAATGAAGACCTATCATTGCAATTAATTCAGTTTGGCTGCATGTTGCTGCTGTCCCTGAAACATTGTAGTCATCGTCTTTACCGTTCCCTTGGTTCTGTTCTCTTGAGACAGCTGGGTGTATAGAGCGTAGTCATGGAGGATCTGATTTCAAATTCTGTCTCAGACACTTGCTAACTGTGTGACACTGGACAGATTCACTTATCATCTGAGCCTCAGTTCCGTCACCTGTAAAATGACGGGACTGAACTCAATGGCTTCTAAAGATTCTTTGAGATCTAAATCTACGATCTTTCCTCTGGATCAGTTCATACGAATCTTCCAATGATTCTCTAAATTCTTGATATCCATCATTTCTCAGGGCACCATAAAATTCCATTATATTCATATATCACATGATATTGTATTCATAAAAAATTCCATTACATTCATATATATTACCATTTTTTGGGACATTTTCCAACTCACTGCCTTCTTTCTCTTCTTGCATGCAGCAGAAGCCAAAAGACTTCTTATGTTACTTATGAGGGGCTTTGTGGTGCATGAACCTACTCTTTCTATAACTAAGCCTAGGTTTCCCCAGAAGAATTGTTTTTGTCAGAAAAATGAATACTTACTACTGTGCCCTACAAATAAGTTGTGAAGTGTTTTGCACTTAAAGCTTTTTGTAAATGCTTTTTGTTGTTGTTCAGTCATTTCAATGTCCAATTTTTTAATACCCCCATTTGGGGTTTTCTTGGCAAAGATCCTGGAGTGGTTTGCTATTTCCTTCTCTAGCTCATTTTCAGATGAGGAAAATGAGGTAAACAGGGTTAAGTGACTTACCCAAGGTCATTCAGCTAGTAAGTGCCTGAGGCCAGATTTGAACTCAGAAAGAGAAATTTTCCTGACTACAAACCCAGAACTCTATCTGCTGCTGCACCACTGAGCGGCCCCATATACATATAAAAATGCTAGTGAATGTTAATTATTATTTACTATTGTTATAGTAGGTTTTCAATAAAACTTTTTTTTGACGATTATATAAATGAAGCATCCTTCCATCCCTTAGTTCTTTACCATCTATGACTACAGTGTCTGTAAACCAAAATGTAGCAAGGTTTATAGCTTTAGCACTTTTCAACCAATGCTCTTAGCGATCAGTTGTTTTAAGTACAGAACCAATTTCCCTTAGAGCAAAGGAGTTCTTTGATTTCTGTCCCTACCAGAGCAAAATATTTTTAAATAACTTTTTTTTTTAAGAAAAGGAATTTAACAAGGGTTTTGAATAGGGGCTTTAAAGTAGTTCATAAGAATGTTAGCTAACCATAAGTTCAAGAGCAGCTTGTGCTGCCTGTCTTACGTTGAAATGACACTTTGGCTCCACTGTCAGATAAGTCTTTGTACTGAGCTGTTTCTCCAGAGCTGTCATTGTCTACAAGAAGAAGGAATGCCTAGAGGCTGAGGTATTTGGCACCAGAGAGGATGCCTCCAAATGGGGAAATCCCTTCATTCTGAGGGAAAGTTTTCAGAAAGTGACTTTAAATGAAGCTAAAGTAAATGAGCCTTGGGGAAGATTTGCTTCATCAATTACTGTCCCTCAAACAAGTAGCTCTTCTCTCTCCCCTAGCCTTTTCCAAGCTTAGGAATTTCAATGAGCATTTGTTGGAATGAGGAACATAGAGTCCCAGAGCAGAAAGTTCAAGAGAATCCTTTCCCCTATGGGTGGCAGAGACGTCCAGCACACGGTCACATTGTTTGGGTAGCCTCATCTGATCCATTTCTTAGCTGCCTTATCCATCCTAGCCTCAGTTCATCATCAATAATACCCACCCAGAAGGTTCGAGATTCCTATCAGTGATCTCATCTTCTGACAGAAGGAACATCAATGTGGAGTTACATGTATAAATACACTGGAGATAAAGAAGGGTAGGATATACAAACAATAAATTACTTTTCCTGATAGAAGGGGTGCTTCTCAGAGAGTATTCTCTCCTAGTCACTCAGAGATGCATTTTGCTCATAATTTTCTTCTCCCGATGTTATATAATACTTGGTTTATGCCTCTGAGATGACACTAACCTTAGACTGTTACATAGTGGAAAGAGTGCTGGATGTACAGTACTGCATTCTAATCTCACCTCTGACACTAATAGTGTGATCATGGCATATCATTTACCCTCTCTGAGCCTCAGTTTCCTCATTTGTAAAATGAGGCTAATGATAACTTAGGGCACTTCAGTTTTGTTATAAAGATTAAATGAAATAATGTATATAAAAATGCTTATAAACTTTAAAAGACTAATTAGCTAAGATACACATTTTTTATCTCCTCTACTAGACTATAAGTTTCTTGAGGGTAGGAATTGTGCCTTGTATAGTTGTTGCTGGTGTAGTGGAAAGAACACAACTTATAGACAAGACAGACCTTGGTTTGAATTATGATTATGCAAATTATTAGATGTAAGGTCCTGGGTACTTTGCCTCTTTGGTTAATTGTCTGTGCTTTCCTTCTTTTTGATAACAAAACTCGAAATACTCATTGTTTTCATTTACTCTCCATCCAATTGCTTCTTAACCCCTTGCCATATGGCTTCTGAACTCATCACCCAATTGAAATTCATTAATGGTGAAACACTAGAAGCTTTTCTATAAATGCAGGAATCAAACTGGGAAGATTCCTTTCCCTTCTCATTTGGTGGACTCATCAACTCATGAATTAATGATCATCTCTTGGCAGGTGACTCCTAGATATATAGATATATCCAGCTTAACATCTCTCCCGAGCTTCAGTGCCTCATCACCAACTTCCTTTTGGACATCTTGAACTATATGTTCCCATGGCATCTCAAACTCAACATCTTTCTCCAATCCCACTCCTCATCTGAATTTTCCTCTTTCTGTTGAAGGCACCAGGGTCCTTCAGGTGGCATGGTAGATAGAGCCCTGGACTTCAAATTAGGAAGACCTGGGTTCAAATCTTTCCTCAGACACTTACTAACCATGTGATCCCAGGAAAGACTCTTGACTTCAGTTTTATCATTTGTAAAACAGGAATAATAACAATACCAAACTTACAGTATTGTTGCTGTGGGGACAAAATGAAATTACATTCATAAAGTGCTTTACACACCTTAGAGCATTTTCAGAAAAATTAGATAAAATCCTCCAGCTTCATAACCTTGACATCATCCTCAATTCCTCACTCACTCTTGTCAAATCTTATTGTTTTCCTGCCTTTACTCTGTCTCCATTCCCTTCTGACCAGTCATACAGGAAACAACTTCCAGTCAGGCCCTCGTCTCCTCTCACCTGAACTATCATAAAAGGGTGATCTCTTTTTGTGAACGAATTGGCCTTTCTCTTAGTCAACATCCCATTTCCCATCTCTGTATCTTTCCTCAGTGTATCACATAGGCCTCTAATGATCTCTGCCTCAGAAAATCATTAGCACTTTTTAAAGCTCAGTTCAAAGACCATCTTCTACATGGAGCCTTTTCTTATTTCCCCAGCTGCAAACTCTCCTCCTCACCCCCAACAAAATTGTTCTATATTCATTTCATAAAAAATATGTAAAAGGAATAAATATTTCTATTGTGCCTACTATGCGCTAGGCATTGTGCTAAGCACATTTTACAATTGTTATTTCATTTGATTCTCACAACAGTCCTGCAAGGTAGATGTTGCTATTGTCCCCATTTTACAGTTGAGGAAATTGAAACAAACAGAGGTTAAGTGACTTGCCCAGGGTCACACAGCTAGGAAGTATCTGAGGTTGGATTTGAATTCAGGTGTTCCTGCCTCCAGGCCCTGCTCTCATGAAAGAATGGATCATATACATAGGGCAGCTAGGTGGCACCATGGATAGAGCCCTGGACTTAGAGTCAGGAAGATACATCTTCATGAGTTCAAATTTGAACTTAGACACTTATTAGCTATGATATGAGCAAGTCACTTAACCCTGTTTGCCTCCATTTCCTCATCTGTAAAATGAGCAGGAGAAGAAAACAGCAAATTATTCCAGTATCTTTGTCAAGAAAACTCCAAATGAATCACAAGGAATCTCATGTGACTAAAAAGCAGCTGAACAAAATGAATAATGGACAGGCAGACAGAGTGAGGATGGGTTCAAATCTTACCTCTGACAGAGACTGGCTCTAAGACCCTGGACAAATCATTTCACTTCTCTTGCTGCCATGGGCCACACTTTAAGACTGGAAGTTGCAGAGAGGTTTTGATGTGCAGTGGGAGAGAGTTTTCTCTTTGGGAGTTCTTCGGTAATCAAGGAAATCACAGGTTCAGACCCCTCTCTGCCAATAGTAATTGGATAAATATCCCCCAGAAGTGAACAGTCAGGTTAAAAATAGAAATTGGGAAGTGAAAAAAGATGCTCTCCTGAAGTAAAAATGCTCCTAATTGTAGATAAATTTAGAGAACAAGTTCACATTTAAAAGGGAGGTGGGGCATTGAAAAGGGTCCTGGGAAGAGGGATGACTTGCATTAAAGGGATGGCCTGGAAATGGGTCCTGGGAGGAAAGATGAAAGGACGTGACTTTGCTTAGCTTGTAAAAAAGAGGACTCTCCTCAGTAATATGAAGGACATTTGGCGGAGAAACCTGATCAGTTGTTCTTTTTAAAAGGAATCAAAATACAGTTTTATTGCTGTCTGTTCTATCATCATCATTTCTAAGTATATTCTTCCCCTCCTACCCTCCAGAGAGTGATTCCTTAGAATAAAAAAAAAATTAAAGAATTAGAAAAGTGGGGGGAAAAGTTCAGCAAAACCCAACACATCAGAAAAAGTCTGTGTGTAGTGCTCCACACCCAATGACCCCCAAATCTTCAAAGGAAGGGATGAGGGGAGAAAGCTATCTTTTCCTGTCTCTTATTAGGCAGTGAGGATGGACAGAGTATTGAGTCTGGAGCCAGGAAGACCTGAGTTCAAATCTGGCCTCATTTACCATCTGGGTGACCCTGGGAAAGTCATTTAACCTCTGTTTGCTTCAGTTTCCTCATTTTTGAAATAGAGATAAGCATCTATTTCACAGCACTGTTTCCTGGAGAACACAAATACTACTATTATTATAATTTTACAGTGTTGTTTCTATTGGTTTGTTGCTATTATTTTCCATTTATATTGTTATAGTCATGTATATGGTTCTTTCGCTTTATTCTGCATTAGTTCCTGTAAATCTTCCAGTGATTCTCTGTATTCATCATATTAATCATTTCTACTAGCATTCTGTTACTTTCATGTACTATGGCTTGTTTAGCCATTCCCAATCAATGGGAATTGGTTTGTCTCCAGTTTTTTGCTACCATGAAAAGTACTGCTGTAAATATTCTGACATATATGGACTTTTAATCATTGACCTTCTTGGGATATATTAGGATATATGTGCAGTGGTGGGATCTTCTGAAGATAGAATAAGAAAGAATAAATTTAAATGAAAGCTTCTGATAGCATATTAGAAATAATTTCTTAGAATTTTTTTTTTTAATTTGAAGGGTCTACTACATGAAATCCCTATCCCTGGGGATATTTTGGAAAAGACTAGAAAACCAAATGTCCTGGATGGGATGCGAAGGGAGGGGAGGAATGAACCATGCGAAGGGAGGGGGAGGAATGAACCAAAGGGCATCTCAAGGTCATGTTTACTCTTACTGTTCCATGATTATAAGGAGTCCAGATCCGAAAGATGAGTAGGGGAAAGACTTTGAGCTTTTCTGATCAGACTCACATTTCTCCCTCACCTTTGCCTCATTTAAAGAAATGAGGTTCTCCAAAGTTTATTGATTCAGCAAATGAATTTGAAAAGGACAAAACCCTGGTCTTCAGCCTTAGGGGCCCTCAAGGCTAACTGCTTTATTTTACAGGTGAGGTAGAGTAATCCCAGAGAGATGAAGAGAGATTAGCTCAGCATCACCCAGGGGAGTGCCAGGGCTAGGATCCGGATCCTCTCCTATGATGTGCCCATGGCCATAGCAGTGACCATGCAGGACAGCCCAGTCATCCTGGGTTCTAAGTCCATGGCTCACTCCAGTACATTGAGCAGAGATGGGATAATTGGGCTGAGCCCTTTACACAGTACCCAGTTGGAATTGTCGTTCAGTCATTTCAGTTATGTCTAATTCTCCGTGACCCCATTTGGGGTTTTCTCTGCAAAGGTACAGTAATGGTCTTCCATTTCCTTCTCCAGCTCATTTTACGATGAGGAAACAGACAAATAAGGTTAAGTGACTTACTCAGGGTCACACAGTAAGTGTTTGAGGCTAGATTTGAACTCAGGTCTTCTTGACTCCAGGCCAGTACTCTATCCACTGTGCCACCTAGCCTCTCTGTTCCCAAATAACAGAATTATAGAAAACATACTCAGTGGTTTATAATATACTCTGTGATAGGCAAACACCAATTCTCTGATTCTGCTTGATTGTATTGCATGAGCTAACTCGTAATAATCTATTGATCTCATACACCCTGCTATTTCTATACATGTAATATACAAATATATTCAATTTGTCCAGTGGAGGACAATTCTTTCCCCCTCATCTACATCCCCTCCCTCGTACACACACCTCAGCTCTAAAATTTTATGATCAGCTGCCCTGGGAACATGATATATGACTGCTTAGACCACAATTCCTATTACAGCTGCTCTTTTCAAACACACACACACACACACACACACACACACACACACACACAAATATTCTCTTTTTGCTTGCATCCATCAACTAGGAAAGGAAATGGATTTTTTTTGCTAATGATTTAGTTTCTGCTTTTATTTAATTTAAACAAAAGTACATCTGTTTTAATACATTGATGGTCTTTTCTCAACTTATAAACCCCAATGGATGACCCTAGAATTTATATCTCAGAGATAGTTTCTGCAAAGAGTCAGAAAGAAAGCAGGATCAAAAGTCCAAGAAAGTGTCAAGGCCAGACCAAAATTTTGTCACCATATCTAAGGTAATTATAGGGGTAGGGATTAAATTTTAAATAGCCTTTGAGAGGATCTGATCCTGGACTTAGAGAATTCTTATTTTGAGACCCCTGAAGAAATTTGAGATGAGAAAACTGAGCGAAGTAAAAAGATTTGTAGTCAATTCAGTTCCCATGGCAGACATTTAGTGGTGTTACCCTGGAGAAGTCATTTAACCTCTCAGCCTCCATTTCCTCATCTGTGAAAAAGGAACTATAATAGTGACCACCTCTTATGTTTATTTTAAGGATCAATATTTAAAGCATAAAGTGCTTTGTAAAACTTATCCGCTATATGAATGCTGGCTATTGTTATGACTATAGCTTGATATGGGATAACAGAAGAATCATGTTATACCTTAGTTTTAAGAAATTAAATCTGGGAACCTTACTTCACTTATCTGGGGTTCAGTTTCCTTTCCTGAAAAATGAGGGGTTTCAGCATGATCTGGAGAGATGTATATGGCTGCAGGTGACTTTTTTTTTTTACATATCCATCTAAATAAACACAAAGAGGTAGATTTTGTGAAAACTAAGAATATATTTATTATTTTTTCTGAGATTTTGTGTAGCTTCATTTTTTAATTGTCATTGTAGTGGTTGTAATATAGTTATAAAAAGTCAGCGAAAATGCTCTATTGTTTAAAATGACCGTGAAATATATGGCCATTTTTGAAAATTAATATTTCATATGTCAGGCAGCTAGGTAACTCAGTGGATAGAGTGCTGGGTCTGGAGTCAAGAAGACTCGAGTTCAAATTCAGCCTCAGACATTTACTATCTGTGTGACTTTGGGTAAGTCATTTAACCTCTGCTTACCCTAATCGACTAGAAAAGGAAATGGAAAATTTCTCCACTATCTTTGTTGAGAGAAGTCCCTGGATAGTATGGTCTGCGGGGTCACAAAGAGTTGGACAAGTTTCTTCCCCAGAGTTTAGCTGATGGTTCCTGAAAAATCCCAGATGCAATTGAAAACAGTTCTGTGTCATGCACTACCATCATCCATCAAACAATCCATAAGCATTTATTAAGTGTTCATCATGAACCAGGCACCATGCTAAGTGCTGGGGATACACAGAAAAGGTCTAGTCACACAACTAATAAGTGTTTGAGTTTGGATTTGAACTTGTCTTCTTACTTCAAGGCTAGCACCCTATCACATAACAGAGTTATGGATAATCTAAATGCTGTTTCCTGGATCCCATCCTTCTCCTAATATGACCCTATTTAAAGAATACTTTGACATAAACTTAATGTACATTGTCCTTGCTCAGTCTACAAAGACCCAGCCCCTTGAGAAGCAATAAAGATATAGGTCTCAGGTTTTTTGAGTTGTTTTGCAAAAAATAATTGAAACCTAATTGTCACTAGGATTCTACTGGTCAGCCCAACAGGACGTTCTATATCCTCATTCTTCATTGTTACTACTTTTTTGGGTGGGGGGGCTCTATGAGTTCCTTGAATTAGCCCTTGAGTTTGTTAAGGGCTAATTCTTTAGTCATTTAGAATAACTTCTGTTTCTCTTTTTTGACTGGCTCTGGAAAACCAATGCCAGATCTCTTGGTTAAAGGTATGCTGTGCCCCACTGTGGTTGCTCACTATTGTAGGAGCATGATTCACTTTTATTGCTGTTGAATCATTTCAGTCATATCTGATTCTCTGAGATCCCATTTGAGGTTTTCTTGACAAAGATACAAGAGAGGTTTGCCATTTTCTTCTCCAACCCATTTTACATATGAGGAGACTGAGGCAAACAGAGTTAAGTGACTTGTTCAGGGTCACACAGCTAGTAAGTGTCTGAGGCCAGGTTCGAACTCAGGTCCTCCTGACTCCAGGCCTGGCATTCTTTGCCCCCATGGCTTACTTGAGGGTGTTCGTTCAGTACCATTCAGGAAAAAAAAAAAACCAAACATTGACCTCTGAAATAGACTCCTTGGCCTGTTTGGAAAAATGTTTAAACAGTGATCCAGAAAATGGCAGGCTTGTATCAAATACTGTAGAGGGATTGAGAAAAATGAAAATTGAGAAAAACAAAACCCAGCAGATATGGCAGTTGAGTTCACTGGTCAATTTAGAGAGCTATTTGAATTGAATGATGAGGGTGGAAACCAGATTGCAGAAGGTTTAGAAGAGAGTGAGAGAAGAAAAGAGGCTATGAACATAGATAGCTCTTTCAGGGAATTTATCTACGAAGGAGTTGAGAAATCAAAGATGACAGCTTGCTGGGATGATGTGAGCTAGTGCCTGTGGTTTTTTGGTTTTGTTTTGTTTTGAAGATTTGAGCTTGTTTGTAAGCAATAGGGAAGGAACAGCCAGCCTGGTGAGTGGGACAGAGTATCAGTCAGGGAGTACTAGAAAGGATGCCCTGCTATATACAATGAGGGCCTGGAGGAGTTAGAAAACATAAACTGGTGGCAGATCTGATCTGAGGGGTTTAGGACTCTCCAGATCTATCCCACATCATGTGAATGGAAGCAGGTAAGTGAGACTGTAGGAGTAACCATGAATGGGGCTTAGCAGAGCGTGAGCAGTGATGACCCAGACTGAAGGCCTGTAGACATGCCAAAATACACCAAAGGTACATAAACCTTAAAGTGATGTGTAAATTAAATTATTGTTATTAATACTGCAACCTATGGGGCGGGGGGAAAGGAGAGCTTGGGCAGCATGAATCCTCAAGTAGTGACTCAAGCCTGCTCATTTCAGATTCCTTCCACCTTAAACCTTCTACCTTAAGAGCTAACAAGTACTCAAACTTACCTTCAAGTTTTACCTTTTTTTTTTTGAAGTGTTTTGTATGGAGATACTAAAAAGCAAATAAATCAGTAGAAACTGGGGCATGAAGAGGAAGAAGAAATTTGGGGTTCTGGATCATTAATCTTTAAATAACTGAGGTGATTTTTGAATTTGAAGATAGCGAGGTGGTACAGTGGATTGCATATCAACCTTGGAGTCAGGAAGACCTGAATTCAAATGTGACTTCAGATACTAGCTGTGTAAACTTGGGCAAATCACTCTCAGCTTGCCTCAGTTTTTTCATCTATAAAATGGTGGCAATAGTTGCACCTCCTTCTCAGAGTTGTCATGCAGAACAAATGAGATTATAATTCATTATAAAGCATTTAGCACAGTGCCTGGTCCATAATAAACACTACATAAATGTTAGCTCTTATTATTTTTTTAAAAAACAGTATATACAATCACTCATTGTATTTGACAGTACTAATTGGTTTATTGCCCATGTACATAAACATGGTTGGCAAGTAATGTGTGCCTGGCTTGCCCTTCCATTCTGGATCCACATCCTGCTGTGCAGAATCTGTCCTTTGGAAGCAGAAGTGAATGCCAGAAGAGCCTCAGGCTCTCATAGTACTCCATCTTGGCTCAGCACTCCCTTACTGCCGTCCAGAATGGTTGTTGGTAAAGAACAGAGGTCTTTCTGTTAATCTATAACTTTAATTTTACTTTTTCATTTTTCAGTTATAGAAATGACTGCAAATTCTGTTCTATTCCTTTGGAAATGGATGTCCTGTGTGGAATGATGTCTTGTGATTGGTGTGAGAAATCTACATGGAGTAAATTTGTTTGGGACTCTGAATAAATGTATTCATTGATTTTATATTCCTGTGAGGGTACAGGCATACTCTTTGGTGTCTGAAGGAAGATGGGGCTTATTGACTGGAGGTAATTTGACTGGGTCTCTTTTTGTTTTTTTCTTTCTTTTTCTCCCTTTTAAACTTAATACATCTATTTCCTTTCCTCCATCTTCCCTCCTCTCACTGGCAAAAGAAAAAGAAAAATCAAACTCTTGTAACAAGTACACATAGCCAAGCAAAACAAATTTCCACATTGGTCATTTCCAAAGAAGGTTATCTCATTCTGCGTCTTGAATCTATCACTCGTCCATTTTGGAGGAAGGTAGCCTGCTTCATCATCAGTCCCCTAGAATTGTGATTGGACATTGTATTGATCAGAGTTCTTAACTCCTTCGAAGTTATCTATCTTTATAGGGCTGTTGTTACTTTATAAACTGATTTCCAGGTTCTGCTTATGTCACTTTGCATCAGTTCATAGAAGTCTTTCCAAGTTTTTCTGAAACTATCACTTTTATAATTTTTATGACAGAATAGTATTCTATTCCATCATATTGATAAATCATAATTTGTTCAGACATTTCCCAATTGATGGACACACCCTCTGGTTTCCAGTTCTATGTCACTACTAAGAAAGCTGTTATAATTTTTTCCCCTTTTTTCATATGGCTATATACAGTTTTTATTTCTTCATCAAAAAACTGCCTGGTCACAGACTTTGACTTTTTTAATGCTAAAGTTGATCTCTGCTCAGCTGGGGGTGGGGAGAAAATCTCTCAAGCTGCAGGCTTTTTCTGTGTGTTGTTTTCAGAGCTAGTTCTGGGGGAGGAAATTTTTGGTGCTTCCAAGGTGGTGTGAACTTGGGAGAGGTATGGTCTGTGCTATCCTGGTCTGCACTCTGGTCTTTACCCAGGAAAGGCTCCTGGTATTCTGCAGCCAAAGTGCTAGTGCTCTTCTTGAACCTGGAATTTTGACCAGGGCCCCTGCTCCCTTGTGACAAACCACCAGCACTCCTCTCTGCCCTGGAACTATGGCCTAGAGCTATACAGGGGCAATAAAGCTGCCAATCAGTGCCTTCAAAGAGCTACCTGTATTCTCTTTCTAAATAGTTGTTCAGCCTACTCCCAGTCTCTGGGCTGAGAGCACTGAAGCTGCTGTTGATGTTGTTTCTACCATGTGTGTAAAGAGACCTTCACCAGACCTCCACCCAGGTGTTACAGACTTCTTTTGCCTATCTCTTAAATTTTCATGGGTCAAAGAAGATCTCACCTCTTTTTTTTGTTGTTGTTGTTGCCTTTACTACTCCAAAATTTGATGTGAAGTATTTTAAAGTTGTTTGGAGCAAGAAGTTGGGAGAGTTCAGCTGATGGCTTCTTCTAACCTGCCATCTTGCACTTCATTTTTTATTAAAAATGTTTATTTCTTAAAATTTGATTTTTTTCAGCTCTGAATTCTCTCCCTCCCATCTTCCCCCACATTTCTCTCTCTCCCCCACTGAGAAAACAAGAAAAATAAAACCTGTTTATTTCATTGTTTTAAATTCAATTTTTGTTTTTACCTCAAATCCTCTGATCCATAAACTTTGTCAGATTACCTATCAGAAAGGTTAAGAATCTTGTCTTAATGTTTGATTTTGCAAGGGAGATTATTTTATGGTTTAGTTTATGAGAACAGTTCTATACAAACCAATTATTTTCTTATGGGTACTATGCCAACTTGTGGGTAGCTACTACTAGTGGAATGGTGAGATCTACAAGAGCTCAACAGGGGAGCTTTCCCCAGATGTCAGTAACTGAGAAGAAGCAGGAACAACCTAGCCTAGGGATTCTTAAGCGTTTTGGTCTCAGAACCCTTTTATAGTCTTACAATTTATTAAGTACCAAAGATCTTTTACTTACACAGATCATATCTATCAATATTTACCATTTTAGAAATTGAAATGTCTTGGTATTATTTTAAAAATATTTTTGATCTAATAGACTCCTTGAAAGGGATTTGGGTGTCTGTAGATCACACTTTGAGAACCACTGACCTAATTAATTTAATTAGTTAATTAATTAATCAAAACTTTAACATTATTGTCCCTTTCCTTTACTTTGCCCAATCTACCATGCCCATAGCCAGTCAATCACCAAATACTGCCAATGACTCCTTCTCAGGGATGTGCTACAGTCTGCTAGGACAAATTGTTAAATTTTCAGTGAGAACATTTACACCTTGGAAATCTGCACATGTTACAAATCAGAACTTGACTGATTGTTTTGTTGATTGTCTAGACTTAAGAAAGTGATGGAGAAAACCATTTCCACCATTCCCTAGGGGGCTGGTTGCAAAATATTCTCAATTTAATTTGCATCCTTCTTTCGCTCTCTTTTATTCCCACCCCTAGTCCAGACCTACTGCTATTGGGATCTGCCCTTTCCCACATCCGGCAGCAGATGGGAGCCGTCTATAGCTGAAACCCTTTCATAGAAACAAGGGAGGGAGATGGTTATCTTCACAAGCATGGCATAAAAGGCCTAGGTACACTCATTAGGTTGAGCATGACAAATTATCTATGAGGTCTTTGCTCAAACTCAAACTGTGCTGGACACCTGGTTTCATCGAGCTCTGGCCTGACTTCAGACGTTTTCCTGTTTGCTCACCGGCATGATCTTTCGCTTCACTGCTAAGTCACTCCTCTGATACCTGAATGCACCTTCTGCCCCAAGTCTCTAGTCTAATGTTTTACAGTTTACTCTTCTAGTAACTGACCCTCCCGTTGTGTACAACCTGCCTCTTATTTCTGACAGCCTTTATTACCTCATACTTAGACTGCTATCATGATCTCTTTGTTTCATTTAATCATATATTTCTGTGTTTGAAAGTTATGTAGAAAATGTAAAAAGCATTTATATGCATTTTTTATAGAATTTTGTAAGTGCATCAGTCATTATTTAGTGCTAAATAAATTGGGTCAAAATGTGTTATGACTTCATAATAACAACTTGAATTTATTTAGCACTTTACTATTTAGAAAATATTTTCTTTATAAGGTAAGAAAGGTAAAGAAAATATTACCCCCATTTAGCAGATGAAGAGACTGAGGTTCAGAAGGGAAGTCACACAGCTCAATCTGTCATAATCCAGTGGAATAATTAATTTATGTACTATGTTTTCCTTTTCTGTTCATTATCTCTCTCTCTCTCTCTCTCTCTCTCTCTCTCTCTCTCTTTTTCTCTCTCTTCTCTCTCCCTCTCTTTCTGTCTGCATGATAAGTGGGATATTTATTTCATATTATTTGGGAAAATACATTTTAAAAAATTCCATTCTCATTACATGTCCTGATTCTAGGCTTTCTCAAATTTATTTTTTTCATATTTGTCATTGTATTTCTATAAATACAATAACTATTTTCTAAATCCTGTTGTTTCTTCATGATTTTGCAAATCCTCATACTCTAAAAATAAAAATAGAACAATATGAATAGTCTTAGAATATAAATAAAATATCAAAATAGCTTGTAAATAAAATAATAGAATGACATATATTTCCATTTATAATGTGTTTTTTTATAAAGATATTTTTCAGTAATGACATGATATTGAAATTTTTTTTCAAAATCATTACAAACTAGGCTTAAAGATCCCGAATATCTTTCTTCCTAAGATTTTAATCTGCCTCTTATAGAGTCTAAGAACAGAGGTAAAACAAGTTACTTGCCTAAGAGAAAATTTCCATTTGATTTCATCCTTGGCCACCGGCTCACTGGTTGCTCCATTCCGTCAGAACCAGGCCATGATTCCTTCTGATTGCCACATAAAATCCAGCAGCCTTTCATGAAGGTCCTTCTGGTTATGTAGAAGAAATGGGGCACCTATTACTGGGGCACCTATTACTGGGGCGTACCACAGGGCAGCTGCCTCAGTCACATGGCAGGGCACAGCAGGAAGGAATGAGATGGCCAGACACTGGAGTAGAGAGTCTCATGGCATGGAGTCCTACATGTCTATACTTGAGGCTGTGATCTCAGCAATAACTCAGTGCACATTGAAAGTGGGCTGGTGCAGATAACCAGTGAAGGGTAAGGTGCTTGTTCTAACTCCGTGTCTCTACCTTGCATGTATCGTGACCTGGAGAGATAGAGTTGGGCTTCCACCCTATAGCCTTTGTAAGCCAGAGCAGCACGACCTGGTGATTTGTTTCCCTGAAGGACACAGGCTTCTGACACCCAGGAACTCAGCTGGGCCATCCCCACAGCCAAAGGCCCGAGGTATTTTTGTGGTCTCCATCTCATGGCATGTGACCTGCCTGAGAGTTGTGGCTGTTTCATTACCCACACACTAAATATAGGAGCTGGATGGCACCTCAAGAATCATTTAGTTCTACCCATACGTGAAAGAAATCCCTCCCGTACCATATCCCCAAAATGGTCTTCTGACCTTTACTTGAAGATATCCAAGGAAGGCGAATCTACCACCTTTCAGAGCTGCCCTTCCACTTTTGGACAGTTTTCTGGATAGAAAGATTTCCTGAAGTCAAGCCTAAATCTGTCTCTCTAAAAATCACTCCCATTATTTCTGGTTCTATCCTTTGTGGCCAAAGATACTGAAGGTCCCTCCTCTATATCCCAACCCTTCAAAGCCTTGAGAGTTATCACATCTCCTTTAAGTCTTCTCTTCTCTGGGCTAATGCTTGCTTTTCCCTTTGCTTCTCCTCATATATTATAGACTGAAAGCCTTTCACAGTCCTGATTGTTGTCCTTTAAGTTTGTCCAGGGTCACATAGCTAAAAAATAACAGAGGCTAGATTTAACTCGGGTCTTCCAAGTTCAATTTCACCTCATCTTACAGATGAGGAAACTGAAGCAAACAGGGTTAAGTGACATGCCTAGGGACACACAGCTAACCAGTGTCTGAGGTCAGATTTGAACTCTGGTCTTACTGATTCCAGGTCTGGCACTTTATCCACTGTACTACCTAGCTCAAATACCACTATCAAGTCTGTATTCCAAAGAGGTCAAAGAAAAGGGAAAAGGGCCTATGTGTATAAAAATATTTATGGTGACTCTTTTGGTGGTGACAAAGAATTGGAAATTGAAGGGAAATCCAGCAATTGGGGAATGACTAAACAAGTTGTAATATATGATTATGATAGAATACTATTGTGCTATAAGAAATGATGAGCAGGATGTTTTCAGAAAAACCTGGGAAGAATTACATGAGCTCATGCAAAGTGAAGGATGAAATCAAATGGAAATTTTCTCTTAGGCAAGTAATTTGTTTTACCTCTGTTCTTAGACTCTATAAGAGGCAGATTTAAATCTTACTACTGTAATCAGACTGTTCATGTGAGGATAATGCTGATTCCATCAAGAAAGACTTTACTTATGCCCAAACATCAAGCAAGGGTGAGCTTCCTTAGATCAGATGGTGTTGTGTCAGTGGGGAGAAGGCCTAAAGCTGACTCTACCCTATTGGAGACAGTTAACCAGAATTTCATAGGAGGCCTAGGCCGCTGAGCGAAACAGAGGATCACCCACCGACTGTAGGCAAGATTGAAATTAGATATATTATAGCAAAGGGATCTCGAGGCATCTTTCTCCGGGACAGTACCCTGTTTCTTGGAGAACAGACAAGGGAGATTTGGGTCAGCAAGTTGAGAGGAACACTATGGAAATGGTAGGCATCTGAGTTAGAAAATGTGTGTTCGTCCTTCATTGCCAAAGAAGACCATTATATCAGAGAAATAATGCCACGACTTGCACTTGACTTTGTTTTGAGTGAGGGAGGGCTGTGCAAAGTCACCAGCCTCACTTCTCCTCCAGAGCCATCTGAATCTAGTGACCAGATATTACTGGAGATGACCCAGGATGAGGCAGTTGGGGTTAAGTGACTTGCCCAAGGTCATACAACTAGTGAGTGTCAGGTGAGACTTGAACTCAGGTCCTCCTGACTCTTGCACTGGTGCTCTATCCACTGCACCACCTAGCTGCCCCTGAGTTAGAAAAGATGTGTAGGTGAATGGAGTGCCTTAAAAGGTCAGCCATTGGACTTGGAGAGAGCCCAAAGGACACTCAACCTGGACTCACATGATAAGCCTACTCACAAAATCTAGGGAGATGACAGCAAGCACAGGGTTTCTTTGCTAAGGCTACTGTTTAGTACAAAGAAGAGCCTACTAAAATGAAGCTAGGTGGCACTACGGATAGAATGCTGGTAATAGAATCAGGGATCCCTAAGTTCAAATCTTGTCACAGACACTAATTGGATGACCCTGGATCATCCACTTAACTCTCTTCCTGCCTTAGTTTCCTCATTTATAAATATAAAATTTACCCACAGGTATGTGATAGCTATGCATACACACACACACACACACACACACACACACACACACACACATATATATATATATATATCCCAGTGATATAATGACTTCTAGTTGACTTTAATCATCATAAATTTTGAAAAGCTGATGGACACAGTATTTAGGGTAGAGTGAGTGCAAAGATGTCAAAGGGCAATTCTCTTGGAAAGACTCAACCTTATACAGACCTAGAGCACCTTCTCATATATGGAGCATAGATAAAAGATAAGAAAATTATATTTCTGGCATAGATTAGAAGGTTGGATGATGGATTAAACTCTGCCACCTGGAAAAACAATGGGACAAGGAAAAGGAGACTAGGTTGACCTAATAAATGAATATCACCCCATAGAGAAAGTCAAAGAAGAAGAGAAACATTTTTTCCCCCAAATGAGTTCTAGACTTGGATTCAGGAAGACCTCAGTTCAAATCCTGCCTCAGATATTTATTAGCTGGGCAAATCATTTAACCTCTGTCTTTCTCAATTTCCTCATCTGTAAAATAGGGATAATATAAGCACTTACCTGTGATTGTTGTTGTGAGGCACAAATGAGGTAAAATCTGTAAAGATTTTTGTAAACATCAAAGCAATATATAAATGCTATCTACTATTATTAAGGATGACCAAGTGCATGCCACATGCTTTGAGATTCAGATGTGAGTGTGGTAGAAAATTAAATTTATAGGATTAACTCTAAGAAAAAGAGATGATCCAAGGAAGGAGGTTGACTTCATTTCTGCAGGCAATGAACAAGACCACATTAATTATGTCATTAATGAATGAATGAAAAAACATTTATTAAACACTTATTGTATACAAATTGAAAAGTAGAGATAGTCTCCTCTTATGGAACTCACATTTTAATGGGGAGACAATATGCTCAGGAGCCTTAAGCTTTGGAAAGTTCCCATGGTACTCTGGGTAAAATAGAAAACCACATGGCAATATATCTTCTATAACATCATTTCCACTGACAATGCCATATTTGTTTCTGATTTTGAGCCATTTATAGGACCAAAATGATCTTTTCCAGGTCTGCAGTAAATGTGACTGCTAAGGAGGCTGGTACTATATATCCTACCCTTTGGGGGTGGTTAGTTAGTAGTTGAAAGTAGTGGTTCAGGTTGTGATAATTGCTTGGTTCACTTGCCACATGATGTTTCTTTTCTCTCCCTCAGATGCCTTTCTGCTTTAGCTAGACAGGCTTGTCTGCCCCAAAGTTAGCAGTTGATTGGGTGGCTGGTTCCATCTCTATGGGGATTGCTTCATTGGTCTTTTCCACATAGACTCATTGGATCTCATCTGGAGATGACTATAAAAATGGAGGATGAGAACCTTTCTGCTGCCATAGATACTGGAGAATGTGACCATCTTGATCCGGTCAACTTATGAGAGGTGATTGAAGAAAATATTTTCTGTAGCCTCAGAGAGTGACAAAAACAACCCATACATGGGATATATTATTGATAAGACTTGGGATTTCTTGAAGAAAGTGATGGTGTTAACAAGACAGTGGATCTCCTGGCTCTGGGTGTTCAGATCCAGTACAAGAGATGGCAATAAAGTGCCAGTCCCTATTTGGAGCCAGTTCTAGTCTCTTTGGGATATTAGCAAAACAGTACCCATAATAAGCTGGGGCATGGTACCTATATACTTCAGCTAGCCATGCAGCCCTATGGGGGCATGCAGGAAGATAATGTTAAGGAGTAACAATGAACATCATAAGGACCCAGGTTCGTCAATGTCTGGAAAGGATGCAGAGAAATTTGACTTCCAGCTCCAGAGGAAGAGAAGGAGTAGTTGAGTAGTAACTTAGTAAGAAGACAACGTGGTAAATCTTCTCACTTCATGAGCAAGATGTGCGATGTACCCTGGGAGAAACTCACAAGATCTAGCTTGCCAAATCAAGACCATTCCGAGAAAGATTTACAAAAGTTCCTTTGTATGTGATGAATGACCTCACTCAAGAATCCTTTTGGATCATCAAAGTCTAAGAATCCTAGGGTTAATACCAAAGAAGGACAGAAAGTATGTATGTGTGTAGACCAGGGGTTTGCAAACTTTGTACAGCTTGCCTGCTAAGAATGTGGATTTTTAAAAAAAATATTTTAAAATGAAGTTGTATTGTACTTTAAAATGTATAACAAAACAAAGCAAAAAAAAATCCTAACTAAACAGTGGGTTAGATTTGACTTTTCCATAGTTTGTCCAATCCCTGGACTAGAGTGGACTAGTACATCATACCAAGAGTTTAAGTTGTCCTAGATAAGCCAGAGGTTTCATATTGGACTTGTGTGGTGGTTCTTACTAACATCCAATGGAAGACAAAGATGACAGATAAAAAGAATATTGCTTTCATCTGTCTAGGTGGATTACATCATTTGAGCGTAGTCCCCAAGACACCTTGGAGGCACCTGCCACTTTCCAAGGACTGATTCCCCCTTTAGATCATAAGCTCCTTGAGGGCAGAGACTATCTTTTGTCTTTTTGTATCCCCAATACTTAGCAGGATGCCTGACATATAGTAAGCACTTAATGAATATTTATTGATTGATACTGTAGAAATAAACAACTTGTTAGTGTTAGTGTAGCATGATGACTTCACTATCTTTAAGAAGACCCTAGAAGACCATGAAGAAAGATTGATGAAAGTATTGGATTGACTAGACAAGAGATTCTTTAACTGGGGTCTATGAACTTGACTTAAAAATATAAATATTTTGATAACTGTATTTCAATATAATTAGTTTCTTTCATAATCCATTTTTCATATTTAAATACATTAAGAATAATGTTATCAGACTGCACAAGAGGTCCATTACACAAAGAAGGTTAAGAAAACTCTGTCCTGGAAGAAAATGGCCTAAAGTTTTCAATGGGTAAGTATAAATCTTACAGAGTTTCTATCAAGTATGTGGCTAAGGATGTTTCATCCTGTCATATCTGGCGTGTCCTTGCTTTTTCCTTTTATGGCAAATTTCTCTAATTAGAGCAAGTGGTCAGTAAAAGATATGAGTACAATGCAAGTATGTGAAATCTTGCTGTTTCATTCTGAATGTGTAATCATTTCATATTCCAAACAACTGGATAAATTAGTACTCAGGCTTGTCATCTACCTGCCTGCATAGTCCAGTGAAAAGAAAAGCTTGAAATAGAACATTGTTTCTGAATGATATGGGAATAATTAGACAAAGGGAAAAGAAGTTTGTGAAACAAACGTACAAATACAATGTTAATCATTGTCCCATAGACTAAGGCTGGAATACATCTGAGCTACTATAACAAAATGTGTGTTAGAGCTGAGATATTCCGAAATGGGTACTTGACCTAGTCAACTACCTGTTACTAAGTATAAACAAGGTCCTTAAATGTTTCAAAATGATGTAAGAATAATTGGGTTTTGATACAACTGATTGAGGGATCTAGCTGTTATTCCATTAATTACTCAAACTAAATCAGAAACATCTTCAGTTTGGTTTGGGAATATGAATTTCAGTGCAACCAATTTTCTTAAAGGAAGTAACTTTTGGAAAAAACTGAATTTTATTACAAACATGTTTTATTATAAACAACTTATTGATATGCACTGTTTTAGAATGAATTACTTAAAGTATCCTCACAAGTCTAATTGCAGTAAAGTTAACCTCTTATAAGCAAATTCATTTGTATAACTATTGAACCCAAGAGTTGAAAGCTTCTACCTGCAAAAAAGGTTACTCCTAGTTCCTCAAAAGTATTTGATTCTCCTAAAGGTATTGGAATCAGAGTGGAAATTTTGGGGACAGTAATAAGATCATATAATCCTGTATGTCAAAATTAAATAATAGCACTGTGAGACTCTTGGTTTCTTTTTCCTTATACCTGGGGCCTGGTAGATTCGACTTGTCAGATTTGTGTCTCCCAGACTACAGGCCAATTCACCTACTGTTGGCAGCAAACAGCCCATACTCACTCATCATCCCCTGGATGTGACCTATGCTCTGATCCAGTCAACCTTCTCCTCATGACCCATCAAGGCAGGGACTACTGCTTTTCAACCTGAAGAAGTTACAGAAGCTGAGACCTTTGTGTCTTTTCCCAAATGAATTTGAGCCCCAGCTTTTTGAGGGGGGGAATGATGGAATTCTAATAAATCTGCCCCCAGTCTCAATATTTCTTATAGGCCCCACTGAACAGTAGACCCACTGCCCCTAACTAGCCCCCATCAAGCAATATCCTAAGTTCTTCATATATGCCTCACTGCTCACGAGAATAATAGGTGTGTCCATGAAGTCATATATCTCACAGAAATAGCAGGAGTGTCCATGTGATGGGATCTCAGCCACCTTCTCTAGCTGGCCACTGCCCCCAGACCCATTTCCACTTATCTCTCACAGAAACAGTAGGTATGTTCATGTACTCAGTCACAACCACATCCATCTAGTCTCAGACAGGACCACAATATTCAGCCAATCAGAAAGCAGCCCCAGCAGGAGATCCAAGAGGAATGTAGACCCCAAGACAATAACAACGACTTTCCTTAAGTAGGCGCCTGCACGGTAATAGTAAAGAACTGACCTAGAGTAAACTTGTGACATAAAGAGGCTTATTATACAATCATTATTCACACTCCCCCACGTGGGTTATTCTGTATGCATTGTGGGTAATCACATGCGCAGTTCCACTGTGGCTAGGACCCGTACCTTATTACCTAATCCCTTAACAAACCTCTCCCGCCTTTTTAATATTCATTATTTCTGTTATGTAACTGCATCTTTACCCTATAAAAATCCATCTTGCTTTCTCTGAAGCTGCTGGTTCTTCATGGAACTTAGCCCGCTTCATGAGAGGCATCAATCTCAATTAATGTCTATCTTTGGATTAGAAGTGACCTGACTCAGAATTCTTTGAGAACAACACATCATGAAACCACAACAGTTTTTGGCATCCCTCGGTGGGCTTGAATCTAAACTGCAACAACAGGGTATCATAACAAGGCAAAGGCACTGACCCAGACTAGATAGATAGATAGATAGATAGATAGACAGAGGCAAAAAGTTCAGAGAATCAGGAACAGAGCCCAGAGGAGTAAACGTGACTGGCTTGGGCACTTCTTAAATGGTTCTAAGCAGAAATTCATCAATGAGAGGAGAGGGCAGAGACATCTTCCAGGATGAGAAGACTACTTGGAAAGAGGTAAGAGAGAAGTGGTCCTGACTTGACCGTGTCCAAAGAAGCTTTGAGAACTAAGGATTTTGCTAGAATTGGGGAGTTATTTCAAATTTGTTAAGAATTTGAATGACCTCATTCAAGCATCCATGACTGAAAAAGCACAGAAACAGAATGACAAGAAACATAGACACAGATTTGTCTGTTGAGAACTTTAGGACTGGTCACATGAAACTAGTGATGAAACCAAAAATTTGTTAACAGAGGCCTGAGCAACAGTAATACCCGCTGTTCTATAAACAAGCTGTAGCTTCTTGTTTTAACTTGAGTGGTCACTAAGAAATTCAAAGACCATGTGTATGGAGTGAATGTACAAATTTTGTTGTTCAGTCATTTCTGTCATATCTGACTTTCTGTGATCCCATTTGGGGTTTTCTTGGCAAAGATACTGAAGTGGTTTGCCATTTCCTTTTCCAGCTGATTTTATAGACAATGAAACTGAGACAAACAGGGTTGAATGACTTACCCAGGGTCACACAGCTAGTGTGAATGTCTGAGTCCAGATTTGAATTCAGAAAGAGTCATCTACCTGCTATTTACAAAGAGTCAGACAAAAATCCACAGAGATTCTGAAAGTGGATGCTGTTTTTCCAGATGAATGGCAGCTATAAATGCAGCATACATGATCAGGCAGGGGAGACTCTAAAAGGTCATGGGATACCCAAACCAGGACAATACCTGAAGAAGGAATAGAAGCAGTGGTAACAGTCAAGGAGCTGGATTGCACACAACTGAGATCACAGTTGAAGCTTAGCACTTCCACCAGGGAGATGCCAGCAACCTATGGGAACCTCATTTCATTGAACCAATCTTCTTTACCTCTCCTGTCTACAGGTGACTCCATGAGGTAATGCAAGCCAAGAAGTGAAGAGGTGATATCAAAGAACTCAAGTGATAATCTCTTAAATGTGTTTTACTTTTGAGACAATAGTGGAAATTGGAGAGAAGAGAGAAGAGTACCAGACTGTCGCTGATCCCACATGTGGTACCACAAAGTAGTTGGTGCTTCTTAGGACATGTTGCTCTCTGGCCATGAAAGCTCTACATGATGACTTTGGACATAGTATTCAAGAAAGGACTCTAGAGCTAATAAGAAATTGGTTTTATTGACCTATGGTGGCAGCAGATGTTGACTTACAAGTGTAAGGCTTGGGTTTTGGTGTATGCAAAGAAAAATATTGCCAATGTATGCTACATATTTAGAGAACACAAATTTCAATAAGTCTTTAAAATGTCTGCATTGAATTTTATGTCTATAAGGAAATAGAGAGTACATGTCTATATTGGTAATAACATTTTATAAGGCATACTCCCAATCAGGAACAAGAAAACTTCCCTGGTTGCTAAAGTATTGTGGAAGAGAAAGTAATTCGATTTTTTAAAAAGTCTGAACCTATAAGATCATCATGCCCTTAGACCAGGGGTGGGGAATCTAGCACCTCAAGGCCACATGTGGACCTCTAGGTCCTGAGGTGTAGCATTTGACCGAATCCAAACTGCACAGAACAAATCCCCTTAATAAAAATGATTTGTTCTGTAAAACTTGGACTCAGTTAAAAGGTTGCACCCAAGCACCTAGAAGGCCACATATTGCCTCAAGGTCTCAGGTTCCCCACTACTGCCCTGAACCATCAATATTTAATATGTGGTAGATAGTTAACCCTTGGCCCATATTTCTCTTGAAGAAAACAGAAGAAATTGTCTAGCCAAGGCTATCTTAGATGCTACCTGCCTCTTTCCTGGAGGTCATTGGTGGTATAACCATGACCACCTCCTACTCTCCACAAAGATAGAAATCAAAGTCTCCCTTGGAGACAGGATGGAATAGATCCCAGATTGGATATCTGTCCAGGTCATACATAGGCTAGATGGTCTATATGAGATGTTCCATCCACACATCTTTCTCCATTTATTCATTTATATATATTTACTGATAGGGATGCCTGATCAAAAAAATTTGGAGGCTACTCTTCTAGGATATTGAGATTCTTTTTGATACTCAGTCTGTCATCTGATATATTAGCTCCCAGATAGATGTACTGGTAAATTTTATAAGCATGCCAGCCAAGTTCAACATCACTAAAAGTATTAAATAGTATGAGGCCAATCACAGATCACTGGGGACCTCCTACCACAGACATTGAACCATTAATAACTACCCTTTGAGTTCTTTTTATTTTTGCAAGTTTCTGTTTATTTTTGAAACAATTAAATTTTGTGAAGTATCCATATGAATTAAAGAGCACAATCCCTTCAATGTGATATTATACATATCCTACAAATCTGTTAAACATTTATGAATGAAAATCTATTAACACACTCCAAATTTCTCTAGGTATGATATTTTAATCATATTGTAATTGCTGCTCTTTTTAATCCCAAATGTTCACTTTATTTCATTACCCATGCTTGTGTATAGCTGAAGTTTCAGGTGATGTTGAAAGCAAAATAACTTATCTCCAACTGGTAAAATAGAAGTCTACAAGATATAAAATAGTAAAATGTTGTTGTTCATTTGTTACAAACCTAAAATTTGAGGAAGATAATGGAATTCAAAAGAAAAATAAATTGATTTTTCTTTAAAACAAAGTCCATATAAACAAGGTATCCCAAAAGCTTTAATGACTTAAAATTATATTAACATTTTTGGGTCCCCCTGTATAAAGATCAAGAGATTAATTAGGTCTTAAAGAATAATTACATAAGTAACTTCCCCTTATTCCCTCACTGTAAAGAGTAACTGTATAAAATTCACATTACAAACTTAATAGACAGCCAAAATATTAAGAGATGGTAAAAGATGAACAGAAAGAATATTTCTTCTTCATTAAATTATTGCAATCAAATTACTCCTAAAACACTGAAACAAATTTTTCTTTAACTACCCACAATGATCTCAATTATTTTCTATTGTCTTCTAGGACATAAAAGTAAATGTTTTCTTTGCTTGTTAAAGATCCCAATTAGACATAAATGAAGCTGCAGTAAAGTAAAACTCTATCAAACACTTTTTGATTTGTGCTATGGAGGTATCTTAGTTTTCACATGCAAATTTTAGTTTGTTCCACTATATAATTCATTTTTAAAATCTGAGGCACAGACTAGAAGTTCTAGCTAGTTTCACAAATACAACTGATTTAGTCAAATATTTTTGCTTCAAAATTATTGACTGATTTTCATTACCTTTTAAAATGAGAACATGTGAACATTAAATAAGCAGAAGTAAAAATGATGGTCTCAAAATGTAGTATATTATAACTCTTTAATAACACATCAACTGATATATACACATCATTTTAAGTGGATGTCAATCACTGTTGCCCTTTATAGCAATGAGTATAAGCCTTAATGAGATATTTCCAAAAATGCTTTGTAGCACCTCATGCATTGCTCATATACAGTTTCAAAGTCAAACTCATTTCCATAATATGGATCTTCAATAATAAGTTGCTTCTGTGGATCATAGCTTCCAAGAAGTTCAATTTTAGCTTTGCAGCTTTTAACTTGATTAACTTTTCTATTCAAATCTCTCAAATTGCTTTCATCCATACATAGTATATAATCAAAGGTAAAGAAATCTTCTTTGGTAATCTGCCTGGCAATGATTCATGGTAATGCCATGTTTCTTCATGCAAGTCTGCCCTTAATAATCAGGGAGGTTTCCTATTTCATATGTAGATGTTGCTGCACTGTCTATCTTTCAGTTATCTGAAATGTTTTGCTCAGCTACAAGTTTCCTAAAAACTGCTTCTCCTATAGGTGAATGACAAATATTACCCAGACACAAGAACAGCACAGACCTCATTCCCTCTGCGGCCATTTTTAATTTCCTACTTATTGAACTAATTCTTAATTCATCTAACAGTATTATTGTTTAGTTCATGTCTCTCCATCTTCACAAAAATAGTATGAAATCCTTTATCAAAAGCTTTGCTAAAATCTACATAAACTACATCCATAGCATTCCCTTCATGTACTAATTTAGTAATCCTGTCAAAAAGGAAATGAATGAAATCTAGCTTGATCTGTCTTTGATGAAGCCATGCTGGTTCTTTATAATCATTGCCCCCCTTTCTAGATGTGTGCCAATCATCTCTTTAATGAACATTTCTAGAATTTTTCCAAGAATCAGAGTCAAACTCATTGACCTATAGTTTGAGTACTGTTCTCTTTCCTTTTTTGAAAATCTGGATATTTACTCTTCCCCAATTTTGGGGGTACCTCTCTTCTTTTCCATGATCTTTCAAATATTACTGATGGTGGTTCCATGATATCTGCCAGTTTGTTTTTTTTCAGGACCTGAGTATATAATTCATCTGGGCCAGGTGACTTGAATTCATCAAGGGTAGGAAAGGCTGTCTTATTACCTTGTAACTCACAATTCCCAGTTACCATTTCTGCTCTGTTTTTCTCCTTTGCAGAGAAAAAATAGCAGTGAAATAAGAATTGGGCACCTTTGCCTTCTCCCGGTTATTCACTATTATTGTTCCATCAATGGACAGAGCAAAGGCTCTATCCATTCTTTAGTCATCCTTTTTTCCTCCCAGCACAGCTAAATAAATTCCTTTTTCTTTTCCTTAGCTTCCCTCACCAGCTTGAAAGCTCATTACGTGCTATAGCATCCTGTCACTATATTTTACAGGACCATGGCATGTTCTCCACTGTTTGGTCTTGCTTTCATCTTCTGTGCATTTCTTTTTTAATATATTGGTTGTTGGTAAGTTACTTGCTAACCCACACCAGTCTTTTCAAACAAATCACATTTTTCTTCTGTATTGAAATTTTTTCCCTTTTTTTCTTCAGAATTTTATTCTTGAGCATCAACTATCCATCTTGAACTAACTTCCCCTGTACCATTTTAATCCATTGAGTTCCTATCTCTCTTTTCTCTGAACCCTGTGAAATTTGCTTCCCACAAACCTAGGAGACATGTCAGACTATTTTGGGATTCCTCTCATTTGACACAAACAGTAGGACATAATTTCTACTCAAGCAATCAGGCTTTTCCTGCTAGTGAGAATCTCATCCAGAATAAAATTTCCACTTTTTGGTTCCTTCTCGTTAACTGTGTGTGTGTTCATCCTTCACTGCCAAAAAAGACCATGTCATCGGAGAAATAATGAAATGACTTGCACTTGACTTTGTTTTGACTGAGGGAGGGCTGTGCAGGTCACCAGCCTCACTTCTCCTCCAGAGCCATCTGAATGCAGTGATGAGATATTCATCATGATGACTGGAGATGGCCCAAGATGAGGCAATTGGGGTTAAGTGACTTGACCAAGGTCACACAGCTAGTGAATGTCAAGTGTCTGAGGTGAGATTTGAACTCAGGTCCTCCTGACTCCTACACTGGTGCTCTATCCACTGCACCACCTAGCTACCCCTTGGTTCACTTGGTCCATTTTTGAAGTATAACCCCAAACCCAAAGTTTATGGGTATGGGATTCTCTCCTCATTGGAGAAAATCAATGCCCTGTGCTGGCTTGAGGTCTAGGGTAGAGTTGAGGAGAATGGGAGAAATCCAGGCTTTTCAGGCTCTTCTAATTTCCAGCTCCAGGACAGTAGATGGATGGCACTAACCTTACTTCAGGTTGTTGAAGGGAGAAAAGATTCTAGGGAAAAAACAACATGGGAGGAGCTGGCAGGCTTCATCATGTCTCTACCCCCAATTTGCTTCATTAGGGACTTTGGGGGAATTTCCTCTCTGGATAAGATCTGAGATTTTCTTGATTCAGCTGAGTTATTTTGCTCCCAGTGGGAGGACTTTTTTCCATTCTATATCAACTAGTATATATGCTCATATGTATACTTTCTCTGATTTCTGTGTGTAAAGTCTCAGTGACCTCATGTTTTAACTTTGATCCATCTTCAAGTCCATGAACATCCAACCTGCAAGAAATGACAGGGCACCTACTCTTTAATTTCATCTCCCTATGAAATTGTAATGAGGGAGATGCTGAGATGGCACTGATCCCTCTCATTATTACATGTACCAATCAAAATACTTTAAAATATTTTTATCCAAGGAGATCAGGGCATGTTTTCCCTGTAAATGGCACTGGAAGAGAATTGACAAGACCCTCCAGCAGGACAAGATCTTTGGCAGAAGATTACAGCCACGAAGTTATCAAAAGGGGAGGAGGGCCATGAAGAATCAGTCACCATGTGGAGCCTCTCCTCCACCTTTTCCTTGGCAACTGCAATTGCCAAGAACATCAAACCCAACTATTGGTAGTATTAAACAGGAATTTCTTTTCATTGAATTTTGATTAGACCTTTGGTGGGAGACAAGAGGAGAACCATGAGATCCTTTCTTTCTGCCTTCACAACCCTAGACAGGTTGGAGATTGCAGGGATAAAGACAGCTAAGAAAAGGAAAGATATTTTCTTTCTTTCTTTTTCTGCTGGTTTGTAAAAATTTGTGGCATCATGAACTAGACTCTAAAATTTGAAACTCACATATAATATTGTTATTGTGAACTTCCAAATTATGGTTTATTTTTTCTAACTGCTAAAACATCTTTGTGGAAGGTTTTGACTCCATTGAGATAAAAAAAATTGAGAAAATTTATTAGAGAAATCCCTGCTAGCAATTTCATATGGAAGGTATTTTATCAAGGTATAATGTTTGTCAAATAGAAACTCTTAGAAGCAAATTAGCAACCTGAAATTATTTGAGTATAGGGTACTCGCATTCCGTCCTTGAAGGATCATTCAAAGGGCACGTCCCAATCCTTAGGATCTCTTGTACTGCAAAAAGAGGGAAATAAGAATGAGACACCACCATAAATCTTTGAAAGAGAGCTAACTGAAAGCAGTGGTGAACTCTAAAATTTGAGGTGCTGGCAGCTAATGGCCCTTGGGAAAATTGATATTTTGAATGCTACCATTAATAATTGTACATTGAGATTTTATTTGATTTGGATGAAGTTTGTTCTGAAACTAAATCATAATGATGGTCCCATTTAAAGTGAGATGTGTCCTCCTGTTAGGATAATTGTGGTAAATCAGAATGTGATGGAAATACATTTGGTATTTGTTATTAAGATGATTTACTTGGAAACTACAGGGATCAAAAAAAACCTGAGTTCAAATTCAGTCTCAGACATTTATTGACTGTGTGAACCTGAGCAAGTCATGTTGCTTCTGTTTGCCTCAGTTTCCTCATCTATAAAATGAGATAATAATAGAACTTAACTCCCAGACTTGCTGTGAGTATCAAATGAGATGATAACTACAAAGCGCTCAGCATGGTGCCTGGTACATGGTAAACACTACATAAATGGTATGAATTATGAATTTTATTAAATGTAAGTACTCTATGCTAGGTTTTGAATATTATTGATGCAGAATGCCAAATTGATAGATGGTGATTTACAATAGAAGAAGAGTTGGAACTGTATTCAAATAAATTGATATTATTTGACTGGCAAAATATGTTTTGTACTAGGTTTTAAAAATCCATAATATTGTTTATGTTACTTCTAGCCTTCTAGTTTTTCTTATATTGTGAAATTTTTGAAACCATTGTGTAAGAAATGCTGTTTACTTGAAAAATGACATCCAGAAAGTTTGGCAATTGTATCATTAGGAAGTAATTTGCCTTTTAATCTGGATACTTTTAGATTATGAATTGAGCTGTTAAAGAATATAGACACAATGTTTTAAAACTGTTAAATATTTGATTGGGTATATTTTGCTTTAAAATGGATAATAAGAATTTAGTGTTTCTGGAAAATAGTAGCAAAACCTCTTAAGTTGTCTTTACGTGAAGTTTTTAGGACTTTCTTTTTGGACGCAAGATTCTATCAGTTCTGTTGATAACAGCATGCTGTTAAATGCTAAAAAAAAATGAAATTTAAAAACTACAACCACTTGCAGTTGAAGTGGGGAGACTTACAAGTTTTCTTATAGTAAAGAGTGAGTTTCATCTGAGATTATTTGGTCATCACTAGACAGTAATCTATCAATAATTAGTGTGTGTTGCAGTTACATATTTGAACCAACTTAACGACAATAGACATCAGATTCAAAAATTTCATTTTGTCTCAGGGGGTTAGTAAGTAGCACAGATTGGTAGCTTTTTGTAGTCAACATTTTTCTGTGGTTTTGAGTCAGCTATCCTATATTCATTGTACAAATGAAAGTATAGAATATGATTATGCTTATTTTATAAAGGAAAAGTAAATAAGATTGTCCTTATTTGTGCTCATTGTTAACTGTTATTGCAACCTGGTTAAAAAAAAAAAGAGACCATGAGATAATAAAACAAAATAAAAAGATTGAAAAAATAAAAGAGAATGTGAAACATCTCATAAGAAAAACAACTGATATGGAAAACAGATCAAGAAGAGAAGACTTAAAACTAATTGGACTACCTGAAAGCTATGATCAGAAAAAGAATGTTATAATAATACAAGAAATAATTAAAGTAAATTGCCCTGAAGTTTTAGAACAGGAGGAGAAAGTAGAAATAGAAAAAATCCATTGATCACCACTTGAAAGAGATCCCAGGATTAAAATATACAGGAATATCATAGCCAAATTCCAAAACCTCCAGATAAAGGAGAAAATATTATGAGCAACAAGGAAAAAAAAATCAAATACTGCAGAGCCTCAA
The DNA here is from genome assembly GCA_028658325.1 of Potorous gilbertii. Lineage (NCBI taxonomy): Eukaryota > Metazoa > Chordata > Mammalia > Diprotodontia > Potoroidae > Potorous > Potorous gilbertii. Next base: position 116,443,384 of record CM053769.1, read on the forward strand.
TTAGAATTATACAAGATCTAACAGTTGCTACACTAAAGAACTGTAGATCTTGGAACAGTATATACAGAAGAGCAAAAGAACTGGGATTGTGGCCAAAAGTAACTTATCCAGAAAAGTTAGGTTATAATCCTGAATGAAAAAATGAATATTCAGTGAATTGATAGAATTTCAGGATTTTATTGCAAAAAAGACCAGAACTTAATAGAAAATTTGATATAGAAGATCCAGGAAAAATATAAGGTAAACATCAAAGATCAACTAGAAAGTATTCAATAAGCACAAATTACTTCTTATATATGGAAACTGTATGCTGAAGATTGTCATTAGCAATTGAGTAGTTCAAAAGAAAGATTGGGAAAGAGCTGAGTATGATGGGGTGATTCTAAAAAGCAAAATCATGTATGAAAAGGTACAAAAAGTAATTATCTCATACAGATGAGGTGTGGGAGGAAGAAATGATATAGGGGAATCATTGGGGTGTGGAGGGCTAGTAGTACTGGAACCCCACTCTCATCAGATCTGGGTTAAAGAGTACATCTAGAAGATTATAAAAGTCTTTTAAATTTATAAAGAAATAAGAGGATGAGGGAATACTTAAGGAATGTGTGGATTAAGATTTTAGAGGGGGTGAGAAGGGAGGAATCCTTAGGAGAGTGAGCATAACAAGGAAAAGGAGGGTAAAGAGACTTCTATGTCTTTCCCTGATGGTAAGCATTATTCTTCCTCATCTGAAAGGAAAGGAGGAAACATCTGTTCACCAAGAAAGTAACCTTCTATGGTCTTATTTTTTTTTTTCACTTTTATGGGCATTTTCCCAGCCAGTTACTTGACTTCTGAGATTCCTCTCCACCCCAGCCTAGATCCGCCCAGCTAGTGCTTGGGGTCTGAGACTCAAATGCTGCTCTCCAGCCTCAGGGTTTTCAGTGGTGGGCAGGGCTGCTATTCAGGGTAAGATTAAATTCAGGTTCTCAGGTGGGGGCAGGGCTACCTCCCAGGCTCAGTTCCCTCAGGGGGTTTATGCAAAGACCTTCAGTAATTGACCTGAGCCCCTGCCTGCTCCGGGAACCTCTGGCCACCACTGCCGCTGCTACTGCCTCCCAAAGGGGCCTGAGTTATGGGGACACCCTGCTGCCCTCTTGGCCAGCCCAGAAGTCTCTCTCACTGACCTGTGTGCGTGTGGGCAGAGGTACCTTTGCGGCCACTGGAGATTCCGTCCCTGAAGCCTCCTCTGATCTGCTCCTCTCGGAGCCACATGGTCAGGGCTTTGCTCCGGGTCCAGTCCGCGAAGGACCTTTGGGATTGGTTTTTCAGGGCTCTCTGGAACAGAAATCTCCTCCACTCCGTTGTTGCATGGCTTCCACTGCTCCAGAATTTGTTGGGAGTTTCTTTTTATGGGTAATTTATGGGCTGTGGGTTCGGAGCTAGCATATGTGAATCTTTCTACTCCGCCATCTTGGTTCCTTCCCAAGGAGGGTAAACAGAAAGGATAACGGAGAGATTCTTTAAAAAAGTGTAGAATAGGGAGGAAGTAGAAATAAACTAGAAAAAGAATAAGGTAAAAAGAGAGACTGAGACGGAAAATAATGAGGAAAAATAGAATGGAAAGAAATACACAAATAGTAATTATAACTTTAAATGTGAATTGGATGAATTCAACCATAAAACAGAAATGGATAGCAGAATGTATGAAAAATCAGAATCAGAATCTAAAAACATGCTGCTTACAAGAAACACAATTAAAAATGAGAGATACACACAGAGTTAAAATAAAGGGTTGGAGTAGAATGTATTATCCCTCAGTCAATGCAAAAATAGCAGGGGTAGCAATTATCATATCAGACAAAGTCAAAGTTAAAATAAATTTAAAGAGATAAACATGGGCACTACACTATAATAAAAGATACCATAGAAAAGGAAGCAATATCGATACCATCATATCTAAATTTTTAAAAGAAAAGTTAAATGAATTGGAGGTGGAAATAGATAGTAGTACCATTATAGTGGGGGACTTTAATCTTCCACTCTCAGAACTAGAAAAATCTAACCAAAAAATAAATAAGAAAGAAGTCAAGGAAGTGAATAGAATTTTAGATAGCTAAATATGATAGATATCTGAAGAGAAATGAATGGAAAAGAAAAGAATACACCTTTTTCTCAGTGGCAGATGATACCTTTACAAAGATTGACTGTATATTAGGGCAAAAACAATTATAGTTAAGAGCAAAAATATTAAATACTTTCTTTACAAACTGTCACAATGCAACAAAAATTATATTTAATAAGGGACCATGGAAACAGAAAAAACCCAACCAATTGAAGACTAAACAACCTAATTTTAAAGTAAGTATGGGTTAAAGAACAAATAATAGAAGTAATCAGTACTTTTATTAAATAAAATGACAATAATGAAGAAACATATCAAAACCTATGAGATACAGAAAAAGTAGTAATCAGAGGAAAATTTTTATCTCTAAGTCCTTGTATTGATAAAAAAGAGACAGATCAGACCAATGAAGTGGGTATGCAATTTTAAAACACTAGAAAAATAACAAATTAAAACCTCTCAATTAAACACTAAACTAGAAATCCTAAAAATTAAAGATGAAATTAATAAAATTATTATAATTATTTATTATTATAAAATTATTATATTGAATTAATAAATAAAACTTGGGGCTGATGTTAAAAAAAAATCTATAAAATCAATAAACCATTGGCTAATGTGCTTTTTAAGAGAAAGAAGAAAATCAAATTACTAGTATCAAAAATTAAAAGGGCTAATATATCACCAAAGAAGATGAAATCAAAGCAATTACAAGGGGTTATTTTTCCCAATTATATGCCCATAAATGGAAGAATATTTACAAAAATACCAACTGCCCAAATTAGCAGAAGAAGAAATAGAATATCTAACACCTATTTTAGAAAAAGAAACAAATGAGCTTCCCAAGAAAAAAAATAACAGGACCAGATGGATTTGCAAGTGAATTTTATCAAACATTTAAAGACCAACTAATTCCAATATTAAATAAATTATTTGGAATAATAAGCAAAGAAGGGGGCCAACCAAATTCATTTTATGAAACAAATATGATACTGATACCTAAACCAGGAAAAATAGAAACAGAGAAAGGAAACTATAGACTAATTTCATTAATGAATATGGATGCAAAAATCTTAAATAAAATATTAGTTAAAAGACCACAACAGCTTCTTATAAGGATTATACATTATGACCAAGTGGGATTCATACCAGGAACACAAGAATGGTTTAATATAAGAAAAACTATTAACATAATTGATTATATCAATAATAAAAGTACAAACATCATATACAATAGATGCAGAAAAAAGCATTTGACAAAATGCAATACTCATTTCTATTAAAAAACACTTGAATGTATAGTCATAAATGGACTTTTCCTTAAATTGATAAGAAACATTTACCTAATATCATTAACAAGCATTATTTGTAGTGGGGATAAGCTAGAAGACTTCCCAGTAAGATCAGGTATAAAACAAGGATATCTATTGTCATCAATATTATTCAATATTGTATTGGAAATCCTAGCAATAGCCATAAGAGAAAAAAAGAAATTAGAATAGGGAATGAGGTAATAAAACTATTTCTTTTTTGCAGATGATAAGATGATATATTTTTAAAATCCTAAAGATTCACTAAAAAGTTAATTGAAATAATTAATAATCTTGGCAAAGTAGCAGGATATAAAGTAAGCCCACATAAATCATCAGCAATAATCTACATTACCAAGAGGATCCTGCAGGAAGAGACAGAGACACTTCACTAAAAATAACTAGATAGTATAAAATGCCTGAAAATATACCTGCCAAAACAAACCCAGGATCTATATAAACAAAACCATAAAAAATTTGTATGCAAATAAAATCAGATTTAAATTAATGGAGAAATTTTAATTGTTCATGAGTAGGCAAGGCCAATACAATAAAAAAATGACAATTTTACCAAAATTAATCTATATACTCAATCCCGTCCCAATTAAACCACCAAAAATTATTTTATGGAACTAGAAAAAAATAGAGCAGGGCTTTGGTTTATGAACTTAATTAGTTCTGAGATTCTGTTCATCATGCGATTTGTTCATATTGCAAAGTTAATTTTCATATAGGAAATAATGTATAGTCAGATGATTGGTACAACATCCCCCAAAATATTCATATAAAATAATTATTTATAATTTTAAGTAACATTTTGTTCCTAATGTTCCTGAAATACAATAGCCATGATTAGTACACAATATAAACCAAAAATAAAATAAATTAACCTGCACTTTACCTTTGAGAAGAGTTGTGGCTGGTGTGAGGGAGATGAGAGGGAGGAGGAAGAGGAAGAGTTATTGCTTGGAAGGAGAATCTCCTTTTATGAGAACATCAAGGATCTCAGTGTTGAGAGTGTTCTCTCTTAGTAAGACTAACACTATTGCCTTCACTTATTTTTCAGTTTTTAGAATCACTTTCATGTTTTGACTCACTGATTTTTTTTTCTTCTGACTAGGAATCTATCTAACAACACTGGTTTTTTTACTTTTTTAAAAATTAATTTATTTGTTTCCAGTTTTCAACAATCACTTACATTTTCTCTCCCTCCCTTCTCCTCTCTCCCTGAGATGGCATGCAATCTTATATAGGTTCAAAAAAAACCCAACTCATTGCCCTAGTTGAGCATCATCCCTGCCTGAGCTGTTCCAGTCCCAGGAAACATGATGTTAGTACTGCAAATTTTTGTTTGACCCATAAGACAAGTTTTGTGAAAAATTTACATATGCAAAGCATATGTAAACCAGGTAATTCATAAACTGAATTTCCTCTGTAATAACAAAATCCATTTGGAGGAACAAACGATGAAGCTTCAAAACCAAAAGAACCAATGGAAAAAATGTAAAGGAAGGAAGTTTAGCAGTACTATATCTTAAATTATATTATGAGGCAACAATTATCAAAACCATCTGGTTTTGGCTAAGAAAAGTAGATCAGAGGAACAGAGTAGATGCACAATCTATGGCAGCAAACAAATATAGTTACCTTGACAAATATCAAGACTTAAATTTTGGGGATAAAAATTCATTATTTGGTAAAAATTGTTGGGAAAGCTGGAAAGCAATCTGTTAGAAACTGGGCATAGACTAATATCTACACCTTTTACCAAGATGAGGTCCAAATAGATACATGACTTAGATATGTAGGTATGTTACAAGAAAATTTGAAGAATATGGAACATATTACCTATCAGACTTATGGATAGGTGACCAATTTATGAACAAATATGAGATAAAGAGTGTTGTGAGATAAAAAATGGATAATTTTGATTACATTAAATTAAATTTGTACAAATAAAAAAAATATAATCAAGATCAGAAGGAAAGCAGGAAATTGAGGAAAAAATGTGTAGACAGTTCCTAAGATAAAGGTTCCTATAAAGAATTTTGTCAAATTGATAAGAATATGAGTCATTCCCCAACTGAAAAATGGTCAAAGGATAAAAACAGGCAGTTCTCCAACGAAGCTACCAAAACGATTTATAGTCAAATGAAAAAATGCACTAAATCATTATTGACTAGAGATATGCAAATTAAAACAGTCTTGAGATAGTATTTTGCACTTACCAGATTGACTAAAATGAAAGAAGGGGAAAGTGATAAATAGAGGAAGGGAGGTGGAAAAATTGAGACCTTAACTCATTTTTGGTGGATCTGTGAGCTATATCCAACTATTGTGGAGAGAGATTTGGAATTACGACCAGTGTTATTTTCTTTAGCATTTTTTGGGTCTCTCTTAGCAAGCAGTTGACTCATTTTTCTTGATTTTCTTGCATCCCTCTGATTTCTCTTTCCAATTTTTCCTCTATTTCTCTTACTTGATTTCAAAATCCTTTTTGAGCTCTTCCATGGCCTGAGACCAATTCATACTTTTCTTGAAGGCTTTGGATGCAGAAGCTTTGATTTTGTTGTCTTCTTCTGTTTGTATATTTTGGTCTTCTTTGTCACCAAAATAAGATTTTAAAGTCTGATTCTTTTTCCAATTTTTGCTCATTTCTCAAGCCATTAACTTGACTTGTGAGCTTTTTGTCAAATCTGCTTCCAGTGGGGGGGGTGGGGGAGTGTATTGTCAGCAGCTTGATTCCCCCACTATCTCTGAGTGTAGAGCTCCAAAAACAGCTGCTTAAACTGCCACTCCAACTGCCCCTGCTGTGGTCCTGGACTCCTCCACCCCCTCCACCACTGCGGGGCTGGGGCCAGATCATCTACTCCTCAGACAGGTCTGACACTTTTTTTCCACTGACCTTCCAATTTATCCTAGGCATTTTGGGGTTGTAAAGTCTGCAAACCACCACAGGTGCCAGAGATTCAGTCCCCCCTGCACAAAGCCTATTCACATCTCTTCTGTGCAAACACAGTTGCTGAACTGCACTCTGCTTCCAGCTCAGTGTGATCAACACCTTCCCATCCACCTTCCTGGCTATCTTGGGCTGGAGATTTGCTTCATCCCATCATTCTGTGGGTTCTGCATCTTCAGAATTTGTTTAGAGTCATTTTTTACCTGTATTTGCCTGGGCTTGGGGGAAGAGCTCTAGCAAGTTTCTGCTTCTATTCTGCCATCTTCCTGCTTGCCCTATATCCTTTGACCCAGCCGTACCATTATGAGGTCTGTTTCCCAAGAGCATTAGAGAAAATAAAAAAGAACCTACATGTTCTAAAATATTTATAACAGCTCTCTTTGTGGTGGCAAAGAACTGGAAATTACAGAGATATCTGTCAACTGAGGAATGGCTAAACAAATTATGGCATATGTAAAAAATAAGCTCAGTGATTTTAGAAAAGCACAGAAAGACCTCCATGAAATAATGAAAAGTGAAATAGCATTGTATACATTGTATACAGTACATTGTATACAGTAACAGAACATTGTATACAGTAACAACAATATTTTAAAAACAACTTTAAGCAACCAAGTCATTCTATTATACATACCCAAATTGTCTTCAAAGATTCTATGAAGGAAGATACTATTTGAATTCAGAAAGGAATATTGCTGTGATGTCATAAGTGATGAGCTGGTTTATACTGAAAAACATAGAAAGACTTGGACTTATGAAGGAAAAGGCTATCCACCCTCATAGAAATAGATGATGGGGAAAATAAGCATAGTATGATCTTACATATATGTATATGAGTGTATATGTGTTTATAATTATAGATATCTATGTGTATATATACATATATATGCATTTACACACATATGTGTACTTAATTATAGCCTTCCTTAGGGTAGGGGGAAGGGAAGGGGAAAAATAAAGTAAAAAGTGCCAGCAGAGAACAAAAGAAAACCAACAAGGAAGTAAAGAAAAGCTAGTCAGCTTTGAGAACAAAACAATATGTAGTATTTATTACATAGGTTTTCTGGAAACGGAAATTTATTGTTTTATACTGAATCCTTTTATAGTCTGATTTGTACATGGAAATGTTTTTTTTCTTTTTTCATTTTGTATTTAAGTGTAAAATTAAAAAAATTTACAAAAAAATTATGCTAGGAGTCCATCATTCAAGAGAATCTGTGGCCTGTCCAAAGGGTGTGTGATTGGTGTCTTTGTCTGGCAAAGTTGAGGGGACAGTTCTGTGTAGGTCAAGGTAGGATCCTCTTGACTTTGTTTCCCCATTTTATTATTTCCTTTCTAAATAAGAAAAATTTCCACCTAGTTAATTCTGAACCTGGCTATGATATCCTATGAATAATGAGGAACTTTGCCAAGTGATTGATTGTTAACTATGAAATAGTCACAAGCCTTAAGAATGAGGACATTTTAAGGATATTGGGCAGAAAAGTGAAAGGACTGAAAAAGGTTATAACTCAGGACAAGCATATCAAGGCAGGTGAGACAATCCAGGAAGATTTTCTAATCCTTCCTGAGAATTTTGACCACAGAGATATGCCTGAGGAATTGCCAGTAGGGAGTTAGTTATTTCTGCGACTTTCATATCTGTCCATCCTCTGAGGATGAGGACTTACTTAAAGAACTGGGAACCCAATGAATCAAAGGAAGCATTCCTCCAGAGAGACTGAATGGTACAATTAAATCCAGGCACTATTTCATCTATGAGTCAGGCAGAGGTCATACCCCTTGTGGAAGACAGATAGCATAGGCCTCAAACTGCTATGTTCTCTGGACATGACCTATGTCCCCTAGGAGAACAAATCTGGGAGACTTGGGTCAAACAGACAAGAGAGGGCCTGGACCCCTGAAGGCACCTGAGTCAGACAAAATGATAAGACTGAAAGTCTAAGGGAGGTGGTGGTGGTTGTCCTTTGTTCTTGAAGAGAACCAAAATGACATCACCATGATAAAGAGAAGTTTCCATGTGTCCGACTGTGGCTGAGCACACCAATATGATCTTGGAATGCTCTACCACAGATTGAGCACAGATAACAGATAATCCGTGTGAACATTTGGTGTGGTTACTCCAAATTTGCGCATCCTACATTTACTTTGTGCTGTCTCAATTCTGCTTTGCTCATAGAACACAACACCTTTTCTGATGTGGGCACACCATGCTAAGTGGTCCCATGCCAGTGTCTTCCATGTCCCACAATCAAATCCAAAGTTCTTAAGAGAGACCTTGAGAGTGTCCTTGTATTGCTTCTTCTGACCAACTATGCCCCATGTGAGTTCTTCATAAAATAGTCTTTTTGGCAAGTGTACATTTTGCATTCAAACAACTTGGCCAGCTCATCAGAGTCTCTAAAGCAGAGTCTGAATGCTTGGCAGTTTAGTTCGAGCAAGGACCTCAGTGTCTGGTATCTTATCCTTCCAGGTGATTTTCAGAATCTTCCTAAGACAGTTCAAATGAAAGTGATTCAGTTTCCTGGCATGGCACTGGTAGACTGTCCATATTTCACAAGCATGCAAACATGAGGTCAACACAAGGCTCTGTAGACCTTCAGTTTGGTAGTCAGTCTAATACCTCTTCTCTCCCAAACTTTTCTTCAGAGCCTCCCAAACACTGAACTAGCTACAACTCAGTGCTGATGGAGCTGCGTTAATTAGTGATAAGGACATGATCCTACAGAGATGGGCTGAACACTTCCATGATGTTCTCAATAGACCATCACCAATCAATGCTAAGGCCATTGATGGTTTACCTCAGGTTGAAGTCAATCCCTCCTTAGTTGAACTTCCAACTGAAGAAGAGGTTTTGAGGGCCATTAGGCTCCTTCTATGTGGCAAAGCACCTGGTGCTGATTCTATTCCAGAGCTAAGGGAGGTAGCAAGGGCAAGGTAGAGGCCAATACCAGCTTTAGCTGAGATATTTGAGGAGGAATGGATCCAAAGATCCCTGTACTACTTTTGTCTCTAATACTGCACAGCAAAAGGAGAAAAGTCTATTGAGTTCCTCCTCCTGGTGGAGCAAAATATAAAGACTGATACAGATACACCGTGTGAACACTGAGAATGTAGGACAAATTACACTGTAGAGACTATCCCAGGGTTTGGTATACGACCCTCATGCATCTGAGGGAATCAGGTCTATGCAGCCACAGAAACCATTGCCCAAAAGGCCTGAGGTATTTCTGAGCATCAAGGATCAGTATAATCCACAGGGCTCAGCCTTAGCAGGCTCCAGGCCCTCTTGAGTGTGGGCTGCAGGAGACAAACAGGACAACATCATCACCAGTGCTGAGTGGCAGTCACAGAGCCTGAGGCAAGTAGGTAAGAGATGGAGCAGGGCACAGTCCTATTCTCCTTGGAGTGGCAGAGGACCAAGGAGGGCATGAAGGCCTGACATAAGACCACCTCCTCAAGTAATCATCGGACTAATAGACCCCCTTGTTATAGCTGTGGATTAGACGGTCATATTTATAATGGAAGAACTGGCAAGGAGAATGTAGCCTTGGTCAAAATTTTCTGGTTCAACTTCAGGAAACGGGAGCAGGGCCAGGGAAGGTCACATGGGCCATCAAGGACAATCACATTGATTTCATGATATCAATTCCTTATGGATCCTCTTCTACTTCAACTCATAGGAACTTGTGCAGAGGTAATGGTAAATACTGAGAATGTTGTTCTGAACAGTGGATCTCAGTTTACCTTCCTTTTTCAATCTTTTTTATGACGGGTATTTGGGCAAAATACCTATCTATCTTTGATAGGAATTCCTGGTTTGAGAGCTAACGACTGTCCATATCTAGCTTGGCAGCTAGGTACACTGGATAGAGTGTCTGAAGTCAGGAAGATTCATCTTCCTGGGTTCAATTCTGGCCTCCACTTATTAGCTTATGACCTTAGGCAAATCACTTGACCCTGTTTGCCTCAGATTCTTCATCTGTAGAGCTGAAGAAGGAAATGGCAAACCACTTCAGTATCTCTGCCAAGGAGAACCCAAATGGGGTTATAAAGAGTTGGACATGGCTGAAAACAACAGAAATTGGCGCTCATTGGTTAAATTGGTGTGAGAATATTAATGACTGAGGCAATCAATAATATAGGGGAGATAAAAATTGATGAGAAACATGGAGGAGAATGCAATAGAATAGATGTTTGAGTTGATAGTATTTAGGGAATCTCTAGAACCCTTAAGGGGGAGATGGAGCCAGTTATAATCTGAGAACCCTACTTGGTAGCGAAGGCAAATGGGTCACATTGTTGTTTAGCAGTCCTGTCCAAGTCTCTGTGACCCTATATAGGATCCTTGGCAAAGATACTGAAGTGGTTTGCCGTTTCCTTCTCCCGTGGATTAAGAATTAAGGCAAGCAGAGGTTAATTGACTTGCCCAGGGTCACTCATCTAGTAAGTGTCTAAGGGCTGATCTAAACTCAGGTCTTCCTGACTCTAGGTCCAGCACTCTATCCACTGAGCCCCTGTCTACCTCTAGAGTATCAATATACATACCTATTCTAAATGGATTCCTGTTTGACTGCCAGGAGTCTAATATAATGTCAGCATAATTGCTTTTTTTAATAGCTGACATTTGCATAGCTTTTGAAGACTTAAAATAAATGTAGGAGAGGGATAGTTCTATTATCCCCATTTTAAAGATGATAAAACTGAGGTAGTAAGAGAGTGGTCACCAAGTATTTAACAAGTATTAACTACGTACTAGGCACTATGCTAAGAACCAAGGGATATAAGTAGCATAGTGTCCAGTGGGAAAGACAACATGAAAATAATGAAGTATTTCTAAGTAGTCTATGGCACATGCAGAAGGATTGCCTGAATTTGCTTGAAAGGGGAGTCACCAGGAGCTGGGGGGAACAGTAGAGTTGTCTTGCAAAAGGCAGGGCTGAGGAAGGGTGTAGCATCCTTACCTGTGGGACAGTCAGAGTCCTTCACAGAGATAGGCAATGGAGTGGGAGAAATAGGCCAGTGTCCCTGAGTCATGGAGTTTGTGGAGGGGAATCAGGTGTAGCAAGACTGGAAGGGGCCAGGTCACGTCCAGCCTTAAATGCCAATCAGAAGACTCCATTTCATCCTGGAGGTAATAGGGAAGCACTGCAGTTCCTTGAGGTGGGATGGTGTGATGAGGCCAGAGCTGGACTTTAGAAAAAAATCATCTTGGCCAAGTGACTTGCCTAGGATCAGATGGCTACTGAGTATCAGAAATGGGATGCAAAGTCAACTCTCCTGAGTCTGGTCTAATATTGTTTCCATTATGTCACATAACCTTGTAATTGTAAATTGTAAATCATATTTGCCTAACTAGTTAAAGAAGCATTGAATGTCAGAGCTCAAAGGGACCTTGCTCATTCCCCGAGTCAAAACTTCTCCATTAAAAATGAGGACAGTGTAGCCCAGGAAGTGCAGGATACTTGTCAAGGTTGTGTAATTGACAGCACAGATGAAATTCAGATCAGGAGGGGAGAGGCTGGCACCCAAAGTTACCCAATCAGGACAAAACATAGCCATCATATGATATATGGATGATGAGAATTTTTCAGATACTGGTTATTATCATGGGTGCTGGAAGCCATTTGGTTATGTTAACTGAAAAAGAAAGACCAACAAAGACAAGATGCCCAAGAAAAAGGCAATTCTGAAGGGTCATTTTGGGGCTCAGGGGTATAAGAAAATGATGCTTGTGAACTGAATCAAGGATGGTGGGGTTAAGAGGAAGAGCACTTCAAATGGTTCTAGTTTGGAATAAAGAGATTATGAATGCCTTTCGGCAGTCAGGGAGGGTAATTCTGGCTTAAATTTTGTATTGGGAAGACAAGAATATGGACTATATCCTATTGTTGCTAAACTTGTCTAACCTGCTTTGGGTTTACATAGACCAGGTCCAATTTGGGGGCAGCCCTAAGAAAACAAGAGTTCTTTGACTCATTATGCCACTGATCAGAATATATTCTAGGAAAATCACCCCTAATATCATTCATGTCTAGGTCTCCACAAAAATGAGCAAAAGAGAACCCTAGGTCTCATACAAGCACTCAAGTTAACAATGGTGTTAGGTAGAGGGGAGCTTTTATTTCACCCCACAGAGGATGACTGTTGACAATAAGCATAATTCTCTTCCTTCTATTTTGAGTCCTACAGGTTACCCACAGTCTTCCCCTTGACTTATAGTCACTCTGTGTCATTTAGACGCCTCCTCCAGGAAGTACATTTTAGTGCTACTAGTCACGCAGGTGAGTGCCTATTTATTTACTGCCTTCCTCCTCCACTTCTGCCAGTCTGTGAACCCTGGACTCCACTGGAAGGCAATTGGGCTGCTTGGCAATCAGCCCTTTTGTCATTTACCTGCACTGTCTGAAATTTTTTTTTGACCTGGCCTGTAAACTAATTGGTATAATGAACAACCTAATGAGGAAAACTGCCTTTACCAATGTGTGTCAGCACCTTCTCTCGAAATTATAGTCTTTGAAAACTGCTGAGAGCATGGAGAAGTTAAATAACTTGTCCAGAGTTACATAAGGCAATTCCCAATGTTGGTCAAGCTATAGGAAGTCCTGGATCGAGTCACAGGGAGGATCACTTAACCCTTTCAGCTCCATACTTCCCTGTTGCTATGATTGGTGAACATTTCATAGTCTGCTCTCTATAGGGAGTCAAAGCTTTATCTTAAAATCTTTCCCCTCCCACTCCTTCCTTCTTCTAGTAAACACCTTTCTTGGGAGAAGAAAGTGAGGTTGGTGACCTTGCACAGCCCTCCCACCCTCAAATCAAAGTCAACTGCAAGTCATGTCATCATCTTGATGTCATGGTCCTCTTCAAGACAAAGGTAGGACTTGGTGTTTATTTTTTTGTGTTTGTGTGTTAGTCCAACAACCTAAAGAACCCTATTCATTAAATGGGTGCATCTCACTCAAAATGAAAATGTGATAAGACTTAGCCTTAAAGGGCCAGGGTCTCACATCACATCCTGAGCCATCTCCAGTCACCCTGATGAATATTAGGCCCCTGGACCCAGATGTCTCAGGAGAAGAAAGTAAGGCTGGTGACTTTGCACAGACCTCCCTCAATCAAATCAAAGTCAACTGCAAGTCATGTCATCACCTTGATGTCATGGTCCTCTTTGAGAATGAAGAACAAACACACACACAAAAAAGTAAACACCAAATCCTGCCTCCCCTGTGATGACGCAGCATTTCCCGTATGGGCTGTACTTTCACTCATTGGTTGAGGTAGGGAAGTTAGGAACCTCTTTGTTCCTCATTGCCACTTCCAGATTCTCCCTCTACCCTTATCTCTCTAACTTCTCTTTCTCTGAGGTCCACAAAATTCACATCTCCTACCCAATCAAAATCCTATTCGTCATTGTCTACAGATCTCCAGGGCATTCTTCCTCAATGAGTTTAGTACCTGTACCCCAGTCACTCTTCTCCAACTCCTGCCCTCATATCAGTGGACTTCAACATATGTATTGACTCTCCCTTAAATGCCCCATTCCTCAACCTACTCATTTCCCAGGAGCTGCTTCTTTACCCTACCTCAGCCACCTGCAAAGATGGTCATATCCTCCATCTTGCCATCATTCACAAATGCACCTCCTCCCTGTTCAAGCATTCTGAAACCCCTTTTTCTGATCATAATATATAGGCTTTCCACCTCTCCTCTGCCTTCTCACATCAAACCCTACTCTGTCCACCTAATGACCTCTGATCCCTTGTGTCCCCTCAGCTTTCTCCCAGGCTATCCCTCCTGCACTAGCCACTCTCTCCTTTTCCCCATCTTGACCCTTTGGTGAACCAGTTCAACTCCATACTGTCCTTTTTTTCTTGAGTCTCTGGCCCCCTTAGTCTATTGCCTAAGTATGCCCAGCCAAGCCTCTGCCTGGGAAGACTCCCATCACTGTGGTTGGTCAGTCATCAAACAGACCTGTATCTAGCCAGGTCATGTTTGTTATTATTTACAGAATTCTGTTCTCACTTGGGAGGATACATAATCCCATGCCCTATACACAAAGGATTAGTAAAATAAAAGAAATTTTTTAGTAAAATGGTAAAGTAAAAGAAGGTATTGCAGAATTTCCCTGAGATCACTTTTCTTTTACATTGTAATATACATAATTATTTACTTGTATTCCCTCTTAAAGCCTGAGCTCCTTCTTTGAAATTCTGAGGCTTAGTACAGCACCTATCACATAAATAAGTGATTAATAAAAATTTGTTGACTGACTGTGATTCAGGCGCATGGCTTATACAAGTTATAGAAATACATTAATCTATCGGTTTTTAGGAAAATGGGAATTAGGTTACAAGGCTGGACAGGAATAGCTGTGTCCTATAACTCAGTCCTCCCAGGCTTGGAAGCGAATCCCCACAATACTGTGAATGGCGATCACTCAGTACTGTTCAGAGAAGTTGTTATAATGCTTGGAGAGAGAGGAAAAGCTACAGAGAAGACTTTCTAGAGGTGAAGAAGCGTGGCTTAGCAGGGAGAAGGAGAAAGATTGGAGAAAGCGACTTCCCTGTGGGGCAAACAAAACTACTGTCAAATCAGCTGTGTAATTCTTGGTGTAAAATAATACATGTAATAAGAAAAACAAATTCAATTGAGTGGGAGGGGGAATTAGTTTTTATAGTGGCACAGATGGATGTTATTAATGATGCTTCCATCTGACAGTTTCCTATTTTAATTATTTATGTTTGTTAACTAGGAGCTAAATTCACTTGCTTCTTCTACTCCTGTGGACAGAGCCCTGGGCCTAGAGACAGGAAAACCTGAGTTCGAATGTGACCACAGACTCTTCCGATCTAGCTGTGTGACCCTCCCTGGCCAAGTTGTTTCACTTCTGTTTGCCTCAGCTTGCTCCTCTGTAAAACGGGGTTAATAATAGCAACTGCCTCGAAGGGTTGTTGTGATGATCCAATGAGATAATTATAAAGCACTTAACACAATTCCTAATGTGTAGGAAGCACTATCTGTTATTGTTACTGTTGTTAAAGTACGTTTGTTAAATTTTTGCAGTCTCTCAATTGCAGTGCACTGGGTCAAAGGCCCTGTTGTCCTACACTTGTTATAGTTCTCATCCTAGGTAGGATTTCTTTGGTGTTTCTTAGGGTATTTTACTTGTTTGTGTAGTGTTTCCTTGGGTGTGTGTGTGTGTGCGCACGTGCATGCGCAGGCATACATGTGTGTGTGTGCTGGGCAGCAGGCAGTCAAAGTCCTAAAAGGATTTATATTTGCAACCAGGTAGTATATTGGGTATACTATTATATATTAGTTAGTATTTGGAGACAGGGAGACATGACTGAAGCCCAGAGAGATTAGTTGACTTGCCAAAGTCACAGGGCTTAGCAGAGTCAGGAATTGAACTCAGGTCTCTTGACTCCAAGTTTGGCCCTCTTTCCAGTGTACCCTACTATCTCCCTCTTCTTTTTAAAATTAAATTTTATTTTTTAATTAATTGACAGAAATCTGTTTTCTTCTCCCTCTCCCTCTCCACTGTAAATCTTTGAAACACATTTGTATAGTTAAACAAAACATATTCTCTCATTGGCCATTTCTGCTCAATCAAGCAAGTGCCTACTATGTGCTAGGGTACTATGGTAAGTGGCTATCCAAAAAATAAACATCTCCCTCTGTACTGTGAATGGATTCACCTCCCCATCAGGACATTGGGAACATGCTTCATCATTTGTCCTCTGGAACCAAGGGAGGGTGGGGTAATTTTTACAGTGTTACTGTCATTTGTTCTCCTACTACTGTTCATTTCATTCTTTATTCGTTTATACAAGTTTTTTAAATGGTTTATTTTTATGGTATTGAGTATGACCTCGGTCCCAAAGCCCACTGCTTTGAGACTCTTTCCTTCCTGGTGGAGATCAATGCCTGATGTGTAGAGTATTGTAACTGGGATTACAAGCTTGGTTCTACTTCCTTTAATTAATCAATTAATCAGTAAACATTTATGTACCTACTCTGGGTCAGATATTGTGTTAAGTGCTGGGGGGGAAAGATCAAAAGACAGTTCCTGCCCTGAAGGAGCTCCCATTCTAATGGGAGAAGACAACTATAAAAGGAAACTGAAAGGATATGGGGAAAGGTCTGGAGGCACTGAGGAACAAGAAGTTCTGAGAGGGACAGACAGGAAAAAAGCAATGACCATGGCTGGCTGGGAGGCCTTTCTTTTAAATGGAGGTTCTGGAAGGAACATCCAATCAGAGCTAAGGGCTGCAGGGGCAGAGGGATTTTCCAGGCTGAGAAAGTGGCTCCTCACTCTAGGAATTATCCTTCAAATCTCAGTCAAAGGGCAACTTTGTGAATTTCTCCAGTTATTAGATTTCTCTTTTGTGAGCATACATCAAAGGCTGGACCTGGAATGAGTAAGACCTGAGTTCAAATCCAGTCTGAGACATTTACTAGCTGTGTAATCTTGGGCAAGTCATTTACATCTGTTTGCTTGTTTCCTCATCTGTAAAATGGAGATGATAGTAGCACTTACCTCCCAGGGCTGTTGTGAGGATCAACTATTTGTAAAGATATATGTTTGTAAAGATAATATTTGCAAAGCACTTAGCCGGGCAAACAGCAAGCAATATTTAAATGCTAGCCGCTGCTGCTACTACTACTATTACCTAAAATTTTCAACCAAAAGCTCAGTGCCCGCACAACTCTGGACTTACAAAACTGCTCAGTTTTAGGGTAACCTCAGAATAATACCCCTTTGGCTCATTTTGCCCAAATCCAGAGCTTCCTCTAGGTCACCTGAATATGTGTGGGAAAGCACATATTTATGCCTCCACAGCTAGAGTTACAAGGGCTCCCCGCTCTTATGCAAGTTTTCAAGGTAATCAATGAGCCGATCAATTTTATTAAATCTATTTTTTATCAAATATATTCTTAATTGTTTATATTTATTAAGTGCCTACTATATGCCAGTTGCTGTGCCAATGCCTGTGGATCCAAAGACAAAACCAAATCGTTGCCCGTAAAGGAGTGTTACACCTGCATAGGGAAAGACAACGGGTGCACAGATGGGTATAATTAAGAAATATAACCTAAAGATCAGGAACAGGTTTCAATCTACAAAACAATGTAGAACATCCAGAAGACTCCGAGTAGCCTATAAATCATCCAATCCCCCTTTTCTGATGACTTCACTTTATCTCTGAGCATCTATACCATCCTCTAGACTCATAACGGCATTCTGTGGTTTGAAAAGGAAACTACACCTTCTGAATAATTTCTTGTATTGGCTGAAGTCAAAGGCCAGCCAAGATTTTTGTTTCTTCATTCTATTCCTGCTCCTCCTCTCTGCAAGAGGCTGGTATTGCCCAGGAATTCCCCACTTTCTTTCTAGAATATTAAGTGTTGGAACTCTTGAAATTGGCCACGTGGTTTTCCCTCTCCTGGGGCCATTGTTATGAGCTGGTGCACCTGCAACATGTCTCTGTTGCTTGTAAGGATGGTACTTTGCAAACCCTGGTATGTTTTATGAATGAATGAAACATCTATTAAGCACTTACTATGTGCTAAGAGCTGAGGATAGAAACAGAAAAGTCAAAAAGTCTCTGCCTCAAGGCACTTGTATTCTCACAGGGAAATATTCAGTTGCAAGTGAGATCTTAAAGTCCCATGGTTCTCAGCAT
The DNA here is from genome assembly GCA_028658325.1 of Potorous gilbertii. Taxonomy (NCBI): domain Eukaryota; kingdom Metazoa; phylum Chordata; class Mammalia; order Diprotodontia; family Potoroidae; genus Potorous; species Potorous gilbertii. The sequence continues at coordinate 116,461,447 of CM053769.1, forward strand.
GAGTGGCAAAGCAGATATCAAGGCTTCTTTTTAAATATCATTTCCACTGATGAAATATCAGTTTCTGATATGAACCACTTGACAGTGCCAAGGACTTAGATGAGAAGAATTTTTTTTTCTGTAGATTTTTTTCAATAGATGGGACTTTGCCACCTGAAGGAGCAATGGCCAGGCTGTATCTCCACAGAGGCTGCTTCCCAGGAAGGCTAAGGGCACTGGCTGGAAGCACTGCTATTCCCAAGACTCTTGGATTTAGGGTCCTGGGCTGTCTCATCAGAGTCTGACTTCTCTAGCAAGCTAGGCTGACCTAACACCTCTGATGGTAGGGATGGCCCATCTCATCTCCGTAGGAGTTGCTTCTCTGGATCATGGCCATGAGGGCTGGGCTGGAAGCAGTGACAGTAGTCAGGAGCCGGGAAGGGTGGCGCTGCCAATCCCCGGGTTCCTGGGCTTATCTGCCTCTTGGTGGCAGTTGGTTAGCAGTTGTTGCTAGTGATGATAAATATTTATGAATATAAGCCTCCACCCAGGTCTTGTAAGGGCTCTCTGTGTCTCTAGTGTGAAATAGTATAATCACGAGCAGTCACTGAGCTGAGAGATGGATTTGGACCTTCCCTTAAGTACACACAGAGGTTAAATTCCTTTTGTATTTATTTGTAAAGTTCCTAGAAAAACTAGAGGCAACTAGATGCCTTGTGAATAGAATGCTGGGTCTGGAGTCAGGAAGATTCTTCTCTCTGAGTTCAAATCCAGACTTCAGACACTTATTAGCTGTGTGACTCTGGGCAAGTTACTTAACCCTGTTTACCTCAGTTTATACATCAGTAAAATGAGCCAAAGAAGGAAATGGCAATCCATTCCTCTATCTCTGCCAGGAAAACCCCAAATGGGGTCACAAAGAGTCAGATTCAACTGAACAACAAAGAAAAACTAGGACGAAACCACTTAAAATATAATACCATTGCAACATCACTTAAGTGTATACTTCAGCCTTGTTGGTTGATCTAACATCAGGAGAAGATTACATGCTTTAAACAAGTAGTTTCGAATATTCATGCTCCTTTAATCATAAATCCAAACCTAAGTAGACAGGATAAGCTTTCATTGCTAAACTGATTTTGGACTGAGACTAGAGAAATTAGATCCTCTATGTAAAAGCTCTTGAGAGATCTTGAAGTGCTATTTTTACTTATTTGTTGCTATTCTTCATATAATAGTAGCTAGAATTTCCATGACGCTTTCACAGGTTTGCAAAATCTTTTACAAATATCTCATCTGATCTTCATGCCAACCCTGGGAAGTAGGCACTATCATTATCAACCCCATTTTATAGATAAGAAAACCAAGGCTGAGTGGTTAAGGGAGTTGGTCAGAGTCATAGAGTCACAGCAAGTATCTGAGGTAGAATTTGAACTCAGGTTTTCTGACTCCAGGCCCAGAGCTCTATCCACTGAGCTACCTAACTTTCTCCTGCCCAAGTCAAGGGTGAAAACTCAGTCCCTTAAAAAACTTTAAAAAAAGAGAGATTTTTCTTCTTCAAAAATGTGTCATTTGTTCCACTCTCAATTTCCCCCAGCATTGGTAAGCAAACTGAATGCTGACAGCCTGTTCTTTGCTCTACCATATTATGTACAGCCTCTTTACATAAGGTGTATGAGGTGTTCCAGGACTAGCACCTTTGGTGGAAGGGCTGCCATCCCCTTTTCCAGGCTGCTCATCCACCTTTGGTGTCCATAGGACTCACCCAACTGTCTCACCTGTAAAACAGTTTATTCCAATGGTCATGATGGTGGCTGAAGTAGGTGGTGTGGAGCACTGAGAACTGGGTCAGACATTGATTGCCCTGACTTTTATCTTGCTATTGGACTTTGATGACTCTGGGAAAAAAATTAGACTGATGATTTGGAGCAATTCTGTCTCACTTCAGTCCAGTTCACCCATGAGTCAAGCCAGCACCCTTCATGTCACTGGTCCTCTTTGAAAATGGACAAACAACAAATGTTTTCATGTAACTTAAGACCTAATCACCTAATCATCATATATTTGTGAATTTTCTCGGACAAAACTATCATTATCTCTTTCTCTTATTGTAAAAATACTGTCCCCTTCTAGCACTTGTCATTTATTATGCTTCTTTTTAATATTCTCAGTATCATAATGTAGTCCTGCCATTTTCTTTTATTTTCACCAGTAAATCTCACACTTTACAAACTGAATGGTGCCATTTGGCTTTTTAGAAACATAATGCCTGATTTTTTGACACTCAGTATATCAACAGACTTCAGGAGGACGGGTGAGTTAAGCTGAGTAATTACCTCACTTGTTTCTCCACGTGATGCAATTTAGAGAATTATTAATAGAAGCATTTATCTTTTGTTGCAACAGCAAGGCATTGTTCACACATCCTCTACCACACATAGCATAATGTCTAATACGCACAATGCCATCAGCTTCTTTGGGGATGATTAAGGATCAGTCACCAAGTTTCATAACCAAACCACTACATGGAAAAATCATTTTGAGTGGCCTTATCCTAGACTGCAATGATCTCATGTGCTGGAAGATACCCTGTGGAAATGGTGCTGATTTCCCCAGGCAGCGCAGAATAGTTGGAGAAATGGAGGCAGATCTTCCATTTTAGCAAACAGTTTCTCATTCAAAGATTTCAAAGCTCTCCACCAATGGATCTTGACAGGGGGATCTTATTCAGGGGGGAAAAGAGACAATTTAACAACAAAATGGGAGTTTTTGAAGGCTTAATGAAATGAATGGGTAAGAAGAGAGAGAGAGAGAGAGAGAGAGAGGAGAGGTGAAGGGAGACAGAAAGACAAAGAGGAGAGATGAGAGAGAAGCAGTAGACAGACAGATAAGGGAAGAGAGAGTGTGTGAAAGACAGAGAGACAGAAACAGAGATGGAGAAAGAAATGGAAGAGAAATACAGAAGAGACAGACAGAGAAGACAGAACTAATTGGGGAAGGAAATATTTCATTTTCATCATCATTATCAAAACCCCACTATTTCAGAGAAAAATAAAAAAGACACTTTGTACAAAGGTGTTTGTAGCTTATACTATACTGTATGATATTTAAAAACTTGAAACCTAAAATGCCAAATGGCTAAGAGGACTATGATTACAGATTGCAGATGGAGAGTGTATCAACCTAAATGAAAGCAAATGTGGAAAATATTCTGAAATGTGGAAAAGTCTGCATGAAATAACACAGAGTTAAAAAGCTGAGCTAGAAGTCCTGCATGAGCGTACAAGTGCCAATTCTAGTTCACACCACCCTGATGAGCTTGAGAAAATCCACCCCTCTGCTCTGTGAAAGGAGGAGACTGGATGAGATGACTCTGATGTTCCTTTTAGTTTTCAGGTTAGGATCTTGTGATCCCCACCTGAGCATGAGGAAATTGGGGCTCAGAGAAGTGAAGGAACTTGCCCAGTGCCACCAACTGATCAGTGACAGAGCTGGGGCTTCAACCCTTTTTTCTTTTCACTGACTTTCCACAACCCCCAAAAGCCTTTCCCACCCCATCCCCCCAAGTCCCATGGACAGTACTGAAGTGATATTTTCCCCCCCAGACCTAACAATACCCTTAAAAGACAGCCTGTCTTTTGATGAAATACTAAAATTAACCTGTGCTTTTCAATGAAAGGTTTGCAGACTTTTACATGTTGAGGTCAAGATTTCCTAACTTTAAGAATGGCCAGACTCATTCTCACAGGATCTTGCTTTTGCATAAAAGTCATACGGATTTTCACTGGAGAAGGAAATGGCAAACCACTCTAGTATCTTTGCCAAGAAAACCCCAAATGTGGTCATGAAGTGTCGGATACAACTGAAAAACAGAAGAGGCTTGAGAAGCCATCTAGACTAACCCCCTGATTTCACAGATGAGGAACTGAATGGAATGAAGAATCCCATCATTATTCTAGTCTAGTTCCACATGGAAGGTGTCTGAGGCAGGTTTTGATTGGGTCTTATCCCAGGGCCAGTTCTAGCTTTAGGTCAAGATTTTCCCTAGTAGCTCTCCCTAAGGTGTTCTGGGTAAACCAGGTAAAATTTGGATTTTCTCCTCATCTTGATTTCCCATTTCTTTTATTCCAAGACTGATTGTATTCAAAACTGATTAAATGTGAAGTGAAGGAGAGGGTTCATGAAGACCAGTTATTTAACCTTTCAAAAAGACTCTTCCTTTAGAATAGTATTTCCCTACCTTGGTAAAATAAATTTTAATTTCTCTAATTTCTAATTTCCACCCACTGAAGTTTCTGGCAACACATTTTAATGGAGGAGATTGGTTGTTATTCAATATAGAAGAGGACCAAAATGATATTACTATGCTAAAGTCAAGTTTCAGTGTATCTGACTATGGCTGATCAGACCAAGATGACTCAGAATGTTCTACCACCACGAGGGCACAAATAGTCCATCTGAACATTTGGGTTGAATACTCTAAATCTGCATATCCTGCATTTCCTTTGAGCTGTTTCATTTCTGCTTTGCTCATAGAGTACAGCATCTTCTCTGATTTGGACACCCCATGCTGAGCAGTCCTATGTCAATGTGTCCCATGTCACAAATCAATATCAAAGTTCTTCAGAAAGACCTTGAGAGTGTCCTTGTATTGCTTCTTCTCACTACCATGTGAATGCTTGCCCTATGTGAGTTCTCCACAAAATAGTCTTTTTGGCAAGCATATGTTTTACATTTGAATAATATGGCCAGCCCATAGGAGTCTCTAAAGTGGAGTTTGAATGCTTGGCAGTTTACTTCGAGCAAAGACCTCAGTGTCTGGTACCTTATCCTGCCAGGTGATCCTCAGAATCTTCCCAAGACAGTTCAAATGGGAGCAATTCAGTTTCCTGGCATGGTGCTGGTAGACCGTCCATGTTTTGTAGGCATACAACAGTGAGGTCAATACAAGGCTCTGTAGACCTACAATTTAGTAGTCGGTCTAATACCTCTTCTCTCCCGCAATTTGCTTTGGAGCCTCTCAAACATCGAGCTAGCTCTGGCGATGTATGCCTCAACCTCACTATCAATGTGCACATTCCTGAAAAGTACATTATTAAGGTAATAGAGGAGATAATATTTATGGGAGGTTTTAGGTGCAAGTTAGTTGGAAAAGTCCTTTGGGTGCACCAAGCAGATGATGATTCCTCTTCTTTCATGTTATTTTCCTTGATAAAATCTTATCCATTTCTGATGTTGAACCACAGGGGAATGTCAAAGGCTTCCTTTTCTATGTCTTTTATAGCTGTGGTCCCTTAGGAGGCCTGCAAAAATTGCAGAAGCAGATGCCAAGTCACATCTCCCTAAGAGCCAGTTCCCTGGATGACAGCACTTTGAGCTGTATTAGAAACAGGGGGTCTGCTCTTCTTGAGGTCTTCACATTTTTCTGAGCATCATGTAAAACAATTTCTTTAAGACATATTATAGGGATAAAGTCCTAACTGGGGTGATCACAGCGCAAACCAAAAGAGTTGACTAAAAGAGAAAACGAAACGCAAGAAGCCGTAGGATTTGGTGACTTGTGGGGGTCAGGGAAACAGCTATCAAAAAAAGACTGAGCTCCTTTCTGCTACTGACAGAAACAGGAAAGTCAAGGAAAGTGGGTTTTGAGTAAAGTGATATGTTGTTTTGGATAGGTTAAGATCAAGGTTAAGAATGGATTATTCTTTCAAAAAATATTTAGTATTTTATTTTCTTCCAATTACATGTAAAACCAATTTGAAACATTTGTTTTTAAAATACTGAGTTAAAAATGGATTATTCTAAAGGAGATGTTTAGTTAGGTACTTAGAAGAAACAGGTTTGGGCCAGAGACATAAATTCTGTAATTTTCTACCTAGATGATGGCTAAAACTATCAGAATGGATGACTTGTTGGAGAAAAGAGCAGAGATGGAAGGTCTGAACTTTAGCAACTCAGGTAAGAAGTGGGAGGAGAAAATGGAGTCAGCAATAGATGCAGGAAAAAAGAAAAAGGGTACCGGGGTAATAGTGCTCCAAGAGAATGAAAGGGGAGGTGATCCGTGGAGTGTGTGGTCACTAAATGCTGCAGACAAAGTCAAGGAGACTGAGGACCCACGGGACAGAGAGTGCCCTGGGGCCCTTTAAGTCCTGGGGCAGAGGAGGGGAATGGGGCGTGGGGGAGAAGCCAGACTTCCTGACCCAAGCCAGGAATGCCGAGTGAGGAAACAGAGGAAGCAGGTACAGACCGATTGTTTGAGAGTGGACAGCCAAACAAAGGAGAGACTAGATAGAATTTGAGGTATGTGGGTCGGATGAAGGCTGCTCTCCCCTAGTCCCCAGGACATCAGACCAGTGGGGGCCAAAAGATGTAAGAGAGGGGGATAATTGTGGGAGCAGGATCCCAAAGGAGGCGAAAAGGGCTCCAGCGTGCAAGGACGCCTAGGATAGCTAATCATAATAGCAATTTATATGTATGATCTCCTTTCATCCTCAAAACAACCCTGGGAGGCATTATTTCCATTTTACAGATGAGGAAACTGAGGCAGAGGTTAAGTGACTAGCCCAGAATCATACACCTAGTGAGAATGGATTTGAACTCAGGTCTGGTGCTCTGGTTAGTAAAGAGATGGGAAGGGCCACTGCTTTTTTTTTTTTTTTTTTTTTTGGTAAACTGAAGAGTTTGAAAAATGAAATTTAAAGGCACAGCTTATGCAAAGGTTCGGAAGGAAGAGGTGGCCTGTCCCGTGAACGCAGGAGGGTTGGGTGGGTCAGTTTAGCACCGCTAGAAGCCAGGATCCCTTCTGGTTCCAGCAGCAGAAACAGCAGCAGCTCAGTTAGGTCTAAGGGCTCCTCCTTTCCCCTCCCCCTCTCCCTTCCCCTGCAGTGATAAATACAAACACACGTACACATGGAAACAACAGTAGCCCCGCCCTCCCTCGGCCGCACGTGTGGGAGCCACGCGCCCGCTGGGCCCCGCCCCTCTCCTGCGCCTGCGCTCTTCTTGCCTCCTTGAACTCCCTCCCTTTCCGTCCTCTCTCCTCCCTCCGAGCCAACCGAGTTCTGAGGTCACTAATTAATCACAATGACTAATAAAAGCCATTGGCTTGCTCCTTCAGGGGACCTGGTCTCTGGTTGTCCCTTCCCATCCCAGGACAGGATAGGGATGTTATCAGCTAGCAGAACCTCTGCCACCAATAGGCCTGGTCAGCTCGGCCGCTCCCGGCCTGGCCCTGGGGAGGTCGCGGATAGAAAAGGAGCGGGGTACTGGCGTGCGGCCTTCCTTAGGCAAGGGTCGGTGTTTCTTTTGCCTTCCCGGGAGTGGTTCCCCCCTCCGACAGCGAGTCGGTTGGTTTGGCCTGCTCGACTCGGATTGGGGGAGGTTTGATGTTACGGTTCAGGATTGGAGGAGATTCCCTCATGACGTAGTGCCTTCTCTCTAGTTGCCCAGCCATAGGTTCGCTTTTAGGCCGTCCCTGGGGGCGGGGTTAGAGGCCGTTTCCCTTTGGATTCGGGCTGCTTCGGAGCCTCCCCCTTTTCCCTTCATGCACGTCCTCTGGCCTGGCGGGTGCGGGGGTGTCCGGTGGTTTCTCCCCGCTCTCCCCCCTCGCTGGCCTCCCGTGGTACGGCCCATACTTTAACCGCGGCTGCGCGCGGCCGGCCCCGCGCTCGGCGCTGGTAGAGACCCGGACCGTGGCGCTCGCTCGGCTCTCCGACCCCCCTCTCTTTTCCTCGGCGGTCCCTCTTGGTACGGCCCGCGGCCCGGCGCTCCTTCCCCGCCCTCCCCCTCGGGCCGGCGGCGCTTGGTGCGGCCCGGGAGAGAGAACCAGGTCATCGGTCGGTTCCTGTGAAAACAAAAACAATCGGCGGCTGCCTCAGCCGCAGCAGCAGCGGGCAAGGGACTAGGGGCGAGCCGGGCCGGGGCGTCATGGAGCCGGGGGACGCGGGCAGCCCGGGGCACCGCCAGCGCCGCCGCCGCCGCTGAGCCGCCCCCACCGCCGCTTCAGCCGCTGCCGCCGCGCGGGAGGCGCCGAGGACCCGGAGCGGGGGCCCCGGGCCGGGGAGACGGGGACGGGGAGGGGACGGGAAGGGGACGCGGCCTCGGGACGGCCCGGCATGGATCAGTGCGTGACGGTGGAGCGGGAGCTGGAGAAGGTGCTGCACAAGTTCTCGGGCTACGGGCAGCTGTGCGAGCGCGGCCTGGAGGAGCTCATCGACTACACGGGCGGCCTCAAGCACGAGATCCTGCAGAGCCAGGGTACGAGCGCCGCGGGGCGTCCGGCGGGGGCGGGGCGGGCCCCCGGGAGGGGGAGGGGCTGCGGGCGCGGGGTCGCGCCTCCACCCCCCTCCCTCCAGGCTCCCGGCCCCGGACTTGGCCCTCCGGCCCCGGTGGTGGTCAGCGCAGGACCCCACCCCCAGCCAGGTCTCCGGATGGATTCCGAGGGCCCCCGGCCCATTGCGCCCGGTGGGTCCCCCGCCTCCCTTCCGACCTCGCCTGGTTCAGACCCCCTGACTGAGAGCGAAGCCCGGGGTCCTTCGGATCCCATCTCAGACCCTCGTAGGCCTCCGTTTCCCCATCTGTAAAGGGCCGGATTTGGATCGCGTGACCTCTGAGTTTTCTTCCTGCTCTAAGTTTGTTCCCTTGATTCCCTCCGGTGGCATCCTCTGCCATGTGTCCTGGACATGGGTCAGACGGACCAGCCCGGGCTTTTGGGCTCTGGCCAGCCCTGATCTCGTCTAGTTCCGTGATCTCCACTTTTCCCTCCTCTCCTGGGCCGTGTTCTGAATTGGTTCCGTTTTGTTTTTGTCTCTTGCATCTCTAGTCCATTCTAGTGATATCCTCTTTTCTCCCCTTCTAGAGAGAGCCCAGCACTGAATTCCTCTAGTCTCTGACTGGGCTTTTTGGCAGCAGCTTACTGGGAACTTGTACTCCATTCCCGTTGTCTTCCTCTTCCCTCCTTTTTCCGAGGACTCAATGTGGAATTTCATCTCCCAGAGCACGCTGGGACCTTGCCCCTCAGCTCATAGGATTTTCGCGTCCATTCTAATCACACCCTCCTTCTTTTCCCTCCTTTTCCAGCAAGAGTTTAGTGTCTCATGCCCACTGGGTCTTTTAATCCATTGCAGTTGTGAGGGGTGTCCTGCTGGGAGCTTCTCCTCCACTTTGAGTGCATTCCAGGGCCTTGCCTCCTTCTTTCCTAAGGTCCCATAGACCAGGGTCTCTGCAACCCTGGACTAATCCATTCCATTGGTTTCTCCAGAAGACTCTAGAGATCCAAGGAAAGGGATCGTACTTTCCTTTCTGCACAGCTCAGCCCTCCTCTAGCTTTTCCTCAGGAGGAGCAAGTTTCCACAGGGCATCAATAGCCTGTTGCCTCAAACCTTCCTGTGGCCTCTGGGCTTGAGTATCCCTTGGCTCAACTTCTTTGGGCTCTGGAGTCCTTTCCCTCCCACCTTCCCACTGACTTTCCCCGTCTCCATGCAAGTGTTGTTATTAACCTGCCATCAGGTCGACTTGAGAGGCTGGAAATCAGTGGGAAGGGGCTGGCTCCGTGGAACCTCTTGGAAAATGACATGTGTTCTTTAAAGTCAATGACAGAGCTCTGAAGTTGTTAGTAAAGAGAGTAAGCAGGAGGGAAGGAGGGATGGTTTGTGTGGAAAGATGCCGCCTGGAAATTACCTGGATGAATAAGGAGGGTCCATCCCATCCTGTTTTAAGGAAGAGACATAGGCCTGGGTGAATGGGAGATTTGGGCAAGTTGTGTGGGGAGGAGTGAGTTTAAAGGGGTTGGTGCATGTTGTCTTGAATAATGCATAGTGTTTGCAGTTGATTTCTTTTGAAATAGCAGAACATTGGAGATTTTTATTCTTGTTTGCTAGTAAGAATAACCTTAACTGTAGCTTTTTGGGCTGCTGTGGAAGCCACTCATTGTGAATGGCTGCAGAACCATGATAGTCTAAATCAGGAACAGGCTGAATTAAGGAAATGCGCTGAAGTGAGGTGGGGTAGCCCGGGATATTTTCTGCCTGATCACTTTGTCTTCCAGAAATCAGAGTATTCTTTCCCAGGAACGTATGCCTTGCAGTTATGCTAGTAGATTAGCCCAGAGTACCTGCTTTGTTAATGTTAACCCATTGGAAAGTGGGGCTTGGTCAGGGGGGTAATGGGGCCTCATGGAAATGAAAGCTCCAGATTGGTGAGGGCTTTTTCACTTGTCAACCAAAGTTGGTTTGGGCCAAAGTGTAGTCCTGGTTTTATTCCCTAGTTTTCCTTCATAGGGATGGGGCAGTTTTCTAAATTTCACACTTCTTTGCAAGGCTTATTGATCTAGTGTAATTCAGGAGTACTGACGGTAGACTTGGGGGATCTGAGGGTTCTTCTTTGACTGGTAGCATCTAATCCTATATCACCTGGCCTCTTCAGCCCTCTAGTCTCCATTACTGCTTTCCAGGAGTGCTAAACATTTTATAGTTATGTTTTTAGTTATTTCATTCTGTCAGACTTTGCATGACCCCATTTGGAGATTTCTTGGCAAAGATGCTGGCATGTTTTGCCATTTCCTTCTCCAGCTCATTTTACAGATGAGGAAACAGGCAAACAGGGCTAAATGACTTGCCCAGGGTCACACTGCTGGGAAGTATCAGAGGCCATATTTGAACTCATTAACAAGAGTCTTCCTGAGTTGAGATCCAGGGCTCTATCCACTGAGCCACCTCAGTGCCTTCATTATTTATATGCTTGCCTTGTTTCGTTGCTGAATCTTATGCACAAATTTTCGGTGGTAGCTGTTGTTGAATTTTCATTTACGGGCAAGGCTCTTTTTTTCCCTCATGGGAAAACGTGTATGTTAATAAGTATTTGTGTAGTGCTGTGTGGTGGCAAATATGCTACAGGACAGATAGTAATATAGTTAAACTTCTGGCTCTGTGTGGCCATAAGGCCTGCTTTTGACCTGTAGAAAGGAAGCTGTAATAGTAACCTTGTGCCTCGTCTGCCCTCACACCTTGGCTCCATTGTCATAGCTGTTAGACGCCTTGGACAAACTGAGTAGTGGTTAAGTGTTTTGAAATTCCTTTTGTGACACCATCATAGAATTATTCCAAAATTGCAGCATCACCCTGCTTGGGTAACCCTGTAATAAGAGTCAGGTAGGGTGTGAGGAAGTCTAGGTTGTATTTTTGTGAAACTAAAGCCATTTTAGCTTAAATGGATGTGCTGCACTCAAATACAATATCCTGAGGTGGAAGCAAATTGTGGAACTAAATCTAACGAATAATACCTTATTATTCTGTACCTTAGCATTGCCAGGAAGGTTCTTGTAGGGATCTTGCTCTGACTCATCGGATTATTGCCTCTTAGAACAATACTTAATGTTTATACTGCTCTTTAAGTGTCAGGAAGCACTTTCTGTATATTTCCATTTATCATCACTAGTCCTGTGAGGTAGGTACAGATGAGGAAACTGAGGCTCAAGTGAGTGACCTCTTGGTCATACAGTTAGTCTTTAAATCCAGGTCATCCTTGGCTCTAGGGACAGTTCTGTCCATTCTGCCTTACCCAGAAATGTTTTTGTACCTGGTTGACCTTACATTTGAGTAGTAGTTATTTACATGTTGTGAAGCACTTGGAAGCACTGTCATCTTGACAGTCCTGGGAGGTGTAGGTGGTGTAGTTAGACCGGTTTCCAGTTGATCCCAGTGATTGGAGGTTAGTGACTTACTTAGCCCTGCCTGAGGTCCCAGTGACAGGTGATAAAGTGGAAGGAACATGAGATCTGAGGTTAAGTGACCTTGGTTCCAACTCTTGCCCTACTAACTTTACTGGTTTCCTGCTCTGAGCCTCGGTTGGTGAGTTTGCCTCTGTGAGTCTTGGACACTGCAAGGGAGGGTACCCAGGTCTCAAGATGATCCCTGAGGTCTCTTCCATCACTAATTTTCTGTGAGAGGAGATTCTCATTCAAGTTTTTTCCTTCCATGGTCTTCCTACAGAGAACACCCAGATGTGCAAGTTCATTCTTTAACTTGAATATTAAACATTTAGATGGTTTTATACTGTCCTAAGTTGAGAGTTCTTATTTATAACTCTAGGTTTAAAATGATTTAAATTAATCATTGATATGTTATTTCCCCAACTGTAGAATCATTTCTCCCTTAGGTTTTTGTGGTATTACAAGTTATTTCCCTAGTTAGCACAGTTAAGTCCCAATTAGTATGACTAATGAATCCCCACAGTGCTTGTATTATTCAAATTCATATGGTATTTTTCCATTGGGCTGGAACCAGTTACTGTATTTTATATAATTAGTACTTCGATTAGTATAAAATTGAATACATCTGAGAACTTCATTACTTGACTAATCAAGACCTGCAGAATCAAATTTAAGGCATGACTCTTGGCCATCTTTGCTCTCCCGCTACTGTGGATGCATTCATGACACTCCTTTCCATAACCCACCATGAGTTTGCTCCAGAGGATTGGCCCGTGCCATGTTTTGGGGGCGCTCCCCAGCTTTCTGGGTATCTTAAGGATACCAGGGGCAGCCCATAGGCCATCTCAGGTTTTTCTCACGTATCTGATCAGATTTTCACCTTCTGGTTTCATTTATACTGAGCATGTCAAGATTTGCAGTCTCCACTGCCTCAGGTAGTACTTGTGTATCGAGAGCCACAGGAGCTCAGTTCATGATTTAAAAAAAAAAAATTCAGCTGCACTTTATTTTCAGTTCTGACGTTTTTCCTTCCCACTGACTGCCCCCCCACCCATCTTGAGAAAGCAGGAAAAATAGAACCCCTATTATAAACCTGTGTAGTTGGGCAAAATAAATGCCCAGAGCAGCCAGATCGATCCCTCTGTCTCTGCCTTAATCTGCCCTCTGAGGCTCTTTCATTTCCCTTTCATCTGGAAGTGGATGGTCTCCAAACTGGGATGCTTGGTGCCCTCTGCCTGCCTTCCCACTCCCGTCTGTCTCTGAAGAAGCAGAAGGCGCATTTAGTTGTGTCTTTGTTTTATGTGTTGCCACAGCCTATTGGTGACAAGCATCTCTATATTTAGATAGTCTGACCTTAGCCTGTTGTTGGGACTATACTTAAAAATCTTTCTAACTTGGTAGTACCAGTCAAAGCTTGTGGTCAGTAACCTTGGGGCCGTAATGAGATATTGGAACAGAATTGTTTTAAAGAAGTTTAAGGAAAAGGCAGCTAAGTGGCACAGTGAATAGATTATTGAACTTGGAGTCAGGAAGATGGGACCACAGACACTTATTAGTGGTGTGATCCTGAACAGGTCGCTTAACCTCTGTCTGCCTTGATTTCCTTGTCTACAAAATGGGATTAATAATAACACCTATCAGGGGTATTGTAAAGATCAAATGAGATATTTCTAAAGTGCTTTGCAAACCTTAAAGCATGATATAGATGCTAGCTGTTATTATTCAATCAGGAGAAAATCATGATGGCTTTTTCTGTGAGAAGAATAGAATGCACCTATTAAATGTTCATTTGTACAACTAATAACGAGCCCTTTGCTTTCTTTTTCCCCCTCAAATTTCTTGAGCTGCCATGATGAATACAGAGACACACTAATGATAGTACCTGCACTGTGTGACTGGGGAGTAGGAGGCAGGACCACCTGTAAGGGGTCAGGTAACCCCAGGATCCCAGAGCAAGAACAGTCCCGAGGCAGTAATGAAATTATTAAGTGCACAGTTGTTAGCACAAAGGAGTACTGGGAATTCTGGGAGGGTAAAGGGGCCTCCATTCTAATGCTCCAGGAAGCTAGTGAGTCAGTCAGCTTTCCTGGAGGGCGGTGGGGCAGGATTTGACCCAGAGAGGATTGTAATAGTTTGGGAGGAGACCAAGCAGTGGAGCCAGGAGTGGGGTGGTGGCCTGTGGAAAAGATGGGCTGTGTAATAAGTGGAACCAGCCCGAGGAAGTGTGGGCTTCGTGGTTTATCCCTGAGCACTGGGGAGCCACTAAAGATTGTGGAGCCAGGACTGTGCAGGATGGATGGAGCTGGGAAGTGGCTAATGCGATTAATGGAGATGAGAAGAGCTGCCCTGGCATAGTGACTTAGTGAGCAGATGTGGGTGACCTGGGACCTGGACACAGGCCTTCCAGGTGCCTTGTTCCATTTGGAATAGTATCTCTAGATAACAGATTTGGGAGGTGAGAGTAGAGGCTGGTACATAGAAGGTAGAAAGCAGAGATTCTTGACCTGAAGTTCATTGAGCCCCAGGGATTCCTTGTTAGAATTCAGGGGGATGCCTGTGAACTTGGTTTTTAAAAAATACTTTATCAACTATTTTAGCATAAATGATTTCCTTTGCAATTGGATGTATTTTGTTCATTTAGGAACATAATACTGAGAAGGGGATCCACGGACACACACAACACATGTTGAGAGAGAAAAGTTGAGGGGCCAATGACAGACCTGTGCCCTCAGGCAGGAGAAGGCAAAGGGATGCAGTTGAGGGGAAAGAAGTTAACTCAGATTCAAAGAGGAAATCCAGAATAGTATGTCACAAGGAGCTTGGTCACAGTGATGCAAGACTGCTTTGGTGAGGAGGAAATAACTGGACTTTTGAAAGACCAGTGTTTGTAGTGTCAAGGACTGAAGGCAGATCGAAAGGAATTGAAGTGAAAGGTAGGAGAGAAGTAGGAATTAGTTTGAGGGGAAGTGTTAGAGGTTTCTGGGCATTGGGCAGACATGTCTCTTTGGAAGAGAGGAAGGAGCCAGTGAAAAGAGGGAAAGGATTGGAGCTGATTTGCAAGGCGGTTCTCTTTGGATGAGAGAGGATGGAGGTTCTAGTACAGGAGTGTTCATTGGGAGGTTAGTACAAGTGACAGGTAAAATGGAGTTGGAGGAGTTTGAGACAAACCTCATTGCCCTCCTTTCCTCTTTAGGGGAGGGAAGGATAGGAGGAGGATGTAATGGGAAAATCGAGCTGTGTTTCTGCTCATAAATCAGCAAAGGGAGGTGAAAGGCTGTAGAGAATTTCCTTGGAAGTTGGCATGGACCTGGCCTGGTGGTCCCCAGTCTGGTGATGAGCTAGGATGCCTTGAAAGACTGAAGGGGTGTTGGAGCCAGGTGAGCTGGCTGGTCACAGAGCAGGACTATGGACTTGTGTGTTCATAGTCTAGACTTTAACAAATGATAGGGAACATGTTAATAATGCAAATGAAATTTAAAGGTTTGTTGTTTGTAGAGTATTTTTCTGGAGAGTCAGTTGTTAAACACTCTCTAACACATTCTTTATTCAAACTGTAGATACTAACAACTTAAATTTATATTTTTAAAATTAGTTTTATAATTTTCCTTTTTTGCTGAGGGTTTTATTGATGCATTTTGTCTTCATGCTCCCCTCCCCCAATTCAGATTGAACTCTCCTTTGTGACCAAAAAGAACAATTAACCAAATTTCGTAGTCTGGGGCCAAATCTGACTCTGTACCCTTCCCGACCCTTGTTTAGTGAGTAGTGAGGCCCTGCCTCATTGCTTGAGGGTGAAGTGTATGTTATTATCTGGTCTGCAGGACCTTTGTTGGTTTTTCTGTAACTCAGGCGTTGGACTTTACCTCGTTGGCTTTGTGCGGTAGTGTGCTCTGGTCCTTGCTTACTTTATTTGGCTTCAGTTTATACAGATTTATCCTGTTTTTTCTGAACTCTTGTGTTTGTCCTCTTCACGTCCTCTTATAATCTTTCATATTTGGGCTGCAGATTTGTTTTTAGCCATTTCCCCAAAGGAGGGGGATTTACCCAGTTTCTGGTTCATTGCCCCTAGCATGCTTCACTTTGGTGTATATTGGACTTCTGCCTCTGTCTTTGCCTTCTTTGAGATGAGTAAGCCCATAGTGGTCGTATTGGTCCAGGGATCTGACAGTTCAATCACTGTACCTGCAAAGTTCCCACCCCTCTCCAGAGGGAATGGGCCATTTCACAGCTTTACCAGTGGTGATGACTGTCTATCACAGCTCCACCAGCATTGACTAGTCTTATCTTTTGACATCTTGGTCAATATGCATGATTTGAGACAAAACATTGGAGTTTTAATTTTCATCTTTTCTTATTAGTGATTTGTGGTATGTTTTCATATGATTTTTTATAATTTGCTGTTCTCTTGAAAATTTAATATACTTTGACCCCTTAATGTAAAGAGTTCTACTGTTTTGTATATAATTTTCAATTTCTAATGTTTTGGAAAGGGGACTTTGGTGATGTATGATGCAAATATTTCTCCTACAATTTCTCTAATTTTACCTTCATTGATTTTATTCTTGGAGTTTTTTTCCGTTTAGTCAAAATGGGCTATCTTCCCAAGGTCTTCTTTATCATTTGGTTGATTAAGCATTCTCTCATTAGATACAGTTGTGAAAGAGACCTGATTGAGCCTTTTTTCTCTTTGTGGTATGACATTTATGTCTGGCAGTAACATCCATTTTGAGTGTATTGTACATGGTGTAAGATGATGGCCTGAACATTCCAGAAGCTTGTCTCAAGGGGAGTCTTTCCCTAAGAAGTGCTTGTTCTTGGGCTCATCAGACACTGGGTTATTCTCTTGATCCATATCCATTTTTCACTTATCTAGTTCATTCTACTTTTCTGTTCTTTCTTTATTCATCCATCCATCTCTTTCTCTTAAGTCATTGGCAAGATTCTTGCCAAAGTCCTGCTTAATAAACTCATCCTTCACCTTGAAGATGGTCATTTACCGAGAGTCAGTAGGGCTTCAGAAAAGGTTTGAGGAGCAGTTGATATGATGTTCACTGCCCAAAAACTCCAGAAGAAATGCCAGGCACAGAACAGAGGTCTGTACACAATGGCTGTTGTTCTAACCAAGGCCTTTGATACTGTCTGTCATGTGGGCTTGTGGAAAATTTTGTCGAAATTTGATTTCTTGTAGTTCATCAGAATTGTACACCAGTTTCACGACAGCATGCTTGTCTGGTTTCTGGATAATGGACAGTGCTTTCGAGATTTTCTCAGTTACCAATGGAATGAAGCAGGGTCGTGTGCTTGTTCTTAGGCTTTTTAGCATGATGTTTTCTGTGATGTCAGATGTCTTCAGCAGTGACGAAAATGGCATCAAGGTCTACTGCCATACTGATGGTAAATTATTTAGCTTGAAAAGGCTACAAGCCAAGACTGAAGTGGAGGGAGACTTAGTGTGACTTTTTGTTTGCAGATGATTTGCACACTCATTGCAGACTCTGAGGCTAAGATGCAAGCGTGTGGATTGATTTTCTGCTGCTTATGCTGATTTTGGCCTAACAGTTGACACTAAGGAAAACAGAGACTCTCCACCAGCCAGCACCATACCATCCATATGTGGAGCCATGAGTTACAACAAATGGAGGAATTTTGAATACTATGGAGAAGTTCATTTACCTTAGCAATATACTTTTCAGGGATGTCCATGTAGAGATGAGGCATGCATTGCCAGAGCTAGCTCAGTGTTTGGGAGGCTTCTAAAGGAAAGTGTGGGAGAGAAGAGGCATTAGTCTGCCTACCAAACTGAAGGTCTACAAAAGCCATTGCACTGACTTCATTGTTGTATACCTGTAAAACCTGGATGGTAAACCCATGCCAGGAAACTGAATCACTTCCATTTGAATTGTCTTGGGAAGATTCTGAAGGTCACCTGGCAAGGACACTGGGGTCCTTTTTTGAGCTGAACTGTGAAGCGTTTAAATTCTACTTCAGAGAGCACACCTGATGGGCTGGCCATGTTGTTTGATCGCCAAACATATGTTTACCTAAAAGATTTTTTTATAGAGAATTCACACTCCCATAAGGCAGGCACTCACATGGAGGTCAAAGGAAGCAACATGAAGACACTTCCAAGGTTTTTCTGAAGAACCTTAGAATCAGTTGTGAGACAAGGGAGATGCTGACCTAGGAACATCCAGCGTGGCATGCCTGTATCAAAGATGTATTCTCTGAGCAAAGCAGAATTTATAGTAGCTCAAAATAAGTGTGAGATGCACGAATTAGAGACACTTCCACTAGAGCCTTCTGAGGTCTTGTTGTTCTGCTCAGACACCCTGTACTTGGACCCAAACAAAGTGACAACATGTGATGTCAGTTTGGTCCTCTTCAAGAACAAAGGACAACATCTGTTGTGTGTCTGTCTATCTCTCTATCTGTTTCCCAGTACCTAAAAGGTTTTACAACTACTGCTTTATATTATAGTCTGAGTCCTGTTGATACTATATTCCCTTCATTCATACTTTATCTTATTATATTTCTTGAAATTGTAGACCTTTTGTTCTCCAAGTGAATTTCACTTTGTCTAGTTACACAAAAGCATTTTTGGTAATGTGATTGTGCTGTAGTGCTAAATCTGTAAATTAATTTAGGTAGCATTGTTGTTTTTATTATATTGGCAAGGCCCAACCATGAGCAGTACATATCTCTTCAATTTTTAAAGTCCTCATTTATTTCTGTACAAAGTGTTTTATAGGTTTATTTACGTAAATCTTATGGATGCCTTGGTTTGGTTACAAGATAATTTTAATGCATTTTTGTAGTTACTTTGCCTGTAATTTCTCTTTTTGTTTGTGTTTATAAAAATGTTAATGAATTCTGTTGATTTATATTGTATCTTGATCCCTCACTTAAGGTATTAATAGGTTTCTCTGGGTTTTTTTCCCTAAGCATTCCTAAGCATTTCATATCATCTTAAACTGTCTTTTCTCTTTGATGTTCAGACCCCTAATTTTGTTCCCTTGTCTTATTGCTATAGCTAACATTTTTATAATAGGTAATAGTGAGGGATGGGGAGGGGTCATTCTTGTTTGACCCCATTTTTACTGGGAAAGGTTTTAGTGTTTCTTCTTGGCAAACAATGTTAGTGGTTGGTTTTGAAATTTATGCTTTTGATCATATTAGAATCCTTCCATACATATGATTTTTAGGATTTTTTAGCAATTGTATTTTGTCAAAATAATATTTTCTATAACCGTTTATTGAAGAAAGTACAAACCTTTTGTGTTCCAGGTTGTTTTACTTTTTTCCCTCTTCTTGTTCCTTTAATTCTTAGAAAAGAGAGAGAATGGGATTCAGTGGGGTGAGCTGTAAAACGGGGCAAAATCGATAAATTATTAGAGTTTGGCTGGTGAGCCTGGCTTCTGTAGGAGGAGCCCAGCTTTTGGCTCTTTGACGCGGCTTCGTAGGAAGACTATAATCCTTATTAGCTGAGCGATGATGTCATTTTTAGAAGCACAAATCAGCCTTTTTAAAAAATGAAAGGTGCCAGCAGGCGACCTGGAGAGTTGGAGTCTTTTCAGAGACACTGCAGTGAGTTGTAACTCTGTGCTCTTGAGATGTGGACTTGGTTAAATTCTCACGTGGAAGTTTGCAGTGTATTTTGAAGGATTCAGTGCCTTGACTGAGAATATCCAGAATAGGGACCTGGGGAATTGGAGGCCCTCAGGAGTCCTGCTGCAATGGGGCCTTACATGGATGGCTTTTGAGTCTTTCCTTTAGGTCCCAGGACTGGTAGGAGAGAGGGATCTTTGAGATGATAGGATTTGAGTGTATGATACAGATTTTGGTGCTTGGGCCTTCTTTCAAAGATTCGGTGCCATTTGTGTGACCGGTTACCATTGTATCAGCTCTGTGGGCCTTATCTTCTGCTTGCCTCAGTTTGCTCAGCTGTAAGGTGGGAATAACAGCAGCACCGACCTTCTTCCCAGGGTTCTAAGGCTCAAATGAGATACTATTTTTAAAGTTCCTGGCACGTAGGAGGTGATATACAAATGCTTGTTTCCTTTTCCTCCCCTTCAGCCTTACGATACTGAATACTGTGGAAGTATGGGTGCCATCTTTTAACATGGAATCCAGCAATGTGGGAAATGCTGTGATTTTGTTTGCTTAACGAATACAGGAACAACTTTTTGTGTGGTTGTTTGGAGGCATCCCGGCCCAGGTGTCTCTTTCTGTGCTGACAAATATTGGGGCATTTTACTTATTTACGACTTCCATACCAGGAAAAGGGGGCAAGAGGCTTGTTTATGAGTGTATCTGCTTTAAGGTTGCTCAGGCATATTCTTCACAGCCCTTTGAAGGCAAGGAATGGAAATGGAGATGATTTGTTTTTGGTGCATGAGGTTAGTTCAGATTTGGGGAGAAAAGGAAGTTGGATTCAGATATGGGAATGCCTGTGAATTTCATTGATCCATCTAGTTTCCATTTGCATAAGTAATTGAGACAAAGTACAAACATGATTTTGGGAAAAACAGTTGTGGGAAAGCAAAGGCTTTGTAGTATTACTGACTTGATTCTTCATTATCTTTGAAGGGCCTTTGAGTAGAGTAGACTTTCTTGAAGAAGGGACTCCAGGCAGTTTTGAGGCTATTATCCTTGTTAATACTGTAGCATTTCCTGCTTAGGCTTGCTTAATATAACTCTGACCTGGGCACAGCATTATCCTAGTTTGAGTTGGAAAACCCACTGTGCTGACACCTGACACCATTTTTGTGGTCCTTGATTCCCATCATCCGTCTTAAACTTCTCACAGACCTCTTGGGGAGGGGCGCCTAGCTGCCCTTGATTTGACTCGTTTTCCTCCATCCCTGAAGGAAGGCCCTTTGGTAAATAAGGGAGCCTGGTAGTTGAAGAGCTCTGGGGTTCTCACCTGTGCAGTCACTGTCTTGGGGGGAGATGCTGGCAAGGTGCCAGCAAAGTAAGGCGGGAGGTTGATGAGCTGGACTGGTGAGCCTGGAACAGAACCAGGATGAGTATGCCCTGCTATGGAAGTTTTCTGTTCCACATTTTGGATACTATCCTAATTCACATGTCCATATTTATTTCAGTATACACATGTGTATGAGGTGGGATGTCTGAAAAGTCTTAGTGTGACTTTAACCTTATTAGCTTATATCCCCAGGCAGTTTAGCCCCTTCCTCCACTGGGTAAGGCAGGAGGTAGTTTTTTAGATAGAAGGCTCAGGGTTTATGGCCCAGTGAGTTGAAGTTTTTCTCTGTAAGAAAAGACTTGGGCAGCAGATGTGCTTAGCTCTGGGTTTAGAGTCAGGAAGACCTCAGACCATACTTACCTGTATGACCCTGGGCACCCCACTTCACTGGGCTTCAGTTTCTTCTGAGGATCAATGAGATGCTGTATGTAAAGTTCTTTAGAAACTGTAACATAAATGCTAGCTCATTGCCTCATCACCATTGGATGTCACCTTTTCCCTTCTTCTCACTACGTAAGACAGTAGGCAGTTGGCTAGACAGTTTTCATAATTGCTTTTGTCTGTTGAATCTTGGTTCAGCTGTATTTCATGAGGGCAGCCTACATCACTCACTGTCTCCTTTCGTTAACAATAAGTCATGGTATATAGTGCAGTGCTTCTTAAACTGTGGGCCCCAAACCACATGTGGGGTCTCGGAAAATGTGGCAACAGTGAGAGGTTTCTGAACGTGCAATGACAAAAAATTAATTAAAACTCAAACATGTAATGAATCCAAAGTGTTTCTGGTCATGCTTGCCAATGTTGTACTGCGCGTCTCACTACAGCTTTGGTTCTGAACACAAAGCATGCGCACTTTGTACTATGCATGCCCTCAGACCTCGCCATGAGAGAAAGAGCCCTGCATAGACCATAGAGTTGCATGTAATTTTGAAGTGAGCTTGTCTTCCTCAATAGAGTGGTGGTTCCTTGAGGACATGGCCCAGTGCCTAGGATAGTACCAGGAATGTTGTGATGGTTGTTCAGTTGTTTTCAGTCATGTCTGACTCCCTGTGACTCCATTTGGAGTTTTCTTGGCAGATATACTAGAGAGGCTGACCATTCCCTTTTCTAGCTCATTTTACAGATGAAGAAATTGAGGCATACAGAGTTGGGTGACTTGTCCAGGGTCACACAGTTAGGAAGTGTGTTTGAGGCTGGATTTGAACTCAGGAAGATGAGTCTTCCTGACTCCAGGCTGGGTGCTCTGTGCACTGATCAACCTTGCTGCCCACCTGTCACATAATAGGTGCTTAAAAAATACTTGTTGATTTATTTGAGTTGGAGTATTGGGCAGGATTCAGATATCATCAGCTTTCTGAAACTATGCTTGGCCTTTGCAGGGCATTGCAGAAAAATGAGACCAGATATGATTGTGTTGAAAGTAACTTTTTATTCCTTTCTGTCTCAGCTTCATTGCATTCAATCAGTTGGGAAGACCTGTAAATTCTCCATCTGTGATCTCGCTTCATTCCTACTAATTCAGATTAGAGACCTTGTATGCCAAGCTAATGAGAATTGACACTGTGCTAGAGTATCGAGGAACCTTTTTAGCCATATCCACTGTGACACTTAGTTGATAACTGTGTGGAATCCAATCCTCTACATATATAGTTCCCCTAACATCCATTTTTCTCAGTTGAAATATTTCCCATTGTTCGGTTCCTAGTCTAAATGCAATCTCATTTAGTCTCCCTTTTGTCTCCAGCCAGGTAGGATCTCTCATCTATAAAATCTCATAGAACCTTGTACCTTTCCTGGATTTAGCAAAGATTGTGTTTTGTTGATAGCTTTTTTTTTTTATTATCTGCATTTCCTCCTGTTTCTTTTATTCCTTCCCTTCCCAGAGAGTCCTCTCTTATAATAAAGAAGGAACACAAGTATTGGAGGTGGCTTCTCCTATCTCTTCTTTAGGGCTTAGCTAGCTCATAACGATTTCATAATCGTTGTGGGCTTTACATGGCCTGTGCATTGGAATACATTGCTTTCTTACCTCTCTTAACTTCCCTTTGCATCAGTTCAGAGAAGTCTTTTTGTGCTTCTGGATTCATCACTTTTCTCACACTTCTCATTATGTTTGTGAAGTGTTTTTCATCTTTGTATCCTTTCCAGAATTTAGGATTGTGTCTTAAATATAGTAACTGGTCAGTAAATAGTGTTGGAATGCTAATTGTTTAAGGATTCAAAGGCCTTGGGCAAGGGCCAAGATCACCCACTGAACTACTTGTTTTTTTTTTTTATAACTTACATAAAACTCTTTAGTTTCTAACTCACTCCACCCTCTTCCTTTTCAGGGCTTTGCTCACTTGCCCTTACCTGATTATCTCCCTGAAATCACCTTGTATCTATTTTGTACGTCGCAGACACACACTCTCCTTCTCCCTCTTCATCTCCCTCTCCCTCTCCCCCCTAGATTGTGAGAGCTAGAGCAGTTGACTTTTGTCTGCATACCTCTGTCTGGCCTGGCATACATATAGTAGACCCTTAATAAATGTTTGGTTTTCTGTGGATATTCAGGGTAACTAAGCAGACGGCTTGAGGTGGTGTGTTCAGTGAATCTGGTTAGTAACCATGCCTTTGAATCTGATAGCTTTAGCAACTAAGTCTTGACTGCCTTAGAGGTCAAAGTACTTTGCTAACCACTGTCCTTGTACTAGTCACAAGAAACTTGTCTCAGTGATAGAACTTTGTTTTTAGAGGGGGGATAGATTACATCATTTAGCTCATCTTTGAAAACTTAATATGAGGTCGTTTTAATAAGTGGCTTTAATAAAACTATATTTTGAAGACTGTTGTTCATCCTTTGCTCCCGAAGAACACCAGTGACACCAGGAGGGAGATGTCTTGGCTTGCAAGTGAAGTGAATTGGATTTAAGTGAAGCAGAGCAGGGCAAAGCTGTAAACCTCCCTCTCTCCTCCTGAGTTATCAGGAGTCCAATGACGAGATAAGACATAGGTCAGGACGACTAGACATGGCCTCAGATGCAGTGGGAGACCTTGACCTTTATAAGCTCAGGTCTTTCTCAGGTCAGTTTTTCTGAGGCAAGGCTCATTCAGTAGTAAAAGACTAGGTAAGAATTGAGGTAAAAGATGTCTTTACAGAAGATTCAGTCTGGAGGGGAAGACCTTCAGAGTTTCTGGCCAGAACAGAAACAATCACTATTTGTCCTCACTCTGAGCCATCAAACTCGACAACGAGTTTTTTAAGAAGACTAATTACTTTAAAGCAGAGGTGGGTGAGGCACCTAAACTTGGGGAAAGATTGGATTTGGGCTAATCAGTATATTGCCAGTACTTCTGTGTCAGAAGTATGGTCAGAGATGAGTTTCCTTATGGATTCCTCAGAATCTCAGTTACTGAACTTGTGAAAGTACCAGTTTAGAGTCAGAACCCTGATTTGGAAGATTTGGAGTGGTTATAGGACTTACTGTTTTTGATACTTTCTCTGAGTTTTCACTTGGTAGCTGAGACCCTTTGGACAGTATTTGCTGTCACAGTGAAGGGGAAATTTGGGGAGGATACCAATCTTCTCCAGAGAGACACAGAGAGATTTGTAGATGTGGGAATGATTTGCATAGAAATGCTTATTAAATTCTTTGGAACGAATGAGGTCACCTAGAGGGTGAGGACAGAAGAGGGCCTGGGACCCCTAGAACTTTGGGGGTCACCCATAGTCATGGGATGTGGATGATCTAACAAAGGAGGCTGGGAGGAGGAGATGAAGTGGAGACACCCATTATAGACATACTTTTTCAGAAAGTTTAGCTTCAAAGGACAGAAGAGATATAGGAAGATAGTTACCAGGGTGGGAGGATCATATGAGGGCTTTTTCAAGACAGAAGAGACTTGCGCATGTTTGTAGGTTGTAGGAAATGAGCCAGTAGAGGAGAGATTGAAAATAAGTGAAAGAGTGAGGAAGACAGAGGGGGCAGTCTGCTGGAGGGGACCGATGGAATGGGATCACTTGAGCAGGTAGGGTGGTTAGTTTTCAGAAGGAATAAGACCACCTTTTCATGTGAGACAAGGGATGAAGGAAGAGAGAGTGGCTGAAAGGCACCTGAGTGATAGAAGATGAGGAGGAGGAGAGAAGAGAAAACTCATGAGGCAAAGGTGGGGGTGGGAGGAGCCATGGGGGTTTGAGGAAGGGAAGAGAAGGTTTGGAAGAGCGGCTGTGGGAAGTGGGAGAGGGAATTGATAAAGGAGGTGGAGCAGGATTGCCCAGCAACAGTTGAGTGGACCTAACCCACTAGGTTAGTGGTTTTTCTCCACCTTTGTTTCAGCAGCACAAGTTTGGGGGCAAAGGCAAAGAATGATGGGTATGATCCAAGACTGAGGTTTGGCTGGGTGTTACTGATAAGATAAAGAGGGGTGAGGATTCAGGAGAGGAGGACAGAGGGGAGTTGGAACTGGTTCACCAGGGGGTCAAGATGGGGCTAGTGCCAGGGAGAAAACTGAGGGGACATAAGGGACTGAAGGTCATGGTGAGGATGAAAATTTGGATTTCGTAGGGAAAGCTGGGGAGTGAAGGAGAGCCAGTTGATTTGTGCTGGCTAAGAGGATTCCTGAAAGAAGCCTTAGAGATTATCTGGCTAACCAGGAAACTGCTCTTCTGGGAGGTTAAATCATTAAAGGAAAAGTTGTCCAGGTAAAGCTTCTGGCTTTCTCTGATCAAAGCCCCTATCCCTGATGATCTCAAAGCTTATTGTCGTCCCTCTTCTCTGAAGTTGGAGGACTTGGTTTGACCAAAATGGTTTAGCATCCAGTTAATATGTGAACTTACACAATTTTTTATGTTAAGAACATCAGTTAAGTGAGCAGACCTTGGTGCCACATGTGGCAGACAAACACAGGTGTGGAAGGGTATCTTTCTTTGTAGACTTCATGCCAGAAGTGGAGTTCCGTTAGGTTGCCTTTGTCCACACTCAGACTCATATGTCTTGAGACAGCTTATGTAGCCTTGGCTTTGTCCTCATGTTCAGGGCTTGGTTTGATTTTTAGCACTGTTTGAAAGAAAGGTGTGAAGCCTGAAAGTTCAGCCTCTTTAGCATGTGCTGTTTCTCTCTGTCACTCTCTTCTCTTTCTCAACCTCCTCCCCTGCCCTCCCCTCCTCAACAATCCTGTAAAGCTCAGGGAAGAGAGGCTTCCCCATAGAGAAATCTTAATGCCAGCTAGGGTAAGTGCATTTGTCCATTAATCTTGTGAATGCCTTGAATAAAAGTCTCTCCGTGCTTGTCTATTCTACAGCTGGGCACACTCTTGACTGCTTGTTGATTGGAATGCTTTCTCCAGTTAGGAAAGAGCATTCTGTTTAGTTGGGATAGGCAGAGAATAAGTTATAAAGAGGTATATAATGAATGCACCTTTCAGAAGGGGAACGGTGGATTCTTTCGATGACTATTTTACCCTCTGAATCTAGTACTTCTGGGCAGTTTTCCTTGATGATTTCCTGGAAGATATTGTCCAGGCTCTTCTCTCCCTCATGGGTTTTTACATTTTCTTCTATCTTTTCATTCTTTAGATTTTGTTTGACTGATTCTTGTTGTC
>CM053769.1:116488195-116625179 GCA_028658325.1 Potorous gilbertii
GGTGTATGAATGTAATGGAATACTATTGTGCTATGAGAAATGATGAACAGGAAGACTTCAGAGAGGCCTAGAAAGACTTATATGAAATGATGCTGAGTGAAAGGAGCAGAACCAGGAGAACTTTGTGCACAGCAACAACCACAGTGTTGGAGAGTTTTTTTTTCTGGTAGACTTGGATCTTCATAGCAGTGCTAGGACTTAAAAAAATTCCCAATCGTCTTTTGGGGCAAAATGCCTTCAACATCCAGAGAAAGAACTTTGGAATTCAATTACAGAATGTAGTGGATCATTTTTTTTGTGTGTATGTGTGTGTGTATATTGAGTTTTGGTTTGTTATATGATTTTTTCCCCATTCATTTTGATTCTCCTACATAGTGTGACTGTAGTGAAAATGTATTTAATAGGAATGTATGTGTAGAACCTATATAAAGTTGTGTGCCATCTCAGGGAGAGAGCAGGGAAGGAATGGGGAGGGAAGGGCAAAAAATCTGGGTTATATGGTAGTGATTGTAGAACACTGAAAATAAATAAAATTAATTAATTTAAAAAAAAAATACAGTGTTCTGAGTTAGCATCCTTGCTCTCTGCCCCATCCCACCCCCCAAAGTGGTGGTAGGCTGATCATTTAAACAAATTCTTCAATTTATTTAAAAAAAAGATGATTACACTAGTCCATCTGAGACATGAGGACCTGGAGTAGTGTTGCAACTTTGTGGGTAGTCACAACACTGTCTGTGGAGTTCTGAGTTTGAGATGTCTGTGTGACAGACATTATGTTACAAGTCCACTAGTCATTTGGTGTTCAGGAGAAAGACTGTGGTTATTGTATAGATCTAGGAATCATTTGGTGGTAATAATTGAGATCCACAAGACAGAAACCATAAGGTGAGAAGGGAGAACAGCTCAGGGTGGGGCCTTGGCTATACGTTTTGGAGTTGGGTTGTAGCGATGAGTCAGTGGAGACTGAGAAGGGACTGTGGGATGATAGGAGAAAAGTCAGGAGATAAGAGTAAGGAAATCTCAGAGGAAAGAACACGAGGTGAAAGGCTCTTTTTGTAGTTCTTCAGAGTTAGAAGGGCATTTCAAGTGATTTTTATTACATTTTGTTCTAGAAGAAGAAACTGAGGAACGGGAGTTTGTTGTCAAAGTAAGTGAGTTAATAGGAGGTTAGTTTTATGAACTCCAGCCCATTCCTAGAAGCTGCCTTGATATTATATATGGGCATCCAGAGTGTGCTGGTAAACATTTAACAACTGACTCCAGCCACTCAGATAGTCTTGAAATGAAGTGGAATGTAATCCTCCAGCCTAGTAAATGTCTACTGACAAAGGCCTTGACCTTCAGGGTCCAGGGAAGAAAGCCAAAGGTGACTTTGAGAGCTGGCTGGCTTTTGTGTGTATCAGCTTGCCAGAGTAGAAGCTAATGAATCTCTTACTTCTTAGTTAATGTTTGACTTTTTAATTTGCTTCTTTTCCTTTACTCCTTTAAATTATTTTCGTTTTTATTGCCATTTAGAAATTCTCTAGGCAATTTTGCCCCAAAGTAAAAGCAGATTAATTTCGTGCTGAGCACCAAGGCATTTCATGATCTCTAATTATTCTAAAAGGGCCATAAAGCACAGTGTGGCTCTAAATTGGTGCCTTAAGGTGTTGGCAGTTTTGGAACAAATCTGATGATGGCCAATTTGAGTTTTTTAAATAATCTCTTTTACTAATTGTGGAAATTTTCTTGTTTTATTTTAACATTTCTTTCTGGCTTTTCAGTGTTCACTTTTATAAAGTCTGAGTTCCAAATTTTCCCCCCTCTCCAAGATGACATGAAATCTGACATAGCCTATACATGTAGAATCATATTAAACATATTTCCACATTGAAGGTTTTTATTTTAACTGGGGGACAGGGTGCTCTTTGGTAATTCAGAAGACGGTTAGCACAAGGCAAAGTAGCAAGCTTCCGTATGTTGACTACTCCCTGAAGTTCTGTCTCAGGTTACTTGACTCATGTCTTACTTGGGACTCAACCAATCAAAACACTTGTGTTAAGGGGACTGTTAGAAGTAGCCAAATTATACTCATTATTCCAACCTTTCACAGCATTTCATTCATTCGCCTGTCACTTGTTGGGAGGAACTTTTCCAGTTGGGAGGGAACAAAAAAGTAAGGGATTAAGTAGAGAATGAGCATGTTCTCAAAGGTAGTGGTCGTTTGAGATGGTTTCTGTTTTTTTGATAATTAATTTAAGGTTAGGGTTAGAAACATTTTATTTGGTCCTGGCAAGGGAGATGGATTGATGGTTTAAGAGAACAGTCAGGTTATAGGATTAGAACAATTTTCAAGGAAGGGATAAAGTTACATGGTAGCTTTACCTTGTAGGTTATACATTGATAGCATTTTGGACCCCTGATTTAGGTACAGAACTCCGCATCGAATGGTAACACAGTAGGAGTCTTCTCACTAAAATCCTTGTACTGTAAGCTATGGGAAAGTCTCACCAGTCATTTATTTCCTCTGCTGTTGCAGGGAGAAGCCCCACTACTTTTCATCTATTTAGAAATAAAAAAGGCACATGCAGCTAATTAGTTGCCAGTGTCCTTTTTTAAAAAAAATAAGCGTGCTTTCTGATTTCTTTCTTCCCCATCTGTCCATTTGGAATCCTCTCCACTTTGAGATCTTCTTAAAATGTTTAGTTTATTATTGTTGTTTTTCCAGCTAGGATACAGATGTTGGACTTGGAATGAGGACAACCTGAGTTTGAATTCTGGCTCAGACATTTACTAGCTTAGACAAGCCACTTAACTTCCTCAGCCTCAATTTCCTTCATTTGTGAATGAGGATAATACTAATATCTATCTCACAGGGTTGTCTTCGGGATCCAGTGAGGTAACATGTCTACAAAGCACTTTGCAAACAAATCTTAAAGCGCTATGTAAATAATAGCTATTATCATTTTTTCTATCATTGTCGTTATTTCCCTGTGACTTCCCTCTACCCCAGCAGAACCTTCCCTTACAACTCAGAAATATGACTGTGCATAGAACAATCCTGCACATTGGCTATGTCTGACAATGGATTCCTCCCCTGTATTTACTTCCCATACCTCTGGAAAATTCATGCTGCTCTGTCAGTCCTCTGAGATCCCAGTCAGTCCCTGGGAGGATGTCATGGGACCAGGGTGCCACAACTAAACCTGCGTCTCCCCGCTTCTTTGACAGACAACAGGACTGAGGTTTGGGGAGGTGACCTGAAATCACAGACTCACCAGCATCTAGGAACTGTGGCTCCATAAAAGAATCAGTTACTCTCATGGTTTCAACATTTTCTTCTACCCAGTGTTTATTTTGGCCTTTGTTCCAGACAGATCTGGCTCTATACATGGAGCAGACTGGGAAGTGACTCTTCATTTTGTGTGTGTCTTAATATTTTGATGTCATTTGTTAGTCTCCATGTTAAGACTTTGGAAAACACTGTTCAGATGCACAGGTGAGAGCATCTGATGAGCTGAGAGACCTTCATTCCTTTGATTGAAGCCGTTTCCAACATTTTTCACCACCCTGCTCTATGCCAACCTTCTCATTGAGGACCCTGTCAGATTTCTTGTGCTTCTGTAATTCTTCATATTTTTGATCTGATTATAGCTCATAGATTTAGAACTGGAAGGGACCTTCAAGGCCTTGGGTCTTATTCTCCTCATTTTCAGTCATCTTAAGCACACTACTCGATTATCAGAATATAGATGTCTTTCATGTTATGAAAAATGCTGCTGTATATATTTTGGTGTATTTGGGATGAATGTGATTCTTTTCAGTCCTCCATCGTGTGTTTTACTATATCACTGTGTCTTCTGAAAGGGGCCACATCATGATGAGCAGTAAAATGAATATAAATTATAAATCACCAAGTGGCCAACTTTATGATAATATGAGAATTTTTTAAACTTAATATTTTTTAAACACAATTTTTAACCAAATGTTTATCTAGTGATTTATATATTCTATTTAAACTTAAGATAATATGTTGCCTTCTAATAAATAATTTATAATTGAATGAATTGTTCTTTGGTGACTTTTAAGTAAATTTCATGTGTAAGTAAATATACTTTTTGCAGCTACTTAAAACACCCCAATTGTAATTAATTATTTCTTAAGCCTTGGGATCATAGTTCTAGAACTGAAAGGGACCTTAAAACTCACCTAGTTCAACCTCATCCTTTTGGTAGAAGAAATTAAGGCCTAGGAGAGAGCATGGTGACTTGCCTCAGGTCAGTGAGGTGGGATTTGAATGGAGGTTTGGGCATTTTTATCAGGACTCTGGTGAGAGACGCCTGGCAGATGGGAATCTGTAACAAATTAAAAGAGTAATGGAGAAGAGAATAATAGGTATCACTAAGGAGATGTGTGGTGGAAAATGATGATGGGCTGAGCCTAAGGCACACATCCCATGGCTCTCCTAATATTGAGGGGTAAAAAAATGACCAAGGCCTCTGGCATTTTGGGTGGATCTCCCCCTTGGCAGGCTCATGGAAAGACATGGTTAAAAGTACTATGGGAGGAGCAGTTGGAGGGAATGTCAAGCCTAGAAAATTCAAGCGGAGGGTGTATATGGCATGCTTGTCAAATTGGAAGGAATGGCTGACATGTGGGATGACAGAGGAAGAATCCAAAGGGGTCTCAACAGTTCAGAGTTTGGTGCTAAAATAAGTGGAGCAGATGATGGCAAAGTATAGCCTCTCCATATTTTTGGAGATGATGTCATGAGTTGCTATGACCAAAAATATTGATTACATTCTGATTAATGAAGTTTTTCCAAACTCAGCTAGACTGGCCTTTGGTTGGCAGTGCCATTAGACCCTTCCTGGTGAAATGGAAGTAAAATTTTATCCGTAAAACAACTGAGACATTTTCTTAAATTTTTTAATGTTATTTTAAAAAAAATACCTCAAATTTATTATAGTATATAATATAAAGTATTGAGGAAGGGACTAAAATTTATTTATTTATTTTATTTTTATTTCATTATTTCATTCAAATTAATTCTCATTCCAATTGTTTTCTTTATAGCATTTATTAAATACTGATGACCTTCCCACTGTTTGCACTTGTTTATGATAGAGATAATTATGTCTATCGTTATTGGGTTCTGTTTTAGGATCTCTGTTGTGTTTTGTAGATTCTTGTATATTTTTGTCTGCTGCCAGATAGTTCTGATAAGGACTGCTTTCAAATTTGCCCAGACTTACCTTTGTTTTAAGAGATGTCTCTGAAAAAATGAGCTGGGGAGGGATAACATCAAGAAATGTAGGTGATTTAAAAACAAAGATACCAATTAATAATGTCTGCTATGGCAAGCCCTACATTGACTTTTTAAAAAAGTGTTTTGACCCTTGGCCCTTTTTTCATATACATTTGAACTCACTGGAATTTTTAATTGTATTAAATTAAAATAATGAATTCAGACATTTTTAGCATATTCAAATGTTATTTCATAGACTGTTCCTTTAGCTAATGAGGTCTTCCTTTGTTTTACAGGGTAAGGTATCAGTTCATTAGCCTAGTATTTATTGCCCCTGCACCATCTGACTTGCTCTCTACAAGTTTTTTTTTCTTCAGTTGTTTTATTGACTCTTTCAAAAAAATTTCATATTGCTACTCATGTATATTTTTGCTAAATTGGACTACTAGCTTTTTCCTGGTCTCAGCATGCCCTCTTTCCAAATTTTTGTATAGGTTTTCCTTAGCTTCTGGAATGTATTCCCTCTTCATATTTGATATTTCTTTCTTACTAGTCACAAATTGGCTAATTAATTTTTTATTTCCTAAGTACTTCAGTATTTTTACATGACTGTGTATCAGTATTTTTGAAAACGATTTATATCTGAGCCCTTTGGTAAGGATTGTTAGGAATATACATGGTGTGATTGAGATAATGTGGGTCATTTTATATAAGAACCTTTTCATTATGTGTTTTAAAAATTTTATATTTTTTCTTTTACCTTTCTTTTAGCTTTGACCAAATCTGAGGGAGCAGCTTGAAAGTCTTTTTCGTTTATTCGTGTCAGACTCTTTTGCGACCTTGTGGCCCATAACACACCAGACCCTTCGGTCCTCAAAGTCTGTCCAAGTTTATGTTCACTGTTGCCATGATCCTGTCTGTCCATTCCATCTTCTGCCATCCCCTTTTCTTTTGCCTTCAATCTTTCTCAACATTAGGGTGTTTTCCAGTGAATTCTGTATTCTCATCCTGTGGCCTTAGTATTTAAGCTTCTTCTTTAGTTTTTGACTTTCCTGAGTTATTAGCCTGAGTTAATTTCTTTAAGCTCCTTGCTGTCCAAGGTATTCCAGAACTAGTACCACAGTGCAGAGGCTTCAGTTCTGTGGCACTCAGTTTTGCTTATAGTCCAGCTCCCAAAGCCGTACATTGCTGTTGGAAATAGCTTTAACTCTATGGACCTTTGTCGGCAATGTGATGTCTCTGTTTTTTAGTATGTTGTCCAGATTTGCTATAGCTTTCCTTCCAAGGAGTGTCTTTTAATTTCATAACTGTAATTGCCGTCCACAGTGATCTTTGAACCCAAGAATATAAAGTCTGATACTGCTTCCATTTTTTTCTCCTTGTTTGCCAGTGGTGGTATCAGTTGCCAAGGGCTTGGTTTTTTGGATATTTAGCTAGCTGAAAGCTTACACTCTTCTGAACTTACATCTTCATCAAGAGGCTTCTTAATTTTTTCATTTTCTGCCATCAGAGTGGTATCATCTACATATCTGGGATTATTGATATTTTTCCCAGCAACCTTAATTCCAGCTTTTGATTTATAAAGCCTGGCATTTCACATTATGTACTCTGCATATAAGTTAAATAAGCTCACAGTATGCAGCCTTGTTATACTCATACTGTTATACTTTTTGCTATGTCTTGTTTTCTTGCAATTCAGTTAACTTTTCTTTTGTTACTTTTGATGCTTTGGCACTTGGGGCACATAATATCCTTATTTTATCTCTTTTATATTGTAAATTTTGGGTTTTCCTTTGATAGCAAGATCACAATACCTACTTTTTTGGATTCACTTGTTCCTTAGCAAATTTTGTTCCAGTCTCATTTTTATTCTTTGTTTTTTAGATGTTTCTTGTTAGTTGCAGATTGAGGTTTTCTTGTCTAGTCTTTTTAATTTTATTGGATTATTTAATCTATTCACATTTAAACTTATCAGAGTTGAGTTTGTGTTTTTCTCCATTTATCTCTTAAGTATCTATTCAGTATTTTAAAAAAAATTAGGATTTTATCTTCCTCTTTTAAGATAGTACTTTATCCAAACAATTATTTTTGCTTAATCTACTGAAAGGCAGCCTATTCCTACTCTCTTCTCCTTACCCTTAGGTCTCTCCTCTCCCATTTGTCACCTCTTTCCTTAGTTTTTGAGTTTTCCTTAACCTGATTACTTCTTTTTATTTAGTTATCTGTTTATTTTCTCCCCTTTTTAAAAAATCTCTTAAGTAATTAATTAAAAATTGCCCATCTTTACCGTCCCTGTAAGTTCTTTTAACGGTTTTTTAAAATTTTAATCTTTTTTTTTTTAAATTTAATTATTTTGTTCATTTTCTATTTTATATTCTTTGATTCCTAGTCCTTGTACCTGTTTATTCCTTCTTTTACCCCAAAGAAGTGCTAGTTGGAGCACTGGACAGAAGACTGGACCTGGAGTCAGGAAGACTCATCTTCCTAAGTTCAGTTCCTGCCTCAGACGCTTCCTAGCTAGTTGTATAACCCTGGGCAAATCACTTCATCCTGTTTGCCTCAGTTTCCCCATCAGTCAGATGAGCCATAGAAGGACATGGCAAATCATTTCAGTGCCTCTGCCAAGAAAACCCCAAATAGGGTCACGAAGAGTCAGACATGACTGGAAAACGACTCAACAACATTTCTTCTTTAGTCTGTGTTCCTCATGGAATTAAGGCTTAAGGTGTTCTACTTTCTCCTACTCTTAGAAAGAATGTTGTTTAAAGGAGGTGAGACACTCAGAAAGGGCAGCAAATTCCATCTCCCATTACAGAGTCTCTCCCCACCATAAGAATGTTCTTCAGTGGGACCCCCTTCTACCAGTAAGTTGGTAGAGATTCTTTCAGCCCCTCCCTTTCCTACTTCATTCTCCAAAATCCTTTTTTTTTCTGGAGCGGAGATCAAAGAGTTATTTTCTGTTCATTGTTCATGCTCTCTCCTTTTATGAACCTTCCCTTTCTGCAGTTTAGTCCCACAAAATGCTTTGGTTCATCTGTGGAGAGCTTGTGTTTATTTCATGTTTCTCTCTCTGCTGTCATCTCTCCTATTTCTTAAAATCCCTCCAGGTCATCTTGGGAATGGGTAAAGCATGACCCCTCTCTCTTGATGAAAGGTAACTGCCTTCATTTTTGTCTCTGATACTTCCCATGTGGCAGGCACTCCACAGATGCTTGTGGTTGATGTGTTCGTTGATGGATTTCCTCAGTCCTCCCATGCTGGCATCCAGAGGCCTTTCACAATCCCTCCTTCCTACAGTGTGTCTCTCAGAACTGAACCTCAAACCCTAGGCAGACATGGCTGGCTCTGGTGGGTTCTGTTGGGCAGCCTCGTGGAAGGAAGCCCAAGATTGCCTTTGCTTTGGGGGCCTTCAGCAGAAGAGTTTGCAGGCTGTGTTTCCTAGGAGATTTATAGTTTAACAACACATCCCCCACCTGCTCATGGGAAATGGGGTTTTTGAAGCCATTCGTCCCAGCTCAGCTCTGTCTCACCTCAATATAAGTGACCCTCAGTTTATATTTTGTGTTGTGCTTCCACCTCTAGTTGGCAGGACTGGCAAGTGGCCTTAACTCTTTTATCTTTCATTTCTCTATCCAGAAAAATGGGGATAACTTCTACCCAGCCCACCTCAGGAGAGGTGGGAATCTGTCCATTGTGAAATGTGATGCAAATGTAAGATGCTGTAGTTCTATAGAGAAGCAGGTTGCAGTAATTCTGGGACATAGACACTTGACCTCCAGTTACCCATAAATATCTTGACCTATTCCTCAACTCTGGTTTCTGTAGAGGTCAGTTCTCTGCACCTTCACATTCTTTTTCATGTCCACTCACACTGTAATCCCCCTAATTTAGGCCGTCATTGAACTGCTTCCAGAGCATTCTCATTGCAGTTGGTTTTCTCTTTCCAACTCATCCTCCCCGACTGCCAGATTTATATTCCTCAAGCACAAGGGTGACTCTCTGCCAGACACTTTGTAGAGCTTCGATTTTGATTTCTTTTGCTGGGTAAGTAAGGTTGAATATTAAATCACAGTGATATGACCTTAAGGGTTCTCTCCCCATCCATGCTTAATTATAGCTTAAGTGACTAACTGCCAAAGCAAGGGGAAATTTTAATAGTCTAAATGTCATCTGAAGGATCAAAGGTTTTTCCGTTTTTACATGTATATGCAATCTAATAATTAAAAGATTTTTTTTTGGCCTAGTACCTCCCCTTTTCACATGGTAGATGCCTAATAAATATTTGTTGAATTTGCTTGAGTTGGTAGGGAGCTATAAAATCTGGCTTAGTATGTATTGTCAAACAGAAGTGATTGGTCCATGATCTGTGCCAGCTGTTGTCACTGTGAAATTTATTTCATTTCATTCTCATGGAGCAAAGAACTTTTACACTCATTGGAGGAAGACACAGAACCTTTCACTTGGACTGTTTCAGTGAGAACCAGAAATTCACATTTGGTTTGGTTTCAGTGATGCTGAAAGACAATTGAAGATTCTCTCTGCCCATCAAAGCCTGGGTCTATGATTCCGGCTCACTGTTTTTTTTTGTTTTTGTTTTCTTGGGTGGGTGTTCTAAAACGCTGTGCTCATTTGTGGTACAAACCACTGTGTCCATTTGTAATACATGCCACACTGTTCCCTCTCTAGACATCCACTCCCCATTCATTTGAATGGTTCTTTGTTTGGAGTCTGTTTGGGAGAGGACTTGGGGAGAGAAGGGGGGCTGGATTGTAATGCCATCTTTCTCTTTTCCTAGCACTTGAGGACTTCGAGGGTGGGAGAAGACTAGGCTATCATAGAGAACAGAAAGATGGGGATAGTGTGCTTAAAAGTATTAAACTATTATGCAGAATCTGATTAGCTGGAATGGAGCTCGGCCTTGGCCTAGCACTGCCAGCCCCGCTCCAGGCCTGGCTGACTGTAACCACTTTCTTTCCTGTTGGTCCCTGGGTGCTTTGTGTTATTCCTTTTCAAAAAGTAAATTAATACTGAACCTTTAAGAGAGATGTCTGCAGAGAAAACGAGTAAACAAAGTAAAGCAATTTGTCTATTTCCATATTCTACATATGATTTTCATGATTGCATCTTTTTTTGTGTGCCATTGTTGTCTTTAGACTACTGACTTGGCAGTTCTGTTTGGGGCAGTTATTTCTTAATGTGATTTTTTTTTTTTAAATAATCCTAGAGAAGAGTGAACTTTTGGGGTTTGTGGAGTAGAAGACTTCTTTACCACTCTGATGTTGAAAATGACCTTTTGTAATCATTTGTTACTTGACTGGTTCTTGTTTTCACATGTCTACTTTTAAAAATTCTTTACTAATTTGACTTTGTCTCCAGCAAAGGGTTGGATTCATGATTGGCTAGGGTTGTAAATCTGCTGGGTGAGTCCACATGACCTGGGAAATGAGACTGGTTTCAGGAAGGAACAATAGAAGAATGATATGCTAATGCAGCCTTTTAGATCTTTAGAGTAGGTGATTGGATGGCTGGGTGGGAAACAGATAAAAACAGATATCTGAGCGCAGTGCATTGCCAGTGACTTCTAACATAATGTTCCCTGGCCAGTTGAATGTGACTTTGTCATTTGTGACTTTGCCTTTCAGAATTTTGATTCTGACATCAGCAGCGTGGGAATTGATGGCTGTTGGCAGGCAGACAGCCAGCGGATCCTCAATGAGGTAATGGTGGAGCACTTTTTTCGACAAGGAATGCTGGATGTAGCTGAGGAACTCTGCCAGGTAACTGGGAAACAGGTGGGCATGTGGTGAGAAAGAAACACAAGCAGAACACACCCAGTGTTTGATCATCTCAAAGTTGGGGTTGGGTTTTTTGCTGGCCATGCACATCTGTCTGAACTATTTCTACTTTCAGAACCTGGGTGGTAATTACTGGAAGATAATTTTTTTGGTGTTTAAAATAAATTACTCTTACTTAGTTAAATATTTCCAATTACATGTAAAATATTTTTAAACAATCATTTTATAAAATTTTGAGATCCAAATTCTCTCCCTTCTTCATGCCCCTCTCCTTGAGAAGGCAAGCAATTTGATATTGATTATACACATGAAGTCATGCAAAACTTATTTCCATGTTAGTCATATTGCAAAAGAAAACACAAAATAAAACAATAAAAATAAAGAGGTATACTCAGTCTGTGTTCAGAGTTTATCAGTTCTCTCTAGAGGTGGATAGCAATTTTCGTCATGGGTCCTTGATATGGGTTGTTGTCTTGGTCGGAGTAGCTAAGTCTTTCACAGCTGATCATTGTACAGTATTACTGCTACCGTGTATAGTCTATGCACTTCACTTGGCCTGAGTTCATAGAAGTCTTCCTAGGTTTTTCTGAAACCATCCTGCTCTTCACTTCTCTTAGCACAGTAGTATTCCATCATAATCATACACAACAGCTTGTTCAGCCGTTCCTCACTTGTTGGGCATTCCCTTGATTGCCAGTTCTTAGCTACCACAAAAAGACCTGCTATGAATATTTTTATAAAACTAGTTCACCTTTTTTTTCCTCTTTGGGATGTAGACCTAGTAGTGGTGTTTCTGGGCCCAAGGGTGTGCACAATTTTCTAGCACTTTGGGAACAGTTCCAAATTGTTCTCCACAATGGTTGGACTAGTTCACAAGTCCACCAGCAGTGCATTAGTGTCCCTGGTTTTCCACATACCCTCTAATATTGGTCATTTTCTTTTTCTGTTGTTAGCCAGTTTGAAAGGTATGAGGTTGTAGTAGTTTGCATTTTTTTAGTCATAACAGTTTTTTTTGTTTTTTTTTTTAGTAGATAAATTATTTTTAATGAATTGTTTTAAATTTGCACCAGCATTGGAAATAAGAACTTTAACACTGATATTTCTTCTCTTCATGTGAATATTGGCTAGTATCTTTAACTAGAGATTCATAAAGTCAGTGGATTTCTAAATTAAAAGTTTTCTTAGAGATTTTCTACAGTCGAAGAACCTCAGAGGTTGAAGAAGCCTTGGAAATCACCTAGTGCAACTCCATCATTTTCTTTTTTTTTTTTTCTTCCAGGAGATTGGACTGAATGTTTTGGTTTTTTTTTTTTTTTGGTTTTGTTTTTTTCAGAGCATAAGATTATGGATAGCTTTGATTTCTTCTTCCCAAAACTGCCTGTTCATGTCCTTTGACTATTAATCAACTTGGAAATGGCTCTTATTTTTATAAATTTGACTCAGTTCCCTATACATTTGATAAATGAGGCCTTTATCAGAGAAACTTGTAAAGTTTTCCCCCAGTTTTCTGTTTTCCTTCTAACGCTGGCTGCACTAGTTTTGTTTGTGTAAAACCTTTTTAATTTCATATAATCAAAATTATCCATTCTACTTCTCATGATCATCTTTTCTGTTTCTTGTTCAGTCATGAGCTCTTCTCTTATCCATAGCCATGACAGGTATACTTTTCTGTGCTCCCCCAATTTACTTATGCTGTCATCTTTTATATCTAAATCATGTGCCCATTTTGACCTTACTTTAATATATGGTGTGGGATGTTGGCCTCTGCCTAGTTTCTGCCAAACTACTTGTTATTTTTCTCAGCAATTTTTGTCAAATGTTGGATCAGTGGAACAGATTAGCTCTCCAGTATGCAATAGTAAGTAACTATAGTAATCTAGTTTTTATTGAATAGTTTCAAAGAATTATTATTTATGACGAGAATTGCTTTTCTTTAGGCTCTTCTGTCCACTGGGACTGTTTTGTCTTTGCTATCTGACTCGGATAGGAGAGCTGAGGCAGAGAAGCAGGACTGGTCTCAGGCCTACCGAGGGCCTGCTCTCTTTCCCATTATCTTTTTTAACAGGCAAGGTGAATATGGCATAAAAGAGAAAAATAGATGCAAGTATTGATCTGTTTTCCTCAACTTCTGAAAATAATTCCTAATTAAAGAGATCTGAAAATTTGCACCAGAATTAGCAGCCCTCCCAAAAGTTACTCTTATGTCTTTTTGATATATATCACAGTGGTTCTCAAACTTTTTGGTCTTGGAATTCTTTTCCACTCTTAAAATTTTCAAGGACTTCCCAAAGAACTTTTGTTTGGTGGGTTATATCTCAGTATTTCCCAGAGTAGAAATGAACATGTCTTAGTGTTATTGTGAAAATGGTTTTGACTTTATGGATCCCCTGAAAATGGTGTCTGGGAGGAGTCCCTAGATCATAATTTTAGGACCACTGATTTAGGGAGCTCAAAACATTTTACATGCTTGAGTGTCTTCTATTTTTTTTTTTGATGAGAAAAGGCTAGACTAAGTAACTTATGTAGGATGAGGCTACAAGCTGAACCTCTGATCTGAAAATGGCATGTCCCATAGTGCAAACTGAACAGGAACTTGGAACTTGTATGTACTCTTGTGTAATTCCAGAGGGATGCCTTTTAAACAAAATTTATTTCCAATACTAGTTTACTTTTCTTTAAATGCTATTTCATGGTTCTGACTAAAGGTAACAAAGGAACTTTTCTGCATTTCAGGAATCTGGACTGTCTATAGACCCAAGTCAGAAAGAACCATTTGTGGAGTTAAATCGAATATTGGAAGCATTAAAAGTTCGAGTTCTGAGACCTGCTTTGGAGTGAGTTACTAAGCTTGATTGCTTTTGAAAAGAGAGGAGGAAAAAGGGAAGGGAAGAAACATTTATGTGATGTCTACTATGTGCCAGGCGCTGTGTTAAGGGCTTCCCCCACCTTCCCCCCCAAATACTGTCTCATCTGATCCTCTCGACAACCCAGAGAGGTAGATCCTGTTAGCAACCCTCCTTTACAGTTCAGGAAACTGAAGTCAGAGGTGAAGTGACTTGCAAAGGATCTCACAGCTAGTAAGTGTCTCGAACCAGAGCTTCAGAATTCAGGCCCAGTGTACTCTCTCTACTGTGCCCCAGCTCAGTGGAGCCTGGAGGCAGTCTCAGGGCCAGGAGGATTTGGGTTCCAGCCTCCTTGTCTGATAAAGACTGG
Organism: Potorous gilbertii; assembly: GCA_028658325.1. Classification (NCBI taxonomy): domain Eukaryota; kingdom Metazoa; phylum Chordata; class Mammalia; order Diprotodontia; family Potoroidae; genus Potorous; species Potorous gilbertii. The sequence goes on from CM053769.1 coordinate 116,502,431, forward strand.
CTTTGTGCCCCTTTGTAGATTACTTAATCCCTCAGTGCCCCAGGCTTGGGACTGCAAAGAGCAGAGAAGGTACCAGTCTGCCAGGGCAAAATGAGAAGCTCCTTCTCTGGAAATACTCTTACCAATGAAATTGCGGGCCCAGCTCTGCCCTTGCCTTGGAAGACAGACTGGATGCTTTGCTCTTGGAGGTCAGGGATGGTCCTAATTTTTCCTTGTATGTCCCCAGATCTGACCCAGTAGCACACAGTAAGCACTTAATAGGCATTGATTGGTACAGATAAATGGACATCTCCCGGGGTAACTTTTGGAGAGACTATTTTATTATTTTAACCGTGAAATTTAGACAGTGTGTGGTGATTTGATAATATAGGAGGAAGTAGCCAGGCCTGATCTTTATTTTTGGTTTTCATGAGAAAAGAGGCATTCCTGTCCCCTCCCTTGACTTCCTGCTCTAGAAGAGTCCTGCTCCCAGGATGCTTGTTTAATCTCTGGGTTACCCACGAGGTGCTGGGTCATAGGCCACCAGGAACTCATTTATAGAGATTGTTAATACTAAGTGATTCAGACCCGGCCAACCTGAGCTTGTGGTATGGGGGCTTGATTCCTGTTGGCATCATCCTAATGAGAATTTATTTACCTGCTCTTTCTCTTTGTGCCCTTTAAGCCTGTGAGTCACAGCCCTTTGTAAATAAAGGGCTTGTAAAGTAGAGGACATCCTGGTTGGTAGAGGCAGATGTTGTGAGATGGTATTTGGGACCCTGTTTGCCCCTCAGGATGGGGACAACTGAACAGCCAAACTTGACAGCAGTTTTCCTTGTAGCAGGTCGATGCTTCAGTGCCTCATGACCTCTAATGAGTGCTGGCCCTGAGCCCCAAGCCCAGCCCTGCCTCACTTCAGAGGGCACATTCCCAGGGCTCAGAATCAACTTCATTTTACTCTTGAAATTCCCATTTTCCTGTAATGGGTGCTGGGGTACTTTTCACCTTTGTTACCACTTTTCTGGCAGTTTTTAATTTCTCCCTCTCCTCCCTTCTTCCCCCTCTCTCTGTTTCCCCATTTATTTAAAATGTTAGGCTTAATCGCCCGAGTCAAGACCGAGAGCACTAAAAGTTCTGGGAGATGCTCACCTGCTCCAGCAACAAAACTGCAGGATGGCTGGCATTCCTCCCTGATTCTCCTTCCTTGCACACACCCCTGGGGACTTCAGCTCCCCTGGCCAAACATAACAACTGCAAGTAAAGGTCCAAGAGGTCTCTCTAACCTCTGGGCCTCTGAGAAGGGCAGGCTGGGTTTTATGAGGTATTGAACCTCATTAGAAAAACAAATGATATATGATCTACTCTTCTAATTTTCTAATGATTTTTAATATTAAGGTCTTGTATCTGATATGGGGCGCAAATGGTGGACCCGGAGCTTTGGGGAACCATGTGGGCCAGTCCCTGATGTTCCTGGACTGGTGTTCATGAGGCATGTGGCCTGTATCAGCTCACCTTGATTACTTAATTAGCTCATTTGACACTCCTTAATGCCATCTAAGCCCCTTTCTCTGTTAACCTCCAGACCACCCTCTGAGAATAGTAATCGCTGCCCCCTAGAGGCCTGGCTTGTCCATTCGACCTGACTTTTTAACCGTGATTGAGCATCATGAATCACGACCAACCTGCCATGTTAGAGCATAGATACCAGTGTCAGCAGCAACAATCCATACAACATTAAATGTGCACATGCATTGTTATTCGCCTCTTGTCGTTTTAATTCATTAATTTACTTGGAGCGCAGATCTCCACTTTTCTTGTATTGTTCTCAGATTTGAGCAGGGGAAAGCAGAGGTGGAAGTGGTAAGGAGACGAAAAATGACAAGGAAGGAGTGTCGGTGGGACACTTAGTATCTGTGTAGCAGAGAGAAAGGAAACGTTAAGAGGGGACATAGACTAGGAGGGCAGGGTAGATACTACTGAGTTCATTTTGATGTTACCAACATTTACCAAAGGTTTGGTCCAAAGAAACAAACAGAATCAGTTTCCCCCTTAACCAAAGGTTTGTCCAGAGGACAAACAGAATGGTGTTCCCCCTTACCAAGGATTTGTTTGAGAGTATACAGAATGGAGTTTACCTTACCAAAGGTTTGACCAAGGAACAAACAGAATCAGACTGTATATGTGCTATGACGTGCTTATTTATTTTCATTAAGCCAGAGAATCATGCATGATGGAGTCAAAAAATAATTTTGAACTCAGAGGTAAACAAGCCAAAGGAGACGCTTTATGTGCTAAGATTGATCCCAACTCAGGATGCCTGTGTCAAGCAAAATTATAGTCTCCATATGTGTTAACATGTTATGAGAAAGGAATATTTTAATAGAATAGGTTAGAAATACAACAAGATAAGAGAATTGTCAAGTGTCCATTGAAATCATAGAGCCAGGATGACTGTGTTTCTTTTATATGTAGTATGACGTGTCTATAAAATACCTAGATGAGAAAAGCCCCCTTCTTCAAGATCATGTTTGGTTCAAGGCACCTTGTCGTTGACAGTAAACAGAACACTGCTCCTGATCAGCTTCTTCTGGTCTTGGAGTTGCTGACACAGGGAGGGGCATTTTGAGTTCACTCAAGAGAGCAAAGCAAAGTATGTCTGCTATACCAGAGCATGCAGGGCATTATGGTATGAGTGGGTCACAGATGTCTTTCTCCTGGTTGGCTGGTCCAGGTTTGAGGCCTTTCTCAGGGATGGGGGCTCAAAATGGTTCACAATATATACTTTTCAGGAAGCTCCATATGGTAGCTTTATGGTTTCACACAGTGTTTTTCTATCTATTGTACATGGAAATATTAATATTTAATGAAAGTTTATAACAAAATTTCTTTTAGAACTTGGAAAAAGCTATCCTTATCTTGGTAAAATGAATGTCTAAGTGACAGGAGAAAAAAGAAGAATTCTCAGTAACTTGTGTTCTTGTCTAGTTGAAATTTATGGTCAGGTCCACACAACCTCCCCCTCAGTGAAGCAGCCCTGAAGCTCCTGCTGTGTTCTGGAAGTTTCTCCCCTATTGTTCTCTCTGTGATGTTTTTAGTCCCTCAGCTAAGAATTGTGGTTGTGTTGCCCCAAATGGCTTTTATCTTGTTGGAGTCTGCAGAATAGTGTTAGGATTGGCCAACAGTGCTTGTGCAGCACTTGCACAGAAATCCGGGCCCTTAAGAGATGGAGCACCTTGCCCACATGCTGGAAGAATCCCTCCTGTGGCCTTGCTGGCTTCTCCAGGCAGCCTGTACCCTTTGAGAGCAGCTGGTGGGGTGGCAAGTTTTCCCTGACATGCAGTGCTGCCTCTTGCTCCTGGGCCTGCCCTCTGTGGCAAAGCCCTCCTCCCCATGATCAATAACTCTTCAATACTCCAGTAAACCCTACATGTTCCCCTGTCCAGGCTAAACATGCTCAGGTCTGATCCTTGTAGATCTCAGACTCAAGGAGCTCCTTTCGCCATCTTTGTTGCCTTCTGCACACTCCAGCTTATCAGTGTGTCCTGCAGATGTAAAATTAGAAAGCAAGGTGAGCAAGGTACATCATCTGCCGTCTCCTGGGTACCTGACAGATGGTGAATTCTGATGTCCTTTCCAATTTTAGAAAAATTTCCCACATGGCCAGGAGCTGCTGGAGTGTAGCTGGCTTCAGCAGAACTGAGAGAAAGGAAGGATGGAAAGATCCCATTTCTTTTTCCTTCTCATTAGTTTCTTGATTTAGGTACTTTACTAATGTGAAAGGCCTTTCCTTTAGCCTTTAATAGCTGGGAAATGGAGTTTTTTAGTTAAGATCACTTGAGTTTTCTTTTTATTTAATTCCTGAGATCAGTATTATATAAGGTGATATAACTGCAATTAGAAATCTTTTAATGGCAAATAAGGGAGACTAAAGAATTATTCACTTAGGCTAACAAGATCCATAGAATGCTTGATATTAGAATGAGAATAGAATGATGGGACTGACAGCCTAAGGATTATCTTTAATTCTTAAAAAGTATTTATTTAACTTATTGATTCATAAAGGTCAATGGTCAGTATGTTCTAGACTTATAATAAAGGTAGCCATCTCAGAGTGGTTTAAGAGCTCATTATGTTGGCAAAACTTTTTTAAGTTAAATTTTATTTTTTTAAATATCGAACATTTATATTTTTTCTGCCTTTCCTCCATGCTCCCACCTCCCATCCCCACCCCCCCAAAATCTGAAAGAAAAAGAGAGAAGAAAAACAAAACCCTTGTTACATAGGTATAGCCAAGTGAGGCAGACTTGTTACCGACTGTGTCCCATGCAGTGTGTCCCATTCTTCGTAGTCATGCCTGGCAAGAAGATCTTAGAGTTCTGTTGTTTATTAACATCCTTCAACTCTTTTTTCTCTTAACATTTAACAGGACATAGCTGAGTGTGATTGATACTGTGTTTAGGTATCAAGCTCCTCTCTTTGTATTCCATTGGCTTAGCACATTGCCCAGGACATAGTAGGTGCTTCCCGCACATCAGCTGTGGGTGTGATGAATATCGGCAGAATCGATACCTCCTTGTGTGCAGGTCATCGGCATAATCGATACCTCCTTGTGTGCAGGTCATCGGCATAAGGTGCCTAGACGCTCTGTAGAAACGGTCTATGGAGGAGTTTTCTTTTTTGACTTTTTCTTCCCCTACTGCAGGCAGCAGAGTGGCTTCAGTGGATAGAGCTGGTCTTAGGGCCAGGTCAAGACCTGCTGGCCACATGACCCTGAAAGAGTTGTTTGAATGTCTCAATTGCTTCTTCAGCCGTTCTCCTAGGACTTGGGAGAAGAGCTGCCAGTTTCCGTTAGTGGAACAGGCTCAATTTCTTCCGTGGAGGCAGTCGCCAGCACTGGGCCTTCTTGGGGGGAAATGTAACCTGTCCACAGACTGGGAAGCAATTTGAGGATGGGAGAGCACCAGCCTTGTAAGAGCCTCTTTACATTAACTACTGCTAGTACCTACTGCTAGTGCCAGGTACCGTGATATGGGACCTTTGGAGGTCATGTTTCCAGAGAAATTTCACTGCAGATTTAATGGTATTTCATGCAATCTGTTAAAAAGGATGCGTACTGTAGCTTTCCCTGCTGTGTGCCAGGCAGTGTGCTAAGCGCTGTGGATACAAAGAAAGACCAAAAATTTCCATATTCATGAGCTCACAATCTATGGTAAACACAACATGGAGACCACTGTGTGAGTAAGATGTGGACAGGCTCAGTTGGAGAAGAATAGGCAGGTGAGAAGGAGAGGAAATTTTTGGGGAGCGAAAATATTGAGTTCGTTTTTGGACATGTTGAGTTTAAGATACCTATAAAACTTCAGTTAAAGATATTGATAGCCAACTGGAGATATGAGACTAGAGGTCTTGAAAGAGGCTAGGACGGGGCAGATAAGATCAGAAAATATTATCTGCCGATAAGACAATTGAATCTATGGGAGCTAAAGAGATCAACAAAGGAAATAATCTAGTGGGAGAAGAGAAGAGGACCTCGGAAAAGACTTGGGGAACTTCAGTTGTTGTCAGGGATAACTTGGATGAAGATCCACAGGACAAACTGAGCAGTGGTCAGATGGCAGAACTAGAGCAGAGAGCATCTCCAGGAGAAGAGGCTGAGGGACAGAAGCTGCAGAGGTCAAGCAAGGACAAGACCATCAGATTTGGCACCTTGGAGAGAGCGGTTGGAAAGCCTGACTACAGAACGTGAAGAGAGGGAGAGGGGAAGACGTGAAGGCACTCAATGTAAGCACCCTCCTCCTAGAGTGCAGTCACAAAAAAAGAAGAGAAATGCTAGTTGGCATGAGCAAATGGAGGAGTGGTTGTGGGGATGGGGGAAAAGTGGATGTGCTGGTAGGCAGCCGGCAGATGGGGAGAAGTTGGAGAAGAATGAGGGAGAAGGGAGGAGAAGATGAGGGGGAGTAGGATCACCTGTTCATGCACAGAGCTGGCCTTTGGGAGGGAGATGAGGATGGGGGAGAAGAGGGATCTCTCAGTGGATGACCTCCAGATCAGGCTCTCAGCTGAGAGGGTGAGGGAGGAGGAGCCACCAGAGGTTTGAGGAGGGATGAGAAGGTCCGGAGGAGCCCCTGTGAAGAGTAGGAGAGAGAATCAGGGAGATACAGGATGATTGCCTTGCCGTGATGAGGGCCCAGTTGAAATTATGTAACATGTTAACTGGGTAGTGAACTCTGTCATCATCGTTTGGTCGTTTTCTACACCTTCATTCAGCAGCACGTGAGTAGGTGCAAAGGCAGTGGATGATTCCAGACAGAGCCTTGGCCAGGCAAGATCTTCAAAGGAGAGGGCAGAGTTGAAGTGATTGACTAAAGTATTGAGATGGAGAAGGCTAGTGCAGGGTGGGAGGATGACCACGTTTTGGGGTGAGAGGGCAGAAGTAGAGGTGGTGGAACTTGTAGTCAGACAAAGGAATTTCAGAGAATCATGCAAATTGAAGTTGGAGCATTGTGGATGTGGCAGGATCACCCACCTTCCACCCTGCATGCAGCAGCTGTGGGGTGGGAAGTGTAAGTAACAGGAGACGAGGACTCATTTAAAGAATGAGAGTTTAGGGTCTATGAAGGACTGTGCAGATGTCAGCGTTCGCTGGTTTGAAGGCAGAAGTTGAACTGTGGAGTGTGAGCCATCACACTGATAGCCTTGAGGAAGGAAGGAGCATGTCCTAGGGGTCAGTAGATTCTTGATTGGGTGATAAATATGGATTAAATGAACCTCAGAGGAGGAAAGATTGCTAAGTGGTGAGAGTAGAGGGATGAAGTGGTCAGTGGGACCAAAGAGTCTTCCAGTGAGTGAGTTGGGGCGGAGGAGGGCTGTAAGCAAATACAGAGCCAGTGTTGGAAAGCTTGGCCAGGTCAGCCAGGTTGGCAGGGGAAGCCAGCGCTCAGTGAGAGCCAGAGGAGGGAGGGAGCTACAGAAGAAACTGTAAGATGAAAGTTAGTTTGTTATCCTCGGAGCCTGCATCCAGAGAGCACAGCAGGAGTGCTGGGTAGCTTTACATGGTATGTTGGTGGGTTGGTTTGACAGCGGTGGGAATAAGGGAGCAGTTATTAAAGCACTGAGAGTGAGGTTTGGACAAGAGAGCTGGGGGTTCAGAATCATTTGGCTGGGGTGGAGTATGTTATTCATTGAGGAATGAGTTCAAGTAAGCAAGCATGAGGGGTCAGCCTGGGGATAAGAGTTGTCACAGGGTGTCACAGCTGGAGAGCAGAGAAGGTGGGATTGGGGAGGGAGAGAGCCTGAGAGAGGGCCTGAAGCCCAGGGAGGTCCTGTCCTTGTCTCCTCTTTGGCAGGACACTCGGCACTACCTGAAAGAAGGTAACCTAATGCTTTCTAGGATTGCTTGAGATAAAGGAGATGGCCTCTGTCACACTTGCATTTCTTCTGTGCTGAGGGTGTGGTGTTTGAATTACATTCATGAAGGTTTGTTTCATTGTTGTGATTATCATCAAACACCCTAAGTTATGTCGTTCTCCATAGAGACTGTTGAGTGTAACAACATGTACGGTAACTTTGAAAAAGGGGCGGAATTAATGGTGAATTAAATGGGTCCTGACTATTTTACATACTCTTTAGAAATGATGAATTGATTGTATACCATATGTCATTCTTCAGTGTTCACTGATTGTGGTCCAGTGAGCCAGTTTTTCAGTCATACCATCGGTTTTGGCCAATCACGAATTGCCCTCCAACTTACCTTGATGCAGCATTGTACCAGGAATGGACTGTGTGCTTGTGTGTCTGTAGTACCTGTGTGCCTCTGGTACCAGGCTCCATAGGAGAACTTGGCTAAGGTGTGCCTGGAGCCCTGGGAGCAACAATGTGTGTGGGAGAGAACAGAAGGGGAAGGATTTCATGTAGGACTGAGGACCAAGGGGAGACAGATTAGGAAAATGGCACTCCCATTGTGGTGGCCTATGCCCTTTCTCTGCTGTTTTGGGACTGTGGTATTGCTTCTGGGGCTTTAAGATGGCTGAGAAGGCATAATCCTGAGACTTGTGAGAAGAGCTGGTTCTCAGGCAGACAAGTATCCTCTTTTCCCTGCTCTGCCCAGTGCACATGCTTAAACATGGGAGAGGGTGGATGAGTGCTGGGTGAAGGCCTGCCTCTGAGGCTCAGAAGGGTGAGGCAGAGTGTGACCCGAGGGTCACAGGGTGAACAGCAGAGCTGGAGGTCAGACGGGGACCTTTCATGCCAAGTCTGCAATACTTTCCATTCTACCACTCTGCTGATCTCTGTGAATGTTTGAAAAGCCTCCGTGGATGATGAATGACTGTATTTTGGAAGCTGTGAACCTCTAAACAAGAATGTTTTTCCTCACTCCCCAGTAAATGCCTGTTCAGTAAAGCAGGACCCCTGTGTGTTCAGTTCATCCAGCTGCCTGCCCTTTCTGACTTGAATGCCTCCCCCTACTGCTTCTCACATACTTAGTAGTGGCAGCCCCCATGCTGTTTCTGGTGGCTACAGAGGCTCTTGGGACTATTTTTGACTCAGGTTATGTTTCTCTCCAGGCCTTTGTCATTGTGACACTGGTAGTTGTCATCGCTAGGGTTGCCTAAGGCTGTGACCATCTTCTGCCTCCTCTGCCCTCCCACTCGTTGTGATTGAGAGCTGCTCCAGCATGGAGAACAGTGACCCCGACGGCCAACTGCTGCTCTGAGCCCTGTGAGGCGACCCAACTCCCTTCTCGTCATTTTCACTATTTTTAGGACATGGAGGTCCAGCTTTAGAGTCTGCGCTCAGAAGAGTAGCCCTCTTTTCTGTTATTTGTCATTGTTTAACCGAATTTTCACAAATACAGTCCTGGCCATCATTATGTAGGTGCAGCAGTGGGTGGGGTGGGGGGCAGTGGTCCCTGCCAGCTGCAGCTCTCCCAGCCCCCAGGCAGGATTACAGGGCTTGTCCTGTACTCCATCCCTTCTGTAGCCTTGTCCTTCCTGCCTCCATTCTCCCTCTCACTTGCTGCCCTCCTACCACTACTTCTTTTGCTCCCACTTTCCTTACCCTCAACCCCAGGGCAGCTTTCCAGTCCAGGTCAGCCTGTGCTTGCCCCTAGTCAGCCTTGTTCCACATTTTCTGCTGGGTTTTCTGTCCCAGGCTCATATCTTCTCTCTTCAGGGTTTGAATAATGTCTTGCTTCTACCCTCTTGTCTTGACTCAAACCTGACTTGGCTTTTTACTTTTGCACCTCTCCTCCACCTTCCACTGCCCATTTAAAGGCCATTTTGTAAATCACTATGATCCTGTCTGGGATTTCCTATCTTGCCTGTAAAATGAGCAAACCAGACCAAATGACCTGTCAGCTGCTCTCCTGGGTTTGTTTCTCTTCTTTACTCTGTCATCCTTCTCAGGAAATGGGAGGCAGGCAAAGATTAGATGACTTGTCCAGGGTCCTCACACAGCTAGAATGTATTTGAGGTTGGATTTGAACTCAGGTCTTTCTGACTGTAGTTCTCCTTTGCAAGCATTTGTGTGATACTTGAAGCTTTGGGAAACATTTGGCTGTCAGTGTGTTCTCTTCATATCCCCTATCATCATGATCTTCGTCAGTGCCTGCTTTGATTTGTCACTATGTCTAGTGAGTGTGCCCTCCCTGCCAGACTGGTGGCCTCTGCTTCCTGGCATGCTTGAGCATAAGATAGGTGATATAGAGTCCAGCCCCCTCATTTTAAGGTGAGAAGATGGCCTGTGTCTGCCTAAGTCACTTAAGAGGAGCAGAGGTAAGGTTGGAGCTCTCTCATCAGTGCTGCAGTGCCTCCTCTTTACCAAGAACTGTACTAGGCACTGGGCATTCAGAGGCACAAGTGAAAATAGTTCCTGTGTATAGTCTATGCTGCCAGTCCACTGTCCTAGGCCAGCCTGGCTGAAATGGACAGACCCTCTGAGGCAGAGTCAGGAGGACCATCCGCTCCCCTCCATCTCTGATGGGGGCTACTCAGGGCCTTGTAGGTACAAGAGAGCTTTGGGAATGGAGCTGGACTTGCTTCTGGCTCAGCCCAGCAGTCTTCATTGAGAGCAAAAACTATTGTAGAGACTGGGTTCCCCTTCTCACTGCTACCAGCAATGCCTGATGACTGATGGGTGGGTAGCCAAGCAGACAGAGGAACTCTGTGAGGGTGGCACCCTTAGTTCTCAGCACCATCATCTGGGTCAGCACCAGAAACTGAAGGGATTTCATCAGCAGAAATAACCATAAAGAAGAGGCATCTCCATCTGTTTTGCCACTGTACCCTGAGGATCGTGGGACTGAGCCATTTGACTGGGGAGCCTCTTGGGGGCAGAGGCTGGCTGCCTCTTTGGTGGCTCCCCAGCATACAGCATGGTGCTTTCTGCACAGGAAGGGCCGAATAAAGACGATCCTCTTTCGTTCATCTATATGTATAGAAATGTGTGTACAGAAGCCAAGGCTTCTGACTCCAAGTTGGTTTCTGTTATTCCCCAATCCCTGTCCCTCTCTCCTCACATACTATGTCCTCTCTCCTGCGCCACCCCCCCTCCCCCAACCTCCCAATCCCCATACAGATAGCAAAGATTTCGAGTCTGTGCCTTAAAACCCCCTCATTTTACATGGACATTTATAGGGACCTGATAGTATTTGGGCTGTGGGTGGAAATGTGGTTCAAGCCTTTTCAGTCAGTGAACACTGGTTAAATGCCTGTCATATGTCTGTATAAAGTAAAGGTGAAGTTGTCTCCTTTTCAGTGAACATGGTCAACCTTGGTTATGGTTGGCACACTCCCTATCATTTATGAGCAGGCCTGGTGATGGGAAAATGGGAGCAGGTCTGGATGTGGATGAGCTTCCCTAGGCCTAGCAGGGTCTTTTAATGCCCAGCTGCTCAGTAAACCTTCTGAGGGCCAGATACCCAGGATGGGGCTTTCAGCGCTTTGGTCTGCCCCATCTGATATCCTCAGCAGAGATGCTCATGGCCGGTGTTCTTTCCCCCACCCTCCTGGGCCTGCCCAGTCCCTTCACTGACATGAAAAGTCAGCCTTGTACTTAGGAAAGGCCAAGCTGCCCTGACTGTGCTCTGGATCCATTTCTCTGAGTCTGGTTTTGAGTGGCCACTGCCCTTGGGTAAGCCAAGACATCAGTTCCCAGAGTTGGCATCGCTACAGACTAGCCCACTAGGTGGCAGGGAAGACCTTTTCCTCCTTCCTCCTTCAGAGATTTGTGTTGGTGACTTGCAGTTTTCAGGCTGTTGTGCATGCAACCAAATTGGAGTTTTCTTTTCTCCTTTTTCTCTAGGTGGGCAGTGTCAAATCGGGAAATGCTCATGGCCCAAAACAGCTCGTTGGAATTCAAGCTGCACAGACTGTATTTCATTAGTTTATTAATGGGTGGGACTGCGAACCAGCGAGAAGCCCTCCAGTATGCAAAGAATTTTCAGCCCTTTGCCCTAAACCATCAGAAAGGTGAGTGGCTCCTATGTTCCAAGTATATAGAAAGGTGGTGGATCTAGGCAAGAGATGGGCTTCTTAGGAAACTGATGTAGACGTACTAAATTGAATAAAAAAGCAGGAGCGTTTCATACTCAAGGAAGGAGTTGAGGCCACTTGCCCCTTCCTTGTCTCCTGCTTGGCTGTGCTGCTGCTGCCTTGCTCTGCTGCTCGGCTCCTTGCCAGGGAGCTTCATCTGCTCGTCTTCAGCAGACCATCGCCCTCTCTGTCATCTTTCTTCTCTCACAAGTCATTAGGCTGTCCCATCTGCGGCATGCTTCTCCACTACCACATGCCCTTGTAGCCTGAATTCCTAGAAATCTGTCCCATGAGCTAATCATCAGTCCTTCCCGTGATGGCCACACTGTCTGTTGGTGCTCCCTGGAACCCTCAACTCACTGACCTCCAGAATTGTTGGAGCCTACTGTCTGCAGAGTTGTCATGATCTCTTCCTTGCCATGTCTGATGACCTTTCTTCGTGCCTCTTCTTTCTTGACCTTTCTGCTTCCTTTTTTCTGATCTTGTGACCCCTTCCTGACTACTCTTTCAGTCTCTTTGCTTATTCTTCCTCTAGATGGTGCCCACTACAGGTGGGAGTCCCTCGAGGTCCTGCATGCTCTTCTGTCCTTTACTCTCCCCCAGTGTGGTGACCTTTATGTAGATGATGTCCAGATCTCTGTATCAAGCCGTACACTCTCTCCTGATCTAGAGTCTTCCATCACCAGAGGCCTGTTGGACCTCTTGAATTCAACATTCCCTGAGTAGAAATTTGCCCTGGCCAGACCCTGGGTCTACTCAGCATTCCTATTACTGTTGAGGGCACAGCTATCCTCGCTCTTTTCTAGGCTTGATTCCTCCCTCACACTTAACCTCCCATATTCCAGCTGTTGCCAAGTCCTGCTGCTTGTATGCAGCAGCCTTGTCCCTGCTCAGCTGCCAGAGGGCCCTTCCTAAAACACAGCTCTGGCCATGTCATTCCCCAATTCAGCCACCTTGAATGATCCCCTTCAGGATCACAACTTCTGTTTTGACTCACAGTGCTGTTCATACCCTGGCCTGGTTTTTCCTTCGCAGGCTTCTCCTGCTTTATGCTCCTCCACGAAGCTAGTGGCACTGGCCTCATTGCTGTTCCTTTCCTCCACTCCTGACTGACTCTGCACATTGTCAGTGCGTGGCCCCAACTCCAAGAGCATCCTCCCTTTCCCCTCTGCTTCCTCGCCTCCTCACCACAGGAAGCCTTTACTAGTCCTTCTTTCCTCCCCCACTGAGATTATCTGCCATTTACACTGGGCATGTCTTGCATAACACCACTGTTTGCATGTTGTCCCCTCCACCCTCACCCCAGGAATGTGAACCTCTAGAGGGCAGAGATAGTGTTTTTGAACTTTCTCTGTGTCCCTCATACTTACCACGGTGCCTGGCACACAGCCAACTCTTTTAAGTGCTGCTTGTTGACTGACAAAGATGACACTTTCAGGTGTGTCACAGAGATGTGGGTGACCAGATCTTACATCACTGAGATTGGACCATAACTATTACATTGCTTCTAAAAAGACATTGAAGTAAGTTCGAAGCCTTTCTGAGTCACTGTGTTAGTCTCAGTTGGATTGTTGGGTGGTCTGAGGCCTGTCCCCTGAGGGCAGCTCTTCTGCTGCTAAAGCAGAGTTGGTACTTGGAAGGACAGAAAGGTGGCCTGGGACTCAGCCGGTCCTGCAGTTGGGGAGCTCCCAGCCAAGTGCGCCGCCGGACGGTGCTGCGGGCCGATGTGCACAAGTAGCCTTCCCTTCCTCCTTTGTGCCCTTTGTGCCCCGCCTGCCCGATGTGCACAAGCAGCCTTCCCTTCCTCCTTTGTGCCCCGCCTGCCCGTTGAGCCACACTGTGTGTGAGCAGCACTCATGGCTATTATTGTTGTTAGTTTGGCAAGGAAGCTGGGGTGAAGTGACTTCCCTAGGTTCACACCGCTAGTGTCGTGTCCAAGGCTGGATTTGCACTCAGGTCCTCCTGACCCCTGATCCACCTTGATGCTCTAGGCAGTGTCATTTTTGAAAGAAATGATAGAGCAATTTCAGAACACATTGATTAGAAGGTTTTTATTTTGGTTCGATGTAGTTTTCTTCCCATAAGTGAAGGAAGAAAGCTCGAACCCATCCCAAAGTAAAAATTTTAGTTCCAAATGCATTGGTGCTAACTTTGCTTTTATCCTTCAGATATTCAGGTCTTGATGGGGAGCCTCGTGTATCTGAGGCAGGGCATTGAGAACTCGCCTTACGTCCACCTGCTTGATGCAAACCAGTGGGCGGACATCTGTGATATCTTCACTCGGGACGCCTGTGCTCTGTTGGGGCTGTCGGTGGAGTCACCGCTCAGTGTTAGGTATGGCCAAGTGACGGCAGCAAATGCTGGTCGGCTTCATCTCCTAGTCCTTTATGTGCCAGGGTGAATATGCCTGGCTGATGGTCTACCTGGTCTTCCCCTCTGTGCAGTTAGACTAACTTCTCTCTGCTCCCCAGCTTCTGAGCCCAAAAATCAGGCCTGCAGAATGAATTCTTCATTCACAGTTCTCAGAGGTACTTGCTGCTGCCCGATGGCTTGAGATTCCTCAGGCTTGCAAGTATGACTCAGATAAACAGAACTTTGGAAGAGCCCTGGGTTTGGCCTCAGAAAATTGAACTTTGAATCCAGGCTACCATTTTTACTGTCTTTGTGACATGGGAAGTTACTCCCCCTCTTCTGCTATTTTTTTTCTTCTTTTGTAAAATGCAAGGGTTTGAACCTCTGAGGGAACGTTGGGGTTTTAGTTCCCTGTGATATCTGGCCTGGCTCTTCGTCTAGTCCTTTCTGAGAGCATGAGCCCCTGAGCGAGTTACAGAAAATAAAGGTGTTGTGGCCTAGTATGATCTGTTTAAGGAAGAGATTGGGATGGCTTTTCTCATAGCAACTGCCCTTCCTTTTGTGCCCTGGCTGGTATGGCAGGAGACAGAGCTTCCCAAAAACAACTCTTCTTCATGGGTTCCTTTCTTTATGTTTAGACCAGTAGTGTCAAATTCAAATCGAAACAGGACCACCAGCCTGTGCTATGTAAGGCTGCCCACTGACTTAGTGATAAAGTGAAATGTTATTTATATTGTGTTTTTGTTTTGCTAAATACTTCCCACTTCCATTTTAGCCTGGCTTGAGCTGCTTTTGGGAGTATTGAGGGCTGTATGTTGGACATATGTGGTTTAGACCCCTCTATTTTCTTACTTTAAAAATACAGCTAGTTGAGGTTCCCCTAAAGAAATGGAACTTGTCCTTGTGCCGACCTAGCCAGGCTAGATCCCAAGGAGAGCTGCTCTTGGGAGTATTGGGGCTGTATGTTGGACACCTCTGGTTTAGACCCCTCTGTTTTCTTACTTTAAAAATGGAGCTAGCTGAGGTGTCCTGATAGTACCCCTAAAGAAGCAGAACTTGTCCTTGTGCCAACCTAGCCAGGCTGGATCCCAAGGAACTTGGTAAAGGAAAGGTGGGTCTAAAAGCAAAGGTGCAGATTGCACCATCTGATGCAGCTCATTATGGGAGAAAGAAAGTGTGACAAATACATGGTGCTTATTAAAAAAAAAATGTAACCTGATAGAGATGGGTTTGTGTTGCTTTTTAATAGCTGGAGAAATTGTATCTATGAGAGTAAGTGAAAAGCAGAGCACAGTGTGGGTCCCTGGGAAAAGCTACTGGATTGGGAGGCCTGGGTTCCAATCCTAGCTCTACCCCTTAGGACAAGTTCACTTATCTGTGATCTTCTTCTGTATAATGTAGGGGTTAGACTGTAAATGTCCTTCACACTTTCCTCCTCTGTAAAATGAAGCAAACTGTAGGACAGATCTCAGAGGGTCACCATGAAGGCTAAATGAGCTGCTGTCAGTTCTTTGTCCGTAGGAGCTGTTATCGTTAGGACTATTCTTTCTGCAAATACAAATACGGTTCTGTTCAGGGGTTTCCAAATCCAAAATGAAGACTCGTGAGAATTCTGCATTTCCTTAGGTTTCCTTAGTATTTTGATCAGAGATGACAACAGTGTCTAAAATTGGTCTGATTTTTGTTCTCTCCCTCTTCCTGTCTCCCTGCCAGCTTCTCAGCTGGCTGCGTAGCCCTGCCAGCTCTGATCAACATCAAGGCGGTGATTGAGCAGAGGCAGTGCACAGGTGTTTGGAACCAGAAGGACGAGTTGCCTGTGAGTTAAGGGTCAGGGGCTGGTTTTTCCCCTTTTGCCAAAGCCCACAGTGACTAAGGATTGCTGGGGTTTGTAGCAGCTTTGCAGGACAGCAGAAGAAAGAAGAGGGAGCATGATTTTGGTGGCATCCAAGTGATTCCCTGCTATCCTAAACTTGGATAGGGAGGGTGAAAGGCAGATGAGCATCATAAGAAAACTGGAGTGAAGAAACATGGGTGATGAAAGCCTTACAGCCTCCTCTGTAAGATGAGGGACAAGTAGCAGAATGCCTGGTGTACCCGTGTCCCCTGCTTCTCTGCAGGCACTGAGTTCCCCAGATCACGGGGGCTGACAGTCACTGTCTGGCCATTCGGTTCTGTTTTCACAATGTTACATGAGGAGACTCTTGTGAAGTCCCTCTGACATAGTCTCCAGCAAGTCCCTCTCTGCACCCAACTTGTTACATCTTGGGAAAGTGTCCTCTGGGCTGCCTGTGAGTGATTAGGGCCAGTGCTAGGTGGGGCCTACTCTCTGTTTTCTGGCTGGGATTTTGGACCTCACAGGTCTTTGTGACCAGTCAGATTTAGCTTTATGTTATTAGGATTGATCAAAAAAAGGGGATGGTCCAAGGGGCTCCCAGCTCACCAGGCTGTGCTTCTTAAGGTGTCTTTGGAGGTTGGAGTTTTTATTTGTAGAACTTACTTTACACTAAACCAGATGAGGAACAGTGAGTGTCAGCATCCTCAGCTCAGCTCTGTAGATAGCTTTGTCAGAGGTTCCCCTTGGCCCCCCTCTTCCTTGTTGGAATGCTGCCCTTTCCTAGCTCTCCTCTGCTTGTCTGGCTGCTCCTTCTTTGCTGGTTTTCCCGTCCTCTTACCGCCTACCTCCATGCTGGTGCTGAATCTGCCTTCTCAGCCTCTCTTGCCTGCATTACCAGTTCCTACAGGCTCTCAGCCAGACTCTCCCTAAGCCAGGCCAGTCCATCCTCCACTTAAGTAGTGTCTGAACACCCTGCTCCCTGTCCACATTGTCACCTCATTGTCTTCTTCCCTTCTGACTCCTTGCACCTTTTTGACCCTGGGATGGGCCGCATCAGAAGAGATGCTGCTCTTCTCACTCCACAGTCCGTCTTCCTCCAGCTCTGGGTCTTAGCCCCCAGCTTTCCTGCCACACCTTTGGTTCTCTGCTCCTTCCTGATGCCTCTTGGTTTCCCAGCTTCCTTTGAAGCTTGGATCAGCTCCCGCTTTGTGCAGGTTACCTTTCCTGGACATGCCCTGGCTGCTCAAGCCTTCTCTTGTCTGCGTCTTTGATGTACCAAGTTACATGTCTGTCATCTACTTTGGAGTCACTCTCCTTGAGGGCAGAGCCCACGTGTACCCCTAGCCTTCACACAGTGACCTGGCACAGGGGATATGTGTAGCATATGCTTGTTGGCTGACTTAGGTGGCATCACTCCAAATGGTCCAAGTTATATGGAGATAATAGGAAAACAGCATGAGATTTAGGGTTCAAAGACCTAGCCTTGAATCCCAGCTCCATCACCTGTCTGTTTGACTTGGGGCTATTTCCTCAGCTCTATGCCTCAGTTTCCCCATCTGTTAAGTAGAGTTGTCCAGGGTCATCTTCCTTAACTTTGCCGGAGTCCTGGGATGCCAGGATTCATTGTTTTGACAGTTGTGACCCTGCTGTTGACTCTGCCCCCTGGGAGAGTCCTGGTTTGGGCTTGTTAGCTTCATCTGGAGGCACCTTGAATGGAAGGTAGCTTCCTCAACTGTGGCTATATCCCACCTTTGGGGGCCCCCTCAAAACCAAGAAAACTTTCCCATTTGTGGCAGTGAGTCTCTGCCCTGGCCTCCCAGGAGAGAAGACGATCCACACTGGTCACCCAGGCTTCCTCATTGGGTGTCTGTAAAAAGTGACAGTAAAAAGACAGGCACACACATGGACCATGGAAATGTAGCCCAGAGGCACCACTGTTGTGGGGCAGATGTCCCCCTTTCTCATGGTCATGCCTTCCAGACACCCAGGAAGAGAGAGTGTGCTGAGAGCAGAAGCGTCTCCCCAAAACATTTTTCTTTACTGAAAACTCGTTGACCAAGGTCCAGATTGTAGGGACTTTACCAGTGTGATTTCTTCATCCTGGCCGTTAGTTTGGCTCCAGATCCTTACAGATGAACATCAAAAGCAGGCACTTGCTTTTAGCTTTGAGAGTTAATTCAAACTCCCAGGAACATTGGGGCAGAACTTGAAGAAATTGGGTCTTAGAGTTGGAGGAAGGGGAGGGAAAGTCACATTTAGATAGCTGATAAAATTGTCTTTGCTGCATAAAGCAGACAGATGTTTTAGGAAGGTGGCCAATGACTGGTCTCACCCCTGTCCTTATTTATTGATTCATTCATTTATCAGCCCGTTTATTTATTGATCTACCTGTTTTTATTTTTACAAACAGATTGAAGTGGACCTTGGCAAAAAGTGCTGGTATCACTCTATATTTGCTTGTCCCATTCTTCGTCAGCAAACAACAGATAACAATCCACCTATGAAGTTGGTCTGTGGGCATATTATCTCAAGAGATGCGCTGAATAAAATGTTTAATGGTAGCAAGTAAGTGTCCTGACATTTTCAGCGGTTTGTTTTCCAAAAGTGCTTTTAGAACTTGAAACATTTTGGGTATTTGGTGGCAACAAAGGAGAACAATGAAAGTGAGTGTCTGCCTTAGTGTGGCTGGATTTCAGTGTCATAGATTGTGTGGCCAGTCTTGGAGTCAGGAATGCCATGGTTCAGATCCCCACCCCGTTGGCTGAGCCAGGTCATCAGCCTCTCAGTGTCCATAAGCATCTCTCCAGGTAGGTAGAATCATAGAAAGGTTGCTGACTTGCATCACTGGAGGCAGTTTCTCTATGGGTATTCACAGATCTGTTCCTCTGAAGGAACAAAACCAAACAGACTCCCTGACCCCTCATTCGCAGTGTGAGTTTGCCGTCGTTTGTGAGAGTTGCACCTAGAGATAGTCGTGGTCAGCTCTCCTGAGCAGACCATGAGTCACTGGAGAGCTCTCTCCCTACTAGTGCTGGACAGAATAGAATACCGTGCCCGTTCAGCATGTCCGGCTGTGACTGTGAGTGGGCAGCATTTTTTCCATTGAAGTAAGTCCTAGACCCATTTTCATCATGTTGGGGGTGGTTCATTTGCAGGGGTCCCCCCCCACCCCAAACCCTGGGAACAAAGAAGCCTCAGACTGGACCTAGACTCATCCTCTGTATCTCTTCCATTGATCTTTGGTGGGAATGCCCCGAGCTCTGTACAACTTCCCCTTTAGGATGAGGGGTATCAGAATAACTTTTTGGTTATCTTATTGCTTTGTTAATTAAAAAAAAAATCCTGACTTCTCCTAGGTCACCCTTCCCCCAAGCTACATGGCATTTATTCTGTCAGAGTCAGTGTGGCACAGTGGTTAGTCAGGAATGCCCTGAGAACAAGCCTTGCCACTCATGTCCTCGGGCAGGGCACTTGAACTTTCCTAGCCTGTGCTCCGGGAGGGCAGAGATCTCTTTGTTCTGTGGTGCTTAGTTCCCAGGCACATAAATGATGTGTGTGGACTGATGGCAGACCTAGAATCCTATGGTTGGGAATTGAGGAGAGAAGTTTAATGATAGTGTCAGCCAAGGGAAAAGGAAGGCTGCTTCCTGAGATCATCCCCCAGGCTCCTGACGGTCACAGCATTCCAGTGTCTTTTCTTTGTCTCTAGGTTAAAATGTCCTTACTGCCCAATGGAACAAAGTCCAGGAGATGCCAAACAGATATTTTTCTGAAGAAATAACTTCAGATGCCGTTTGTAAGTGACCCTTGAATTGCAGACGCATTTCGGAGGATGAGACAGCACTTACTGCATTTGCTGCCACAGCCTGCGGACTCCTGGTTCGCTCGAAGCAAATGCTTCAGAACCTTGGTCAGCACTTGAGTATGTCCACCTGAGGGCAAGAGCTCCTGAATTTATCACCATAGGGCTTTCTTATACTCTTGGTCTCATTTCTGATCAAGTAAACACACCAGCAGTTGTCATTCAATGCCGGTTTTTGTACTTAATTACGTGGTGATTTTTTTACTTTTTAAGAGCAGAAATGAGAAATCACCCTCCCCTGTGTTGAATATTTCTCCTGCTTTTATTCTGTCATCCTCTTCTTGATGATTTTCATCCTTGAAGAATGTTTGTGAAAAAGTTTTATTTCCTGTTATATGTACATAATTAAAAATACTTCAGAAAAATTTGATAAACTGATTAGTGGCTATAAAACTAATTTGTACTTTTTGCTTAGAGAAGAAAACAAGCTGTGATCTATTCTGAGTCTGCTTTCAGATGTTTCCTCTATCCCTTCTTTGTGCAGCTCTTGAAGTCAGACACACATACATGCAGATGTTTGTCTGTCTGCCTGTGGCCCTTCCCCCAGGCTGGCTAGTCAAATTATGGCAGCTGAGCTGAGGGTGCATCATCTTCTGCTGGAGAGAATCAAATGGGCAGCCCTGGGTGTAGGGGCTTGTTTTCAGAGAAGGATCGATCTGGTGAAATGGCCATGGGCGGCTGGCCTGGGCCTGGGAGCCACTGCCTTGAGAATTGGCATTGGCGTGTATTGTTGTTTGTGACAGACACCAGCCACCAGGCTGTTGGATTCTTTACTGCCTCTTTGGAGGAAAGATGCACGTTCCGGTCGTAGGCTGCAGTTGTAAGCTTCATTGTTTTAAGTCCTGTAAATGAGAAACTAACTTAAATGAGTCACTCAGAATACATTTGCTAGTTCCTATTTGTATTTTATCCGTTGCGTGCTCATGCTCTCCTCTACGCAGCCTGTCACTTCATTGACTGAATCTGTGCTTGGCTCCTGATATAGATTATTTCTTTTTCTCTCTGAGCTTTCCTCGCTGAATGCACTGTCCCAAAGTTCGCCATATGGCGTGTAAAGGTAACTGTAAAGAATCTTTTTTTGTCTTGTGAACTCTATTGAGAAGAGCTCTTTGGAGAGAAAATACTGGCTTCACTGTATTGGTGTCCTGAATTATAGAGAATAATGTTGCTGGGAGATCTGCATTTTTGAAATCCTGTTTCTTTGGTCTTGGAACTGGACACCAATGCAAGAACTCTTCATGAGGAGTGAAGGAGGAGGAGGAAGAAGAAGACAATGTTTGCAGCGGCAGTGGTGGTACAGGAGGCATTTGAGGTTTCAGGACATAATCTCCAAGGTTGACTTGGCTATTAAAAACAGCTGAGGTGGGCTGGGGTGGGGCATGAGTTACCAGGTAAGCTGTAGGGAAATTGCCTGTGCAGCATTTGGGCCTTTGCTGGTGGATGATGTTTGGCATGAAGGGTTGGATGGCTAGGGGAGAGAGAATGCTAACACATTCTGTGTGAACTTAGCCTGGGGCTCAGGGATGAAACATGAGACCCTCCTCTGCTGGTTGAGCAGACTTTACTTGATTATTAGCTTAATTTGGATAAGATCTGAAATAAGAAAGTTTTGCTTCTTTTGCCCTAAATGTTTGCCTGTGTCATCTTTTGCTCACAGCTAAAAACTCCAACCAATCACTTGACAACTAGCAGAGTGTGGGCCTGCTCCAAGCCATTGTAGTGAAGGAGCAGTTCAAGGAATTCTGGTCATGAGGGTATTTGTCAAGTCTCTGCTTTCTCCCCCATGTTTTTCTTTCCACCCCTGCTGAGCTACATGTAGTTTTATTTTGACCATATCCTCTTCTTTGAACTTTCTATGCCTACATGACACCTAGAATTTATAGAAAACCTTAAAAACACCTAGAAAAAGGCTGTGCTTGGTGGGCTAGACATTTGTGAGAGCAGACACATGCTGTTTGCAAGACCATAAGCCATAGACATGCTACAAGTTTTACTTATCCCAGTGCTAGAAATTTTGTTAGATTTGTAGTGCATAAAAAGTGTATAGAGATCTTGATTTAACTAAAGCATTTGAACTTGACTTTCTATTCCCCTAAGGCAGTGTTAGGGCCTGAGGATATGAAATTAAATTTTGGTATAGGTGATGACTTGGTTTCACAACCATTTTGTCTGAAGATAAATAAGCTTTATTCACTTAAGACTAGGTGCTTTGGAGAAAAGTATTTGATGAGACTAGGGGCTGAGCTTTTGTATATGGTAACCAAAGAAGATGAAGACCCTCTGATTCTGGTAATATTTCACCAACATAGGAGATGGCTTGTCTTCATGGTAGCTGATGCTCACACATCCTCAGGGTACAGAAGGGTACAGAAGAGAGGCATGGTGTCTGTGTGTAGGCCTACCTCTCACCTGTCAGATGCTGATGGAACAGTCAGTTTTTCACAGGGTTAACAGCAAACCACAAGAATACGGTGTGAAGTCAAAGCCATTTCCAGATGGTTTCTCCAAGTTTTGCATTTGACAGTTTTCTTGTGAATCCTGACTATTGGTCATTCATGAACCTTCCTCTCTAAGCCCCAAGTGCTGACCCAAGGCCAGACTTCTGTACAGTTTTCAAATGGCTTGGGTGCAATCCCTTGGAGACGCCATTGCTTCTGCTTTTGTGGGGCTCATCCGAGTTATTTTTAAAGGTGAAATGAACGGGTATTGGTGCTTCTTGGGACACAGGAGCCACCTCACATTCATAGAGTGGATGAGTATATATAAGTGTGCGAGTATTTAATTGAAAATATGATGCTAGAGAAATTCAGCTTGTGTTGTGATTACGTAGAGCAGCTCTCTTCAGAAACACTGATGTCCTCTGTATCTATAAACAGCAGTGTGTGGGAAGGATGACTCCCTTTCTCCCAAAGCTAGTCTAGCTGAGCTGGGACTGTGTAGTCATTTCCATGTTTCTTCAGCATTTGAGCTAGAATAGGCTGTTCCTCAAACAGGAGAATTTGCTTAGCCTCACAGGACAAGCTGCTAGTACAGTCATTTGAGTAAACTGACAGTTTGCCTAGGAGGAGGACTCTGGTTATCAAAGAGGGGCAGGGGGTGGCGGGTGGGGGTGGGAGCGGGGGTGGTTTGCTTAACTTCATCAATAGAATGGAAGCCAGATCACTTGGATCACTCAGAAGGGCAGTCTCTGTGACTGCACTGCTTGCCAGCTATCTCTAGGGGAGGCTGGGGAGCTGCCTTGGGGTAGAGTTCAGGTGTGGGCAGGTTTTATATGTACAGTACATTGATGTTTACCTTCAGCAGCTACAAGATTCACGAAACCTTGGTATTGAATTGTAAGCAGATAGATACCAAAAACTAGTAGAATGACACATGTATTTTAATAGTAGATGAGTCATTTGTTTGGCAGTGAACATTTTTTATATCTATTCTTACTTCAGAACCAGGGGAGAGACTGAGTTTTGTTTTCAGAACATTCTCTGTCCTAACCCCCCTCAGTTTTCAGCTACAGTGATCATATCATTTATTTTCTCCCAGAAGGGAATGAAAAAGGAGAAGATAGTTGGCTTAGCAACATTTCTTTTGTTAGCGCTATCTCCTCATTAGTGGGAATCTACACTTGCTAAGGCCTCTGCTTCTACGATTTCTCTTTCCCAATAAGCCAGGTATGGAGTTCCCTAGGACGAAGTAGTGCCTAATCCTCTTGTGGGGAGAGGGTGTGATGAATGTGAGAAATTGGGTGTATGTGTTAAGGGAAATGTGTGCATGGATTTGAAGTGAACAGGAAGGACCTCCACATTCAGGTCTCTTGGGAGGGCCAAGACTTTAGTGTATAGTTTCCTCAGGATTGCAAACAGCGTGCATGTGTGGTATTTTCCCCACTCTTGGTAGTTTTCTTTTTTAAACTTATGTTGAAAGCAATGCCATCCATTCATCTTGTTCATATGGCTCAGGATTGTTTTTCTTTTGCTTTTGTGCTGTAGGGTTCAATAGTATTTCTATAATTATGTAACAAAAATAGTGTTGCACTGTAATGTATCATATAGAGCTATATGTATGAAATTTGATCCGTTTTTTAAAAATATATGTAAAGGCACAATAAAGCTGCATCTTAGAGACTATAGGCAATAACGCTAACAATAAACATTATTTAACACATGAATTGTGAAATATTCTCTGCGCATTTGATGGGGGGAATTGTGCATATTTAAGTAACTTAAGAGAATCAATTTAATTCTAATTAAATCTGTAAATTTCACTATCTGTGGCATATCATGGATACATTATTGGGAAACATGCAAAAATTGCTTTGAGTTCTTCTATAAAAAATTGTTGCTTATGAGTGGGTGGATTGGTTTGGATGTGTACTTAAAACATTAAATGCTTTCACCTTCATGAGTTGTTCAGTGGACTAGTCCCCTATTTATGTGCAAAATGATGGGAGGGAACCCTGAAGATCTTGGTAAATGTCTTTGGAAGCAAAGACAACTTGGATACACAGAAGCCTCTTTCCCTGACAGCTTATGCATAATTTATTCTAAAAGCTTTCCATGTTGCCACTTTTCCATGTTGTGATGACATCTAAAGTTCAGAGAAGATAAAATGGCTGAAATTTGAGTGTTTCTTAGTAAAGAAAATGATTCATACTTCCCAGGTTGCCCTCTCCCTTCCCCTCCCCACCCTACTCCAACCCAGTCCTTCCCTTTGCCATTTTCAAGGCCAGAGGATCCAAGGGCTGTGTCTGACACCTTCCTATTTCTTAACACACGTTCCTACCCTGAATTGTAGGGAGTATATCGGAGGAAGGTGTAGAAGACTGTCTTCTACACACCTGTTTTCTCTTCCCAGAAGCCAGTGAGAAGTTGGACTTTTTTGAGACCTCAGACATGGAGTGGTCCATTTTTCTCTTTCTAGCAGATTGATAGAGAATCCTAATCATTCTCATCTTGTCACCTACAATTCAAGTGTTTCCACAGCTGTTAATGTTCTCCCACATTCTTGTTGAACTGTAATGATCATTTGGGAAATTTCTTTGTATTTTCTGACAAACAGTTGTTTCTTGTGGTTTTTGGCCAAAATTTACCTACTAGTACAATTGTAATTTCTCTGTCGTGTAGACCAACAATTTAATTTTGGTTCCTCTGCAAATTTTTAGAGTGAAAAAGACAGACACACAGACATTAAGGCATTTGAGGGTTTTAGAATTTCTCTCATTCAGTGATTGGCCACATAGTTCCAGTTGTGTAGACAAAGGCCCATGTGATAAAGAGAAAAGTTTGATAAATGTGCTGAGGAAGGTGTCATCATTTACTAGAATCTTTTGATGACCTGTTTTCTTATTTGTATAGTGCTTTATCACATTGAATGTGGGGCTAGAAATCTGCTTTGTAGTCTTAATATGATTTTTGGTTGCTTTTGCCCATCTTTAATCCTTTGTGATTGTTCAGTGCTAGACTCCTGAAAGAGGTACAAATAAAACAAAGCCCCTGTTGTCAAGCAGCTTATGATCTAATGGGAGTGATATGGTTATATAGGTTTTAAAATACAAAAGAAGTTGTCATAAGTACAAAAGAGTGCACTGTTTGCAGTGCAAAATAGACATTTAAAATAAATACTAGATAAGGTGTACAAGGAGTGCTTATAAGACAATTGAGTGAGAGATTGCTTCCATATTGGATGATCAGAGAAATCTTCATAGAAGTTTACATTTGCAAGTTTCAAGGCATCTGAAATGATGATATTTAACATTTTAAGATTTTCAAAATCGATTACACACGTTGGAATTTTGATCCTCACAATAAAACTGTGAAGTCACAGATCATAGAAGTATTGTGCATTAATGTGCATTCTTTTCTCAGCCAATGAATGGACACCCTTCTGGAGAAACAGAACTATAAGTATACTTTTTATAAATGAAGTTTAGAAGATGTTTTTTAAGATTACATACCTAAATGGAAGGAAAGGACAGCTTACGTTCTCCTCAGTTAAAGAAGTTGACAAAGGTGTTTCATCATATTCCCCCAAACATCATGAAACAGAAAGTAATGTAAGATGAGCATCTTGCTTTATAGGGGTCAGAACAAAAGCTAGGTGACTACCTAAAAGTAAAGTCCATTGCAACTTGCCAAGGATGTAGGAGAGAAATTCTATAAATAACTTGGCACTTGGATACTGATGACTTTAGTGGGGAGCTTGGCTATATTGAAAAACATGGTTTGGGATCAAGGGGGAAAAACAATGGTAACCAGGATTGTAGACTACCTAGAAGCCTCTCTGCCTGTACATCATGAAAATTTCCTTCAAGAAGAGATATGGAAGACCTCAGAAATTAAGAGCATAGAAGAACATCAGAAAAAGTGAAGTTCACTGTAATAACAGAAAACAGCTTAGAGCTAAAGTCAAAAGGTAATGAGAAAGGCTAAACATAGGACAAAAAGTATAATGCTAAGCAACCTTCCATTACCTCTTGAAGTAGGTTCTTACTGCAGTTTTTTTTTAATAAAAATAACTGAATAAGGACATTGAAAAGCAAGGCCCAAAGAACCTAGAAATCTTATCCAACAAACATCTGAATTTTCGTGTCAAGACAATAGTGATTTCCATTAAGTTTGACACTGTGGTTTTGAGTATGAGCTCATTTGCAAAACATTGCATGGAAGGATGGTGAAACATCATGAGAATAGTGTTTTGTAAAACAAAAGTAGCAGACGGGAAAACAAGCCTGCAGAAAGTCTTTTTTTGTGGCACAGTTGAGTTGGAAGACCCTGAGAACATTTGTTGATAAAACTTAAAGGACAACAAATAGATTCTAATTGGAACAGATCAATTGGTGTTGATTAAGTGGACTTTAATCATATGCAATGTTATTGGAACTATGTACAAGTTGAATTAAAGTCTAACGTGCTATTGTGCAGAAGTAGGACTAGAGAGAGTAAGTATATAAGGAAGGCAGCTAACCAGTTAACATGTAGGAGATTGAAAATAACAGGGACCCTTTAAAATAACATATACACACTTTAACATGTATTTTCAGTTGTGTCCGACTTTGGGTTTCTTGGCAAAGATGCTGCAGTGGTTTACCATTTCCGTCAGTTCCGTTTGACAGATGAGGAAACTGAGGCAAATAGGATTAAGTTACTTCCCCAGGGTCACAGAGCTAGTAAGTAGATGAGATCAGATTTGAACTTGGGGAAGATGAATCTGACTCCAGGTCTGGTGTCCTATCCACAGTGATACCTAGCTGTTTCCCATCTCCTTGCCTTTAACCCAAGTAGTCTCTTCCTCTTATAATCCCTGATCTCTTAAAATTCAATTTATTTGTCACCTCATAATCCTTTGTTGATTCTTTTGTTAGTTTCCCCTCACAATCGTATTTATATTTTGCTGTATTTACCTGTGAGCCAGTGTCTCAAAGTGAGTAGAGGGCAGGAAGACATGTACTGCTTCTGATATAATGAATATAATACAACCTCTTAAGGCTCTTCTTATTGGTGAGTTGCATATCTGCATCAGTAGAGGGAGTTTCCACACAGGGATTTTGTGCCTTGAGTGAAATTTGATTGATGCTTTGATTAAAGGGCTGGACCCAAACATATATTTCCAACCCTAATGTAACCTGAGACCTTGAGAGCAAGTATAGAGAGCAAGTTCATTTGATCTTTCTGTGTCTGGGACCTAACACTGAATGCTTGTTAGATGAACTTGGATACATGCTCACACAACTGCCAGAAACACGTAGATGATATGTGATCTTGCTCTGTTTGGTGATAGAAAAGGAGCTTCCGACTGTAGAACAAAACGCAGCCCTAAAAGGCTCTTTTACAACAAGGTGTTTCCCACGCATATATTAACATCACATCAGATTCTGTCGCAACTACAACAGAGGAAAGAGCATTCTTCAAAGAACTGCTGAGTAACAGTTTGAGCAAAGAAGAGAACAGGAACATCTGTTTCCCTAGAGACCCTGCAACATCACCAAGGCTGTTCCACAGAGAGACCAAGTGAAAGTTTTTCCAGGTACTCCTATTCTGAGGATGTTACATTAAATGCATGGAGACTGAGAACACTGCAAAATCTCTTCAACGAAATCCATAGTGATATAAAAGAGACGAGCCTAAATATTTCCCTCAGATAAAGAAAGTGGACTTTAACCACAACAAAACCCTCATTGCTTATGTTGTAATGTGCAAATGTTGAAGTCAATCCATTGAGTTGCTCCATGGGTGTATCTTCAACAGATTTGGCAGGGACCAAAGCCACATCTCTATAACATACTAAACAATTATTTAGCTCTCTGTGTGAAGACCTTTAATGAGGAGGAAAGCCTACTGCCTTCTTAGAAAACCAGTTCACCTTTTTTCATTCAATTTTATTTTCAGTTCCAGATTTTTTTTTCCTTCCCCCACTTCCATTCATTGAGAAGGCAAGAAATACAACACCACCCATTAAAAATGTGAAGTCATGTAAATTTCTGCATTAACCAAGTCTCCCCTGCATCCCCCAAAAAAGAAAAAAATATGCTTCAATCTACACAACTAAGTCCTTCAGTCATCTATCGGGAAATGGACAGTTTTTCATCATGAGTCCTTCAGTAATGTGACAGGTTTTTATGGTGATTAGTTATTTGGGTCTTTCACAGTTCACTATTGTTACAATATTGTTATAATTAGGTAAATTGTTCTCTCAATTCTTCCTACTTCACCCTTCGTTAGTTTATGTAGATCTCCTAGGTGTTTCTGAAAGTGTCTCCATCATTTCTTGCAGTATAGTACTATACCATCACAATCATCACAGATTGTTCAACCACTCCCTAGTGGATGTCCCCTCAATTTTCCAATTCTTTGCCATCAGAAAAAAAGAGCTATTACAAATGGTTTTGTACATATAGGTCCTTTGCTTTTCTTCATTGACCTTTTTGGGGTATAGACCTAGCAGGCATATTGCTAGGTAAAAGCAAATTTAATAGTTTCTTTTGGGCATAGTTCCAAATTTTTTTCCAGAATGGTTGAACCAGTTCACAGCTCCCCCAACTGTGCCTTAGTATCCCTATTTTCCCACATCCCCTTCAGGATTTCTCATTTTCCTTTTCTGTCATCTTAGCCAATCTGATAGGTATGAGGTGGTACCTCAGAATTGCCTTATTGGCATTGTTCTAACTATTAGTGATTTAGAGCATTTTTCCATATGACTGTTGATAGCCTTGATTTCTTTATATTACTTGACCAGTTATCAATTGGAGAAGGACTCTTAATTTTTATAAATTTTGCTCAGTTTCTTATATATTTTGGAAATGAGACCTTTATCAGAAAGACTTCCTGTAAAGATTTTCTCCCAATTTCCTATTAGTTTCTTTGTGCAAAAAGTTTTTAATTGTATGTAATCAAAATTAGCTTTTTAAAACTTTTGTTACTCCTGAATCCCTCTGTCTCATTTGGTCATGAACTCTTCCTTAACCACAGGTCTGACAAGTAATCTCCATGCTCCACTAATTTGCTTAGTCTGTCACCCTTTATGTTCAAATTATTGTTTCCATTTTGACCTTATCTTGGTATGGTCTGGGATGTTGCTCCATGCCTCAATTCTGCCAGACTGTTTTCCAATTTTCCCTGCAGTCTTTTTCAAATTTTGATTTATTACCTCAATAGCTAGAATCTTTGTTTTTATCAAAAATGTTGTGCTTCTAATCTCTTCCATTGATCAATCCATTCGCCTTTTGGATATCTTTATAGCTTTATCTTGAACGAATACTGTAGATGGGCATTACATTGGTCAGAGTTGAACTTAAGATAGAGCTAGTTGGCATTTGGAAAAATAAGTGACTTTTGGGGGGAGGGTCCTAAAGTCTTGCCACTGCAAAAGACCATTAAAAAAAAAACCCAAACCATTGATAAGTGTCCTGGTGATGAAACCCAACTATCTCAGAAGAATCAAAAGGGTAGTATAAAGATGTGTGGAACTTTTTGTGGTAGCAAAGAGCTGGAAACAAGATGAATTCTCATTGAGAAGTAACTGAACACACTGAGGTATATAAATGTCATTTGTTCTAGGATGTTGAACTGTATGGAATGACACCTATGAAGAATTTAGAGCTTCTGGTTGGAGGAGAGAGTTGGGTAATGATAGAAATGCAAAAATGAAAAGTGTCAATAAAAATGTCAATAAAGTTCCAGAGAAAAGTTCAGAAAGGGATAAAATAGCAGTTTGGTTATTATGCAACTGGGTAGTTGAAGCAACTTCCAATTGTCATTGCATTTCTAGTCTCTGGCATGTAGAAGGTATTTGATAAATGTTGATTTTGACAGATGTTACAGATATATTTCTTCACTCTGTAGAAATGTAAGACCTTAATCTCCTCGGGGTTACCCTTTGTAGGCCTAGGTTGAACTCTCAACTCCCTAAATTCCTTTTCCTTCTGGGCCACAGGTCACCCCCATCCCTGTAAAATCAGTTCAGAGTTGTTTTCTGAATCCCACTTCAGCTTACATACCTTGAATTCTACCAACAGAAATTCAGTGTTTGGGATGAAAACAACAGAAAACCCTGGATATGGTATCAAAGAACCTGAGTTTCAACTCCAGGTCCTGCTAAATCCTAAACTCTTAGATGTAGACTGGGAAAAGACCTTGAGTCCAAGCCCCTTATTTTATAGATGAGAGGAAATACGGGCCTCTTGCCACTGCTCCACACTGCCTGTTTAGTGAATGTGATTCAGTCTGATCCCTTCTCTAGGCTTCAGTTTCCTAACCTGTAAAATGAAAGTCCTTCACTCAATCTTTAAGGTCTCTTCTAGATCTTAGTCCCATGGAAAATAATTTTCTGGCTTTGCTTTCAGACACTTCCCCAGCTCCTGGGTGATGAATTTCTCCCACTGTATTCAGCACTTTGATCTAACACTAGAGCACCATGATTTAGCTATTGCCCTCAGCAAGGTTTGATTCTCCTGTGTTGGTCCCCAACTGAGGCTAACTTGTGTCAGAGGACCTGGCTGTGACACCATCTACATGACCTTGAACAAGCCACAACTTCCCTAGGAATCAGTGTTCTCATCTTTAAAATGAGGAGATTGGATGAGATGGCTTCTGATACTCCTTCCAGCTATGGATATATGATCTTATGAAAAGAGGGTCCCAGGGAGGTGGAGCCAAGATGGCAGAGTAAAGGCATGGACTCACTTGAGCTCTTTCCCAAAACCCTCTGAATACCTTTTAAAAAATGACTCTAAACAAATTCTAGAGCAGCAGAACCCATAAAAAGATGGAGTGAAACAAATTTCCAACCCAAGACAACTTGGAAGGTCAGCAAGAAAGGTTTGTTGCACCAGGCTGAGAGAGGAGTGCAGTCCAGCACAGAGTGGGTCCAACAAAGCTGGAGCAGGCCTCGGGGTGACTGAATCACTTACAGAAGTGGCAGTTTCAGGACCGCTTGGTACACAGACACCAGGGACAACTTTGGTCAGCAGGAAGGGTCTATCATGCCAGAGTGGGAGTGGAGCACAGTCCAGTGCAGGCAGCACCAGCACAGCCCTGGCCCCAGCAAACGAGGAGCAGGTCTTGGGAGTGAATGGTTGAATTTGGCAGTGGCAACAGCTGCTTCTGGAGCTCAACCCACCGATGGTCCCTAGAAGTATTTCTGAAAAGAGCTGTACAAAAGCCCTGAAACTTGGAACAGTGCACCCTCTGCCTTGGAAGCAAAGCCCTATTTAACAAACAGTTAAAAGTCAAGTAATAAGCTGAGAAAATGAGCAAACATTGGGGAAAAATCTGACTATAGAAAAAGTTATTATGGTGACAAGAAAAATCGAAACGTACACTCAGAAGAAGACAACAAAGTCAAAACTCCTACACCCAAAATCTCCAAGAAAAATATGAACTGGTCTCAGGCTCTAACGGAAGAGCTCTGACGGGATTTTGAAAATCAAGAGAAGTAGAGGGAAAATTGGGAAGAGAAGTGAGAGTGGTGCAAGAAAACCATGAGAAAAGAGTCAACAGTTGTCTAAAGGAGACCCAAAAAATTACTGAAGAAAATAATATCATAAAAAACAAACGAGACCAAATGGCAAGAGATCTAAAAAAAAAACCCATGATAAGAATGCCTTAAAAAAAGAATTGGCCAAATGGAAAAGTAGATCCAAAAACTCACTGAAGTAAAATTGCTTAAAAATTAGAATGGAGCAGATGAAGACTAATGATTTTATGAGAAACCGAGAAGCATTAAAACTAAAAGAATTAAAAAAAAAAAGACAATATGAAATGTTGGAAAAACAACTGACCTAGAAAATAAATCTAGGAGAGATAATTTTAAAATTATTGAACTTCCTGAAAGCCATGATAAAAAAATGAGCCTAGATACCATCTTTCAAGAAATTATCAAGGAAAACTGTGCTGATATTCTAGAACTAGAGGGTAAAATGGAAATAGAGAAAATCCACTAATCACATCCTGAAAGAGATCCCAAAGTGAAAACTCCCAGGAATATTAAACTCCAGAGTTCCCAGGTCAAGGAGAAAATAGTGGAAGCAGCCAGTAAAAATTCAAGTATTGTGAAGCCACAGTCAGGATAACAAAAGATTTAGTAGCTTCTCCATTAAAGAATCAGAGAGCTTGGAATATGATTTCTAAGAGGGCAAAGGAGCTAAGATTATAAGGAAGTATGACCTACCAGCAAAACTTAGTATAAACCTTCAGGGAGAAAAATGGACATTCAGTGAGATAGAGGACTTTCACGTATTCTTGATAAAAAGACCAGAACTGAATAAAAAATTTGACTTTCAAGCATAGAAAAGTAAACAGGAAAAGGAAATCATGAGGGACTTAATACGATTAAACTGTTTGCTTTCCTACCTGAGAAGATGGCCTTTCTCATTATTAGAGCAGTTAGGAGTACATATATATAGACTGAGACCACAAGTGAGTTGAATATGAAGGGATGATATTTAAAAAATAAGGGGTGAGAGAAGAATTATTGGGAGAAAACGAAAGGAAGAAGTAGAATGGGACAAATTATCTCATATAAAAGAGGCAAGGAAAATCTTTTACAATGAAGGGGAAGAGTGGGGGGGGTGAGGGTGAGTGAGCCTTACTCTCATCAGAATTAGCTCATAGAGAGAATAACATACAAAGGCAATAAGGTATAGAAATCTGTTATATCCTATAAGAAAGTAGAAGGGAAAGGCAATAAGAGAAGGGGGGTGATAAGAGGAAGGGCAGATTGGAGGATGGGGTAGTCAGAAGCAAAACACTTGAGGGACGGGGTGAAACGAGAGATAATAGAATAAATAGAAGTAGAGGAAATACAGTTAACAATAGAAACTGTGTGAAAAAAATTTAAAGCAAGTTTCTCTGATAAAGATCTAACTTTTCTAACGTATAGAGGACTATGCCAATTTTATAAAAATAAGAACCATTCTCCAGTTGATAAATGATTAGAAGATGTAATTAAAGGAAGTAATGAAAACTATACCCATATGAAAATATATCCTAACTCACTAGTGATTACAGAAATACAAATTAAAACAATTCTGAGATACTACCTTATACCTGTTAGATTGGCTAGTAGTACAGAAAAAGTAAATGACAAATGTTGGAAGGGACATGGAAAAAATGAGACATTAATAACCTGTTATTGGAGTTGTGAAATGATTCAACTATTTCTATAAAGCAATTTGGAACTATGTCCAAAGGGCTATAAAACTATGCCTGGTAGGTAGTATTACTTTAGCCTAGCAATACCACTACTAGGTCTATCCCAAAAGAGATAAAAAACAAAAAGGAAAAGGACCCATGTGTACAAAAATATTTACAGCAGATTTTTTCTGGGGGTAAAGAATTAGAAAGAGGGGACACATCAATTGGGGAGTGACTGAACAAGTTGTGGTATATAATTATGATGGAATACTTTTATGCTATAAGAAATGATGTTCAGGATGCTCTCAGAAAAACCTGGACTTACATGAGCTGATAAAAGTGAAAAGCACTGAGTACGAAGTGACAACAATAGTGTAAGATGATCAGCTGTAAATGACTTAACTATTCTTGCAATACAACTATCCTACACAACTCAGAAAAAGTTATAATGAAAAAGGCCATCCATTCCCAGAGAAAGAACTGATGATATCTGAATACAGATTGAAACTTTTTTTACTTTATTTTTTCTTGAGTTTTTTGGTCTGTTTTCTTCCACAACATGATGATTATGGATATGTTTTGCATGACTACACATGTGTAATCTATATTGAATTGTTTGCCTTCTTAATTGGGGATGGGCTAGGGAAGGAAGAAGGGAGAGAATTTTTAACTCAAAAGTTATAAAAACAATCTTCTTAAAATGTAACTGGGGGAAAATTAAATACTAAATAAATACAAAAACAAAGTAAGGTAAAAAAAAATAAAAAGTTTTCTGCAAAAAAAAAAAAAAAAAGAAAGAAAAGAGGACCTAGTCCTTACAGAGTTTACAGTCCAGGATGGGAGATGAGGCACACAAGTAGCCATACCAAGTAGCATGAGTTTAAGCACATAGAGATAGCTGCAAAGTTCTGAGAGGTTAGAGGTGGTGATCACTTTCTGCTTGGGTATGGAAAGGTGAGAAGGCTTCACAAAAGAGAGGGACTTTGTGCTATGTCTTGAAGAATGACAGGAATAGATACCAAGTACCCACCTCCCGTAAACAGTCTAAGGTAGGATGGGGGTTCCTGTCCCCCATTTAATCTATGATATTCTAGGCAAAAAGAGTGCAGGGGACAGGAAATCAGCAATGTGGGGCATTTTGGATAGGCTCCTATATGGTCCTTGTTTCCTGCCAATGAGAGCCCCTGCTTTGTTCTTCCTTCAATCCTGTTACAGGCTCAAGAGGAATCAGCATTTGGGGAGAGGGTCAGTGCCACAAAACGCAGGACACTGAGAACTGTCCTAGTACATGCTATATCTCAGGGCTATCCTGCTTTGAGGAAACCTACTGCCTAAAAATTCACACTTTGAAAATGAATTTGGAGCTGATAACTTGGAAATTTTCATTTCCAAAGAGGACCTCATAGTGACTTCACTAGGGTGGGTATTCATTGAATAAATATGGAAGAGCTTAATATTTGTAAGGTGCTCAGCACAGTGCCTGGTACCTAGCATGAGCTTAATACATGCTTGCCCTCTCCTAATATCTGTTGATGCTTCAGTGTGGAGTTCTTGAAATGGTCTTGCCCCATTTGAAATGGGATCAGGTCTACAGAAATTTTCTTTATGCCATGTATCTTTTGATAGCCCTGCTTTTGCTCCCTGAGGGCCTAAGGGAACCTGAGTACTGTGTGTGGGCAAGGGTGGTGAATGGAGAGTGAACCAGAATTCTGAGCTAGAACACCAGAGATGGGTAATAGGAAACCTGAGGTAATATGAAGTAAACCTAGAGAGGTTGTTGGGAACTAGATTGTAGATGGCTTTCATGTCAAGTGGAGGGTTTTATATTTAGTTTTATGGGTAAGAAGGAGCTTACTAATGCTCTTTTTTTTTTTTTGAGGCAGACTGGGGTTAGTGACCTGCCCAGGGTCACACAACTAGTAAGTGTCTGAGGCTAGATTTAAGGTCCTCCTAATTCCAGGGCCGATACTCCAGCCACTGGGTCACCTAGCTGCCCACTGCTAATGCTTCTTGAGCAAGGGGAAGACATGGTTGGATGGTTGTACCAATTTGGTACCTTTGAAAAGGAGAGACTAGAGGCAGGAATTCCAAATAGGAGGCCATTGCAATGTTCAAACAAAAAGTGATAAGAACATCTGAACTGGGGTAGAAGATGGAAAGAAAGAAATTTTTATTAGGCTCTCACTATGTATCAGACATCGTGCTAAGTACCAATATCTCATTTGATCATCATGGCAACTGTGTAAAGTAAGTGCTATTATTAGTGGCATTTTGTTGTTTCAGTCATGTCCAAGATGACCCTATTTGGGGTTTTCTTGGCAAAGATCCTGGAGCAGTTTGTCATTT
This sequence comes from Potorous gilbertii, assembly GCA_028658325.1. Taxonomy (NCBI): domain Eukaryota; kingdom Metazoa; phylum Chordata; class Mammalia; order Diprotodontia; family Potoroidae; genus Potorous; species Potorous gilbertii. The sequence continues at coordinate 116,537,957 of CM053769.1, forward strand.
GTTTCTCCAACTCATTTTACAGATGAGGAAAGTGAGGCAAACAGGGTTATATGACTAGCTCTGGTCATGGTATATGACTACACAGCTAGTACATGACTAAGATTGTGTTTGCCTTGCTAGGTCTTCCTGACTCTTAAGCCCAGCATTGTATCCACCAACTGTTTTCTCCAGGCTGTGTGAGTAGAGAGATGGAAATGGTTGTCAGGGATACTGTAGAATTACATCTTCCATGTTGATCAACCTACTCAATATTTGGTAATCATGTCACAGCTTTGTACACTATCTCTACAAAAATCTGTCTCTTTCTCTTGGAGCTTTCTCTGAGATGAGGGCTCTTGCATCTCCAAGTCACTCAGGCTCATGATTTTTTCTTTTGGGGGAACAGTGAGGCAGTTGGAGTTGAGTGACTTGCCCAAGGATACACAGCTAGTAAGTGTCAAGTGTGTGAGGCTGAATTTGAACTCAGATCTTTCTGATTCCAGAGCTGATGCTCAATTCACCACTTAGATGCCCCCAGTTTTTCTTTATTGTACAGTTAAAATAAAAGATCTGACTCTGGAAGGAATTCCTGTCCTGAATAAACTTTTTTAGGCTTTGAGCACAAATCTCACCAAGTCACCTCCCTATTCATTCAACTCCATTGTTTCCCTGTGACCTTATGTACGTCCCTTACAATCCCTGGGACTCAGTTTCCTTGTTTGTATAATAGAAGGGTTGGATCTGATGATTTCCAAGCTCCCCTTCCAGTGCTAAGCTGCAAGGAAATCTCTGCAGAAAAGGTTTTTTCCTTCTTTCTTAGACTTCCCTGGCAAGTTAGGGGCTCCTCAAGCAGTGTCCAAGGTTCATAGATTTCCTCCAAACTCATTATTATAGGTTATGTGTCTAATATTAGCCAACATGATGTTTTAGGGTTTACAAAGTGCTTTATATACATTCTCTCATTTAAGCTTCATAGCACCCCTGTGAGGTAGGGGCAATCACAGCTGTAATTAGCTTCGTATTGTAGATTAAGTGACTTGCTCAGGGTCACACAGCTAGTACTCATCCTATCTCTACTGTACAGGAGGGCACAATTCTATTGTAACTGCTGTTTGCTATTGCTTCCTTGTTCCTTTTAGAACAGTCCATAATCACATCCATTTCACTTATGGTTCCTGCCCTAGTTCAATCTTTTCTGTAATCTGTGTAAAAACAGAATTTTGCCCTGTAGGTCTGAGAGCTGGGACCCCTGTTCTTTAATCCCAGCTCAGCCACCAATGACTTGTGTGACCATTTCACATCTCAGGTCTTCACTTTGCCCTATTTATAAAACAAATACATTAGACTAGGCCAGTGGTATGGTAGTAAATGCTTAACAACTAGCTTTTTGGAAGTAAACCCACACATGTGCCATGTGACACACTTTTAAGTTTGATTTGCATTACCAACATTTTCTCTATCACTTTCTTAAGACAGGACAGTCAACAAAACAATAGTCACACCATGCTTTTCCCCTGTGATTTCCAGAATGTAAATGCTCACACTTAGAATTTTACGAACCGGCCTTCTATGAGCTGGTGTGAGCTGGCTCCAGTACAACCCTGGATAGAAGACTTCCCAGTCCCAGGATTCCAAGAGTAGGAGATGGGCATATTCTGCCATTTGGGGCCCAATCCCTGCACATTCACAGCACTATCCTTACTGTAACCCCAACACAAAGTTCATTATTCTTGCAATTCTCAAAATAAATAGAGAGAAACACTTTCCTAGACCCATCTATTCCCCACCCCTTGCCCCACCAAAAAGAGGAAAGAAGGATGAAATAGAAGGGGGAAACAATTGCTAATTTATACAGGGGAATATCTCAGTTAGTCTGGTAGTAGACACCAACATGTTCATTGCTGCTGCACGTCCATCAACTGGGTTAAACGTATCTCCCGGATGGGTCAGACTTTCCTCCTGGTCTGATCAGGGGCCTGCAGAGTGAGAGGAAAGAGACAATTATCATTAATAACATTTCACATTCAATATGGTAATTGACAGCAAGTGCCACACAATCACGTCCCTTGAGCCAACAGTCCTGCTAATCAATACTATACCCAAAAGAAGACCCACTTATATGAAGATGCAGCATTTTATTTCCTATGAGCAAAGACCTGGAAACAACTTATGTGTCAGATTGAGGAGGAGTTGAGAAAGTAATGAGTTAGCATTTAAGATTTGCAAACCACTTTACAAATATTATCTCACTAGAGCATCGCCACCACTTTGGGAGGTAGATTCTGTGAGAGGTGATGTGGCTTGTCCAGGATCACACAATTAAGTATCTGAGGTTGGATTTGAACTTGGGTCTTCCTGACTGCAGGCCCAGTGCTCTGTACTGTGGTGCCACCTAGCTGCCAAAGACTTAACAGGATTCAAAGACCTCTGGGGAGACATGCCTGAAATGATCTTGGTTTTGAGACTTCAGTGACCATCTAGTCTAATCCCTTCATTTCTCAAATGGGAAACTAAAGCCAGAGAAATGACATGACTTGCCCAAGGTCACATAGGTATCAGCAAGTAGTGGAGTCAGGATTTGAATTCAGGTTCTCTGATTTCATCCATGGTTCCAAACTACATTCTGAAACAGACTTAAGAAATCAGAACCAGAACAATGTAAAAACTGACAAAAACTATATTTTAAACAAAATTATAGCAGAAAAAATCCCTAAAAACACACAGCAGAAAATGAGTTGAGAGAGGGGGATATTTTGGGCATTATATGGTTAAAAGTAAGCTAATCATAAACAATGGAATTTAGTCTCATGTACCATAATTTTCTTATTTTCATTTGCTCATTTGAATATTTTCATTGACGGTTACTAAATTCCCTGTACCTTTCTGGATCAAAGTATCACCCCCTGGCCACCACTCCCCTATGTATATTAGCTCCCCCATTAGAATATAAACTTCCTGAGGACCATGGCTGGCAGATTGCCTTCCTATTTGTACTCTCAGCATCATATCAAGGATTGGCACTTGGTAAACACCAAAATGCTTTCTTATTTACTCATTTAAATTTAGAATAAATAAAAACAACACCTATTTCTATTTTATTTTACATATGTTTTCACAATCTGGTGAGATAGGTGATTTCAGATTTATCTTCCCCATCTCTTCCTGTATTCTGCAGATGAGGAAACTAACGCTTACAAAGGTGACTTGTGCATTGGGGTCACCCAAGTTAGCAAGGGGCAAAGTTGAGATTCAGACGTAGATCATCAGCTGGCTCATTAAATACTCAAAACCTACTAGTGGGGCCATCAGGGCTCCAGCTCCTCATCATGCACTAGGGCACATCCCCTGTGTGGGCATACCACCCACAGAGCCTTTTAAGGGGGGATTATGTTGACCTCCCTCCTACATCCTTGAGGTTCTGCTGACTTGTGTAGGGGGGAAGTACTGAAGTGGGTAAGCTGTAAGAGGGGATGCTTGGGCTGTCTTCACTTCCGGGAGGCTCTGGTGAGACAAAGCCTCTCCTCTAGGCCTTCCAGCTCCGAAGTCCATGGGATCCTAGCTCTGGAGCCAGAAGAGACTTTGGAGGACATCGAATCCAACCATTTCATCTTACAGAGGGTGAAAGTGAAGCACAGAGATGGGAAGGACTTGAGCAGGGGTGTCACACAGGCAATAAGTAGCAGAGGTCAGTCTACGTGAAGAGCTAGGATTCTGGACCAGGTCTTCTGACTCCAAATCCTGTATTTTTTCCACCACAAAAGTACCTGCTGTTAAAATGTGTGTCACCTGGGAGGGGTATTTATGCTTTTTAATATATTAGTATATTTGATCAGTTTCAGATCATAAGCTCATAGATTTAGAGCTGGTAGGGACCTAAGGCCATCTAATTCACTAGAGAAGAGGAAACTAAAGTTGAAAAAAGACCTGCCTGGGCTCACACAGGTAGCATGTCATAGCCAACATTTGAATACAGATCTTCCTGCCTCCAAGTCCAGCATTCTACCCACTGGACCTGTTATCACCTTGGAAACTCACAAGTGTTTCCTCATCTCAGTCCATAGGACAAAAGACGGGTAAGTGGATGAAAAGGCAGAGAGAGATGAGAGGGGTAAAGAGCACAGAGTAAAAGTCAGAGAGGATGGGCCTGGGTGGGCTTAGAGTAGTTTACCAAAGAATGACTGAGAGGTTTGTGGGGGAGGTAGAGGCAGAATGCGGTGGGGATACAAGTACAGGAGGATGTGGGGACACTAGAGACAACTTATACTATGTTTTTGTGGTTTTGCCTTGGGCAGGCCCAGTTTGTTCTAAGTCACAAGTAGGCCACCTCTTTTGCCTTGAATTCCCCAAATGGGGTGTAAAGAGTAGACATGTTTCCTCCATTCCATTTTTGTCCCCTCTATAAGACCTAAGGTCCATCAGGAAAGAGAGAGAAGCAAAAATGAAAAGGAAGGGGAGAAAAAGAAAATGATGATAGAAAGGAGGAGAAATAGTAAAAATGTAGAGATAAGGGAAAACAAGGCAGGAAATAATAGGGGACCCCCATATTGCCTCAAGAGTTCAAGGTCAACAGTCCTTTTAATTAATTTCCTTCATTCAGTGGATGGAGTGCTGAGTTGGGGGAAGAGCAGGATGGATAGTGAGCAGGTAAGATAGGTAAGGCCAATGCCAGGTGTGGTTGAATTATATTCATTCTGACCCATAACCCAAGCTTGGTGAAAACCCCGCTTAAAACAATGCTTCCACAGGAAGCCAGCACAGATCAGAGGGAGAAAGGGGCAGGTTAGGTTTGGGGTGAGGGAGTAGGATGAGAAGAGGACCTAGTGGGTAAAGCAAACCCACCCTGAGCATTTACTGCCTTTAATCAGGTAGGCAGATGCTCAAGCCTGGAAACTTGTTTTCTGTCTAAAATCGAAACTCCATCTGGCCTCTGACATTGGAGGAACCAGTCTCAAGATACAAGAAAGATACAGAGGAAAAGAACAGACCTCATTTTGTAGAGAAAGTACTCTCATCCCTAGCATCATCTACCTATATATGGGCCATTACAACATAATACACAGTCCAAGAGGAAATATTTTAGCACATCCAACAAACTCTGTAAAGAGCACTTAAGAGATTGGGATTCAGGTACTGATTGATCACTAACTTGATGTGACCTTGAGTAAGCTAATTCCCGTTTCCTCATCTATGAAATGACTAGATCGGTCTTGATGATCTCCAGGTTCTTGACTGTGAATCCATGATCATATGATGCCACACATAGAAACTCTGCCCTTCCTGTGGTCTGAGTTGTGTGGCAGGAACAGTTTCAAAATGTTTTGACCTGGAGATCAATTGGCCATCTTATAACTCACCACAACAAGAAAAACAACCAACAGAGAACGAGGGGTAAGGGAAATGGTGGTGTTGATGTTAATGATAAGAGAGAGTCCTTCTCTTTATCTAACATCAGAGAAGAAAAAAGAATTTCCTGCCTGAAATATAGGGAAACAGCAAACACTGGCAAGATATACTGAGAAGGGAGAAAAACCTAAAGTGAGAACCCCTCAGACCACTCAGTTTTGTTGTGGCTTGTCCTTTGTCCTTGAAGAGGACCAGTGTCATCAGGAAGGTGAGGTCTTGACTTGCAAGTGTATTGAAACTAAATGGAGTAGAGCTGTGCAAAATCAGCAGCCTTATTCTCCTGAGCCATCGGGAGTCCAGATGACTGGCAATGGCCCCAGATGCAGGAGACCTTGGCCTTTTTAAACTAAGGTCTTTGCCGGGTCTGCATTTGTCTAAGGTAACACCCATTACGTTACTAAAGGCTAGGTAAGAACTGAGGCGAAAACTGACTTATTTTGTCTTCACAAAAGAATCAATCTGGGAGGGAAAGACCTTCCAGCTGCATTGAATTAAAATAAATAAGACCTAAATGAGCAAAAAGTTGGGGGCTGTTCTTCTATGATATTATAGTATTCAATAAATTTTATAGGTAATTAAAGAATGGCAAAAAATGTACTAAACCATGAAATTCTGTAGTACCAAATGTCTCAAACAACAAAATTCAGAATTGAAAAAAAGTACAGAACTGTAAGGAGAAATAGATAAAAGTGCAGTTGTAGTCGGAGATTTCACCACTCTCCTCTCAAAACATGACAAAGCAAGTAGACAAAGGATTGAAAAAAGAAGTGGAGAGTTTGAAGGTTTCATTAAATACAGTAAAATTAATTAATGTATTTAAGGAGAAGTATTCTTTCCAAATGTATGTGGACCAGTCACAGGAATTGATTGTATACTGGAATACACACAGTTATACTTCAGGTCGCAAAAAGGCAGAGATTTTGCATACTATATTCTCATAAAACAAAATTAGAAAACACAAACATAATTTAGAATTTCCTGACCTCATGGAAATTTTTTTAAAAAGGCAACTAGATTGCTAAGATTAACACTAGAATCAGAGAGGAAATCTATAATACAACATATAATATTTGAAAACAAATAAAAATATAAAAGAAATGTTGTTAAGTCATGTCTGACTCTTCATGACCCTTTGGGGTTTTCTTGACAAAGACACTGGAGTAGTTTGCCATTTCCTTCTCCAGATCATTTTACAAATGAGAAAATCTTGGCAAGTAGGATTGTTACTTCCCCAGGGTCACAGTGTAAGTGTCTGAGACCAGATTTAAACTCAGGCCTTTCTGACTCTAGGCCCAACACTCTATCCATGGCACTACCTAGCTGCCCCTCCCCACCATAAAAATACAATATATCAAAACTTAAATGATAAGGAAAAAGTAGAACTTAAAAGAGAAATGTGTGACACCCAGTGCCTACATTAGGAACAAGGAAAGGAAGGAAATGAATTCTCTGCTTGAAGAACTCAGAAAGAAAACAGATCATATTTCATATTTATATAGCACTTTATGCTTTAAAATGCTTTTCTCCAAATAACCTTTGTTGGGTAGATATTAGCCTCATTTTAAGGCTGAAGAAACTGAGACTTATAACCACAAGGCCAACAAGTGACAGAGCCCAAACTCGAACCCAGGACTTCTAACAACCTATCCTGAACTCAGGCCTAAAGAAAGGACGAAAAGGAAATTTCAAGAAGAAACCCAAAGTTGAAAAAGAAAACTAGATCTTGTTTTGAAGAAACAAGCAGAATGGATGAAACATTAGTCAAGCAATCAAAAGAAAGAAAGAAAAGCAAATTAATAAAATGAGAAATGAGAAAATAATGCTAACATTTATCTAACACTTTAAAAAGTGCAAAGTACTTTACATCTATTATCCCGTTTAAGCCTCACTTAATGGAAGGAGGTACCATAATCTCCATTTTGCAGATGAGTACACTGAGGGCTAGGGTGGTAAAGAGCTGCAGATACAGAACAAGTGTCAAAAGTGGGATTTGAACTAAGCAAGTCCACCATCTCTTTTTTTGTTTTTTATATTATCGTGATTCTCTATCAACTAACACAAAAGAAATGTTTAAAAAAAATTTTAGGAAATATTTCCTGTTTTGGGAAAGAAATATCACATTTTTACTTATAAATGTAATAATCAAGGGGAAATAGACAAGTCTACAAAAAATCTACAAAAGTCTACAAAAACCTACAAAATCTACAAAAGCATAAATGTCCTGAATAGAAGCAACAAATAAGAGAATATGACCAGCTCGATAGAGAAGGTTATCAAGAATGCCAAAAAGAAAATTTTGGGGGGAAAAGGGTATTTGACTTAGACAAGAACCGATTCTCTTGCTGGAGAATTTTCCTAAAATTTCAAAGAATAGTCAGATTGGTTAATTGTAGAGAACTGGACATGGAGCCAGAAAGACTTTGATTCAAATCCTCAAACATTTACTAGGTATTCTGTCTTGGACAAGCCACTAAAACTCTTAACCTTGATTTCTTGTAAAACATGAATAATGATAACATCTTCCTTAATGGGTAATAAGGATTAAATCAGCCTCTTTAGTCTCTCTTTGTAAACCTGCAAGGGCCACAGAAATGCCAGTGAAGAAGTGGCTTCAAATAATATATGGTTTTCTTCCAAGAACCCGACAAAGATAACACCAAAAAAGAAAATTTTCGATTGATCTCACTTATGAACTCAGATGAAAAAAGAATCTTAAATGAAATCTTAGCAAACAAGACACACCTCCACGCAGAGCTCTAACTAGCAATTTTTGAAACTTGAGCAAGCAACCTGAACACTGATAAAACATACTTTCAAATCAACTTTGAAAGACAGATTCAAAAGGGTGGGAAGAAAAACTCTAGGAAGACTGGGGTCTTCACTTTACTTGGAGCATGACCAAACAAGATGGAGAGAGGAAAAGGTCTGTTATTTCCATTTTTACCTAAAACGGTTACAATCTAAAACTTTTATCTAGTGATGCTAGTGTCTTCTAAATTTCAATACTCTAGGCAAAGCCCATCATGACTCCATTCTAGTATGGTTATGCTACTTAATATTTAATTAGTTAACAAGCATTTTATTAAGTGCTTACTATGTGTCAGGCATAGAGCTAACCTCTAATTCAAATCTAATCTCTCACACAAATACAAATAATTAAAAAAAATTTTTTTTAAATGACTAGAACTAAGTAATGAGTTGAGCAAAGGGGCTATGTAAGTCTGCCTCTTGCCTCCCCACAAGCATTTCTATATAGTACTGTCACATAGGTAGAAAAGGTGAAAATCACTCATGGTAACACCATGACCTAGAAATAGTGGAAGATTAATTTAACTCTGAAGACCAAGTTACGAAAAGAAAGCTATGAAACCGTAATGGAAGAAACGAAATGAGAGACAGTGGTTCTCAAACTTTTTTGGTCTCTGGAACCCTTTACAGTTCTTAATAAATATTGAGGACTCCTCCCCCAAAGGGCTTTTGTTTATGTGGGATATATCTTACTGATATTTATCATAGTAGAAGTTAAAATGTCAACATTATTGGAAAGATAGTTTTTGTCTCAAAGACCCCTTGAAACTGTCTTGGGGACACCTAAGTGGTTCCTGAATCTCACTTTGAGAATTGGTAGTGTAGCAGGTAGAGTATTGGATTTGGGATCAAGCACTTACCAGCTGTTTTACTCTGGACACATCATTTAACCTCTTTGAGGTTCAGTTTTCTTATCTGAAAAATGAAGGGATTGGACTCACGAACCTGTAAGGTCCTTTGTAGCTCTAGGGGAAAATAATTTAATTGAAAGATATGTCTTGTGCCTAGATGGGAACATCAAGTATAGGAGAGATGTCAAATGTCCTCATCGTCATCCAGGTCACTCTGAGATTTATGGCTTGTAGACTGAATTATGTCAGTCCCACGTGGACCAAGGACTACTTGGAAACAAATGGAAAGTCATGAGACTTCCCCTGCCATTGTATGGTACAACGTAGTTAATATCAGCCGACTTGTTTTCTAATCCTGACTCTGCCCCCTTCCTACTCTAACATCAGTGTTCTCACTCTTACCCTTACCTCTTAGAATCCTTCAAATACTTGAGATTCAGCTTAAATGCCACTTTCTGTAAGAAACATTTACTAGTCCTCCCAGTTTCTAGAGGTATCTAAAGATGTCTTTCATCCTCCCTAATTTGCATATACTTAAATTATTTATCTTCCTATTAGAATATAAGCTTCTTGAGGACAAAGATTGTTTCTGACTTTCTTTATATACCTATCACTTACCACAGTGCCTAACCTTTAGTAAGCACTTAATAAATTCCTGTATATTGATAGATAGTGGTTTCCCATCGCACCTAATGCTTTTGGATTTAGCTATATACTTCTTATAATACTAAGAAATTGCTAGGGAAGCTCAGTGACAGAGTCGATAGAGTAATGACTGTGGAGTCAGGAGGATCTGAGTTCAAATCCAGCCTTAGACATTTACCAGCTGTATGACCCTGGGCAAGTCACTTAAGCCCTACTGCCTTACAAAAACAAGAAAAGAAATTGCCCTTTCCCCATCTCTGCCTATGCTTTGAAGGTTTGGTGATTAAATATTTATGCTTTGTCAAAAGTTTTTTCTATTTCTATTGATATGATCTTGTGGTTTTGTTTTTATTATGTTAATCATTTCCTAATGTTATTCTGTTATTGTGTCCCTGGTATAAATGTAATTTAATCATCATTAATTATTTTTTAGATTTATTACTGTAGTCTTTTTGCTGGGATTTTCCTTCCCTAGTTTAGATGTTAAAACCATACTTGCCCAATAAAAGGAATATGGAGAGTGTTTGCTTCCTCAATTTTTGAGAATATAATTTGCATAGCCGATGTGTTAACAGCTTTTTAAACGTTTGATAGAATTTTTCTGTAAATCCCTCTGATCATCATTCTTTTCCTCTATAGTTAGTTCCTTATTTCTTTTATGATCTATTTTTCAGGTTCTATTAACTTATATATTTTATAGGTAATCCTCTGTTTCTTTTAAATTCTCAATATTTCTGGCATTCAATTGTATAGAATTGATTCTGATAATACTTATTTCTTCTATTTATTGTGATTTTTTCTCAGTTCATTTTGAATTTTCATAATTTGCTTTTCTTCCCTTTTTGAAAATTAGCTGACTAAAAGGTTTATCAACTGTTAGTCTTTTTGAAGAAGAGACCTTTAGTTTTATGAATTCTGTAGTCTTTACTTTCCATTTTTCTCTATTTCTCCTCTAATGTTAAACTTGTTCTCTGTGTCCATTTTTTATTTATTTTCTCATTTTAACATTACATCTTTTGATCAATAAAACTTTCCTTTTCTATTTTGTTAATGTATGTTTTCAGGGATGTAACTTTTATTGTAAGGTCAGATTTAGCTGCATCTCAGAAATTTTGATATAGTTTCATTTTTATAATTTTCTTTCACATTATTATTGTTTCTATGATTTGTTTTATTAGTTTTGCATGTTTAGATTCTATTAACTACATAAGTATTATTTTTATTGTGACGTTATTTGTAAACAATATGTTTCATATTTCTGCTTTTCCACATTTAATTACAATTTTGTTCTAGTCTCTGTGCCATAGTGCATGGCCTACCTGGAGTTTTTTTGTTTTTTTTTTTTGCAAAAATGTCGTGCAGTGCTGAGAAATATGCAAATTCTTTAATGTTCCCATTTGGAAAATGCCACCAAAATGTCTTCAGTTTCATAGTTTCCTTTTTGTTTATCATTCTGTCATATTCATTCAGATCTGTGAGGGGAATATTAACATCTTCTATGATTATTGTGTTACTCTCTATGTCTTTTTGCAATTCAATTAACTCTTCCTTAACAAATTTAAAGCTATGTCATTTGGTGCTTATATATTTAATGTTGATATTGGTTCATTGTCTATGGTTCCTTTAAGTTTAGTGTAGTTTCCCTGTTTATTTATTCTGATAATAGCATATGAATAGGAACTGGGTCCTTGATTTCATGGCAAAGGAAATGCCTTACTGAGGAAATTCCATCTACTAAGACAGGTTGGCACTTTCTCTTCAACTTGTAGCTTTAAAGAGTTGCCTAGAATACTAAGGGATTCATTGACTTACCTAGGAAAATATAGTATTTATCAGAGATAGGACCTGAACTCAGCTCTTCTTGGCTTGAAGGCTGGGATGTCTTTTGACCACACTAGGCTCCTTTCAATATGCATTTTTCTTTTTACTTTGTCCAATAGCATGATTGCAAGTCCCGTTTGTTTGTTTGTTTGTTTAGTTCACTACATGTGTAGTAAATTTTGTTCCAGTTACTTACTTTCAGATATTAATTTTTAGATGTGTTCTTTTTAAGTTGTGATTTCAAGTCAGGAAGACTTGGGTTTGAATACTTCATTACTACCAGCTATAGGACACTAGGCAAGTCACATATCTCTGGACCTCAGTTTCCTGATCTATAAAATGAATAGAATACTAGAACCCACATCACAGGTTGCTATAAGGATTAAATTAGATAATGTACATTAAGTGCTTTGAAAAATCTTAAAGTATTCTCTATCTGTATCAGCTGTTTTAAATGTCAAGTCAGCTAACTTCACAACCTTGAACATTCTTTTAGCTGTTCCCAGTCCCTGTCAAGATACTTTTGCCCAGTACTTAGGAAAATGGAGAAATAGCTCCTGGTTCATGACTTGTGAAGTGTAAATTCAAGAAAGAACCTTTTGTTTCACTCACAAACACCCAGGGAGTGGGTTGTGGTGGTGGTGGGTGGCACAGAGTAGGAATCAGTTGACCTCATTCTCAGCACTCTTCCTCTCCTCCAGCAACATGAGTGCTGGAAGATAGCCAATCATAAGCGCCTGCCTGCCTCTTCTCCTGACCCCCCAAAGTTCTCTGTATTTTCTTCTCCTTAAAGGAGGGACTAAGGAATTAAGACACTAATGTGGCTGGCTTCATTCTCTTGTGAAAAGCCCAAGGATTGTTGTTTGAGTTCAGCCATTTTTTCAGGCAGGAAAGCCCCTAGCAGTGGGGTTCAATGGGAGCAATCTCTCTCTGCAGTCCAAGAACCCAAGGCTCAAATCCCACCTCTGGCCCTTTCTCCCAATGTGACCTGCCCAAGGTTATATTTTACTTCCTGGGGCCTCAGTTTCCCCATCTGTAAAATGAATCTCAGTGAAGATATTAACCCATGATGGAAGGTAGGGTACCTATAAAGCTAATGAAGTCAAATAGGGTATCAGCACTGAAATTAAAGGTATTGATTTCATCCCAATAATTACTACTAAATTAGAAATTCACTGATCAATCTTCCTTGGGGTTGAAGGGAACAATAGAACTGTGTGTGTACTTACTTCAGGGGTATGGGAGGGTTTGGGGAAGTGGAGAGAGAGAGAGAGAGAGAGAGAGAGAGAGAGAGAGAGAGAGAGAGAGAGAGAGAGAGATGAGCAGAGAGAGAACATAATGAGTCCCTCTTCTTTTGAGAAGATCCTATGTTTCATAATAGCTACTAGCATTTCATTTATTTATTCTCCCTTTAAGGTTTGCAAAGTGCTTTACAAATATTTTCTCATTTGGTCTTCTTAACGATCCTCATAGGCATCATAACAAGAGCCATTTTTTCTATTTTACAGATGAGGAAACTAAGGCAGGCATAGTTTAAGACACTTGTTCAGCAACTCACAGCGAGTAGGTGCCTGAAGCTGGATTTGAAATTAGGTATATACTGGCTCCCAGTCTAGCTCTCTGTGCACTGTGCTCCTTGGCTGCCATTAGAACTGGAAAAGGCCACCCCTTCAATCTCCCTCATTTTACAAATGAGGAAATGGAAGTCTAGAGACATGGGATCTGGTAAGTGAGGGAATTTGAACTCATCTTCCTGACTTCCAGTCTAGAACTCTGTCCCTTATCCAGGGGGCATGTGGCCCTCTAGGTCCTCAAAAATGGTCCCTTGACTGAATTCAAATTGAATAGAAGAAATACTTCAAAGTATAAAGGGTCACACTTGAGTACCAGAGGGCCACATGTGATTTCAAGGCTGCACATTCCCCACCCCTGCCACCAAGCTGCCTCTCATGACTGCTCTACATTTGGGTCATCTACCAATGGGTTAAAAATGGAAGAAAGCAAACTTTCCAATCGCCCACATGCACGAAAATAGTCATAGGCTCAACTGGCCCACAAGTTCTTTTTCCAGTTGGCAGTCCTCCAAAGCTTTGAGGGCAGGGCAAGGGTACATCAATTATGTGCCCCAAGAAGGAAGATACAGAATAGAGATCATTCTCTGTATAGTTTAAGCTAACATTGCAATGCCTCACATTTAAGCATGCTATATCCTTAAATCTGTTGCACTGGAGAGAACTTTTTTATTCTTCCTGAAATGGTAGTGGTGGTTTTTCTCAGACTCCCTATGAGACATCTTTACTGCGTTATTTCCTTGGGATATATTTTCAAGATTGTGATTTTTAGAGGCCCCCAAAGCCAGGCACCACTCTATGCATTTTGGCCATAAGTATTCTTTAAGAAAATAAACAAATCAGACAAATCAAGTGCTCGTAGTGTTATGCCCCTCTCTCCTCCATTATCCTGTATTTATTTGTATGCATTTAGATAGGTACATACTGTCTCCCTAATAGGGACTGTTTCATGTTTGTATTTTTGAATCCCCACAGTGCCTGATATCCAGTAGGTGCTTAATAAATACTTGTTCCTCCATTGATGCTGTCAGACTGTTCATTCACAGCTAGGTTTGCTGAACTGTTTTTTTCCCTCTCTCTTTTTTATGACCAAAAATGACTTGCTGGGGAAAAGAGAGGGGAGGGATACATGATATAAAATCGAAAGACAGCAATAAAATACTCATTCTTCTTTCTTGTGGTTCATCTCATTGCTTCTAATTCTTTTTTTTACAACATGACTAATGTGAAAATATGTTTAATATGAATGTATGTGTAGAGTCTATATCAAATTGCATTCCATCTTAGGGAGGGGTGAAAGAAGGGAGTGGGAGGTAATTTAAAACTCAAAAGCTTGTGGAACTGAATGTTGGAAACTAAAAATAAATGGATTAATTTTTAAAAAATCCCAGTTCAAGGCATTTTGACTGTTCAAATAGGTTATCAGAGCAGAAGATCTAGGAGTCCATGGAAACTGATCTTGTATGTCTATGCAATATGGCACAATGGAAGGGAATGATTCTGGAGTCAGAGGGGCCGGGTTCATATCTTGCTTCTGATGCTTACTATCTACATTACCTTGCCCTCTCACTTCTCTGGGCCTCAGTTACCTTTTCTGTAAAAAAGAGGGTTGGACTTAATGGTCTCTTAGGTCCCTTCCAGCTGTCGATCTATCTATGACTCAATGGGGCCACCTTGAGAAACACACATACACAAACATGGGAGAATTTCTGGATTACAGAGGTTGGGTCAGGAAAGAGGCAAACATCCCATTCATACTCCCCTCCCTAAAACTTTCATTTCCCATTCAATTCTGTTCTCAAGATTGGACATCACCAGTCCTTGAAAGTTTGTTCCCATCCCCAGAGCCACTGGTTTCTCACTCTGGGACCTTTCACTGCTGCATTTAGCATTTATTAAATACTTGAAGGATCTGTTATTGTGTCCCAGGAAGAACTTGACCCTCAGAGTTCCCAGTTCCACACCCAGTACACCACACTGCCTCCATCAAACATTTAGAGAATAATTATCAGTAATTCTAGTTACAGCAATGTCACCCAAAGGAACGATGGAGGACTTACCTCGGACATTGGCAGACTCGTTTCCGTGACCCTTTGAAAAATAAATTCAGAGAATTAAAGAAAACAACAGAAACAACAGATAAGAAACATCATATCTATCTTTCACAGGACTTGGGAGCAGGGTATATATTTTGTCTTTCTTTGTATCTCCAGAGCTTAGCACAATGCCAGGTACATAGCAGGTACTTTGATCCTGATCAACTAACTGATCACTTGAAAGTTTCCTGCAGCAAGAACAGGGCAGCATACTCTCTTGTCTGTCTGTATGCCTGTCTTTCCAGGTAGATCACATGTTACTCCCTCACCCATTTCACACTCCAGCCAGACTGGTCCAGTTGCTCATTCCCTCGGGGTTACTCAATCTCCTGGCCTTGCCCAGGCTGTCTGCCATTCCTGAAATAGCCTTTCTGCTCCTCCCTAATTCTTGGAATCTTTCGTTCCCTTTAAGGCTCTGTTCAAGGGTCACCTTCAAGGACCTTTTTCTGATTCCTCCTGTCGCTGGTGCCTGATTCCACTCCAATCACTGCATTTATACAGTGAGCATCCTATCTCTCTGCCAGTGGTCCTTGAGGGTAGAGGTTCTTGTTTCTGTTTCCCCCGGACCTGGCACAAAGGGATAGGAATGAAATCTATTTCACTCACCACCCAGGGAAGGAAAATCCCTCTCCCAGTGCAGATCTCTGAAGCCTAGTCTCAGAGTTGCCTGCAGGCACCGAGAGTTTAAGTGATTTGGCTAGGATAGGCCAGAATATGAACCCACAAGTTCCTGGCTCCAAGGCTAGGAGCTCAATCTGCATTTTAATATGGCAGATTGATTGCGGGCCCTGCTTGGCTAGGTCATCTCTAAACTGTTGATTTTTAGGGCTTCAGGAAGGTTACAAGTCCAAATAAAGTCTTCCCTTCCAATACCAGTCCTGGGGCTTTCCATAGCTGAGCTCTAGGCAAGGGGGTGTGTTAGTAAGAGCCCTGTTTGGGGGATCAAAAGACATGGGTTTAACTGTCGGCTCCCACTAGCTGCTTAACATTGGGGAAGAACACTCTACGACACAGTGGGGAGCATTATGGACCCAAAGGAACTGTTTGGGGATGGAGTGAGGGAATCATAGCTACCCTTCTGGAGTTCTGGGGACCAAGCAGTTGCTCTGCAAGGAGGAAATGTGTACTGGGGGTGGATGGATAGGTATGAAAGGAAGGGTTGCTTCTTACTCTGGCAGATGGTAATGGTAGTGATCAGGGCCAGAAGCAAGATAACACAGACGCCAGCGAGGGGCACCCAGATGTACAGGTCACAGGAGAAATCCAGTCCCTTCTTTCCTGTATACACAAAACAGAGGGAAACTCAATGAGGCATGGCAGATCCTGGTCTTCCTAACCATATCAGGAAGCTGGGTGTCAGCAGAGGATTTGGGAGAGCACCACCAGAATGAAGACGAAATCCAAGAGACCAAATAGGAATTCCCTCTGAGTTGTAGGGACCCAGGGTCAGTCCCCAGCCTGCCTGACTCTCTGGGAATCCTGTCAGTTAATTCTGTCTTATCACATCTTATCAGGCCAAAGATGTCCTCTCTAGAATTTAGAAAAGGACTGGTAAGTCCTTCTTAAGGAACTCTTCCTCAGTAGTGGTGGAACGAGGCAGGACACAGTTCTCACTTCCCAGTGTGAGTGTCCTTGTTTCTGTAGACCCTCCAATGCTTACATAATAAAGTCCTGACAGTCAAACCCTTCCCTCCTCATGTTGTATTCTCCCCTCTGTGGGTCTTTATAGGCCATCTCCACCAAGGCTGGAACAGAAGCCTCCACATTTCCTGCCTTCATCTGTTGAAATTTCTTTTCCTTCCAAGCTAACTCAGACACAATCTCCTCCAAGGAGCCTCCCTACTGGTCTCTCCCCATGCTCCACACTCTGAAGTGATTTAGTCACCCCACCCTCTAATATGCAGAGCCCCTCTAAGAGTGGACTGATCTCACTCTGACTTGTATCATAACTGTGATAAAAAGTGCATCTAACCCTTCTCTTCCCTCATTCAAAAATAGATTATAAGCTTCTTTAGAGCTGAGGCTGCATAGCAGCAATGTGTTAACCTTTACTGCCTAATGTGGTACTTTGCACATAGTAAGAACTTAATAAAACATTTGTTGAAATCCCCATGCCCTTCATTTGCGAATGTCTTTTGCCTCCTGCTAGGGCACCACTGAGCATTCTGAGAAGGGGAATAGAAGATAGGAAAGGGTAAGCAGGTAGAGGTGGGGATGTATGTGGTGGTTGAAGTCCAAGTTTTTGGTCCAGGGTCTCCAACTATAGTGCTAGGTTGGCATCACCCTCCAAATGCAATGAGAGATGTCAGGGTTAGACTGGAACTCCCTTGACTAAGAAGTTGGGAGAAGACAGAAGGTTAGAGTTATTTCTTCACCTTGTTTCTTGACGGTGAGCTTGCAGTTTTCAGAAGTGTGGGTGGAAGAGCGGGTGGTGGCTAGGAGAATGGTGGTCTTGGGTTTGGGTACAGGGGTGGTGGTAGCCTTTACTGGATGGAGACAAAAAGGAGGAGAGTGAGTCAAGTTGATCTGTATAGCTCCCCCGCCTCTTAATCTTTCCTCATCCTTTAAAAGTACAAATCATTCTCTCTCTGATCTTTATCCCCAGGCAAGAAATGCTCTCCCTCTATTCTCAGCTGAATGCAGAGATATAGGGCAATGGGCACCTATTATCCTTCTGCAGAGTCAGACAGTCCCAAGTTCTGCTCAGGGGTCCTTCTCTAACACTCTCCCCAGGCTGGGAGCAAAGGAAACATTAGCACAATTCCATCAGTCAATGAAGGACATTTCTGCCAGCACCCATGCACTCAGCACCATTCATAAGACAAGAAAAGAAATGGAGTCAATTGCAGTTTTCAGTTGACAGGTTAGCACTATCTAGGGATGGAGCAGGACCTTTGTGTTTCTATAGGTATAGAGGTTGATTTTTTGATCTTTTTGCTGTGAATGACTCATCCATATATCTGTCCTTATCTATATTATATATGTGTGTGTGTATGTGTGTGTGTGTGTGTGTGTGTGTGTGTGTGTGTGTGTGTGCGCGTGTGTCTATTCTTGTGGGTTTAAAGACCCCGGGCAGAATAGCATGCTCAGGGAGCAAAGACCAAGAGATCATTGGATGAATTTTAGGTCAATAGTCTTGGGTTCTAATCTGGATCCTGCTCTGAGCAAGGTGTTGGACCTCTCTGGGCCTCAGTCTTCCTCTCTGAAGCACTCTCTGAGAGTGGAGAGAATGGAAAAACCAGTTGGGGCTTGGAGCCAGAAGCCCTGGGGTTTAGTCCTGTTCCTATCTAACTCCGGTATATGACCTTGGAAAAATCAATGGAAGCCCCAGTTTCCTCATCTTAAAAAGAGGGATAATGACATCTGCAGTACTTAACCTCAGTCACATGAAATGAAACACAAAAAGTACTCTCAGAACTTTAGAATACTTAGATGGGTGTGAGCTCATTATTTTAGAACTTTGGCTTCTGTGATGCTGACTATAACTCGACCCATGCCTCCTCATCCTGAGCCACCTGTCCTGGTCCTCCCTTAAGTTCGCCACAGAGGCTCCACTCCATGTACTTTCTCTTTTTGTCGGAAAGGCAAAAGGTCCAAACTTTAAAAGGCTATCTAAATGTCAAGTATTTATCATTATTGAAGTTGTTATATAACTTTTGTCCTCATGTGTGTATGGGGGTCTATCTGGGTCCCTTTCAATTTAGTGGGGGGTCGGGTGGGGAGGGAGATCTGGAGATCCGGTGATACTAAGGAAGGTTGAACTACTGATGATCTCCACAATAATAGTGCACATTCATTTAGGGCTCCAAGGTTTGCCCAACCCTTTGCATGCATTAAAGGTTCGAAGATGTGTTAGTAGAAGGAATCTTAGATGCACCCATTTTACAGGAGAGGAGAGTGAAGCCCAGATTTTTTGAATTCTGTTAACCATCAGTGCCGAAGATACTCGGAGTCATTCAGCCCCGAACGCTCTCCCCTAATGCCTTGATTTCCTGGGGGCAGGGTTACCCACTGTGATTCTGGAGCTGCCCGGGAGGCTGCCCCGCGTCCCGGTCCCATGAGAGCCTCGGGAGTGCCCTGGACAGTTCCCGCCTCTGCTGCACCGGTGCATGCATCCGTGAGCATCCCGGGGGTGCGGAGGTAGGGGCAGCCGGGTATTCAACCCTCCCCGGACCCCAGGGATGACCAGACCCTGACCTGACAGGAAGACTGGCACGAAGGGGCTGAAGAACAGCGCCGAGTTCCGGGTGACCACGCAGTAGTAGTAGCCCTGGTCCTCCTCCCTGAAGCTCTGCAGGGTCAGGCGGTAGGTGGACGACGACATCCTTTCGCCCTGGAATCGCTTGGGGTCCAGGCCTTCGGCCAGCTTCGCGTTTGAGCTGGTGCTCGAGATGAAGAGCAGAAAGGTGGGGACCACGGTTCCAGGGATCAGGCGCAGCCACGAGCATCCCGTGGGCGAACTGCTCAGCGTCTCGCACTGCAGCTGCACCTTGTCCGATAGCCGGACGTTCCGCTTCTCCAGGGGATTCATCCGGAATCTCAGCTGTGCCTGGGACCCGACGGACTCTGGAAAGGAGAGAGCAAGAGACTGGGCAGAAGAGCTAGAGTCCCATGGTCCTCTGCCCGGGTCTCCCTACAGGGACACCCCACCTCACCAGGCTGCGCCCTCGGGGCTCCGAAAGCCCGGAATGCCTTCCCTCCCCTGCACCTCCGGGCCGGCATTGACCGGGATGCTCTGGGATGGACCCCGGCCAGGCCACAAATTCTGGGCTCCTATTGGTTACTCACGGAGCAGCAGGGCCAGTGGCAGGAGCAGGGATCGTACAGCCAAGGGGGAGCCCATCCCTAGCTCCCTTGGTACTTCCCGCCGGGCCGGAGGGCCAGTGAGTAGTCTCCCTCGATCCAGAAAGCTGGGCAACTCCAGGTAAGAGAAGGGGGGCCCCGGCTGGGTGAAGGGTGGGAAAGCTTCTCTCTCTTGCTCTTTGGAGATCGGAGGATGTGATGTCACTTGATACCCCACAGAAAAAGAAAAAAATTCACTCTCCCTGAGCTGGCCACCTCCCACCTGCATGTGGTGGAGAACTGAGGAAAGTAAGGGGAAAGAGAAGGAGAGAAGGCAGCATATGGGGCTGAGCTGTAGGAATCCTTTAGAATCATCCATTGGGTCCAGTCTGGAGCATAGGACATCTTTCATGGCCAACGGGAGAAAGGGGCAAACAGAAGGCTTGCGATGTGGGTGCGGAAAGGGCTTGGAGAGGCCTACCCTTAATTTGTGAGCTGACTTGATGGAGAGAAAGGGAGAGAGGAGATAACTCAATTCAACATTTATTGAAAGTTAACACAAATCATGGCGTCCTGGAGGGTGGGCTGGGGTGGGCCAGGAGCAGAAGCACAGTTCCATCTGCATGGAACTTCTTTGCAAAGACTTCAAGGGGAAGAAGGGAGAGGAGATGAAAAAGAGAGTAAAGTGTATAATGGTACCCTTGGACTACTAACATTGGATCAGAGCAGAGGTTCTTAACTTGGGGTCCATGAGTAGATTTCAGGATGTCAGAACCTCCTTGGGTTTGGGGGGGGCGTCTCCTTCAGTTATGAAAGTAGGCAACAAATATAATTATGAGAAGGTTTCATGGACTTCGCCCAGATGCCCAAAAGGCCTATGACACTCAAAAAAGGTTCAGAAACTCTATTCTAGAAGATCATCCATTTAGAGATGCAAGAGGAGTCTTGAGGGCCTAGTCCAGCTCCCCTCATTTTAAAGAGGAGGAAGAGAGGCCAAGAGGTTAAGTGATTTGCTCTGTCACAGAGCTAGTAAGGGTCAAATCCTCTGACTCCCAATCTAATCTTTTCATTGGACTACGTTACCTCAGAGGTTAGATGAAATTCCACTAATATTTCTTAAGTCTCTGCTACGTGCAATGGATCAGAGTTCGGCCTTTACTCCTAGGATAGGGTTTAGATCTTAATGTCTTCCTTTCTACAAACGGTATAGGGATGGAATGACTGGTATTTACTATGACTCTTCTCAAGGATACTATAAGGGATTGACTGACTGAGCAAATCATATATTTACCCACTACCATGTGCCAAACACTATCCTCTCCTTTAGAAATAGAAATAGAAAAAGTAACACAGTTCCTACTCTCAAGGAGCTTCTTTTAATGGGAAAGACATTTAGAAGGTTTCATTTGCAAGTCAAGTGGAAAGACCACACAGCCTTTTGGGTGATGATGTATCTCTACTTCTGTCATTTTCGCGGATAAAACCACATCCATTTCTGATGTTGAGCCATTTGACATTGCCAAGTACTTTGTTGGTGAGAACTGTCTTTTCTGGGTCTTCAATAGCTGTAGATTCAGATAAAATACTTGTTTGTCTTGAATAATAGGGCTTAAAAGTCTAATAACTTCTGTGTGTATTTGTAGATCCGTAAAGCCTGGGGATGTTTTCTGTCAGGTCTTAGGAGCCTTCCTTCAGGCTGGAATGGGAATGGAAGAGGCACACTTTTACCAGAGCTCTTATTTAGAAGCATGGAATCATCGAATTTAATATATTATTATAACTATATTATTATAATATTATATATTATTATTAATATTATAATGGGTTTTCCCCCCAAAGGAGCCTTTTGCTCCAGCTGGGATGATCTTGATCTCCTTACTTTGGGCACAACATACACTTTTCTGGGTCTCTGTTCATTTGAACCATCTCCTCCTGTCTCCCCTTTCATCCAAATTCTGCTCCTTCAAGGCCTAGCCAAAATGCCACCTCTTAGAGGAAGTCTTTCTGGATTTCTCCATCCCATTTTGGATAGATCTCTCTTTTCTCTGAACACTGATGAGTACTGAATGGTAATTGGTGGTAATTGATGTCAATTGATGGTAGAGTCCAGGGTTGGGGGACAGGTGCAAATGCACAAAGATGGAAGATGGCAGGCTATGCATGGGGAAATGATTTATAGGTCTATAGAGTGTGCAAAGAGAAAAAATGATAAGTCTGGGAAGGTGGACTAGAGCCATATTGTGAAGGCCTTATAACGTCACAGAGAGGAGTTTGCATTGTATCCAGGAGATAAGACAAAAACACTACTGGAGTTTCTTTTTTTTATGGTGCTGTATTATTTTCATTTATTTTTTAAACGATATTTTATTTTTTCTTCCCAGTTACACGTAAAAACAATTAAAAAATTTTTTTAAGTTGTGAGTTCCAAATTCTGTCTTTCCCTCCCTGAGACAGTGAGTAATCTGATATAGGTTATACATTGGCTATCACATAAAACATTTCCATATTAATCATTTTGTTCAAGAAGGCTCAAGAAAGAAAGAAATGAAAAAAGAAAGGAAGGAAGTGAAAAGTAGGATGCTTTAGTCTGTATTCAGATAACATCAATTCTTTCTCTTGACACAGATTGCATTTTTCATCATGAGTTCTTTGGGATTGTCATGGATCATGGTATTACTGAGAATAGCTAAACCATTCACAGATGCATTGTGAATGGTTTAGCTATTGCACTGTTGCAGTTTACAACATCTCCCTGGCTCTGCTCGCTGCACTTTGTATTAGTTCGCATAAGTCTTTGCCATTAGTTTCTTGAGCAAGGAAGTCATGCTTGTGCTTTAGGTATATATCAGTTTATATGCAGTGAGAAGGAGAATTGGAGAGGAGAGAAGCAAAACGTTAGGAGGTTATTGTCATAGTCTAAGAGAGCTGGAGATCTATAGGGGTTGGGGGATGGGTGAGAAATGTGGAGGTTGAATAAGATTTGTCAACCATTGTTTATGGAGGGTGACAGAGAAAAGTCAGATGACTTTAATATGTATCATGTATAGGTCTTAACTTTCTACTACCATATTATAAACCACCTTAGGTCAAGAACCTTCTCATAGCTACTTTTTCAAATCTCTCCCAGTGCCTAGTAGCTTGGAGCTCTGAAAATGTTAAGTACTTAATAAATGTCTATTGATTGAATTCATAAATAAATATGTGAAAACGATGATGATTAGAAAACCATCTAAGTTGGTAGTTTTTGCATAGCTACCAACCAATGGCAAAGTCATTGGATTCCTCATTTTTCTGGTAGTGGGTTTAAAGGATTTAGAGCTGGAAAGGACCATAACTGCCATCAAATCCAATCCTCTTACTTTACAGATGAGAAAATTGAGACTTGGGGAGATGAAACGACCAAGGATCTAAAGGTAGTAATTAATAGATCCAGGATTAGAACTCAGGTCCTCTGACTCAAAATCCAGGATTTCTTTCATTCTGCCTGGCTGCCTTCAAAGGAATAGTAATAGCTCACATTTACATAGCACGTTAAGAGTACTGTACATGCATCATCTCATTTAACTCTCTGGGAGGTAGGTGCTGTTATGACTTCCATCTTAAAGATGAGAGGACAGGCAGAATGAGGTTAAGTGACTTGCTCAGGGCCACACAGCTCCTAAGCCTCAAGCAGGATTGGAGTTCAGGTCTTGGCTCTCTCTTAATGGCACTCTCTGGCTGCTTCTCATGGAGTTCTACAGGACCAAGCAACCATAGGTGTCCTTTGTTGTTAGGCGACCACAAGTGAATTGGATCAGTCTCTTTTCTGACTGGATCAAAGCCGCCAACGAAATCCTAGTTTTCATGGATGAAGTTAAGCAACTGGATTCAGTGTGAACCAGAAAAACAATCTACCCAAGGTCAACATTAGTATAAAGATGAACACCAAAGAGAAGCAGAATTCGGTCATTATAATGGCCATCATTGCCCAGGAGCCCCAGGGAGAAAACACACCTCCCTCCTTTTGGTGGAAAGGTGGGAAGATTTGGGGGTGACATTTGGTCTACATTGTTGGACCAGCGACCATGCTGGTTGACTTCATTAAATTGTTTTTCTCTGTTAGAAGAGAAGCATCAGAGCTTTGGTGGGTGGTGGGGTGGTGGATAAAGAAATGACTATGACATAAAAACAGAAAACAACAACACGCTTTGGTTTTGTATAAAACCTGCGATTTTTATGGGGGGGTGTGGGATAGTCTCAATCTGGAAATTCCCTCTACCAAAAGCAGATCTCAAGCTACTCTGTAACACAGCCTTAGAAAGTTGCCTAAGACCCTGAGGAGTTAGGTGACTTGCCCATAGTTGTGGGGTCATCAATTTAGAGGGAATCAGGACCAATCCCTTCATTTTAAAGCTCAGGAAACTGAGGCACAGAGCCGCTAAGTGACTTGCCCAGGGCAATACAATTTGAGCACCTGAGGCAAGATGTCTTTCTGACTCCAAGTCTAGCATTCTACTCACTGACCCACACTGTTTTACTCTATTTTCAACACACCCTACATTTCCACAAAATAATAAGTAATTGAACTTAAAAAAAAAATCAAGATTCTCTATGATGCCTAGGGTGAGAGATGGGGAGGGGATGGTAATACACCATGAAAAAGTAGTCATCCAAGTATCAGCCTCCAGGAAACCAGCTGCAGCTGCCTAGGGTTTCTTCCATCCTTTGAGCTCAGAAAAGGCAGTCGAGCCCAGGCAGTCTCTTTGTACTGAGCTACAGTGAAGGGGCACAATTCGAAGGGTGGGTGTCAATCCCACCCAGGTGGTTTCATGACCCCAATGATATTTGTGCCGATCTCAGTGGGGTTTTAACAAAACCACAGTGACTTCCTCCCTGCAAGAAGCATGCAGATGCTGTTAAGTTGTGCATGGAGACCCTGACACACTGCAGACCAAGATGTGGACTTAGCCAAGTCTTTCAGTTCCCAAGTCAGATGAACTCACAAGACCCAGATATGACCACGGACACAACGTGGTGGGGAAGCAAAACCAAATTGCATTAGGCAGACTGATGGCTTGGATAATGTTCAGGTCAATGGAGAGAATTACAGAAACTCAGAGTTGGGAGGGTTTTCAGCTAGTCTCAGCTATCATGGGGCACTGGAGACCATGCAGTGTGTAGAGTTTGGAGGACCTGGCTTCTAATCTCAGCTCTGCATTTATTATTTCTGTGGCCTTGGACAGTCTATCTAACCTCAAACTGTCTCACTTTTATCATTTGTAAAGTGAAGTTGGACTGAATCAATCAACAGATCTCAATACCTTTTATGTGCAAGGCGCCACATTAAGTGATTTGGATGTAAAGGCAAAAAGGAAACTGCCCCCTACCATCAAAGAGTTTTTATTCTATTGAGGGAGACAACAAGTATTGTAACTATGTGAAAAATACATCAAGATAAACAGATAAGTACAAAATAATAGTGATGGTGGGGGAATGTTAAGTAGCTGGAGGGATGAGAAAAGGGCTCATGTAGAACACTTGATGACCTCTAAGGGCTTGTTAGCTCTGAATCTATGATCCTATGCCTTCCAAGATAATCTTTAACTCTAGACTCCATGGTTGTTGATCTAGGTCCTGTTCTAGGCTGAGAATTCCCTCTACCACACCCCTAGTTAGTAGCTAGCCAGTCATGGCTTAGAGATGTCCAGAAATAGGACTCCTATCACTCTCTGATGTAGTTCCATACGGTTTTGGACAATTCTCATTATTTACAGGGTTGGCAGCAGAAAGAGTTCCCTTCCTTCAAGCTGAAATCTGCCACTTTGTAATTTCTACTTACCTTGGGGCCAAGCAGAAAAAAGTTAATCCTTTCCATATGCCAGAACTTCAAACACTGGAAGACAAAATTCTTTGTTATAAGGAATGATTCTCTGCAAAGGAGGGGAAAGGAGTAAACGGGGAGCAAATTAGGTGGTGTAAAAACAAAAAAATAATAAAATTTATTTTAAAAAGTACTTGAAGACATATAGTAATCTCCCACTTTTCTCCACCACCACCCCAAGCAAAGTGTTCTCTAGATTAGATATTTCCTTTTCCTTTCATTGATTCCATATTGTTTGATCCCAGGCAAATTCAAATCAATAAATGTTTACTAAATAGCTCCTGCATGAGCAGAACTTCACTCGTCCCAAGGAAGAAGACGAAGTTTAACTAAGGTCGGGTTTCTGTTCTCAGAAAATTAATAGTCTAGTAGAAAATCAATTATATACATACAAAGATAATGATACCACCAACTAGATTCACATAGTTAAAGCTGGAGAAGACATCCAAGCCCACCTAGTCTAACCCCTCTCATTTTACAGATGAGGAAACTGAGGCTCTGAGAAGTGAAAGTGAATTACCCTAAGTTCCATAGAGAAGAGCTGAGCCTCTGACATAAAATCTGGTGCTCTTTCCACCACCCCACACTGTCTCACAGATACTTTCTCAACACATTAAAGAAATGCAACCCCCTCAAATGATTAAGACCTTGTTAAATTTAATACGCACTCCTCCTACCCCCAAATGGGCATAGAAAGTTCAACACTTCATATGCAATTCTCTTTTTTGTCCCTCTTTGTATATTAGAATGTTTGTTGATGTTGTCAAGTTGATAATAAAGAATAGGGGTTATCCCCGGGATTTTATTGGTGCAAGAAACTCCCAGATGAGGAAATTTCCTTCATTGATACTTGTAAATACTTTCTTTGCAACTTAAACACTTAGAGATTGCCTGGACTAGTGCATGGAGATGTGAAGGGGCTGCAACGTGTCAGAGGTGGGATATGAATTCAGGTCTTCTGAGGCCAGATCTCTATCTTAGTTGTTGTTGGGTTGTTTTTCAGTCAAGTCTAACTCTTTGTGACCCCATTTGGGATTTTCTTGACAAAGATGCTGAAGTGATTTGCTATTTCCTTCTCCAGTTCATTTTACAGATGAGGAAATTGAGGGAAACAGGGTGAAGTGACTTCTGAGGCTGGATTTGAACTCAGATCTTTCTGACTCTAGGCCAGACACTCTATCCACTGTACTACCCAGTTGCTCAGATCTCTATCTACTACATGAAATGAATTAAGAAAAAAAAAACAATCTGTTCTGCTGGCTATTAATCAAGAAGTATTTTTTAAACATCTACTATGTGTAAGGCGTATAGTAGTACTATTTTTGTAATGCTTGCTACCTTTATGTGTGTCTCTACTCTGGATAATTATGATAGTATGAGAGTGACAAAGAGAGACTTAATAAGATTTAGTATTTACATACTACTTTAAGGCTTGTAAAGCACTTTATCTTCTTTGATCCTCACAGCTCTCGAGGTTGGTGCTATTATTATGTCATCTCCATTGACTGATGAAGCAGACAGGGGTGAAGTCACTTGCGCAGGGTCGTACAACTAGCAAGTGCTGGAGGTTGAAATGGAACTCAGATCTTTCTGTCTACTCCAGGTTCAGTGTTCTATCCACTGTGTAACTTAGCAGCATCATTGCTTAAATCTCATTACTCTCTTTACACATCACACTTACACAGAGATTGAACTCATTCTATATAAATAGCATGTACCAACCAGTAAGCATTTATTAAGCATTTACTGTGTGCAAAGAGGCAGCCTTGAGCCAAGTCAGGAAGACCTGAGTCCAAATCCAACCTCAGACACTTAATAACGGTGTGACCCTGGGCAAGTCATTTCACCCTGTTTACCTCAGTTTCCTTATCTGTAGAATGAGCTGGAGAAGAAAATGGCAAATCAGTCTAGTATCTTTGCCAAGAAAACCTCAGATGGAGTCAGGAAGGGTTGGACACAATTGACAGCAACAAAAATATTCAAGGCATGGTCCTCAGCACTGGGAATTCAAGAACACACAAAGAAATAATCATTGCCTGCAAGGAGCTTACATTCTATTGGAGAAGGCTTTTGTACAATGCTTTTGTAACTATATAAAACTGGGGCAGCTAGGTATCACAGTGGACAGAGCACTGGCCCTGGAATCAGGGGGATTTGAGTTCAAATATGACCCCAGACACTGGACACTTAATAACTGTGTGACCCTGGGCAAGTTACTAACCCCTGAATGCCTTGAGACACACACACACGTATACTTGTATGTTTATATGCGTATATACATGTATGCATGTATATATATATGTGTGTGTGTTTATATATGTATGCATACATATACAGGATAACTACAAATATAGTGGATAGTTTCCAAACTAGCCAGGTGGGGCCTCAAAGGGTGACTACTCTGTCTTTTTTCAATGCTCTAGGGTTTTCCCTTGTGGGCATTAAAATTGCCTAATCTGCAAGAAAAACCACTGAGGCAGAACCCTGAGCCAATGGCACTTTATTAAGGTTTCATGGTCCCTCTAATGAAGTGGACCTCAAATCTTCCTCCCAATCTAAGAAGTCCCCTTTTCCATGGCCTTATTATTACCAGATTTGATACCAGATTTTGATAAAGAAACACACTGGTTCATAGACCTTGCTTTACTGGCCAAAAAATGGTATATCAGGTTAGGCGGAGCATGGGGCATCTCCACTGACTAAGTAATCATAAGATGGTCACCTGCTCATATTGGACCAGAGAGAGTGGCCTGGAGACACTAACACATGTTAGGGAAATTACATTTCCATGTAATTGAGTTACCTCCAAATGGTCTTGAACACCATAATAAGGAAAAATAAGGGTAGAGAGCTTCTAGTTAACTTCCTATGATTAAGCAAGTGAACAGTTCATAGCTCTGGGGCCTAATATACAGGACTTATAATCACCATCCTTATGGAAAAATATCAAACTGACTAATTCTGATTGGAATAGAGTAGGAGTCCAAATGGATCATTTCTCACACCTGAAGAAATGGGAAGTATCATTTCTAACGCTATATATAGTTCAAGAGCTTCCCTCTAACAATATCAATTTATATAAATTAGTCACCCAGACTCAGTTTTTAAGAGTGGGTATTTCCTGAGGTGGTATAGAAAGAACAATTGGTACAAATCACCTCCCCCCCGAAAAAATCTATGAATGCTGCCCCACCAGTACATGCAGAGGCCAAGGGAAGGTAGACTTAAACTTGGGGAGCTTGTGTGTGAAGGGGTAACCCACTGCTTCTAGCTACTGAAAGTCTTTTTCTCCCCTTTGTGCGGTTTCTCATAAAGTCCCCTTTAGGCACGTGGTAGCTTTACTTCTGGGCTCCTCCAAGAGCCCTGAATCTGCCTTTCCTCTTCATGTCCAGCTTGTTCTCAGCTCCCAACATGACCATGCCACCAGCTGCTTCTACCTCAGTGACACAGTTAGGATGCCAATGAAAGAGGTCGAATCCTCCAGCCCCTTGGAAGCTCATAAGGTTCTCCTCAGTTGGTGTGGCAGGAAACCAAGACTGAGGATGAGGTGCTCTCCTCCCACAACCTAAATGACTCTTCAAGAGCTTGGCTGGAACTGTCCTCTCCCTATGTATCATTTCCTAAAATCTGCTAGATTCTAAGCCATCTCTAAGATGCAACCCCACCCATCAGAATGACCGAATCCTCCATCAATCAGAACAAACTTCCTATCAACATGATTTCTTATCATGCGTTGGTTTTTGAGGACTTTTCAACTTAGTCTAACATCTTTGAGGTACTGAGGCTTTATCAATACTTCTGACTTTATGGACCCCATCATGTTTTCTCTGGCTTAAGTTATTAAGGTGTGGCATCTGATCCCTTAGAGATGCTTAGCACAGTGCTTGGCATATAGTAGGTGCTTAATAAGTACTTGTTCTCTTCTCCTAAATGTGGGTGGGATGGACTACTCATTGAGTCTCAACTTTATAAGAGGTCATTTTTGGGAGGAGGGGGTAAGAGGCACTAGCAGGTGTGGGGGATCAGAAACCAGTTGATTTTATAATAAAGAAGAAGAAGAGTCTACCACATGATAATCTATTCATTAAAAGACAAAAGATCTTCCCATTCTGCAAAATAGAATATTTTATGAAATCAGGGCCAAGGGAGATCTTTGTTGACATATTCCAGAAAACTTCATGGAAGAAGTGAAACTTTGCTTTTTTAATTTTTTTTAAAAAATTATTATTTTTTCTCTCCCTTCTACTCTCTCTGCCACTGAACTATGATAATTCTAATGAAAAGAAAACCCTCATAACAAATTCTCATGGTCCATGTCCAAAAACATGTGTCTTATGAGGATCAGATTTGAACAATACTACTACAAAGTTGTGACACTCAATGCAGCACTTAAAAAAATCCATGTGGTAAAGAAATTAAACAGAGAGAAAGGTAAACATTTTTATTTTAAAGTAAAATTGTAATATCTATTTGTAATTATTTGTATTTAAAATATATTTCCATTGACTGGAGAAAGAAAAAATTTATTATCAACTCTATTTCCCTTATTAGTTGATGTGCCTTGACTTATCTCTCTGGCAGGAGTTGGGTGGCATATTTCATCTTTGGTCCTCTGGAATTATGGCTTTGTCATTCCATTAAACAGACTTCCAATGTCTTTCAAAATCATTTTTGTTTTTAGTGTTGCTGCCATTGTATAAATTATCTTCCTTGTTTTACTTATTTCTCTCTGCATCTGTTAATGGAAGTCTTCACTGTTTCCTCTGAAACTGTCATTTCATCATTTCTTAATGAAACAATATTATTACATTTATATACCATAATTTGTTTAACCATTTTCCAATAGACAGGCATTCATTTAGTTTTTAGGGTTTTTTCTTCTACAAAAGGAGCTGCTATACATATTTTTCTACATATGGGTTTTCTTCTTTTTTTCCTCTTTGGGGTATATGATATTCGATTTAAGCTTTGAAAAATCACTAAGATTTCAGCTGGCAAAGAGGAAGAAATATCAAATTTCATGCCCCAGTCTTGACTTACTGAATCCAGATTTTTTGTTTCCTGTTTCAAATTAATTCTATGTTCAAAGGCCAACTCTAGTTTTTTGACACTTAATTATGTTACCTTCTCAAAAAGATTCTCAAAATAAATGTGTTTGAATTCTTTGAATAAAAAGGGAGTTGAAAGGCAATATAGCATGGTGGATAGAGAGCTGATCTTGGAGCTGGAAAACCTGGGTTTAATTCCTTCTTCTGACAAATTCTGGTTGTCAAATACTGGCCAAATTATGTAACCCCTCAATTCTTGAGGCATCTGTATAAGTTGCAGAGAGGTACTGACCTATACTAGTAGAGGGAGTTTCTTCACCTGAGAGTTCCCTATACTGATGAAATCAGAGCAGGCAAGACAGGGTCATGAAAATAGATCCTGATGAGCAGTACAGTTCCAAAAGCTGGTATAGAGATGGTGCCTCAACTAAAATTCTGCCTTATCCAAGAAGCCTTTATGGTATTTTTGCCATTTTAGAAATTGTTTTACTTTCTTATCCTTGCATCAGTTCATGGAAATCTTCACTATTTCCCCTGAACGTTAGTGCCTTCCTCTGCGATCATCTCCAATTTGTCCTGTGGGCTCCCTCATTGGATTGTGAACTCCTTGATGGTAGGGACTGTTTTTGCTTTTCTTTGCATCTCCAGTGCTTAGCACAATGCCTGGTACATGGCAGGTACTTAAGAAACTTATTAATTAGACTTGATTTGTAGGTAGATATTTCCATGTATTCTAAATCTTGGAAACCAATTACCTGGGACGTTTCTTTTCTCATGAAACTAATGCTTTTAGAAACCCTGTCAGCCAACAATCTGTTCTTTTGATGGTGATATTTTGTATAGTAAGCCTGTCCATCCTTACATTTAGCAGCTCCCTTGATTGTGAACTTAATTTCTTTTCTATGGTGTGTGTGTGTGTGTGTGTGTGTGTGTGTGTGTGCCTCCTTCTCACTATTTATTTCTGTTTTATCAGCTTAAGTAGAGAATATCTACATAGAAACAGAGATTGTTAGAGGTAGAGGAAGGGTTGTTACAGATCACCCACCTCAGCCCCCTCATTTTACAGATGAGGCCAAGACTTCTTGAGTGAAGTTAAATGACTTGCATTGAGGTCAGCCAGTGAGTTGGTGGTAGAGGTGGGACTTCCTGACTGTTATTGTAAGGCCTAACTATTTCCTGGAAGAGGTTCTGCCTGCCAGTATAGTCAAACCTTTAGGACTCTAATTAGCTGGATTTTCTGAGTCTCTCTATTTTTGTTAGAAAATAAGAGGATTGCAAGAAACTCTCCAAAGATGATGGTGGTCAATAACTCAAAAGATTTTGCAGGTTATGTTATGGAGTTGAGATATATGCCTTCTTTAGCTGTATCTATATCTACATGCTCTATAAAAAGTTTCCATACTCAAAATGATCATCTTAATGTAGTGGGGCTGCACAGAGTTATTAGGTTAGAATAAGATGTATGTAAATAAACACTTGACAAACTTCAAAGAACTATATAAATGCCAGTTATTGTTACTGGTACAGTCTAGTTAAAAAATGACAAACACACAAAGGGTTAAATAGTTATAGCACTTTGTTGAAGTTCAACAGCTGTCTTTCTTAAGCATACAAGGAGACAGCATGCTACCATGTTAATTATCCAGCAAAGGAGTTTTATTAGCTGAGAGCAATGCCTGAATTATTCACTAGGTGGCACTGTAATTGACCTAACAGCCCAGTCCTCCTCAGTCTCTTGCCCAGTGAGAGGGAATGAAGTTAGACCATTTCCTAAGAAGTTATAGTATCCCTGATGACCACTAGAGAATGTTCTGATTTCACACACCTAGGCTACTCCCCCAACATAGAAGACCTATATAATGCAAAAGAAGCTTTGTTAACTCCTTTCTGATTGGGTCCCAAATTAATCTAGGGGATGAAATATTAAAATATGAAATATTATATATGCTGTAATAAAATGTGAAATCTACAGTCTGAAGCTTTGACTCAACAACTCCCTGCCCTTCCAGGAAATGTTTACTTTCTTAGTTCCCTTCTCATGGTATTCAGAGATCCAGATATTCCACTGTTTTTGATTACATAGTTTTGAAAACATGGAATTCAATGGAGAGAAATAGATATATTCTCCTCATTAAGTCTGCCTCCTCTCAGATGTCTGCACAGATGTTAAGAAGCTCCCAGACCACATGCACCTTTGATTTATAAAAGGAAGAGGTTTTAACTTTACTCCATCAGAGACAGATAGGTGACTCAGTGACTAGAGTGCTGGACTTAGAGTCAGGAAGACCTAAATTCAAACCCTATCTCTATTCATACTAATTGTGTGACGGGGCAAATCACTTCACTTCTGTCTCATTTTCCTCACTTGTAAAATGAAGATAACAGTATCTCATCCTCCCAGAGTTGTTGTGAGGATCCAATGATATTTGTAAAGTGCTTAGCACAAAGTAGACACTCCTTCCCTTTGTCCTTTCCTTTCTCCCTCTTCTCTCATGTTCATCACTGAAAGAAATATGGTGGCTCCATTGGATTGCCTTGGTCAGTGCAATGGTGTCTTTTCCATCAGAGCTGCACTGGCTTCCTTCAAGTTGTTTAGGGCTCAGAGATCAGCAGCCCTAGCCTCTGCCTCCAGTTCTGTCATCTCAAATAAAATCCAAGACCAAAGTCAGAGGAAGCAGAATGAGAAGATATGAGGGAGCATCCCTTTGTCTCAGTTGCAAAAAAAACAAAGAATTAAAATGAGAGGATTATCATGACCCTAGACAAGTGGGTTAGAATAATTAATTTCCCCCGCTAGGGTCATCACCTATGACTTGACCAATCTCTGATTCCTCTCTTGTGGTTGCAAGTAATACAAAAATTCCTTGAATACAGAATATTGAATCAATTGAACAAATACATGGAGAAGAATGTTCTGAGAAGATGGAAAGACATGAACAAAAGCGGGAAAGTACATGGTATATTTTGGGAACCATTAAGAAGCCAATTTAGCTGGAGTGGAGATTTTGGGGGGATGAATAATTGGAGAAAAGCTAATAAGGTAGGTTGACACTTGATTACAGAAGGACCTTGAATTGTAGTAATACCTAAGTGGAAATATCCAGTAAGTAGATGGTGGAATAGGACTGAAACTTGGATGAGAGATCAGGAATGAAGATAGAGGTTAGGAAATTAGCTCTATGGAGGTGGACTAATGGCAGTGAATGAGATTATGCAGGGAGAGAACTACCTTCCTTGCAGGGAGATTTCTTGTCAGGGAGATGGTCTAGTAGAAGTACAAAATGAAGGCCAAGGATTTATTTTGCTTGAATGTATTTTTTCTGTTTTTTTTTAAATAATATTTTATTTTCCTCCAATAACAGGTAAAAACAACTTTTAACATTTTTTTTTAAAGTTTTGAATTTCAAATTTTTCCTTCTCTCCCTCCCTTCCCCCTTCTGGAGACAATAAGCAATCTGATATAAATTAAATACGTACAATTTTGTAAAACATTTCCATATTAGTCATTTTGTGCAAGAAGATGTGAAATAAAGAAGGTAAGGAAGAAAGAGAGGAAAGAAGGAAGGAAGAGAAAAATGAGATACTTTAGCGTATATTCAGATAGCATCAGTTCTTTTTTTCTAGAGGTGGATAGCATTTTTTTCATTAATTCTTTGGCATTATCTTGGATCATTGGATTGCTGAAAATACCTAAGTCATTCAGTGCTTCATCTAACAATATTGCAGTTACTCTGTACAAGGTCCTCCTGGTCCTTCTCACTCCATGTTGTTTCAGTTAATGTATCAGTTCATGTAAGTTTCTAGGTTTTTCTGAAATCATCCTGCTTGTCATTTCTTAAAGACCAATAATATTCCTTTACAATCACATACCACAATTTGTTCAGTCATTCTCCAATTGAGGGACATCCCTTCCATTTCCAGTTCTTAGCCACCACAAAAAAACATTTTTGTAGAAATAGATCCTCCCTCCATCCCTTTTTAAATAATCTCTTTGGGGTATAGACCTAGCAGTGGTATTTCTGGAACAAAGGGTATGCACAGTTTTATAACCTTTTGCCATAGTTGCTCTCCAGAATAGTTGGATCAGTGTACAACTCCACCAGCAGTGCATCAGTATCCCAGTTTTCCTACACCTCCTCCAACATTTATAGTTTTCCTTTTCTGCCATATTAGTCAATCTGATAGGTATGAGGTGGTTCCTCAGAATTGTTTTAATTTGCATTTTTCTAATCCATAGTGATTTAGAGCATTTTAAAAATATGACTATATATAGCTTTGATTTCTTTATCTGAAAACTATCTTTTCATATCCTTTGCCCATCTATCAATTGTGGAATGACTTGTATTCTTACAAATTTGACTCTGATCTCTATATGTTTGAAAAATAAAGTCTTTATTAGAGATACTTGCTATAAAATCCAGCCCCTTCAGTTTTCTGCTTTCCTTCTAATTTTGGTTGCATTGGTTTATTTGTGCAAACCCTTTTTAATTTTTATAATCAAAATGATACATTTTACATTTCATAATGCATTTTATATCTTGTTGGGTCCTAAATTCTTCCCTTCTCCATAGATCTGATGGGTAAACTATTCCATGCTCTTCTGATTTGCTTATGGTGTTGCCCTTTATGTGTAAATCATGCACCCATTTTTGCCTTATTTTGATATATGGTGTGAAATGTTGGTTTATATGTAGTTTCTGTTTTTCAGTTTTCTCAGCAGTCTTTGTCACAAAAGTTTGGATACTTGGGTTTATCAAATACTAGCTTACTATGGTCATTTATTCTAAGATCTTGTGTACCTAATCTACTACACAGATCCACCAGGCTATTTCATATCCAGTACCAAATTATTTGGATAATTATCATTTTATAATACAGTTTGAGATCTGGTATGATTAGGTCATCTTCCTTCACAGTTTTAAAATAGATTCCCTTGATGTTCTTTAGTTTTGTTCTTCCAAGTAAATTTTGTTATGATTTTTTCTACCTCTGTATAATAATCTTTGGTAGTTTAATTGGTGGGGCACTGAATAAGTAGATTAATTTAATTAATTTAGGTATAATTGTCATTTTTATTATATTGGCTCAGCCTACCTTATGAGAAATTAATATTTTTTCCAGTTGTATGGAGCTGACTTTATTTGTGAGTGAAGTGTTTTGTAATTGTGTTCATGTAATTCCTGGATTTGTCTTGGCAATATTTTGGCCAAGTATTTTATATTGTCTACAGTTATTTTAAATGGAATTTCTCTTTCTATCTCTTGCTGCTGGCCTTTGTTGGTAATATATAGAAATACTGATGAAATTTATGTGGGTTTATTTTGTACCCTGCAACTTTGCTGAAGTTTTAATTATTTCAACTAGCTTTTTAGTTGATTCTCTAGAATTATCTAAGCATGCCATCACATCATATGCAAAGAGTGATATTTTTGTTTCCTCATTGTCTATCCTAATTTCTTCAATTTCTTTTTCTTTTCTTATTGCTAAAGCTGACATTTCTAGTACAATATGGAATGATAGTGGTGATAATGGGCATGCTTGTTTCACTACTGATTTCATTTGAAAGGTTTCTAGCTTATCCCTGTAACAGATAATGCTTGCTGATGGTTTTAGATAAAAATTGCTTATCATTTTAAGGTAAACTCCATTTATTCCTATGCTCTCTAGTGTTTTTACTAGGAATGAGTGGTTAATAAGACTATGTGTGCAAAAGCTTTTTCTGGAATATATTTATTTGTTCCAATTTGTTCTGTGTAGACTGGAGGAGAGAAGTCTTTGGAAAATGACAGTGATGTAAAAACGGATGGGGGAGGGAAAACATCCATAAAACTTTTTAAAAGAGAGTGTCAAAGTCAAGGAATGTGAAAGCTGAGAAAAACCTGTTGGATTTGGTGTTGAGATCACTAATGTAGTTTCAGTAAAGGGAAAAGCTAGTCTGCTGGGAAATAGAGGTTGCATCAAATTTATGTAATAAATAGGTAATTAGATGATCAAAAAACTTCAAATCATTAATCTTCTATTCATATATAACTTTTCCCTCCAAAATAACCTCCCTTGTCCCAAGGGTTACTCTTGTAACAAATAATATAAAGAGAAGGGAGGGGAAAGCAGTTTGGCAAAACTAATCAACACATCAAATGTGTCTGACAGTATATGTGATATTCCATACCCATAATCCTTCACCTCTGCAAAGAAGGAAGGGAGGTACATTTTCTCATTTCTTCTTTGGGGTTAAATTTGGTCATTATAATTACACAGTGTCCTACAAACTGAAAAGATTTCTATGACCAAACTTTAGCACTTTTATAATTGTAATTTTTAATGGTTCCCTTTGTTTTGAAACTCATGTGGCTGGTTTTCTAAATGACATCATGGAAGATACTCTCGCCTCTGTGGGTTACTGCCTTTAACTCATTAAGTAAATTCAGTTATTCCCATAGGTCCACATCCTCTTTTTAAAACTGCAAATAAAACACATTTTAAATGGGTTTTTCTTTTTTCCCTCTTTCATTAGTGGCAATTAGTTGATCCTTACTGTTTTCTCCTCTCCTTCCTCCTTCTTCTCTAATCCTTCTCTCTGACTCCATCTCTCTCTCTCTGTGTCTCTGTCTCTCTCTCTGTGTCTGTCTCTCTCTCTCTCCTCCTCTTCTTTCTCCCCCTCTTCTTTTATCTCCTCTTCCTTTCTCTATGTCTGCTGTCTCTGTATCTCTTCTCTTTTCCCTCTCTCTCTTCCCCTAAAGATATTTACAGACAAAGGCAATTCCTTTGTCTGATTATGTAGAGTCAGAACTGAACACTGTGTACCTCTAATGGCCATGTTTGACTTCCAGGAGGAGTCTTAATAATGAACCTCTCTCTCCCTTCTTTGTAAGAGGTGGGTGGCTATAGAATATATATCATCAGACTGGATTGCTATATAGGTTAGACTTGCTGAATTGTAGTTTTCCTCTTTATTTTTAATTTTAATTTATTGACAATAAGATGGCCCTTCAGGAAAGGACAGGGGTATATTAAGAAACAAATGAAGTTAATGTAAGACCAAAGGATTACAATAATATTTTTTAAAATACTGAAATTTAACTCTTTCCCCCCCAAAAACTGCCAGGATAGAAAGGGAAACTTTCTTTTCAGACCTGCTTTACTCTTACATGCTCTTTTCTTTTTTTTTCAATTAAAAAAAATTCTATCTTTCCATCCCAACTACAAAGAAAAAAGAAAAACAAATACTTGTAGTAAATATATCTAGTCAAGCCAATCAAATTCCCACACTGACCCTAAAAAATAAACATGTCATTCTGAATCCTGAGCCCATCCCTGTCTGTCTGCAGGTGCGCTGCATGGACATTTCAGGCCAATATATGCCTCATTGTTATTTTACAGTAAAAGGTTGATCAGACAAAATTAAACTCACACAAATGTACTTGATGTTTTGGGGGGAAATTTTTTTTTCTGTCTTGTAAACAGTTTCCCTGAAATAGAAACTGAAAAAAAAAAAGATGTACACATAGAACTACCGTTGAAATGTACATGAGACAAAAGGTGTGGGAGACAGTTCCTTCTTTATTTTGGGTTTCCTTTAAGCAGAGCAAGCTCATTTTAACCAGAAAGATTTCCATTCTGACTTAGAAACTTCTGTGGGGCTCTCAGGGATCTGGGCTCACCAGTTACCTACACCTGCTGGGGCAAATAAAGGAATGAGTGAAGGTGGAAACACTAGCTGAGGGAGGGCAGGTTGTTTCCATGACCAAAAGGGATCCACTTGTAAACCACCATCTGTTCAATGAAAATGACTGATTGGGGAGAGGGAAGACAAACAGAATGGAAAGGATTTTGCTTCCCCTCTCCTTTCTCTACCAGCCCTGGATGTGGGCCACCTCTACCCAGAATCATAACCCTTCTCTTCAAGTCTGGGTGAAAAGATAGAAGGTAAAGGTGGAAGGATTAGTAGAGAGGAAAGAAATCACAGAGACATCTAGCACAATGTGTACCTCACCTAAAATAGGCAGCTAGGTGGTATAGTGGACAGAGTGCCGGGCAGGGAGTCAGGAAGACCTGAGTTCAAATGCTGGCTCAGGAAATTCCTTTGACAAGTGATATTGGGTGAATCATTCAATTTCTCTCAGTCTTAGTTTCTTCATTTGTTAAAATGAGAATAATAAAAGCATTTACTTCATAGAATTGTGGTAAGGATCGTATAATATATATATATATATATTGCTTCGATAACCTCATAGTGCTATATAAATGCCAAATTAAATCCTTCTATAATATCCTCAATAAACAGTCATCAAGTTTGTACAGCATGAATTTATATACATCATAGAATCAAAGTTGGAAGGGACCATGTGGTTCATATTACAGATGAGCAAACTGAGGCTGAGAGAGGTTGATTTGAGAGATTAGTTTGAGGCAGGATTTGAACTTGGGTCTTCCTAGCTCATCTAAGGCTGCTAGATGACACAGAATATAGAGTGCCAGACCTCGTCAGGAAGACTGGAGTTCAAATATTGTCTCAGATACTTCCTAGCTGTATGACCTTGGCCAAGTCACTTATCCCAGTTTTCCTCAGTTTCCTCATCTGTAAAATGGGTTGGAGAGGGAAATGCCAAGAAAACCTTAAATGGGGTTATGAAGTGTTGGTCATGACTGAATGACAAAAAGTTTTAAAATTGCAATGAGATTTTTGGGATAGCCCTGTATATAATACAAATTAGTTTACTAGGTAATGAGTCCCAGGGAGCAGGACTTTGATGGAATGGGTCATACTTTGTGGGGTTGAAATATATCAAGGGAAGAGAGGTCAGGAGCATGGAATCCAGTGGAGGGGGCTGTTGGGGAGTTGGACAAAATGGTGTTTGAGATCTCTTATAACTCTAAGATTCTGGCATCTGTTACTCTGCACCCTCACCCCTTCCACCCCTTCCACCTCTAACAGTCAAGGAAATGTTCAAAGGGGAGACCTGAGTTTGAGTTCTGACCTCTTATTATCTGTTCATCCATGGAAAAGTCTCTGGACCTTTTAATACTTTGAACAAATTTCCTAATCTGTAACATGGGACTAATATTCATCATCTCTGATCTGAGCTAGAAGGGATGTGAGAGGTCATCACAACGGGAGGAAGCTGAGATCCAGAAACGTGGTATGTGCCCAGGGTTACACAACTGGCATCTTGAAGCCAGATATCTGTCTCTTAAAACAAGGCTCTTGGAGGGTGGATGAGGGGGCAGACTTTACAGGGGGAGGGCAGGACGAGGGAATTCTTTAACCTGATTTATAGTTTTATGCTGGGCCAACCCTGACAACAAATATT
Organism: Potorous gilbertii; assembly: GCA_028658325.1. Taxonomy (NCBI): domain Eukaryota; kingdom Metazoa; phylum Chordata; class Mammalia; order Diprotodontia; family Potoroidae; genus Potorous; species Potorous gilbertii. The sequence continues at coordinate 116,578,132 of CM053769.1, forward strand.
TAACTGGGCTAGACCATGCAAGAGAACATGACTAAATCAGTGCAGGAGGGGGCGCTGTCTCTTTATTTTTCGATGGAAATTTTTTTCTCGATTTCAATTGCACAGAAATAAGTGTAATGGACAAAGGATGTCCCTTGGACCACCCTCCTGACTCTCTTGTCCTTACCTGCCCTCCATTTGATCCCCATCCTTTTCCTGTCCCCAACCCTTCACTCAAATTTAATCTGTCCTCCCCCCTCCAACCAGAAGACGTCCCATAAACTAAAGGTCCCTTAAGTATTAATAGGTGATTATAAATTACACCTGTCCCAAGGAATGACTCTCTAATCTAATTTCACTAATGGCATGGGGGACATTTTAAATTAAAGAATGAATGATAAGATAACTTAATGAGCATTTACTACGTGCAAAGTACTGTGTTATATCGGAGTGGCATTTTCTCTATTCTGTCACTTACCTCTCTGGGCTTTCCTTCTCTGTAAAATGAGGTGTTTGGATTACATGACCTCTAAGCTCTGTGGTTTAGGGAACTTAGTAGAAGCTTATTGACTGATTGGGCAGGAATTTCCTGTACCAGAGCAGATCACTGTCGATCCATGGGCTGTCATGCTTTTTTTTTCTTTTTACTTTGTTTTTGGTTCATGCCTTTTCCTGAATCCTTCCCAGAATGCTGTGGATTCCCCAAGGGTTAATGACTTTTTGATGATGGTTCTTCTACTGCTCTGTGGCTCCCTGGGAAAGCATTTGGGCTGTTTTATCTGTTATCCTTTTCTCTCAGTAGCTGGCTTATTTCCTTTCCCAATTATACATGCCCATGATGATAAGAGCAAGCCCTACTTGGTAATGGTGGCAACCTGCTTATCCATCGTGCACACATTAATCTCTGAGACACCAGTGTGGCTTGCTGTTTCTAAGATTTATAGTCTTCTATCTAATTGTATCTCCTATCAGACAACAATCAGCTGGGCACCAAAGACCTTGGCACTCTCAAATGGTTCAACATCAGAAACTATGAGGTTTTATTAGTGACATTAAAGAAGAGTCATTCCCAGGACCATGGGATCTTTTTAATCTGACTTGTCCTTGAAATCTTCCAGATCTATTGTCTCCCCTAGAAGGATATGAACTCTTTGAGAGCAGAAAATTATACAGATAATTTTTTTATTTGTATCCCTGGTGTTTAGTACATGTTTTGTGTATTTGTTGTTCAGTTGTGTCCAACTTTTTATGTGACCCAGTGGACCATATTATGCCAGTATTTGTCTGTGAGGTTTTTTTGGCCATGATACTTTTCTCCTTCATACAGTTTTATGGATGAGGAAACTGAGGTAAACAGGGGTAAGTGACTTGTCCAGGATCACACGGCTTGTAAGTATCTGAGATCAAATCTGAACTCAGATCTTCCTAACTCCAGTCTTAACACTATCTACTGAGTTATCTAGTGGCCTCTTCTCTGTATGTATTAAGCATTTAATAAATGTTTTTCCACTCATTCATTCATTCTTATTCATAGCTTTCCCTGGTTAACCTGCTACCCTTGAATAAATTACTCCCTTGGGACCCTACTCTCTTAATTGGAGATTGCCTTCTCAGACCCCTATGTCAAGAAAAGCCCCAGTTGTGCCTTGCTTCACTCAGACTATTTCCTCTATAATCTTCTTGCCCTCAGGCTGGTACTTTTCCACCCTTACCTCCCACTTCTACCCCCAAGTTCTGGAACCATGATCAAATAAGTCATCTCCTGATAGTGTCTCAATCTCCTTCCCTGAGAGCTCATTTACCATCTCCATAATTGTCAGGACCAAAATACCTTCCTCTGGCCTCCCCTTCATGGTCTTTCCCCTTAGAACATAAGCTCCTTCAGGGTAGGGATTACCATTTTTTTTTTATCTGGAGTCCCAGTTTAGCACAGCTCTTGGCATACAATAAGTGCTTAATAAATGTATCTTCAATTGTTTTCCATTCATAGTGGGAGACTATTTGCAAGATTAGATATTTAGAACCCAAGGGGAGTTGAAGTTCATTTATTTCAACTCCCCATTTTACAGATGAAGAAACAGAGAGCAAAGCCAGGAACCCAGATCCTCAGACCTCTGATCCTATCATCAATCAAATGCTCCTTCCATTTTACTACTACCTTTCAATGGATAGTAAAGAAATGGGTTTTCTGCCACTGGGAACAGCTTTGGTATCCTTCCTAATGATGGGCAATTTCCCAACGACAATCTATCTCGATCTCCTCTGACACATTTTTGGCCCAGTCATCCTCTACGCCTATCCAAGGTATATGTGTGTGTGTAGGTATACATATACACAATATTTTTATATGTCAATATATACTATATTTACACACATACACATGCATGTATATACATATATGTACACATACATATGTGTGTATGTGTATTTATGTATGTATATATGCTGATGGATTAACTCAAAGTGTTACCCAATCAACTGCACTATCGGAATCTGGACAATGTGTTTTCTTCATCTCCTTACTTTACCCCATGTGAATGATTTGGCCATTGTCTTTGATGCATCTAGGGATCTTAGTGAGGAGGCCCTGTAAGCATTCTCACACTTGATGTAATAGTGACAATGTCATATTCAAGGTGGTACTCCAGGGAACACTGCTCTGTCAGGAGGGAATCCCTCTTCTATCTGGACTTTGAATGCTAGACGCTGACAAACATCTCTATGAGCACGTTCCCTTCTTTGATGACTTTTTTCTCCTTTGAAGTTGATACATGTCATATCCTTGAACAACACATAGTTATCTCTTTTGAAAGATTTTTATATGAGTATAACATACTTCACAGGCACCTGGTTCTGAGTTCTCATCTACCAGTCAACTAAAAAAAAATCAGCAGACAGGTGACAGATACTTTACACTCCTCCATAATTGTATGATTATGTCAAAGAGTACAATTGATGGTTGCTGATGAGAAAAGATCACCATAGAAATGTTAATGGAAACAATTTATACAATAACAAAAGATAACTTTGAAAGACTTAGAAACCCTGATTAACACATTGACCAACCATGATGCCAAAGAACTCATGATGAAACATACTACCTGCCTCTAGATAGAGACATGATGGACAGAATGAAGATCAAAGCATCTTTCTTTCTCTTTGCTTCTTTCTTTCTTTCTCTTTTTTTCTCAGTGTGGGAATTTATTTTGTTTGGCTATACATATTTATAATGGATTTTGTTTTTCTTGCTTTCTCAGTGGGAGCGGGGAAGAGGGGGAAGTGAAAGGAAGATAGTTTGGACCTGAAAATAAAATAAAAGTGAATTTAAATTTTTTTTAAATACTAGGAGACCCCTTCAATTTCATGGTGATTTGCTATCATGAGATAATGGCCCCTGGCCCCCCTTAAAGTCAAATAGGTGCCAGGTATTGTTATTAGCTGGAGATCTGGTCTCTTTTCCTTATGTTCATTAAGGATATCCTGGCTGTGTATGCAAAGAACTTTCTTGTGAAGAGTGTATGGAGATGAAAAGGAATGTGTAAACATAGGGAGTTACTGCTGTTTTCTCTGTCACCTGGTTTTGTGCACATGAGACTGTCTGAGTAGCATTGTTCAGAGGAGAAAGTATTGGATCTGGCGCCCAGGACCTGGGTTCAAATGCTGACTGGGCTATTTCCTACCCTTTGTGACTTTGCACAAGTTACTCACTCTCACTGTGTCTCAGTTTCCTCATTTGTAAAATAAAGGAGTTAGGCACAATGATCTATAAAGTCCTTTTCAACTTTAATTCTTTTGAAAGCTGTCTTGCTTTGAGTTATCTCAGACTTGATCTGTGAGATCTCTAGAAATTGATGCCTTGGTATAGACTTCTTCCACGTGGATTTGGTCAGATCCAATTGCTTGTCTTGACTTTGGAATCCTAGGTGCTCTTGTCACAGACACAGATGTCCGAGACAAATGGATTAGTTCCACAATGGTTGTTGATGAGGGAATATCATTCTAGAAGAGCTGGCAGACCTATTCTATTTCATGGGGATGTTGTTCATACAATTACAGACTCAGGAGGTTCAGAGTGAAAAGAAGGGGCTGAACTCAGAGTAAGGAGAACCTGGATTTTGAATTCTGAGATTGAGAAGCAGCATGATTCACTGGACAGAAAAGAGAATTTGGAGTCAGAGAAGATCTGAAGTTGAATGACAGCTTTGCCTCATATTACCTAAGTGACCTTGGCCACCTAACATTTGTGAGCCTGTTTCCCCATCTTTTTCATGAAGGGCCAGACTTGATGACTCCTGAGGTCCTTCTAGTCCTTTTCTATTGCCATCTCTGTCACCTTGGGCAAGTCACATCACCTGCCTAAGTTTCCATCTGTAAAATGGTAAAAATAACACCTGTAGATGTGGCCGAGCTGTGAGGTAAGCGCAGAAAGCACACGTCAAGCACTATTATTAACTGGGCTCCACGCCATTCTCTCTTCTGTTTTCTTTTCCCCTTGCTACTTGTAATTTACTTCTCCTCTATAAAGGAACTTCTACATTCTGAGCAAGTATTGCCATGGGCTGCTATGTCTCTCAGCTAGGTATGAAGATCAAGAACTTTGCTGGCTGATGTGGGTTCCGGGTTCTTTTGAGTCTCTTCATTGGGGTCGCTATTTTGCATCAGTTAAACATTGCTAACAAATGGTGATTATTAAATTCACTGTCTTTACTTTTGTCTATTGCCTGTCATCGTTGTTATTTTTTTTTAGTAGAAAATGTCTTTGAGCCGATCAGGTTGACGCTCCTTTTCAATCCTCATTCCTCTCCAAAGCTGCACTCCCGACTCTCCTGGCTTTCTCTCTCATGCCATAGACATCTCTTCATCTGGAAACTAATTAGGCTCCTAGACTTCACCTACTGGAAGTAACTCCTGTTTGGATAGTTCCTCCTAGCATCTCCATTTGAAGGAGGATGCCAGGGTCACCATGCCTTTATTTCTCTGTGAACTGTATTCCTGATTCTCTACTTTTTTTCCTACCATATGCCCTCTTTCCCCCTCCCTTACATTGGAAATCTTCATCTGTCCCTTCCCCCCAATCTTTGCTTTTCAACCCCCTTTTGGGTGTTGTCTTTCCCCAAGACAATGTAAGCTCCTTGAGAGCAGGTACTGTCCTCTCTGCTTGTATTTCTATTCCCAGCATTTAAGCACAATGCTTGGCACACAGTAAATGCTTGTTTACTTGACTTGATTTAAACTGTTCTGTCTTCTCATTTTGATCTTCTGAAGGCATGAGTTGCTGGATTTATCAGTCAATCAGCACTGAAAACAATGAGCTTCCAGCAAGAGGCAGGATGACCAAGTTAACATTTGTTAAATGTTTGCTATTGGCACTTGGTGAAGTGGGAAGGTGGCTGGATTGGACAGAGTGGACCAGAGTTCAAAGCCCAGCTCTGCCACTGACTGTGTGACCTGGAGCAAATCTCTAGCCTCCTTCTGACAAATCCCAGCTCCCCAAGGGAGGATCTCATAGCTTATGGGGAGATATCTCAGGGTATCAAGAACACAAGGGCAAAAGCTACAACCTCCATCTAGGGGGAGGGAGGGCACATATGCCTGTGGGCAAGGTTGAGTCCAGAGGGAGTCCTTGAGTTCCAGGGTAGGAAGACAGGGTCTGGGATGCTACTGGAAGAAGTTGCCCTTAGGATGGTCCATCATCCAGTTAAGCCTTAACCTCCTCTCCTCCCATCATCCCATCATCACTGTCCACACTGGAGCAGCTCAGGTATCCTGGAGAGCACCAGATGTTTTACAGAAAGGAATAGGGTATCTCTCTTAGACACAGCTAATTGGTTTCTCCCTTCTGATATCAATCTATCAACAAGTATTTATTAAATGTTTCCTCTGTGCCAGGCACTGGGAGAATATAATGCTACATGTCAGTGAGTGCCTAGCAGATAGAAGCTTCTAGTGCCCCAGAGTCCACAGAAAGGAGAGAGTTTTTGGCAGGAGAAAGGAGTCTCATTATTGCTGAGGCAGTGGAAAAAGACTAGATCTATACAGAACCCTGAGTATTTTTCAGACCCAAGGGTCTTTTTTTCAGATCTGGTATTGATTCTAACCAGTCAAGGACCAGTCAGGGACCCTGATTCTAATCAGTGAAATATCATATATATAATTAATAGCAAAGCCAGCAGGATTGTCCAAGTGGAGAGAATCTCCCCCACTCTCCGAAAAGGCCTTGATCTTCTGCCCTCTGTGCCAAAGAAATGGGCGGCCTTTTCTTTCTTCTGCCCCCAAATGAAAAGGAACCTACAACTGAGATGTTGTGACATCCTGTTTGATTCAAATCTTGGTTATTGAGGTTAGTCTTTTAAATGACAGGAGTTCCTTTCAGTACAGTTTGTGTACTTAGAAACATCCTTGAGAGAGACAGAGACAGAAAGACAGAGAGACAGAGACAGAGGAGAGACAGAGACACACAGAAAGACAGAGACAGAGACAGTGAGAGACAGAGGGGGGAGAGAGAGAGAGAGAGAGAGAGAGAGACAGAGAGAGAGAGAGACAGAGAGAGAGAGAGACAGAGAGAGAGAGAGAATATGCAAATTTCAACTGCAGCACTTGATACTGGTCCAAAAGGGGATGGTTGAATTTGCCTAAAGAAATGAATTCAGAGAAACCCTGAAAGACTTGCATGATGTGATGTAGAGTAAAGAAAGTGGAACCAATGGACAGAGATACAAGAACCCTTGAAAGTCAGCTAAACTTAGATATTCTAATCTCAAGGGATGATCGTGGCTCTAAAGAGCAGAGGATGGAGTATACTTCTCTCCCCTTGGTAGAGAATCTGGTAACTATGCAGAGGGTGGTCTGTGTTTTCAGATGTGCTTACTTGGTTGGTCAAAGTTTTTTCCCTAGATACAAGGAAGGTCCCAAAGTATATATAGGGGAATAATATATTCAGAAATGATGGGATATAAAAACAAACAAACAAATCTCCAAATAAAAGGCATCATCAATAACAATTAAGAACTTTCAACCATGTGTATAAAGGCTTGTAAAACCAGCTCTTGAAGTCTAACTCTAAAGATGATCTGGCTAAATGTATCCTATGTCCCAGATCCAGACTAAGTATAAAGGGATTTGTCACCATAGTGGCCACTGGGTGATTTGTTTGTTTTTTAGCTTCAGTCACTTATGCAACAGATAAAAACATCAAAGGTTTTCCTGAGGTCTCTAGAAAGAGGAGCAGGTGTGGGTTGAGGCATCATTTTCAGTGCACTCCTCTGGTGGTAGTGAGATAAGTAGTCCGTAGCTGTAACAGTTGTAGCACTAGAAAGGGGCATAGCCTTTCCCCACTTTTTAATTTAATTTTTTAAAATACATTTTTGTGTATTTCTTTCATAAATTAATTTATTTTAGTTTTCAACATTCACTTCCATAAGTTATAAATTTTCTCCATCTCCCCCACCTCTTCCCTCCCTAAGATGGGGTGCAGTCTCTACATATACATTTTTATTAAACATATTTTCACATTAGTCATATTATATAGAAGAATCCAAACAAATGGAAGGAACCACGAGAAAGAAAAAAATAAAACACAAAAAATGGTCTGCTTTAATCTGCATTCAGACTCCATATTTCTTTCCTGGATGTGTATGGCATTTTCCATCATGAGTCTTTTGGAGTTGTTTTAGATTGCTTGCATCGCTGAGAAGAGCTAAGTCTATAAAAGACAGTAATCATACAAGGTGTCTATTACTTTGTACAATGTTCTGATTCTGATTACTTCACTTAGCATCAGTTCATATAAGTCTTTCCAGGTTTTTCTGAAGTCTTCTTGCTCATTTCTTACAGAACAATAATATTTCACTACTTGTATATCACCATAGTATACCACCACTTGTTCAGCCATTCCCCCAATTGATGGGCATTCCCTCAATTTCCAGTTCTTGGCCACCATAAAAAGAGATGTTATAAATATTTTTGTACATATGGGTGCTTTTCCCATGTTTATGATCTCTTTGGGATACAGCCCTAGAAGTGGTATTGCTGGGTCAAAGAATATGCACATTTTTATAGCCCTTTGGGCATAGTTCCAAATTGCTCTCCAGAATGACTGAATCAATTCACAAGTCCACCAACAATGAGTTAGTGTTCCATTTTTCCCACCTCTTCTCCAGAATTCATCATTTTCTGGTTTGGTCATGTTAGCCAACCCTAACAGTTGTTTTGATTTGCATTCCTCTAGTCAATCAGTATTTTTTCATATGACTATAGAAAACTTTAATTTCTTCCTCTGAAAATTGCCTGTTTATATCCTTTGACCATTTATCAATTGGGGAATGACTTGTATTCTTATAAATTTGACTCAAATCTCTATATATTTTAGAAATGAGACCTTTATCAGAGACACTGGTTGTAAAAATTCTTCCCCAATTTTGTTTCCCTCCTAATCTTGGTTGCATTGGTTTTGTTTGTGCGAAAACTTTTCAATTTGATGTAATCAAAATTACTCATTTTGCATTTCAGAATGTTCTCTGTCCCTTGTTTGGTCATAAATTTCTCCATTCTCCATAAATCTGACACTATTCCTTGCTCTCCTAATTTGCTTAGAGTATCAGCCTATATACCTAAATTATATACCCATTTGGATTTTATTTTGGTATATAGTATAAGATTTTGGTCTATACCCAGTTTCTGCCATACTATTTATCAGTTGGTCTTTGGGTTTATCAAACAGGAGATTACTATAGTCACTGAGAATTGTGTCTTGCGTACCTAACTTATTCCCCTGATTCACCACTCTATTTCTTAGCCAGTACCAAGTAGTTTTGATGATTGCTGCTTTATAATACAATTTAAGATCTGGTATGGCTATTCCCTAGCATTTCTTTTCATTAATTCCCTTGATGTTCTGGACCTTTTATTTTTCCAGATATTTTTGTTATTATTTTTTCTAGCTCTATAACATAATTTTTGGTAGTTTGATTGGTATGGCACTGAATGAGTAAGTTAATTTATGTAGAATTGTCATTTTTATTATATTGGCTTGGCCTACCCACAAGCAAGTGATGTTTTTCCAATTATTTTTATCTGAATTTATTTCTGTGAAAAATGTTTTGTAATTGTATTCATATAGTACCCATGTGTGTTTTGGTAGGTTGACTCCTAAATATTTTATAATGTCTACAGTACCTTTAAATGGATTTTCTCTTTCTATCTCTTGCTGTTGGGTTTTGTTAGTAATATATGAAAATGCCGATGATTTATGTGGGCTTATTTTAAATCCTGCAACTTTGCTAAAGTTGTTTTTGATTCTCTAGGGTTTTCTAAGTATATCATCATGTCATCTGCAAAGAGTGATAGCTTAGTTTCTTCTTTGCCTATTGTAATTCATTCAATTTCTATTTCTTCTCTTATTGTTAAAGCTAATGTTTCTAGTAGAATAAAAATGGTGATAATGGACACTTATGTTTCACTCCCACCCTTACTGAAAATGCTTCTAGCTTATCCCTGTTACATATAATGCTTGCTGATGGTTTTAGGTAGATGCTATTTATCATTTTAAGGAAGCCTGCACTTATTCCAGTGCTCTCCAGTGTTTTTAATAGGAATGGGTGTTGCATTTTGTCAACAGCTTTTTCTGCGTCTATTGAGATATATAATCATATGATTTCTGTTAGTTTTGTTGTTGATATGATCAATTTATGCAGATAGTTTTTCTAATATTGAACCAGCCCTGTATTCCTAGTATAAATCCTACCTGATCATAGTGTATTATTCTCATGATGATTTGCTGTAATCTTTTTACTAATATTTTATTTAAAAAATTTGCATTTCTACTCATTAGGGAAATTGGGGTATAATTTTCTTTCTCTGTTTTGATGCTTCCTGGTTTAGGTATCAGTACCATAGTTATATCATAAAAAGAATTTGGTAGGACTCCTTTTTTGCCTATTTTCTCAAATAGTCTATATAGTATAGGAATTAATTGTTCTTTAAATGTGTGATAGAATTCACTTGTAAATCCATCTGACTCTGGAGAGTTTTTCCTAGACAGTTCATTGATGGCTTGTTCAATTTCTTTTTCTGAGATGGGGTTATTTCAGTATTGGTGATACCTTTTGTTTTTATACCAGAGTAATTTCTAGATATCCCCCACTTCCCCCACCAAATGAACCCTCCCTTGTTACAAAGAAAAACAACCAAAACCAACACAATGATAATGGATGTGAGATTTTTCAACCTTTGTCTCCTACCTCTTTCCTGGAAGGAGGGAGGAACCTCCATGTCTCTTCTCTGAGGCTGATTTTGGTCAGAACAGTTACTATGTTTGTCAGCTTTGGTCTTTTGAGTGATATTTTAGAAGCATCTTTTCTCAAGCTACTTGAGGGGAGCAAGGAATACTTTTACTTTTTTTTGCCTATTCCCACAGGGGAGAAATGCTTCTTAAAAATCTGTCCCCTGTTATAATAATGGTTTATATTCATCTCATATTTTAAAGTTTACAAAATATGTTCTTTGCAACAATCCTGTGAGATACAGTTTTTAAGATGGTAAAATTGAGGCTTACAAACATTAAAGCTTTGGTTTGTGGCTCTCCCAATAGTGATGTTGTCTTTTAAAAGTCTGCAAGGGAGGATTTCCATTTATTCCAGTTGCTAAGGATCCCCGTGACCCTGGGGATTTCAGGGGAACAAAGTTCCAGGGCCAGCAGAGAACCCCAAAATGTCAGTGCCAGAAGGAACCTCTGAGGTCATGGAGGACCACCCATCCATGTATCCCTGTATCCCTTCTATGAGTAGTCATCCAACCTTTGTATGAAGACCTCCAGTGAAGTGAAGTCAACCCTACCTCATGGGCATCAAGTTCAGTTTTGGATAGCTTTATTCTCCTTACATCAAGCCAAAATCTGACTCTATGGAACTTTCTCTCACTGCTTCTCATTTTGCCTTCTGAGGCCACACAGAAAAAGCTAATCATCCTAGAGAATATCTTTCAAACACTTGAAGATGGCTCTCATTGTTTTCCTTCTTCCAGCTAATCACCCCTAGTTCCTTCAGCTACCCATCCTCTGATGACACGATCTATCCCTTTCCCATTCTTATTGCCCTTGTCTGATGGACACAATCACATTCCAGAATTGAAAGAGACCCAGAGGTTATTTCCAACCACAGTGAGTAGGATTTCTCCTTAGACATCACTGATAAGAAGTCACTTAGTCTCTACCTATACAGTGACACAAACCAACTATATGACCTGGGGCAAGTGATTACTCTCTCTGAGTCTTAGTTTCCTTACCTGTAAAATCAATATAGGCACTCTCAAATTATCTTGTGTTTATTTTGGAGAGACACGTGTGTATAGATATACATGTATGTATATTTGTGTGTGTTCATATATATATGTGTGTATATATTTGCATAAAGTTAAATATGTATATATTATCTCTCTCCAATAGAATATAAGCTCTTGATGGTCAGAGAGAATTTTGTTTTTTTGTCTTTGAATTCCCAGCACCTAAGAAAATGCCTGGCACATAGTAGGTCTATAATAAATTTGAATATAGATTGATTTTTATTTCACAAGGTTTTTGGGAGGATATAGCAAAGCACAGAGGACTTGTAGTTTTACTAGTATGGATTCTCCTTTCACCACCAGCAAACTGAAGTTGATTTCTGCTTAGGACATGAATCAGAGCCAGTGAAAAGAGTGTGGGAACCCTCTGAATTAACCTAGAGTAGAACCTTAATAGTCCTACCTCCAGGGTGGGTTTCATGGTCTTCTAGTACTTTGGGAAGATTTATATATGATTTTTGATTAATTGAGAAGCTTTGGGGAGGGAGAAGTGGAGGAGACAGAGATCAGGCAAGAGGAGAGAGGGCGCCGACTTTCAGTTGCAAAGGGAAGGCTCCCAGAGCTATAGGCATTTGGAAAGGACCCAGGATTTCAATATGGCTTTTTGATACATCTCAGTGCTTGCATCCCCAGAGCGTGTTGAGTGGATTACATGGGTGAGATCATTCTCTCCTTTGGTTGAGCTGAGATTTCATCTTTTTCCTGGATCACAGAGTACCCTAACTCTTGTGGATTTTTATCACCATCCTAAACTAATTTGTATGGCTTCCTTGATAAGCATTTTACTACTTGCTTTGATAAATATGTTTGCCCTCTACCCATAATTACATTCTATGTAGTAAATATATGGTGGAGAGAGGAAGCCAAGCCAGCCAAGATTAAGTTAATGGTTACCCTCCATTCTGGGGTATGCTTATGTCCTCCTCCTTCCTGTAACTGATAACCAAGGAAAGTGATTTTTGTCTCAAAGGCTAAAAAATTTGTACTCCTAGACTTCATATTATCCAATGTGTAATAGGTAGGTATAATTCTGGTTCAATTAATGACCATCTAGGGGAGTAGGGGAATGAAAGTGATCACCCAGTTAAGGCCCTCCACAGTGGTAGAGTTCCAATCTCCTGGGCATTCCAGGATAGGGCATTCCAGATTTTACTAAAAATCCCTGGCCCATGGTACCTTTGTTACATAGGTCTTATATGTTACATAAGTGTTGAAGTAGGTCTATGGCTCAGTTCCCATGGCCATTTTGTTAAAGGCAGAATTGAACTCAAATCTTTCTGATTCTAAATCCAGTGCTCTATCCATTTAGTCAATAACCTACGAGGAGGGGAGAACTCAATAGAAGTAGAAGTAGACTTCAATTTTGCTGAACCAGAGTTCTCCCCTCCCCAATCTGGACAGTTGTTGGGGAAGCAATCTTCCTTCCTGGGAAATTGTCCTCTCTCCTTGTCTTTTGGTGCATTGGCCATGTTACTGGTCAGGGGTCTTGTAACTATTGTTCCATCTGTCCTTCCCAGACAGTCTTAGACCCATAGAGGAAGCAGGGCAGAGGCTAAACCTTGTGGTTGGTTCTGATTTCATGCATATGTAGAAATGAACTCCTTTCTCATTCTCATTTTTGGGTTTTTTTATTCCAACATTATTTTTATTCCAAAATTTTAAAATACCTCTTTTAAAAAAGGTCTTTTATCTAATCCTAACCCTAAAAGAGTCATACTCTTACACTGCAAATATCTTATATATAAAGAGATTGAAATAATTGCATCTATTTCTATAGATAGATCAATATAATTGCATCTAGTGATATGGCTAGATCAATATAACTGTATCTATCTATGTTGCCAGATAGATGTAACTGCATCTATTGATATGACCATCTTTCTTTGCAAGGATAAAGTGAGAAAAAAGAGGGTAAGGCTCTATAGGAAATAAATATAACTTAAGAGATGGAGGGAAAATGATTTTAAATGAGCCTTGTTTCACTGGCACTTACACTTACCCTTGAAGCAAAGAGCTCCTGAGAAACCTGGTCATAGATCATGGCTGATTTTTCTCATGGAACTCCAAACCCAAGGATGGTTTTCAGGATCCCTGGGACTCTCCTGGAGGTTTCATTGCAGAAGGGTGTCTCCAGTTTTCCTTTGAATCAGGCGCATCCGTAGGGCTGGGGGCCCCCAGGCCTGACTTGCTCTTACTTGCTGTTTCTTCAGAGACAATTTTCTTCTAGGGTTTTTCACACTCCTGGCCTCAAGTTCCAAGTTGTAGTTTCACCTGGAGGTTTTCCTTCCCTCTCTCCTGCCCCCAGGTTTCTGCTCCGAGTCAATTGTTCCCTTTCAGTTGAGGGCCTGGGGCTGAAGTGTGGGGAAACCTTGGGGTTTCCTCTCTTTGCTAAAGCAGAGTTTATCTAGGTGTTTGAGCTGTCCTCTTGTGGCTGCTCCAGCTGGGAAACCAGATTTTTTTTTTCCTTCTGTTTGGTCTTACAGGCAGCAGAGATTCTTTTCTGAACCTGGGGTATTGGGGAAAGCTAGAATGAATGATTCTCAAGTGACAGGAGTCATCTCAGGCTGCCTCTTCCTCCCTGTTCTCCTTGAGCCATTAGTCACTGGAAAATATAGGTAAATTGAGGTTCATTTGGTCCAGTGGGATGAGCTGCAACTTGGAGGCACCTGGAGAAGGTCAAACCCAATAACTTCAGATGAGAAAGGAATCGTCGCTCTAGACATGGAAGGGAACTCAGAGAATAGTTAATCAAACCTTTTCATTTTATAGATTCAGGAAACTGAGTCTCAGGGAATCTAAGTGACTTGCCCAAGGTCACATAGGTAATAAGTGTCCAAGGTAGGATTTGAATCCAGATCCTGGGAACTCCAGAGTCAGAGTTCTTTCAACTGTACCGCACTGGGAAGGATAAGGAAGAAGGAAGGAAGACTTGGTGAGTAGTTTTAGTATCTCTGAGGAGGTGATGGGCAGAGATCTATCCTTTTAGTCAACAAATACCTTAGAGACCATGGTTTTGAGCACCGAACATTTGCCTTTGGGAAGGGGAGAAAAAACAGTAAGAAAGGAGTCATTAACTCCTTGAGAATTTTCATACATATATATTTATAAATGCTATGTTCTTGTTTTATCGATGACATATTACATTGTTATTTATATTATGTAATTATATAGCATATTTTATAGGTTATGAGGATTGTTTTAGTACTCCCCATCGTGTCGTTTTTACATTGCATAGATGTTGTTTTATTTTTCTATGTCATTGATTTTGTATTATGTTTATGTCTTTTCTCCTGTAAAATGTAAGCTTCCTGAGGTGAAAGAATGGTTTGTCTTTGTATTCCAAGCACAATGTCTGACCTATACCAAGAACTTAACAAATACTTGTCTTGACTTATTATATATAGGGGTGTGTGTGTTTTACCTATTTTAACTTCAACTTGCATTGAAATATTCTGGACTTTGGTCTTGGGACTATTAGAACCTAAAACTAGTTTTTGAAAGTATACAATTAAATGCACTGGAAATGTGTTGATTTATAGATTGGCTTTGTTTGGTTTTGTGTTTTTGATGAAAGGAACTCAGGATCACTGGTGATGAACCATGACATGATTTTTTTTCTTAGTATGGAGGGTAGAAGTTTCTCATTGTTAACATTCAGTATTTCTGGGCTCTTCTAGAATACATTTATACAACATCAAAACAGTCAGGTAAAACAATAAGAAATTCAGTCTCTTAACTGACTATTTAGGCTGTAAGACACAAGATAATTTATTTTATGAGTTTCTTTTTTTCTTTCTCTCATGGCTTGACTGAATCAACCATTGGCTATCGCATCATGCATTCATGAGTTTAAAATGGGTTTTTTTGGCTGTTTACACAGGAAAGTTCAATTCTGTAGGGAGAGCTAACCAAAAGTACACTAATTAATGTTGGGGTTTTTTTGGGGGGTGGTGGTATAGATTCTTTACTTAATTGATTTATTTTTAGTTTTCAACATTCATTTCCACAAGATTTTGAGTTCCAAATTTTCTCCCCATCTCTCCCCTCCTCCCCAGACAGTGTGCATTCTGATTACTCCTTCTCCCAATCTGCCCTCCCCTCTATCATGCTGCCCCCACTTCTCTTAACTCCTTCCCCTCTATTTTTTATATGGCAAGATAGAGTTCTATCCCCCATTGACTGTATATTTTATTTTATTTTAAAAAATAAATCAAAAAATTAAAAATTTTTATTTTATTTTCCATTTACATGTAAAAACAATTTTTAACTTTTGTTTCTAAAACTGAGTTCCAAATTCTCTTTATTCCCTCCCCATCCACCCTCATTGAGAACACAAGCAATTTGATATGGGTTTTACATGTGTAGTCATGCAAAACACTTCTGTAATAGTTATGTTGTGAAAGACTAACTATATTTCCCTCCATCCTATCCTGCCCCCCCAATTTATTCTATTCTCTCCTTTGACCCTGTCCCTCCTCAAAAGTGTTTGCTTCTGATTACCCCCTCCCCCAATCTGCCTTCCTTTCTATCATCCTCCCCTCTCTTATCTCCTTCCTACTTTCCTATAAGGTAAGATAGATTTCCATACCCAATTGAGAGTGTATATTGTTCCCTCCTCAAACCAAATTCAATGAGAGTAAGGTTCACTCATTCCCTTTCACCTTTACCTCCTTCCCCCTCTACTGTAAAAGCTTTTTTTTTTGCCTCTTTTAAGTAAGATAATTTGCCCCTGAATGTTTAATATTTTAAAAAATGTAGAAACAACACATTTGTAAGTAATGTGTATTAATCACTTTAAAAAAGTGTAGACAATCAGCAAAATAATAAAGCCCTAATTTATGACATTTGCTCATTTCTGAGGTGTAAATATTTGTAGTGAAAATTTAACAGCGAGCTCTCACCAGCTGATTTGAATTAGATCCAGTATACACTTGGACCTAATCTCAGTCACTGAGAAGCTCAATATTCTTTTTTTAGATTATAGTGCTCAATACTAGAGATTCTCTGTACTTGTTTCTTAGTCTAAATTTGAAGATACTTGTACTTAATATCACTTTATTATTACTTATCTAGGTACGGGAAGAAAATTTTAGCCCTGGAAATTTTCTCAGATGGAAAATGGTAGGGTCTGATGTAATGGAATTTTTCTTGACTCTAGAAAAAATGAGATATATGAATGTACCTACAGGGCTGTGCCCCTATGGAATATAGATCTTTGAAACCAGGGACTGACTCCCAAGAATGTGAGGGGTTTTTTTGGCCTTTGTATCACAAATGTGTAGCACAAGATCTGGTACTAGTAAGTACTCAACTTAAGAAAGCTTTTTGAATTGATTTGAATCTTTAAGTCATGTTCTTTGGGGCAGATTGTTTGGAAAGAAGCTAAAGTTTTATGTTATAGTGATAACTTTTCTTAAAAAATATTTTTAATTTTCATAGTTATGAACGTTAATTTTTATAAGTATTAATAACTAATTTTAAGAGTTAAGGTTATTAGACAAGAAGGGAAAATGAGGGGGGAAATGGGATTCAGTTTCCCAATCCAGATTGGCTTTCTCAGAAAGAGTATATAGGGAAGAATGGGAAGGAAGATGGAAAGCTTCTAAGTCTTTAATGTTGGATAAATCATTTAACCTCTCTGGGCCTCAATTTCCCCATCTGTACAGTGAAGAGTTGGATTAGATGGCTCTGAATCTACGATCCTATGATTTTCTTCATTTTGGATTGACTGGATGGCCATGGGCAATAGGGAAATGCGCATCTATAGTCAGACCTCAATAATTCAGACCTGCCTACGGCAGAGAAGCAGGAATGAAGACAACTCTGAACCAGTGAAAAGTCTGGAAAGTGGTTTTTAATTGGTTGAAGTTATGAAATATTTTCTCAGAAGCATAGGTTGTAGAGCAGGTGCTGACCCAAATTGATAGAATTTTCTCCCATGAGAGCTCCCCAAACCATTGCAATCTCAGATCCAGTCTTTATCCCTACATCAATGATTAGGTATGAAAAGTAGTTATAAAATTAAACTGTTGAAAGGGAATTTTTCTCACCAATATGCAATCCATTCTCTCTATCTTATTATTCATTTACCCAACATCATTTCCCCCCATATATAGATGAAAGAAAAGCTTAACTCAGGCCTGGATATGTTTTCAACTCAAATTCTCAAATGGTGGGTTTTGACGTAATGAGATTTGACTTGATTATGGAGAGAAATGAATGATACAAACGTACTCACAGGCCTGAGATGCTGCAGAGCGATGAGAGAATGTAAAAAGATGCTATAGATTCCTTCATTTATTAATAAGTATTTATTGTTGGGGGTTCAAAGACAAAACTGATAGAGTTCTTATTAAAAAAGAACTTACATTTTTTGAGGTGAACAACATGAGCACCGAGAAGTAAATACACAAACATACGCCACTCGATCAACAAGCATTTTAAAAAAAAATTATAGATATTTTTTGTTTTTACATCACCTACATTATCCAACGTAACTTTCCTTCACCAAAGTGGAATTCCTTAAAACAAGAATAAACAAGCTATTCTGTACTCCTGATACAGTGATCGTGTTCTCCTCTACATCCACGTTACTTGGGTACCTGTCTTCCTTGGTCAATGTTTGTCGACTAATGGGTAGAACTTATGCTTAAAAATACCTTGAGAACTGTATTTCTCTATGATTGATTTCTTTTGTAATACTTTGTGTTTTATTTTCTCCTTTTACTCGTTATTCTGAGAAAGGGCCCGTAGTTTTCACCACATAGCCGAAGGAATCCAGAGCATAAAAACAGGAAACTCTGGTCTAGAATGTTAAGCTTTTTGAGGGCAGGGGGGAAGGGAAGAAGGAAGAAAAGAAAAAATAATTTTCATGATAACTTTGTTATATATTTGAAAGGAATAGTACGTTACACATAGTAGATTTACCGTTTCCTGTGCAATGATCTCTTTTTGTTATTGTTATTCTGTGTTATAGAAATGCTTGTTTTATGGTTGAAGTACAATTTTATTCTGTAATTAAATTTATTCTATAAATGAAAAATAAAATAAATTTTATTTTTAAAAAGATATGTAAATGCTAACTTTCTGTAATTAAATTTATTCTATAAATTAAAAATAAAATTAATTTAATTTTTAAAAAGATATGTAAACGCTTTCTGTAATTAAATTTATTCTATAAATTAAAAATAAAATTAATTTAATTTTTAAAAAGATATGTAAGTGCTAACTTTATGTAAAGGCTAACTTTCTGTAATTAAATTTATTCTATAAATTAAAAATAAAATTAATTTAATTTTTAAAAAGATATGTAAATGCTACCTTTGCAGATTAAATCATAAATGGCTCAGTAACTTTGTCCTCAGTTTCCTTTTCATTTTAGATAATCAATTTGAAAATTGTCTATTTCAGCATCATCACTGATGTGTTGAAAAGCAATCCTACCATAACCTTTTGAAGAAGGCAACCCTTTGAATTTTCTACTGAACCTCTCCCCAGTTATTCCACATAACTGAAGCTCAGTGGTCCCTGCACTTGTTTCTGGGTGACTTGAAGGAAATTCCTGGTTTTCTTGGATGGGTAGTGCTGATTGTAATTCTAGTTGTTTTTTTTTTTTCTTCAGTTTTCACTGGTGTCACAGAACTGGAGGAAGAGATTCCTTCTCCTGGGGCTAGTTACCCTGCCCTGAACCTTAGTGTCTCAGAGAGTGGCCAGAGATCAAGGAGAATTGAACCAACTTGCCCAGAATCACATAATAAGTTCAGTTCTGATTATTTTTGTTGGTGACATTGTCAGGATCCTTCAACTTGCTGACTCTGGGGAACCCGTCTCTCTGATCTCTATATTTATTCCCATTGCCTCTATTAGGAAGTAACCTTCAGAGTAGGGATACTTTCTCCCTCTTTTTTGTGTTTGTAACCTGAAGAGTTTCCCAAACAATGTTTTGAATTTATTCTTTCATTCACCCTAATGCAGGTCCTCTCTATTATGTATCCAGAATACCACCACAATCTCACGGAGTCCCTGAGTTACAGAATCAGAAGGAAGCTCCCAAACCATCTAGGGCCTCCCCCCAAGCAGCACTGTGGCACAGTAGAAAGAGCCCAGGATCTGTATTCAAAGGACCTGTTTTCCATTCCAGGCTATCCATTCTTCTCTCTGGGGATTAGCTTACTCATTTGTAAAATGGGAGGTTGAACAAGATGATTTCCAAGGTCTCTTCTAGCTCTAAATCTGATATTGATCCTTTTAAACCATATTTCCACTGCTCCTACCACTCTATTCAACAAATTCCAGTATCTCTGTTGCCTTCAGGATCAAGTATAAAATCCTCTGTCTGGCTTTTGAAATCCTTCATGATCTGAATGATTCCTACTTTTCCAGGTCTCTTACACCTAACTTCCCTTCTCCCCCCCCACCCCACTCTGCCTTATACTCTGAGATCCAGTGACACTGACTTACTTGATGTCCTTTAAATAGGACATTTCATCTTCTAACTCTCTCTGGGCATCGCCATATCTAGAATGCTACCTTCTCATTTCCCTCCTGGCTTTTCTGGCTTTTTTCAAGTCTCAACTAAAACCCTCCTAGATCTTGTGGCTTGTTCTCTAAGATTACCTCAAACTGCCTTGTCCATATTTTTTTTGTGTGTCAAGCTGTTTGTATGTTGTTTTCTCCATTAGACTGTGAGTTCCTTGAGGCCTTGAGGGCCTGTCTTTTGTCTTTTTTTTTCTTTCTTCCGTGATTAGCACAGTGACTGGTTCATAGGAGGTACTTAATAAATGCTTTCTCATGCTTTCATTCACTTCTGTATTTTTCATATTATAATTTTTGATATTTCTGTCATGTCCCCTTAAGAGTCTATAAGCTTCATGAGGGCAGGGACCTAGTCATTTTGGCAACTTTGTATCTCTCCCAGTCCCCAACATACAGCAGGTATTTGTAAATATCAGTTAAAAAAAAGGAACACACAATAAAAAGAATATTGTATCATTATAATGACCAAGCTTTCCCTCAAAGAACAAAAAGGAGACAATGTACCTCCTTACCTTCTTTGCAGAGATGGAAGACTATGGTTTGAAAGAATGCAAGCACAGCCTATCAGACTTGGTTGATATGTTGGTTGGTTTTCCTGAGCTGCTTCCTCCCTTTCCCTTTTATTTTTGGTAATAGTGGGTGGCTCTCTGGGAAAAGGGGGCAAGAGGGAGACATTTAAGAATAAAGATAATATTAAAAAATACATCGATGAAAATTTTGTAAGTCTATTGACTTTCTGAATTGATTCAGCTATTTGACTGGAAGAGTGGCTGTTTGTTCAGTAGGAACATGGCACTAGACACTGAAACAGATGAGGATGTTATTTTCAAACTGCAAGTAGACCCCCAAATGGAACATCTTTTCCAATGCAACCCCTTCTAAAACCCACTCAACAAACTGAGTTTCACTTTTAGCAAGCTCCTGGCCCTGGGTGACAACAGAAGCCAGCAGTCATTTGGGCCCCTTCAGTACAGATCCTTCTCAAAGATAAAATTATTTGTTGTCTCTATTTCTCCTCCTTCTTTCCTCCCCCACCTTCCATGATTACTTGACAGCTTTTCTCTCCCTTTGTTTCCCTTCTCTTCTTTTTCCATGATCAATCTTTACCTTTCTCTCCTTCTCCTATGTCCTTCCTTTCATCTAAACATCCTACTATGTGCCTGATATTGTGGTGTGCACTAAAATACCAAGGCAAAGATAACACAATCTTGATCTCTTGGAGTTGACATTCTACTGAAGCTTAGATGCAAAATTCTTAAGGGTTAGGTCTTTTTCTTGCATATAATCTATGTGGTATCCTGTAAGCATTCGATATATTTGGTGATGGGAATTTGGTATCTCCTAGATACCATTTAGGGTTAGGGTTAGGGTTAGGGTTACCCAAGAGGACTGATTTCCCTTTTTCATTTCCCATCAAACATAAATAAATGAATAAATGCAGGATTTGCTCCAAGGTACATAACATGGAGATTCCTTCATGACTGGGCTGATTTAGATGACCTCAGAGGTCCCTTGGCCTCATTTCAGCATCTACAAAATGGTTTGGACTAAATGCCTTCTAAGGTGCTTTTCAAATCAAGAGTCATAATTCTAGGACTCTCCTAGCCTTCAGTCCTTCCCCATCAGGCCACACTCCTCTGGACTTCTCCATCATTGCCTTCTCTCCCCACTTTCCCCCCACATAGTTTTCTGCTTCCTTTTACATGTTGTTTTCCTCATTAGAGCGCGAGCTTCTTCAAGGTAGGGCCTGTACTTCTTTGTGCTCATATTTATATTGCCAGCACTTAGCACAGTGCCTGGCACATAGTAAGCATTCATAAATATTTGTTGCTTAACTAGAAAGTGTCAGAGTCGAGTTTGAATCTAGGTCTCCTGATTCCAAACTCAATGTCCCTTCCACATCACTATGAGGACCTCCCCTTGCTAGTAGTAACTACTAGTAACTTAGTAGAACATCACTAGTAATATAGTTACTCTCATATATTACTAGTAATATAGTTATTCTCATATATGACTGGTAACATAGTTATGCTAGTATATAATTAGTAACATAGTTGCTCTAGTATATGACTAATAACATAGTTACTTTCATATATGACTAGGAACATAGTTACTCTAACATATAACTAGTAACATAGTTCCTCTAGTATAGAACTAGTAACAGTTACTTTACAAACCTCTGAGTAAATACAGGCGATATCTCATGCACAGGGAACGCAGGGGGTTTGCAAAGGTTGACAATCGGTTTGCTCACCACCCTGAAGAACACTCACCACAAGAAGATATCAAAGAGGCAGGTGTAGAAGAGGGAAGGGGGCACCAAGTGCAGTGGAAGCCAAGCAGTCTGTTCTGACTTCTTACTCTCACCCCGGCTGCAGGGTCTGCCTCCTGAGGGCCTATCTTCACCACTCGGGGAATCCCCAAGTTCCCTCACTGTCCTTAGAAAAGACTCAAATCTCCACTCGCTCTTACTGTGCCAATGCCTTAGTCACCCCTTAGCCAGACTCCCTCCAGGTAGCATTTTTACCCAGTTCTGGCTTAAAGAGCAACCCAAAGCATGCTCTGGCCAAGCCCCTCATTGAGTGTGGTTGCTCTGTGATCACTTGACATCAAGTGCCAACATATCTCTTTGAAGATGGAAACCTGGAAGACCCAGCATTGAAGTACAGGTTGATGCTCTGGCTCATGCTAATGTTAGTTCTAAGGCATCAGTGGAGGAGGGGGAGGGGGAAAGTCAACACAGTCACTCAAGTAGCTTGGCTGGAGCGCCAGTCCCTTGGAGGGGAGCCATGCAGGATGATGGAAAGAGCAGGGGATTTGGAGTCAGAAGACCAGAGGATCTTGTGTCTAGAGCTCAAAGTGAGCTTAGAGGTTACCTTGTCCAACCTCCTTGTTTTGTAGATAGAGAAACTGAGACCCAGAGAGATCAAGCGATTTGCCCAGGTTTAAGCCATAGGGTCAGAGTTTGAACACAGATTCTGATGCTCAACTTCAGATGCATCATGTTTCCATTGTACCACAATTTGGGATTAAATTCCAGCTCTGCCATTTTAAATGTGAGGAAGATGAGGAGAGTCCTTAGGCAAGCATTTATTAATTGTCTGCTATGTATTAGGCATTATGCTAGGTGCTGAGGATACACAAAGGAAACTGTTTCTCTAAGAGCATAAAGCAAGATATCTCAACTCTCCAAGGTTCAGTTTCCTACTCTCAAAAATATGGTTGGGCTGGATTGGAAACTCTCCACATTTTTTGGGTCCTGAATCCCTTTGGCAGTCTGGTGAAGCCATGGGCCCCTTCTCAGAGTAAAGGTGCTAAAGGTACAAAAATAAAATGTATTGGATTATAACAAAAGCCAATTATATTGACTAGTCAACATACAAGTATATAAACATGGTGGGAAGCTAGGGGATGCAGTGGATAGAGAGCCAGGCCTGGAATCAGGAAGACATCTTCACGAGTTCCAGTATAGCCTTAGATACTTACTAGCTTTGTGACCTTGGGCAAGTCCCTTAACCCTGTTTACCTCAGTTTTCTTATCTGTAAAATGAACCCAAGAAGGAAATGACAAACTACTTCAGTACCTCTGCCAAGAAAACCCCAAATGAGATCACAAAGAGTCAGACACAGTTGAAAACAATTGAACAACAACATATCAACATGAGGTTATGAACCCCTGGACTAGATCCTCTCTGTGGATTCTTCTAGCCTTAAATCCTGTGATAATATAACTTTATGGAATAGTGGAAAGAATACCAAACAAGGAATCAAGAGACCTTAGCTCCTTGTCCAGCTACTAACTTTCTGTGATATTGGACAAGTCACCTGTAAAAGGAGAATAAACATACTTAATTCCCAGGAAGCCAAAAGAGATAATGTGTGAAGAAAGCACCTTGAGAAATAAAAGGAGCTATGACCCTTCTTGGTGGCCATTTTGGATTCTTCCATACTCTCCTCTCTTCCTCATCTGTAAAATCAGAAGGTGTCACTTGATGACCTCTAAGGTATTCCAGTTTCCATCCCTCAATCTATGATCCTACAATCTTCACATTGCTTCCCACTTCCTGGAGTGGGTTAAATAGAAGTTGCCTAATTTAAATATTTATAGGGCAGCCCCAAGTCTGGGAAATTTGTTAATTAGCTGGAGCCTAATTTTCCAGGCTTATTGGGCATTCCTCCCCTTACTGTCTCTATATTACAGCCACTTACTTGCTTTTGGAGGTTTATGGCATTCATTCCATCTCCTGCCTCCCTGGGCCTGGAATTCGCTCCCTCCTCACTGCCACTTCTAAGAATTCCTACCTCCTTTCAGGGCAGAACTCAAACTAGGTCTCTTTCCTCCACTTACTAATGTTCTTCTTAGCTTGAGCCCTAGAATTGCTGTGTTTTTTTCCTTAGTATATATTTGATGTGCTCCTGTTGTAATGTAGAATGTAAATTCCTTGAAGACAGGGACCATTGATCTTGCCAGCAAAAGTGAACTCTTCAATTTTTTCCCACTTAATAGTATTTTATTTTTTCCAATTACATGTAAAGATATTTTTCAACATTCACTTTTATAAGCATTTACTTATATAAGTTCATATAAGAATAAGTTTATATAACATTCACTTAAATAAATTCCAGAAGTTTTTCTCCCTCCCTTTTTCCCTCCTCCTCTCCCCAAGATGGCAAGCAATGTGATAGTCATATTAAATAGATTCCCACATTAGTCACATTATGAAAGAAGAATCGGAACAAAAGGGGAAAACCATGAGAAAGAAAAAACAGAAAAAGAGAAAACAGTTTGCCTGAATCTACATTCAGACACCATAGTTCTTTCTCTGGATGAGGAAGGTATTTTCCATCACGAGTCTTTTGGAATTGTCTTAGATCATTGTATTACTGAGAAGAGCTAAGTCTATCATAGTTGATCATCAAACAATGTTGCTGTTACTGTGTACAATCTTCTCCCGGTTTTACTCACTTCATTCAGCATCAGTTCATGAATATTTTTCCAGGTTTTTCTAAAATCTGCCAGCTCATGATTTCTTATAGCACAATAGCATTCCATTCATATACCGCAACTTGCTCAGCCATTCCCTAGTTGATGGGCATCCCTTCAATTTCCAGTTCTTGCCCACCACAAAAAGAGCTGCTATAAATACCTTTTGTATACATGGGTCATTTTCCCTTTTTGATGTTCTCTTTGGGATACAGACCTAGTAGTGGTATTGCTGGATCAAAGGGTACCCACAGTTTATAGCCCGCAGAGAGTCCTACCTATCCATGGTAATTACTATTGCTGCTACTGTTGTTTATCATTGTCCTGGTAGGTGGGAGCAGAGACAGCTGACAGGTGCCCTGTGGAGATGAAATCCAGAATCTGGTAGCAAAGAGAAGCTTGGAGACAACCACAGGACAGTAGAGCTGTTGCTGAACCATTTTCAGGAAATCTTCTTCGAAAGGAGTTTTCTTTGAGTCTATATTGGGAAATTATCTCTTATAACAGTGGAAAATTTGTCAATAAAAATTTTAAAAAATACTTTAACTTCATGGAGGAATGAGTGGATTCTCAAGAAACGTCAGCTTTGGGAATTGATTAAAATCTGATATAACAGGGAGGGGGATCATGATTCACATGGACATGGAGGAGCATGCGATAGGTATGAATAAGTGGCAGCCATGAAAAATTGCACAAGTGAAGTGATGTAACAAATATCAGGAAAGAGATGTATGTTGGGAAAAGAAGATGGGCCACTTATGAGTGTAGGATAACCAACCAGCAGCCTTCATGCTTCATTTGTATTCATACAATATCAGGAGATCTAAGGGAAGACTTCTAGCATGAGGTACTCCCATGGAGGATTTGTGGGAGGTCATGAGCAAGAATCCTCCCAGATAAGGAGACTTGGATAGATTCAACTGAGTTCAATTCAATTGATCATTTATTAAGTAGTTACTATGTGCCTAGCTCTGTGCGACACATTAGGGATACAAAGAATGAATTGATCCTTATCCAAAAAGAGTTTAAATTCTTATGGGAAAGACTATAAGTACAAACAGAATAAATATAAGGAGAATAAATACAAATGAATTTAAATATGAGAGAGTGTGAGAGGGAGGACACTAGTAATCAAGGTTGGGGAAACTTGTCAAGGTTTCACATAGAAGATGGTATTTGACCTGCATCTTGAAGGAAAAGGAGGTGAGGCAAGGGTGAATTCCAGGCATGGGAGATAAAGTCAGGAGGTAGGAAATGTCCTGAGTGAAGACCAAAGAGAAGCATTTGTGATCTGCAGAGTTGAGAGGGAGACCCCCATAGGGATGAGATCATAGATTTATGGAAATATTGAAGTGACAAACCTGGAAACTTATGAAAAGACCAGGACGTGGGTGGAGGTGTGATCTTGTGGTAGAGACACTGATGGCAGGTAGAAGTATTGTGTTTCATCCTAGCTTTATCACTAGACTTCCCTGCAAAACCCTGTGTTCAACTGGTCAGAATCAGACACTTGTCTGGCAAGGTCTTGGGGAATCAAGTTAAAGGGAGTGTCCAGTATGATACAGGAGCTATTATTGGGAGGCCAATCCTCCCAATATGGGTTTTTTTTCTTTAAACAAAACAAAAAGCTTTCCTGGAAGAGTAAAGGATCTTATAAGTACCTTACAGGTGGAGAATGGAATAAACTGAGTCCCTGTGATATTTGTGGGTTTGTGAAATGCACCAGAGCCATCGATCAATCAGGGTGATATTGCCCTCAAAGCAGCAAGAGGAAATCATAGAGTCATGATGGGAAATTCCAGCTCCCTGTTGGGCAGTGGGGGAGGGTAGTGAATCATGAGAACCTGGGAGGCTTCTCTGGTAGACTTTGCCCCTTCACCTATAGTAAAGAGCACTGACCCATCTTTGAACATTTAAAAACTTTTTATTTTTAAAAATGTATTATAAACTTGACAATTATTGATAAATGTGAATATTTCAATGTACAAAAAGGATTATATGAAATATATATGAAACCATGAATTTCTATTACAGATAGCTTTTCTAAAAAGCATATATTAAACTTAACACAGTAGTACCCACATCACCTTGCTTGTCTCTGTTTCCTTTGGACTTCTTTCTGATCTGTTCTGTGTATTTTAAAGCTGTGATAGATTGTTGCATTGATCAGAATCCCCAGAATTAATTATTCCAAGTAGGTTGCAATCAGAAAAAAAGTTTCAGGACCTAATTGCTTGATGTTTACTCTAGGTGCTGCCACAATTGAGGCAAGGGTCATTAACACTAGTGTCTGTGTGTGCATGCAAAAATCAGGGATTTGAACCTCTGGGATCACAGGGAACTTTGATAAAATTGACATCTATTGAATGAACCAAGGAAAGAACCAGGAAAAACCTGGGGCATCTTATGTCCCTGGCTGAGGATTGGCTGGGAGGCAGGGAGGAGAGGGCATCTCCCCTCCAATTCCATTAGATTGTAAACTATTACATTGGAAGTTCCTTAAGGATAGGAACTGTCTTTTGCCTCTTTTTGTATCTCCAACACTTAGTACAGTGTCTGGCACATAGTAGGCACTTCACACATATTGATTGATTGATTGATAATCAATTGGCAGGATAAAAGAGTGAAGGCTCTTAGGGAAAGCCTTATGTGGAGCCATAGTGGGTGTCCAAAGAGGAAAACAATAGTGATCAGAATAACAACCAACATTTATGGAAGAATCTTAACATCTGAAAAGCATTTTCCATCCATTAAATTAAACCAGGAGAAGTGGATGAGGAAGTATCCCTAGAAGGGAGAAAATATAATGAGCAGATGAGAGAGTAATTTTCAGTTTCCTGACACATACAGAAGATAATAAAATCATGGAATTGGAGGTAGAAGAAGGCTTGGGGTCTTCTAGTCCCATTATCTTATTTTACAAATGAGGAAACTGAGGCCCACGGGAATGAAGTGATTGTTCAAGGTCACAAAAGATGTCCTGCTTATTTCCCTCTGCTTTAAGTTCAGACACATCTTCCTATATTTCTCTGAGTTCCTCCAACTTATAATTCTCATGGGGACATAACAATCCATTATATTCATAGAACATAATTGGTTCAGCTGCCCTTCCATCTAAAAGGTCCATCTTTTAAAATACCCTCTTAAATCTTTTCTGGAGATGATTGTAAATGATGAAATGCCACCATTTTGAGGGAATCAAAGTTGCAGGTTGCCCTAAAGTCAATGGAGAGATGAATGATAGGGGTGTCTGAGCTATAGGATTTTAGTATCTATGTAAATGAGATCATCAAAGAGTTGAGGTGAGGCCATCCAAGTCATGGGTCTCAGTTTTCTCATCTGTATAATGAGGCTTCTGTACTAGGTGACATCTGAGATCCCTTTCAGCTCTGAATCTACCACCCTATGTTGAAATCAAAAAGGAAATCCCAATGCTAATGAAGTCTTCATTACTGAAGCTGTCCTCTGAGTTTCCAAATGAGGGTTGGTTCTCTAGTTTCCTAAACCAACTTGCAATGACTAATTGATGTTTTCTCTTGGGCCGCCACCAACGCACAAGCAAGAGTGAGCTCGAAGAGGTGACTCTCTGTTTGAGTAGTGACAAGTTTGGAATGTTAGATCTTCCATCTCCACTGGGCCCTTGGGGATTACTTTCTGAAAACAAACCACCCACTTCCTATGAACAGTCAGCAAGCATTTATTAAATACCTATTATGTGCTAGGAACAGGATACATTTAGTCCATTAACTAGTACTTATTAAGTACTGTGTGGGGCACCATGCTGAATTCTGATGATAGAAATAAAGGCAGAAGGTACCCCCTCACTAATGGGGAAGACAACATGCAAATAGCTACATGTAAACAAGCTATATGCAAAATAAATTGGAGATAATAGAGAAAAAGGCCTAGAATTTAAAGGGGATCTGGAAAGGTTCTACCTTTAGAAGTTGACCAAGTTTAAAAAACAAAAGGAGAGAAAGTGGAGATGGGGTGTCTTCTTCCTCCACCCATTTCCATGCTAGCTTACAAACCTTGGCTTCCTGACCAGGGAGTCTAGGTCACATAAATTCTAAGAGGAACTTGTATTTGAACCAAGATCATGGGGTATGGGACTTGAATAGGAAGTCATGTCAGAAAATATTTAGTTCAACCTTTCTTTTTATAGTTAAGGAGATTGAGGCCCAGGAAGTTTAAATGATTTGCCCATGATTACATAGGTAATAAGTTTCAGAAGTGGAATTTGAATCCAAGGCTTTTGATTCCCAATCTACCATCTACCAAAATTTCATAGAGATAGCAGTTAAATGAAAAAACACCTTTGGCCCAGAAACCTACAATTATTCAATAGTATTTAGTTAAAATTGTCAGGTATTGTGGCGACTTTGAAAACAAAAGAAAACAAAATCCTTTGCTGCATGTGATGTTTTTTCTCTGGCTTCCTGGGTCAGCTCTGGGCCCTAGGAAGTCACCACAGAGCCCTTGAGTTTCTTCTTGAAAGTGAAAGGAAGAGAAAGGAAACCTGAATTAATGAAGATGGAGGAAGGAGAGGCTGGAGTAAGGGAACTCTTCAATTGTACATCAACCTGAAGAGGAGAGAAGGGGAGGCTTTGAAACATATGTTGAAGGAGTCATTGGGGTGTGTACATGTAAGAGGGTGGTAGGGATGGCTTGTCTCTGTGCAGTGTGTAAGTTGGCAGAAGTTTGTGTGTGTGTGTGTGTGTGTGTGTGTGTGTGTGTGTGTGTGTATGTGTGAACACTTGTGATTTCATCAGTTCTCTGTATGGGACCTCCCTTTACCAATGCTGAGGTAAGTCTGTAACTCATTTGTAACTAATAGTTTTAATAAGTTGCTCGAACATAATGAGAGATTCATTGACTTGCCTAGTCAGATTTTGTATGATTACAAAGCCAGTATATGTCAGAGGATATAGTGGAGAGAAAAGGTAAACTGAATAATGCATATACCAGCAAGTTTAAAGAAAAAGGATGAATTTTTACAAAAATATAAATAATCAAATTTGACAAAACTAGAAATAAATTATCTAGACAAACTCATCTTGAAAAAAAGAAAGTGAATAGTCAATAAGTGAACAGCCACAGAAAAGAAAATCAGAACCAGGTGAGTTCACAAATCAATCAATAAACATTTATTAAGTACCTACTAGGTGCCAGGCACTATGCCAGGTGCCTGTTCTGTTAAGCATTTAAAGAATAAATAATCTCTATTTTTCTGTAAACTATCTTCAAAAATAGAGAAAGAAGGTACTCTATCAAACTTTTTATATGAAACAAATAGGATCTTGATAAAAACCAGGGAAGGATAGTATAGATAAAGAGCACTAAAGATCAATAACACTAATGAATATTGATGCACAATATTGATACATTGTCAATATATATTTATATATTTACATATAAAATGAAAGGCAGGAAGGATTTCACACTACTCAAAAAGTCCTCTTTAGCAAAACCCACCAGCCTGTCTTAGGCAGATGGCAACTACCCACATCAATACCACCCATCTCATCTCCACTTCTTGCTCCAAGCCCTACCTCCAACCCCTTTATGGTACCTTAAAGCCAGCCAGTTCTGCCACAGGTGTTTATATTCTCCATAGAAAAAAAATTACAAGTAAAGAAACCCAGACCCCCAAAAGTCAAAGTGAGTTTGCAAACCAGCAAATGACACCGATATCAGCAGCACATTTTGGAAGGGATAGACAATAGATATTTGAGCGGTGGTGGATGGAGAGAGTTCTCAGGCTTTTATGGTACCTACCACTATTTTGCTGCAAGGACTCTAACATCCTTACCTGTAAAGGTCAGTTTCCTAAATTGTAGTATCCACCAGCTCAACAATTCTTCATTATACATTTTTTCCCATGGCACTTGCCAACAAACTCATCATCCAAAGACAAAGAAGGTAGTCTTCTTCATAAAATGTGGGTCCCTTGCAGGTCAGGGGCATGCCCACCTATGGGCACTCCTTTTTTTGTAGCTATACATTCAGTAAAAATGTGGAGATCATGAGATGGCCATGTGGCATTCAGGTACATAAGGTCATGTTGATTTCCTTGTTTTTTTTTTCTCCAACTCCACTCCTTGAGATCTTGGAGGGAAATCTCTGGGCTCATCTTTCTTGCGCTCCAAAATGGGAGACCCTAATATTTTACATGCAGGTGTGTGGTTGGTTTGTTTTTATCTAGACCTGCAAATGTATCCATGTAGGTAATACCCCATCTAGACCATATTGAATAGTCTTAGAAAGTTGCCACTGAGAGTGGAATAATCTCTATTGTCAGTCATCCAGTACATGTTAAAGACAGCACTTGACCAGAGGTCTTTTTGCCTCTAAGACCAGCCTTCTATTCACTTTGGGGAGTTTTAGCCTTTTGTGTGTCCAGGACCCCTTTGGCTCTCTAATGAGGCCTATAGATCCCTTCTTAGAAAAAAAGGGTTTTGAATGCACAGTATTACAAAGAAAATCAATTATACTGAAACAGTTATAAAAATGTATTTTGGGAAAAGTTCATGGACCTGAGGTTAAGAACACCTGTTCTACAGCACGCTGTCCCTTCTCCTTGCATATCACTTAATAAATGCTTGTTGAATTAGATTTTTGCCAACCATCAGGCTGGGGCCCAGACTTCGTGTGCATTCACTAGCGACGGCCACTTACCATGTCTCTGCTACCACAACATACCACCTCTGAGCCTTCCCAGAGAAGAAGACCTCGGTTATGTGAAGTATCCTCCTTGTTAGGAACCCCTTAAGACATAAAAATTGTGTTGCACTTGGGATATTTCTTTTTTCAATCACCTTAGATTGTTCTCAGTGAACAAAGGAGCCCAGATATCAAGACCAGGCTTCTACAGCAATTTATATCAGACTTTATTTGAAAACAAACAAAAAACCCAGGACACTTTTGTTTAGAGATGAGAAAAGAGAAGAAAACAAAGACAAGACTTAGAAGAGCAGACCGGAAGGGCTGCACCACTCTCTAACATGCAAGGTCACCCTTGCTGATACCAGAAAGCAATGTCAGTTGCATTATGCAGACCTCAGCCCTGAGAAGCCAACACTGCCAGCCATGGCCATCCGTTTCTTTGTACAAGTTGGACAATCTGCAGCCTTCGCATTTGCTGAAATTTCTGTTTTCTCTTCCACTTAAGTGAACTTATTTTTGTTAGACAGTCATCAGGGAAACCCTTCAGAATCGTGGTAGCAGCTCCGGTGCTGGGAAATGACAAACATGGCGGCCAACAGGTGACTTTCAAAGGCCCTGGGCCAGAACATGTCTGAATCTCTCCACAAGTAACAGGAAATGGTATTTTTATCCCATGTTGTCACATAATCTGTCAACACTCAGCAAATTACAGAAAGTGCTTGAGGTTTTAGAGAATGCTATGCTACTGATGACCGCCAAACATACTTATCCTACGAACCCAGCTCACAAAAAGGGCAGGCAGTGGCACAAAGCAGGTGACCCCAGTGACTTAGGAAAATTTCAAAGGTTCATTGCTATTCTGATACCTCAGTTTCTCCAATTTTGTTTACGGAAAACCCAGTGCATTTCTTCAACAGGTTATTTGGAGAACTTTATTTTGGGGGTAGGGTGGAGAGGGATACTCATCTCTGAAGCCTGAAAAAAGAAGTCAGAAAATTATTCACCTTTTGAAACTGGCAGGCTGAATTTTTGTTATTGTAAACTATACCATATAAGGGGCAACACTATAGAGTGGTTAGAGCTCTGGATGTGGAATCAGGAAGGCTGTAGTTCAAATCCTAGCTATGTGGCTGAACTGACTTTGTTTATATTTTAAATTTACTTAACTATCCATATGTTGTTACTCAGAATAGAAAATAAACTCCTTGAGGTCAGGAACTACTTTTGCCTTTCTGTCACCAGGTAGCATCGTGCTTGAAAAACACTAGTCTAAATGAATCAAATCAACCAAAGGTATGCAAAGTCACTAACTTATAGGATCAAAGATCTATAGATAAAGGACTTCAGAGTCCCATCCAACCCAATCATTTTACAGGTGAGGAAACTGAGGCAGACACTGGTCAAGTGACTTGCCCAGGGTTAATGGAAGCTGGCTAAAAAAAATATCTCTGAGCATCAGTTTCCCCAGTCTGTAAAATGACATTAATAAAATATGTTACAACTACCTAACAGGGATATTATGCAAACCTTACAATTCCATTTAAATGGTTATTATTAGCAGTAAGAATTCAAATAATCTCTTTCCAAGCACTGAGAGTACCCAAATTTTATAGGATCATTATAGGGAAGATGGTGGCCAGCTCTCTGCTCAAGCCCAGAGCATGCTAAAGGGTCAAAAGACAGATGAGAGCGGGTCAAATGAGCAGAGGGCCTTAGAGGACACCCACAATTTCAAAAGCAGGAAAATAAGCAGACAAAGGAGGAGGGAGCAGAGAGGTGGGGAATTAGAGTCATGCAATCCCATGAAAGGCAAGGAAAGAAGCAGGTCATCACAGGATCACAGCTTTGGAGTCAGAACAGACCTTCAATATTAGCTGGTCCACATACACACACATATATGTGTGTATATCTATATCTATTTATATTTATAGATATATATCATATGTACAGAGCAATTTGTGTCTCCTTGATTAGATGGTAAATGCCCTGAAGGCAGTGACTACAATCTATGAGTGACATGTGAATATTTTAATGCTTTAAATGGGATCTTAGACAAACACCAGGTTTTCACAGTTGACCCATAAGTGTTTAGCATCTACCCTAGATACTGTTGCTTTTAAGGTATTAGAAACTCCTTTTTCCTGCTTTCAGTCAAACACTGGTATTCTCTGGTTTAGGAACCATGGAAAGTCAAGGCCCCAGAAGCTGAGAGAATCCCCGATGCCCGTTTGTAGGAACCTAGGATACTAATTCAATCTGTGGACCCCCAATCAGTTAAACAAGCAAGGAGGTATTTGGGGCTCATCCTGTGCAGGCACAACAGAGGGAGCCCCAGAAACGGTTGCCACAGAATTGTATATGACACACCTTGGAAATCAGAATGACACACATTTGTTGTATGTCTTTATAAAAACATGGCAGCACATTTGTGCAGACCATAGTTTTTCCATCTCTGTTTTTGGTATGAAACATTCCTGCGTATTTGTCTAGCCCTTGGCAACCTATGGGAGGGAGACAATGCACACCCAAAAAATCTAATCAATACCTAATATACACAGATTCTGGGGAAGTCTCTCCTCTTTGGGAAAAAAAAGCTAATATCACACTTAAATTCATTGGCATTGTTTTGGTTTGTCCATTACCCTAATGACTACTTTGTTTTTATTGTTGATGAAGAGTGGTTTGAGAGGGTAAAGGACTTGTCCAGGGTCACATAGACAATATGTGTCAGAAGCAGGATTTGAATTCAGGTCTTTCTAACTCCAAGTTTGGCACATATAGATATAGGGAGTTGACCTGTGATTTCACTGGCATGAGGACCTCCCAGGTCAGGGAACTCCTTCTACCAATGCAACTCAGGATCTCCTCTGCAACTCTGAAAGAGATGCCTGGGGCACTAAGAGTTTTAAGTGCTTTGCCATGGTTAGCTCTTACTGGGCCCAAGTCTGGCTCTCTGCAATTTATACGTGATCATTTAATCCAGAACTTCTAGGCTTTTGGCTTTGGGTTCGATTCAGTGACTACTAGAAGGCAGCAACTGCATGAGGAGGGGACCGTTACTAAGAGTATTGGAAACCCAGAATGTCCCAACTCATGCAGGGAGTTTTAACCAGGCAGTAAGCATCAGCAACCCTTTGGGGGATTCGTATTACTTACTGTTTCGCGAAGTGGTGCCGAGCTACATTCCACAAGTCTGTGGGGAGAGAGGGAGAGGCATGAGTGTTAACTTCATCTGTTAGACCCTCATGTACACTAATCAACTGACAAGACCTCCTTAGGCTCCCTTTACTGTTACAGTTGGTTATTGAAATTCTCATACATGGCCTCATGATCCCCAACCTTAGGAGCTTAGGAGCTCACCAGGGAGAGACTGGTCCATGGGAAACCACAAGATAGTAATAAAAGAGAATAAGATGAAAAGTTTCCCTAGAGAAAAATGCACCAAACTACAACTGGAGTATCGTTCAGTCTGGAGAAGAGACTCAGGCAAGATAAAATCTTTGCCTGTTTTAAGGGCTGTTATATGCAAAGGGCAATCAATCAAAAAATGTCTGTTAAGCATTTACCATGCGCCAAGCACCATGCTAAGTGATCAGTTAGGAAGCTATTGCAGTGGTCAAGCAAGAGATGAAGAGGGCTTGAAATACAGAGGTGACTGTGAGTGAGAGAAGGGGACACATGAGAGATGGTCTGAAGGTAGAAATGGCAAGACTTGGTAACAGACTGGACATGTGGGGAGAGTAGAGATGAGGAGCAGAGGATGATACAAACGTTGTGAACCTGAGTGACTGGGAGGATGGTCGTTCCATCAATAGGAAAAGGGAAATTTATAAAAGGGGAGAATCCAGGGTAGATAGAAATAATGGTTTCTGTCTGGGGATATGTTGAGTTTGAGATGACTACATGGTCTCTAGTTTATGATATCCAAGAGGCATTTGGCAATACAGAATGATAGTTTTCAAGAGACCAGGGCTGGATATATGGATCTGGAAATCATCTGCTCTAAGATGGTAAGTGACCTTATGGGAACTGATAAGATCAAATGAGAGAGGATAGAGAGAGAGAAGAGAAGAGAGGCCAGGACAGAACTTCGAGTTGTTGTTCAGTCGTTTCAGTCATACCCAACTCTTTGTGACCCTATTTGGGTTTTCTTGGAAAAATACTGGAGTGCTTTGCCATTTCCTTCTCCAGTTCATTTTAGAGATGAGGAAACTGAGGCAAACAGGGTGAAGTGACTTACCCAGGGTCAAAGAACTAGAATGTGTCTGAAGTCAGATATAAACTCAGGAAGATGAGTCTTACTGACTCCAAGCCACACTATGCTCTCAAGAGACTTGAAAGACCCCTGAAATTATTTGATTTGATAAGAATGAAGAGTCAGCAAATAAGACTGAGAAGTTATGACCACAGAGAGGGAGAACCAGAATAAAGGAAAATCACAAAAACATAGAAAAGAGAATCCAAGAGGAAAAGATGATTAACAATGTTGACTGCAGCCAAGATTTGGAGGAGAATGTGACTGAGAAGAGGCCAGTAGATTCGGCAGTGATGAGATCATGGGTAACTTTGGAGACAGCAGTTCCATTACAAAGAAGAAGCCAGAAGTGTAGGTGTAAAAAGACAGTGAGAGAAGTGGAGGCACATGTGTAGACAGTCTTCTCAAGGAGTTTAGCCTTGAAGGAAAAGAATGATAGAGCATGACAGTTGCCTTGGAAAGCTGGATCAAGTGAGAGTTTTTTGAATCTGACGGGCATGTTGTACGCAGCAGGAAAGCAAGCAGGAGATAGAGAATGATAGAAGAAGAAAGAGGACAGATTATAATGAAGACAATCTGCTGGAGAAGATGGCAGGGGATGGGATCAAAGATGTGTGTACAGGAGTTTGCCTTGACATGTCTTTATCTGAGATTGTCCCAGAGGAGAAGATAATGGGAAGTTGTACGAGTGAGGGGAGATGAGGACAGAGGGAGAAGGGGCAGTTTTGGTCCAATAGTCTCAGTTTTGGGGAGAGGGTCAAATGTGAGGCAAAGGTGAGGGAAAGGATGCAATGAGAGGCTTGGGGATAGAAGAGAAGATTTGGAACAGCTGCCACTGAGATCAGGCCAGCAAGTCTAGGAGAGAAGAACAGAAGGTTTGAATGGAGGCAGTGAGGGCACAGTTGAGATCAGTTTTTAGTGGTCAAGTCACCATGGTTTTATGATTTTCGTAGTGCTGTTCAGAAGCATGTGAATATGAATGAAAGAGACAGAAGGTGGAAAAACACACCAGGATTGGGGTTTCGTGAGGTGTGAGCAAGGCACAAGGGATCCTAGAGTACAGGAGGCTGTAGAGTCAAGATGGGGAAGGGAGAGAGAAGAACCAGAACAGACATGATGGTTTGGGAAACATCTGAGGAAGAGGGAAGAGAGGTCACAGTGAGGATGAACAAGGGCTGGATGATAAGGCACTGAGAAAAATGGGATGATAAAAGATAATGACCAGAAAAGGGAATTTCGGAGTTCATGACCATATAAGCCACCAAGCTTTCTATCACTTGGTGGGTGACAACACGCTCGAAGGTACGAACATCTCAGCGTGGAGGTGAATTGGGGAACTGAGTAGATTAGGGAACTGGAAAATTGGGGTATTTAAGGAGCATCAGTATGCATGTTGAAGTCCCCATGTATGAGGAGAAGAGGTGAGAAGGAAAGAAAGACTGAGCTAGGCACTGAACTCATCGAGGAAAGGAGCATGTCCTGAGGGCTCCATGGATAATAGCCACTAAGACCTGGATTGGGTGGTAAATTGGACAGCTGTAACGTTAAAGGAGGACAGGCTGCTTAGTGGATGTGGTCCAGGGAGGCAATGAAAGAGGCAATGGGGATCAGTAAATATTTATCCTTCCCCACAGTGACCAGGGAGACCGGCGGTATGAGACAGGGTGTAGCTGATACTGGAAAGGGTGTCCAGGGTAGCAATGACGAGAGGGAGACACATCTATCTCAGTGAGCAGATGGAAGGAGCAAGAAAGGAAGAGATTTAAGATAAAAGGAAGTTTCATAGGGGTTCTATTTATTCTCTTTGGACCCAGAGAACAGAAACAGCTAGATGGGTGAAAGTTACAAAGAAACAAACTGAGACTTGATTAAGGCAGGAAGAAAACCCTGACTTCCTAACAACATGAGCTCTGCAAAGTGGACTGTCTTCAGAAAAAGAGGAGACAGAGAGTTCTCTCTCAGTGGAGGACTTAAGTGCAGGCTAAATGACCACTTGACAGGTAAGTTATTTCTTGTTCAGGTGTGGGCCAGACTGGATGACCAGAGGTCCCCTCTAACTCTGAAGTTCTGTGAAGAGGCACTGGTCATACAGGAGAAGTAAAGTAATATACTGTTATTGGATCAAAGATTTCGGTCTAGAAGAGGACATATTTTACAGCTGAGGAAACTGAGGTCCATATAAGTTAAGTGATTAGGCAAAAGCCACAAAGGTAGTGGCAGAACCAGGGTTTGGACCTCTGACTCTACCCTTCCATGGTACCATGCTGTCTCTCATTTTCACTTATCCTGACCATGAGTCTAATCTCGTCTCCTTATCTTTCAGTCTAATTACTCCTTCTCCCATTTCTCAGCTCTGAGAAGTAAAATGGATCTCACTGGATTGTAGACTTCACTGGGGCAGGCTTCTCCCTGATCCTTCTTGGTCCCACTCAGTTTCAATCCATTTGATCTCATAAACATTTATTAAGTGCTTGCTGTATAAAAGTAGGAAACATTCTTCAAACAAAGGGTCCTCAGGATGCAATCCAACATTTCCCTTCTTTCCCACCTTTTCCCCAGATCTACAATGGACTGTGGAAAAATGGCAATCTCTTGATCTCTTACACCATTTGTGATGACGCACAACTTACAATTTATTCGGATGATCACAATTAGCGAAATAAGCAGAACCACAGCACATCCCACCAGCAGGCTTAGGGGGAGGGCACTGCAAAAGGAACCTGAGGCATACACAAAAAATGAGCATTTTTTTTAAAGGCATGAATTCAACAACTTTTTATATTGAAAGACATTGCATAAAACTTAACTAGTAACTATATTAACATACATGGCATTTATAGGATTTTTATCATGTCAGCTATAGTATTGCATCCCTTTCTTCTGAAATTCATACATCCCTGCATTTAGATTGGGCACTGTACAAAGCAAGGCCTGCAGACAGTTCTGGAGCTGCTTGAGGAAAAGTCTAAGACTAGTTTGAAGGACAATGGAAAGAGTGCTGGATTTGGAGGCAGGAAAACTTGGGTTCAGATCCTCCCTCAGATGCTCACCAACTCTCTGACTTTCCTCATCTATAAAATGAGGGGGGTGGTCTTGGTGGCCTTTGAAGTTCCTTCTACCTCTAAATTTATAATGCTATGATTAATGAATGGAAATAACAGGGAGGTACATTTCAATTTAATATGAGGAATTGAACTGAATGAATTTAATGCTAAGGACCCCTAAGCCTTGTCATCTCCCACCCTGATGATCCCTATGACTTCTAGCCTTTTCCATCTGCTCTCCAGCTGAGCCCTCTTAGCAATTAGAATGTGAGAGCCATGAGTTTCTTTCCTGGACTCCCAAAGTTCCATCCCTTTCTTAAGTCCAGATAATCAACAAAATGATAAATCAAGTCCTGATTTGTAGCAATTGTAGATTTCTACAATTGACCCTGGTCTGAGTTGGCTCCAGTGCACTCATGCCAAGGCCTTTAATACTGGCTTTCATAATCATTTTATGTGTCATGGGTCCTTTGGACAGTCTGGTGAAAGCTACATACCTCTTTCTCAGAAAAATGCTTTTAAATATATAAAATAAAGTATGCTGGTTTACAAAAGAAACCAATTATGTTGAAATACAGTTTATGAAATATGGTTTAAAAAGTTCATGGATGCTGGGTTATGAAGTCCTGCCTTAATAAATGATCATTGTGGCAAAAACAAAAAATGATAATCGTCTGTTGGCCAGGCTTCTGGTGACGAACTCCTCCATTTCACAGATGAGAAAATTGAGGACGAGACATTAAATGACTCTTCAAAAGCCACTGAGTCTAGCGTTCACCACCACACCCTCCTAATCTATACAATGTTCCAGGCTGCTTCTCTTAAGTAGCTGAAAATCAACATCATCAAAAGAACCCAAGAATGTTAAATAATATTTAATAATCTAAACAATTTCATAACAAAGACGATCAAGAGCAGAACAGTGAGAAAAGAAGAATGGGCAGAGAACTACTTATAATAGGCCAGTTTCAAGGATGGAAAAGCCAAGAGAATCCAGCAAGTGCTTGTTAAACACCTGCCAGATGTAGAACAGTGCTCAAGGTGTTGAGGGAGATGTGAACTTTAGATAAGAACCAGTCTCTGTCTGAACTATTGCTCTGAAGACCCAGGCTCCCTGTCTGCAGGTGGTTCAGTATGGATGGGACCTTGGTGAGAGCATGTTGGTCTTTTCAGCTTCCCCAAGCACTGAGAGAAGTCAATCAATAGTAGCATTGCCTCTGACTACAAATATCTCCCTTCAGATCACCCCTGGAAGGGACCGTAAAGAAGAGTTTACTGCAGTCTTCTTATTTTACAAGAGAGGAAATTGAGACCAGGGAAGTTAAGTGATTGTTCAAGGTT
This sequence comes from Potorous gilbertii, assembly GCA_028658325.1. Lineage (NCBI taxonomy): Eukaryota > Metazoa > Chordata > Mammalia > Diprotodontia > Potoroidae > Potorous > Potorous gilbertii. The sequence continues at coordinate 116,618,273 of CM053769.1, forward strand.
ACAAGCCAATAAATGGCAGAGGTGAGATTTGAACCCAGGACTTCTGGCTCCAGTGTTTTCCCCATTGTATCATGGAAGCTCTTTTCCTTGATAGGGGACACAGTTATGTGTGCAGATGAATCAGGGAAAAACTTTCAAACAATCTGTTTCACTCTGCAAACATTTATGGGCATCCTACACAACTGAAGCCAGAATCCTTCCCTTCCACTGATACCCAGTCAATGTGGGCTGAAGGAACCAGCAAGGTATGAGGCAGCAGTAGGACAGCTATAAGACACCAACAAGAATACACTGCCTTTCCCTTGGATGAAATCATGTTGCCACCATGTCTGGCAGAATCTCTGAGCACAGTTAGGTTCATCATCTCAGTGGATGTCAAGGAGCAGGAGAAAGTCTGGAAAATAGTAATTAGTTCAGGGGGTCTTAATAATTTGTTGTGTTCCAGATCTCTTTGGAGGTCCAGCAAAGCCTATGGACAATCTCTCAGGAAAGTTTTGTGTTACCTACATTCATAATTGAAGGAGATGCTAAATTACAGTCAGAAGTTAGTGAAAATAAAGATGTAATCCACTCCCCAACCCATCCAAATTCACAAACCCCTTGAGATCTATCCATGGACACCAAGTTAAGAAGCTCTAAGCTAGAGTGAACAAGGAGACTGTGAAACTGGAAAAGGAGGTTTACCAGATAAAGAGAGACTAAATAAAAGCAATGAAAACTCTTCAAACTAGAAAGACAAATGGATTAAAACAAGAAAGGGGTTACTAGAGGAAGAAGTATGGGTCATTGTATAGATTAGGAGAGGTAGTTGGACATTGTATACATTAGGAGGGTATAGTGGAATGAATCGTAGACTTGACTTTTGGGAAACCACTTAATCTCTCCAATCCTCTGTTTTCTCATCTGTGAAATAGAGGAATTCATCACCAGAAGGTTGGCCACCAGATGATGAAAAGGAATTATAATCAAAGTCTATAAAAATAATACATATATATCAATTAAAATTTGTTTAATTTTATAAAGTAATTGAAATTTATTTTTTAAATAAAGCATGTTAAATCTCTCATTCTCTTTTAACTGGAATACCCCATAAACCAAAAGGTTTGAATACAGACAGCTTTCCTGGTGAAGCCACATAGAGCTGCGAGTGACACTGACTGATGCCTCCTCTTTTCTGCATGGATAAGAATGATTTCAGTTCTAACAAGTATTCGTTAAGTGCTTACTATATGCAGAGATTTTTTGATAAGCATTAGGAGCAACATAATGTTAAATAAAACATGCTTCTTACCTTCTTAGGACCCTTCCTCTATTTGGGAGATACAATATACATAGGATATTTGTGTGTCTCCAGCTTTAATAAACTCTAATAACTGACTGATTTTTTTTTTAAAAAGAAATCTAAGATGGAGGTAAAAATAGCTGGATCACATAAGGACGTATGCATACCATTTAGAGACTTATATTCCAACTTACCATTTGGAAAATTACAACTGGTTAAAAAAAAGTATTTAAATGAAGTTAATTCTAGATTTGTGCTAGAGGATGGTGGCCCGGGAAATCCAAAATAACAGATACTAAAAAAAGTAATTTATTTGTGTTTATAATACATTATGTGCCTCAGGCTTATTTTAAGAGCTCTTACTAAAATCAAGCAGGCATATTGCTGAGGGGGTCAGAGGAATGGGAAGAAGGCCTTACCATTCTGTTGAGTGACCTCTGAGCGTTTCGTACTGCATGGTTTCTTCCTGGGGGTGGTCTTTTTGGTGGGTATAGGGGAGGTAGGCAAAACATCAACTGCAACAAGGAAAGGGATATTTTTTACAAGAGAACTTGGGACTCCCATGCAGTCTATAGTCTAGCTGAACTGACCCATTTGCTACTCCCTATATACCATATTCTGTCTCCCACCTCCACAGAAGCTGTTTCCCATATCTGAATGCTCCTTCTTATCTTTGCTTCTTAGACTCCCTCACTCCCTTCAAGGTAGAATTCAAATGCCACATTTTCCATGAAACCTCTCTAATTCATCCAGTCATCCCCTTCCCACCTCTAAATTAATTTTAATTTACTTTGTATATGTTTTGTAATTACTTATACATGTACATGTTTTCTCTCAATAGAATGCAAGCACTTTGAATGCAAGGGATGTTTCATTTTAAAAATATTTCTATATTTAGAAGCTTGCACAGTGCCTGGCATCTAGTGGGTACTTCATAAATGTTTGTTTAATGCAATTTAATTGAGTTGAAGCACATTTAAGCAGTAGCCATGCTATATACCCAAGAGACTTCTTTTTCAACTTTTCCTATACTATAAAGATGATACCTAGCATTTATATAGCGATTGAACGTTTGCAAAGAGCTTTACAAAGCTGTAAGGAAGAAACAGTTTTTGCTCAGTGGTATAAATGCATTTGAGGGTCTGAGTCTCCTAAACCTAAATAAAACCTGCTCATAACCTTCCCCATAACTCCAAACATCACCAGAGTCGAAGGACATTGCCCTATGTCCCTTCACTTCGTAACCCTCAGGTTCTACACTTTGTGCCTTCCCACCAGACCTTTCAAGATTACTCTTAATTAAATTAAAATTAAAGAATCATTAGATTTGCCACTAGACCACACTGCCAGTAATTAAATAACCCAATGCCTTTGGAGGTGTCCTAGTCTTTCTCCCTAACACCCTGTTCCCGACCCACAAGTACAGACACATAAATCTCAGAATAAAGTTGGCAAAGACTGACTGACGCTATACTCTGACTCCAATATAGTAATGTCATTGGTCTTCTTGGAAAATAAAGAACGAACAACAACTGTGGACTAGCATCTTCATGACCATATCAATTTGACTCAGTTTATTTCTCCTGAATTGCTGGTTTCTTTAGGACAAGTCAGTATTCACTGGCTTTACTCCCAAGGTCCCCAGAGACCACCTGCCTGTTGTTGCATTTTTATGTAACAACCCAAGCTAAACTAAGGATGTGGGGGATAGGAAGAGGAGAAAGAGACACACAGAGAGAGACAGACGGAGGGAGAGGGACAGAAGGAGATGAAGGGATAGAGAAATGCAGAGATAGAAACAGAGAGATAGAGGATAGAGACAATGAGAGAGAAAGAGACACAAAAAGAGAAGGAGGGAGAGAGAGAGAGAGAGAGAGAGAGAGCGGATAAGTGGTGACTATAGTCTAAGTTGGTTTTCTCTTTGTGTTCTCAGCATCTACCACACAAGTAGTCACTTAATCGCCCTTTAAATTGATTTGAATCAAATTCTAAGAGATTGAACCTACCTGGCCTACAGGATCTTAGAAAGGATCCAGTGATCTGTTTTACAATCTCTATTACTAGATTCAAATGAGTTTGAATCCTGAATTCCTGAACAAAATGTACAGAAAGCCCCCCCCCATCTTCGAAGTGTCCCTAGAAGAATCTTAGCCACAAACTGGGAGGGAGGAAGGCCCTCCTTTTGTGGATCCCCAAACACTGAATGATGGATTCCTGAACTATATCTTTAAAGGGTTAGAGATTTTGAGCTGGTGGGTCATCTTATCTATCTCCTTCATTTTACAGATGAAGAAAAGGACCTAGTGGAATTAAGAAGTTTGTCTAAGGTCACCTAGCTAGAAAATGGGAAAGACATAATTTGAAATGAGGTCCTCTGACTAAAATAAAACACCTCCCCAAAATTCTTTATGACACCCTCTAACTTCTTATAACTGGGCCACAGCTAACACACAGAAAGAATAGGAAGGGAGACCTCTCTGAGTGTCCCTTGGACCCAATGCTCAGTGGAAAGTTTTTCTGACTGAGACTCTATGGGTGAAGGCTGATGTTGCAGAAGGCTGATGTTCCAGTTCTGATGTCCATGGGGTACATTCTCTCTGTCTCCCCATCAAGGGCAATGATACCTGCTAGTGCTTTTGTGAGATCAATAGAGCCCTTACCCACATTCAGCCGGGTTCCGCTTCCAAAGACCAGTTGATAGCTTTCAAAAATGCCGCAGATATAGATGCCACTGTCCGAAGGCTTCACATTCAGCATCCTGAGTGTGGCTCTGTATGACTCTTTGGACATAAGGACATGTTCTCTATCAATGCCTTCCCCATAAGTGAGAGTGGCCTTGGAGTCCAAATGGACCAGAAACTGATAGTGACTGTCAGTGCTGGGAGGTGCTACCTGACGAAACCAGTAGATTCTGTAAGTGCTTGAGGATGACCTCATGTCACAGATGAACTTTGCCTCTTTGTCAGTCTGAACCAGGAGGGTTTCTGGGCTCTGCATGACAAAAGGGACTCCAGAGATCCCTAGAGAGGACAAGAAAGGAGAGAGAACCCATCAGGTACCTGTTCTCAATGTGTGAATGGACTTTGAGCTTTTGAGGTAACAGCTTCTTTCCAGGCTCAGCTTAAATCCTTGCTTTTGCAGGATGCCTTTCTCAGGGCCTGCCACTGCTGATGCCATCCCTGATAGTACCTCGAAGCATACTGTACATATCTAGTACATACATAGTTATGTCCAAGATGTCTCTACCATCCAAATGTAAGCTCTCTCAGGGCAGGGATTGTAATGTTTGCCTTTTTCTGTCCCTCTAGTCGTTAACACATTTGATTGGCACATAGTAAGCCTTTTTAAAATGTTCATTCCTTTTACCCAGCAATACCACTTCTAGGGCTTTATCCCAAAGAGATCACACAAATGGGAGAAGGACCCACATGTACAAAAATATTTATAGCAACTCTTTTTGTGGTGCAAAGAATTGGAAATTGAGGGGATGCCCCTCAGTTGGGGAATGGCTGAACAAGTGGTAGTACATGAATGTAATGGAATACTAATGTGTTATAAGAAATGATGAGCAGGTGGACCTCAGAAAAATCTGGAAAGACTTTTGTGAAATGAGCAGAACCAGGAGAACATTGGATACAGTAACAGTCACATTATATGATGACTAATTTTGTTAGACTCATCTCTTCTTAGCAATGCAAAGATCTAAGACAACTCCAAAAGACTCATGATAGAAAATATTGTCCACATCAAGTAAAAGAACCATGGAATCTGAATGCAAATTATTTGCTCTCTCTCTCTTTTTTATTTCTTCTTTCTTGTGGTTTCTCCCATTGGTTATAATGTGAAAATAGGTTTAATATGAATGAATGTACATGTTGAACCTATATCAATTTGCATGCTGTCTTGGGGTGGGGGAGAAGGAAGAGTTGGGGAGAAAATTTGGAACTCAAAATCTTATAGAAGTAAATGTTGAAAACTAAAAATAGATAAATTAAATTTTAAAAAATGTTCATTGACTGGCTGACTGAGCTCTCTATGTTTGTGTCCTTTAGTCAAAGTGTTTAATCTCTCTGGCCTTACTTCCCTTATCCAAAACAGGGCAGAGTTACAGTATATGACCTGTGGGGTCCCTTCCAACTTAAAATCCATAAAACAAAGAAACATTTATTAGCAGCAGGCAGGAGATCTTTATAATGCTTTGTTATTTCATGACCCCATTTTCTTGGCAAAGGTACTGGAGTGATTTGTATGTGTCCAAAACCGTGGATCTTATGGGTCTAAAGCTGGAAGGAAGGAACCTCAAAGGAATCTTTATTCCAGTTCTCTCATTTTAAAAATGAAAAATTTCAGGTTGAGTGACTTGCCCAAGGTCATACAAGCAGTTAAGTGACAGTCATGCATTGAACCTATGTCCTCTGCCTTCAGATCCAATGTTCTTTTCACTCTACTTTCTAAAACATTTGGCCTTGGTTTCCTCATCTGTAAAATGTACCTGCTCAGCCAACTTCACTAGGTTATCATAAGAAAGAAATGAAGTAGCATTATTAACAAGGATAGCCCTATACAAGGTTCACCATAACCCTTAGAGGTTTCTACTTCCCACTGAATCCATACACTACATTCTTTAGCTTGGCTGTGATCAGGGGTGATCAGAACCCCATTCAATCCACTGTCCATCTGCAGGCATCACAGACCACCTGGCGTAATGCTTTGTACAAGGTAGGCACTTAATGTCTGTAGAAAGGAGCTGATCTTGAAATGCGTCTCAGTTACATAAACATCTATCACTTGTCTGCTCTGTGTTAGTGTCCGTCCAGACTGTGATGGGAGTTTGTCTTCTCCTAGGACTGAAGTACATTCTATTGCCTATTCTCACACGAAAGAAGAGTTTCAAGCACCTTTAACATACTTAAATGTAGTCTGATGAACAGAGTCCTGGCTTTGGAGGTAGCACACCTAGGATCTGCTTTCCTTTCTATCATTAAATATTAAATAAAGTAACCATATCTCTGAACCTGAAGGTCCTCATCCACAAAACGGGTCTGCTTTGCCCACCTGACTCAAAAGGTTGTTGTGAGGACATGTAGAACCAAGGAATGGATGGCACTTTAGGCATAGGGTGTCATCACGGAACGCCCTACGGTCAGATCAGGGGTCTGGACCTGCTATACCACTAATTAAGCATGCAATGTGAGTCGTCAGCCATGTTCTCTGAATCTCAGCTTCCTCATCTTTAAAATGGGGATAATTTCATCTACCTCCTAGGGTTAGTGTGAGGATCAAATGAGGCAGTGGATAGGGAGAGCTTTCAAAATCAGTAAGCCACCAACAAAGTGCAAGACATCTGTGTTAAACAACAACAAAAACCCAGAAAACGAAGACAACATTTAAATAAGTACTTGGAGGCACGGCATAGGTAAGAAAAAAGAATTTTGGGGGGCAGAGAAAGAAATGATGCTTAATTACAACTATTAGTAACTATGGAAGCAATGTGAGTTGCACAGTTACTAATTTTGAAAGTCAGATATTTGGTAGATATCTTGAGTTGTTCTACAATCATACCCATTTTTTCCTTTAGCTCCTAAATCTTCAATGGCTCCCTATGATCTCTAGGAAAAAATAGAA
>CM053769.1:116625679-116660962 GCA_028658325.1 Potorous gilbertii
GTGACCCCTTCAGGGAATTCATTGTGTGTACTGATCAGGACCAATCTGTCCTATTTTCTGTTCCTCACACTTGGAGAGTCATCTCCTGCCTCTGTGATCTTGCATAGGCTGTGACCCCTGTACCTGCAATGCCCTCCCTCCCTGGCTGCTCCATCTTGGAACCCCTAACTCCCTTGAGGATTCAGTTCTAGCGCTGATCTTTCTGCTTATTTCTTATTATTCCCGCTTATTATTTCTAGAGAAAGTCTCAAATTACTTCATGTTTACTTACTAATGTATACTTTGTATTTCCCACTCCCCCAGCCAATTTTGTTTTCAAATTTCCCTTGCCTAGAACAGTGGTAGGTGCTTAAGATATGCCCTAGATGGAATTAATTACTTATCTTTGGCTTTAAAAAAGCTCCTTGTTCTCTCTCTTTTTGCTGTTCAAGCTTTCATCTTCTAGTATCTTCTTCTCAAGCCAGAGTCCTGACCCCAAGGTTATTTTACTTGATGTTAGCCCAAGGGTGCAGAATTGTTTTCTGCTCTGATACAGAATGTCGATAAAAATGCCTGTTGACTCAAATCAATTCAAGTACCTCAACATCATTTCATGTACACATTAGCCTTTCTATCCCTCAAATATTCTCATTTTATAGATGGGTAAAATGAGGCTTTGGGAGGGAAATTGACTGGCCATCCTCATCGAGTTGGAGAGCAATTCTGCCTCTCTTAGTGAACCCTGGCCATGGCAGAGAGTCTATAGAGTGATCCCCAGAGATGTAAACTGGATTTGGTTGTTTAACGCTCCTGCTAGGAAAGGTGATTTCAGGAGATCTCTCAGCAAAACAAAAAAAATTTTAAATGTAGGACCAAGCCTAGTCAGTTTGACAGTTCTCTTTTCTATCCCCATTGTTAGCAAGAGGGAAGACTTTTCCACTTTTCCAGCTATGGTTTTTCTAGGAGGTGAAAGTAAGGAAAGTCTTTCCTCAAAATAAGTCCATACACTAGTTCGATGAAATAAAATCTCAATGTAAATGACAAAGCTGTCACTCTCTCCTATCTCCTCATTCCAAATCCAGTGCTCCACCACCAACTGCTTTGTTAGTTCATCCCTAAGGAGAACGTCTGGAAACATTTAATTACATTTTCTCTCTCTCCCTCCACTTTCTTTTTTCCTTCTTTTCTTTCATTTTCTTTCTCTCTCTCTTTCCTTCCTTATAACTTTTTTAAAAATTTTATTGGCAGTAGGAACAGGAGAGACAACAAGTTCCCCACTGCTAGATAGAGGATAAAGAACTTAGAGTCAAGAAGATCTTTGGCACATAGTTGTCACGACTCTGAGTAGGGCACTAAACCCTCCCAGCATCAGTTTCTTCTTTCGTAAAATGAGGCAGGTTGAACTCAACGGCTCTTGAAATCCTTTCCCATTCTAATTTATGATCCGATGATGTCAGAAGATGAGCCAGTCTGAAAGGGACCTGTTGTGTTCTCCGTCTGCGACCATCTAGTCCAGTTCCCCAAAAGGAACACCTATTACAAAATATCTCCCATGCAGTTGTCCCCCTCTTCTTGAAGACCTCCACTCCCTTCCCACTTTTGGATAGTTCTAGCTGAGGCAATGAATGGAGAGCTGACCTGTTAGATGTAGGCTCAAGGTCTGCTTCTGATGAAGATTGCCAGGTGACCCTGGGCCAGTCACTTAATCCCTAGCAGTGCAGAAGGTGCAGACCTGCATTGGTAGAGGGATTTTCCTCATCTGGGAGTTCCCTGTACCAAAGGAATCACAGGTCTGGTTCCTACTCTTTTCTTTCTATATCACCTATATTTCTCTCTCTTCCCCCTCCCAAAAAGCCATGCCTAATAAAAAAAGAAGAAGGAAGAAAGTTAAACAAAAGTAACCACCATATGGAAACAGTCTTTCATTATATGCAATGATCTACAGTCACCCACAGGCCTTCCTCCATCTTTGCATAGACCACTGGCTAACTTTTAACCCCTGGGCACCAAAACCTGTGGAGCCTAGAGAGAGTCTGGGCATATTCCAAAGGTAGCAACAGAGCCTAAACTCCAGAATGGTGCCACTATACTACTAGCCTCTGCTCACTAAAACACTCCAGATTCCATGTGGCAGCATGGTACTCCTTATAGTTCTCACCCTATGTTCCCTTTCTTCATCATTTTCTACTCCTACAATGCCCTCCTGGCTTGTTCTCTCCACCATTCTCTCTACCTGGTGAAATTCTACTCATAGTTTAAAATGTCAAACATAAAGCCTTCCTTTACAATCTCCTCTTTCCCCAAATGTACATAGCAGCTTGATTTTCTGTAGTCGCTTTAAGCTTGTTTCATTCAAGACACACAGTGTCCCCCTAGGGTAGGGGCTGTTGCTATTCCCATTTTACAGATTGGAAAATGGAGTCTCAGAAAGAAATGACTTGCTCAGGGTCACGCAGCTTGTAAGCACTGGCAGGGAAGGATCTTTTCTCACTGAATTTGCCCAGTTCCTTGTTGGCAACTCTCTTCAAAGAATTATATAATGATTAGCAACAATGACAGCTGGTATTTTGTAAGGTCACTTAGTTTTCCAGTCATATAACTATCATGTGCTCCTACCACTTGTAGGTGTGTGTGTCTGTGTGTGTATATATACACACATATACGTATGTATGGATACGGGTACGGGAATCAGAAAAACCCAAGTTCTAAGTTTGAATCAGTCAACAATGGGTAAAGTCATTTAACATCTGGAGTCTCAGTTTTCCTCATCTGTAAAACGGGAATAATACCTGCCGGTCAACTTTATCTGTTTCCATGAAAGCACGATGCCTTCTCTTAACAGTGTATTAGCACTATCACAATTACTTTAAATGCCAGTAAGTATTAATATCACTCATAAGAACAACTTGAGGTTCACAACAACCCTATGCCCAAACCTAGGGTCTAATATAGTGCTTGGCATCTAGTAGGTGTTTAATAAATACTTGTAAACTGATTGATCCCCATTTGGAGATGACAGAGTTGGGGAGGGGAGCATGCCTCCATAGGTGCTCTATAATAGCTTAAAGATGGAGCGCAAGTCTTCTTCACATTTTACAGATTCAGAAACTGAGGTTCAGAACAGGGTGTAACAGGTTCGGAATGGGAGGACCTGGGTTCTAATCCAACCTTGGCTGCTACTTATTCTTTTTGACTGTGGGCAAATCCCATCACCGCTCCTGGCCCCATTGGTTCCCTCATCTCCAAAACAAGGGGTTTGTTTTTGACGATCTTTAAAGTCTTTTTCTCCCACATCTATATTCTCAGAAAGGGACAGTTATTTTCTCAAAGTAGCACTGTCAGATCCTGAACTCAGATCTGTCTCCATCAGACAATAAGCATTTATTAAGCACCTAATGTGTGCCAGACTGTGGGGATACAAAAAATAAAAGACAGTTCCTGCCTTCAAGGAATTATTATGATCTAATAAATAATTATGGTCTAATAAATTATTATGGTCTAATGACTCAACGACTGTGGCTTGATCACTGCTCTACATTGCTTTTATTGTACTGTCCACTAACTTGAACTGCCAACGCAAGTTGTAAAAGCCCCATGTCTTCTACCCCTGAAAATTCCAGCACCCCAGACCCATCCATAGTAGGCTTTTAGCAGTCAATTAATGAGCATTTATTAAGTGTTTACTATATACTAGGCACTGGACACAAAGGAAGGCAAGAACAGTTTCTGTTTTAATAAATGCCTTTTGAATGAAAGCAGGATCACCTAGGCGGAAAGGCGGATGCTTGAGTTTTTCTTTTAGGCCCAGATCAGAGAACCACAAAGCCACAGCCTGAGGGTGAGGCCAGTCCAGAAAAAGGGTGAAGTGTCCTAGTCCTAGCTGTCAGTGAATCAGCTCCCTCCTCCCTGACTCTGTTGGACGGTCATCCCCACAAGAAGTCCTTCCCTGGCCCATGAAGGCAGGGACTGTTTCATTTGGATTGCTGTTTCCCCAGCACCTTGCACAGTGATTGGCACACTTGGTCAATTGAATGAAATCATCCTCCCAACTGAGAACCACCTGGACAGGAGGTTACGAGGAATATGGGCCAGGACTTTGCCAAAAAATTTAATGGTGTCCAACTCTAGAGCAGATGACCCTTAGGACAATACAAGATTTTATACTCGGATTGTGTCCCAGATCATTCTGACTCCCTTCTGTCTCTAGGCCAGGCTGGACAATGGATGGAAGTAGCTCACGACCCTTGTCTCCAAGAAGTGCTGGCTGGTCTAGCGAGCTAACTCTGGCCAAATTTCTCCTCTTGGAGTCCAAGGGGGCTTCTGGCTTGACCTGAATTTCTATTCTTGCTCTCCTTCCGCTTCCCGAGCTTCAGTTCCCAGAGCATGGTAAAGACCTGAGTAGATTCTTAGAGGCAATACACTATTTCTGGAAGGATCCATATTTGCTAAGCCTCTGGGCGACTTCAACTAATTTTCTTTGGTGATAATGTCCAAGCAAGCATGGCAAGTGGTGACTGAATGTGTGAGTGTGTGAGTATGTGAGTGTGTAAGTGTGTGTGTGTGTGTGTGTGTGTGTGTATTTTCTGGTAGTCCCTGACAAGTCTCAGAACTGGATGACCACCACTGTTATTTTCCACCCACGAGACAGTCAAAGCTGGTTTCTCTCTAGCTCTAGGCCTACCAAGTAAGCGTGCACTAAGTACAGTTTCTATCTTCAAGGAGTTCTCATTGTTTGTTAAAATACATACACTTGCCCTATGCTCACCTCAAGATTATGAAATTTGTGGTGGGAGATGGGCCCTTCATATTCATTCCACAATAGCAAAAGTGTGGGGTACAGTAGTTTGCACGCTCATCCTACCTGCATGCTGTAAGAAATCTGAACTGAAGGAAAAAGAGGTGCCCAAGACTCCTGTCTAGGCTCTGAGGAGTCCCGAGGCAGTTGAGGCTGGCATGCCTTCCACCGCCATGGGCACCTCTCTCCCGCTCCAGCTTGGTTCAGGCGAATGCACACTTGGTGCCAAGTCAGAGGCCTCAAGTTCAAAGTGGGACTGTCACCTGGCATCATCTCTGAGCCTCACTCAAGTGCAATGAGTGGGGTCGGACTAGGGGGATTCCTAAAGTCTCGGCTTTAAAATCCCCAATCCATCCCCTTGCTTTTTTTCTCTCCTTGTCTTCTTTCTCCCTATCGATCTATGGGACTTGCTGGCTGGTCACAGGACCGGGAGGTGAGTGGGAGAGGCTCCTGATCCCTGGACGAGAGAAGAGGATTTGTCCCCTGGGCTGGGACAGATCCCAAAGCCAACTGTCCCAGCGGCCTCAGAGAGTCTGAATGCACGTCTGGAACCATCACCCCTCCTTGGAGGAGGAGGTTAGGGTCTCCGCAGTCCCAACGAGTGAGCTGGGGATCTCAGAGCTCTCCCCACTCTGGCATCCCCCCAATCCCACACTCTCAGAGTCCTCGGACCCGCACCAAGCCCTGGACGACCCTTTCCCGGTCTAGAAGATCCCGTATCTCACCTGAGATCTGAATGGGCAAGAAGAGGCTAAGCCACAGTAGCTGCATCGTGATGAGCTCCAGGGGGTGCAGGCCTCGGTGGCCCAGGTCTTGCCGGCTCCTCCGGGGGTAGACTGGAGGGCGGGGCCGTGGGGGCGGGATCAGAAGGAGACGGGTCCCCGCTTTGCCCCCGCCCACTGCCCTCCATGGGCCGGGAAGCTGTAGGGGAGGAAGACTCCCGACCCGCGCTTGACCTGGAGAGGCTTGCCACCACCAGCCCCATCCTCGTCTGCCCATGGGGGCGGTGGGGCTGATCCAACCGTGGCTCAGTCTCGCGTGGGGGCCCCAGGACGTTTCACTTTCCTACCCTTTAGATCCTGGGGATCTCTCACTTTCCTGGTCCCGCCCAGGCTGCTTCCGACAGCTGCCCCCCAGCCCACTCCGGGGGCATCCCTTCGTGGGTTGGAGGTCGTACAGAATCATATGGGATGGCGTCTGTCCCCTGTTCCTCCCTGATTCTCCCCTCTAACAGGAAGGAAAAAGCGGGGTTTGGGATCCTTCTAAAGTCTTGGACAGGGGTTCTATTTTTCCTTTCAGATTGTGAGCAGAGAGGAGCAGGGTGCATGACGAGAGACCATGAAGACAGAGCATCTTCAAGAAAAGAGAGAGGATCCCTTTTCAGGTACATAGTAGAGGCCCTTCCCATTCAGGGACAGGTGTCACGATGACCGCTGAGGTCTCTTCCAACTAAATCATTAAATGCGATGTTCACCAAAGTCCATAGAATTGGAGATTTAGACCTGTAAGGGATCTGAGAGGCCATGGACTTCAACCTTGCCTTTTTAATGCGGAAAACTCGTTGAGGTGCCCGGGGTCACACAGATCATCATTTAAACTCAGGCTCTGGCTCCAAATCCAGAGCTCCAGAAATGTCAAATACTCCGTCTCTACACTCTTACACACTTAATGAAAGATAGAAGCTTTATAAACATAGTTAGGCTTTAGTGATAAGCGACGCACAACCATTTTTTTCCAGTTTCTGAGAAATTTTTCTCTTTTCACATTATTCTCTAGTCTATAATTTAGCGAAAAGGTCTCCAGTATCTTGTAGACTCTCATTCTTATGTCTCCACATACAGATAATTCCATGTTAAAATTTAATAATCTGTTCAAAGATTTTTCCGAGCAGCTTTATATGTAATTGCTAAAAGCTGAAAGCAAACTAAATGTTCAACTGTAGGGGAGATAATTAAATAAACGATCATAATCCATGATTGTAATGGAATGCTGTCATATGGTCGAGACCGACAAATGTGAGTATTACAGAGAAATCTGGAGAGATCTTTATGAAACCATGCAAAGGAAGGCGAAAAAAAAGCCCTTCAGAGAGTAGATATATACTAGGTTCATATGAGGAAAACTGGATGAGAATGAATGACAAGAATTCTGACGGGGACAGAAAAGTGGAATGATTGTTAGGTCTGGGACTTCATTAAAGAATTAATGTGCTTTTGAGAGGCAGCTCTTTGGTGATGGCAGAAGAGCCAGATCTCCACGTGAGGAGAGCCAGGTTTTTAAAGCCCCAACTTGGCTTGTGTAGCCTGTGCCATCCTAGGCAAGTCCCTTCACTTTTCAGGGCCTCAGCGAGCGATTCCTAGAGTTCTCTGTCCAAGAAAATGAGCAAAGACAAAAGCAGATCTCAGCAATGAAAGGACCTAAAACAAGTCCAAAAGACTCAGTATGGAAAATGCCATCATACCCAGAGAAAGAATATGGAGTCCGAATGCAGATTGAAGCATACTATTTTTCCTTTTTGTTATGTTTTTCTTTTTCATGGTTACTCCCATTCATTCTAATTCTTCTATACAACGTGACTAATGTGAAAATGTTTAATAGGAATGTATATGTGGAGCCTATATCAGATTGTTTGCTGTTTTGGGGAGGGAGGTGGGAGGGAGAAAGAGAATTTAAAACTTATGGAAGTGAATGTTGAAAACTAACTAAAAATAAATAAACTAGAAAAAAAAAGCAGAACAAACCCTCTGCTGGAGAGAGTCTGATGATTTGAACCCAAGAAAGAGAGTTAGTGACTGATAGTGGGTCAATGTGTGCTCTTGGTGATTTGGAATTAAATTAACTGTGTTGGAATTCCCAGCTTGTGTGAATTTAAGCCAGTCATGACTTAACTGGACTTCAGTTTCCCTATCAGTAAAGCAAGGGCATTGACTGATCCCTAAGGGGCTGTTTAGTTTTAAATCTTACAATTCCCTCCCAAAATGAATTTTCTACAGTGAGACATGGATAGAGTTATCCTGGATATAGTGTGTGTGTGTGTGTGTGTGTGTGTGTGTGTGTGTGTGTGTGCGCGTGCGCGCGCGTGTGTGTGAGCATGTATACTAGGGCATATTCTTAAGGATGACAAACCTCTGGCTACTTTCAGCTGGTCACGCGTGACTCAGTGCCGATGGGCTCAAGTGCTTTGGGGATGGCAAAGTAGCTGGTGGTCCAATGGACAGGACACTGGGCCAAATCAGAAAGAGTTTAATTCAAATCCATCATCAGACTAGTTCCAGCTGTGTGATCCCAGTACAAACTCTGTTTCCTTATCTGTAAAATGGGGATAGTAACAGCACCTCCCTCCAGGGTAGTTGTGAAAATCAAATGAGGTAATTTTTGGCACAGTGCCTGGCACACAGTAGGTGATTAATAAGTGCTTGCTTTCTTCCCTTCCCCCCTTATTGATCACTGAGCAGGATGGTGGTTCTTTAAAATCCCTCAGTTGACTCCTCTTTTTTCCATCTAAAGATTGTATAAAGAGTATTCTAGTCTGTTGGGGGGGAATGGGTGGAAAAGCTGCAGCCCTTGTTCCCACCCTGGCCCTAATGACTATTCCTGGGTGGCAGGCTCTGACCCAGGTCGGTTGAGCTTAGGTCTTATGACCCTGGCTGCCTTTTCTTTTTTATATTTCCTTTCGTGAATCGAGGTTACCAAACACAATCCCGAGATGGACACAAGGTCAGGAGGTTGGCGTCCTGGGGTCTGTGATGAGAACTGATTGGGGGACAGGAGGCATGCTTGGAGCAGATGGTCACCAGCTGGTCACACTCAGGGACTGAGTAGAGTGGGGTGAAATGTCATGGTGCTTATTCAGAACTAATTGCCGATGTTTGTGTGACCTGTTCAGGTTCTTCTATCAAGGTTGTCTGTGAGAGCCTTTCCTTTGTGTGGAGGGAATGCATGAATAGCTGTCCCATACCTAATTCATACTGTATCTTGAGTAGTTCTCTTTTCACCTCTGGGGAGATCCACAGCCATGAGGTCAAACTTAGATAATTTTGCCCTGGTGTCAGAGTAGGGGCATAATGAGCCAAAGGGGGTGAGGAGGAACCTGGCACGCTTCTAGGTGGCCAGGCTCTCCTGGGACTGACTGTGATTTGGGACCAGACAAGTGGGAATCCCTCAATGGAAAGGTTCAGAGTACAGCACTTCAGCCTACTAGGAGTGGTTTTATGATTAGACAGGAGATATAATAAGTGGCACATAGTAAATCATATATAAAGTTAGCTTTTAGGTGTGTAGTGTCTATATGTATATATGTATGTGTATATAGTTTAGTCTATATACACACATATTTGTGTATAGTGTATATACAAATATCATATACACACAATAGTTAACCTTTATATAGCACTATGTACCAGGTGCTATGCCAAGCACTTTACAGTTATCAGCTCATTTGGACCCCACAACAATCCTGGGAAGTAGCTGCTATTATTACCTTGATATGACTGATGAGGAAACCTAGTCAAATAGGGTGAAATGACTTGCCCAAGGTCACACAACTAGTGAGGGTTTGAGACAAGATCTGAACTCAGATCTTCTTTTCTCTAGGCCTGGCATTATAGCTACTGTTCAATCTACTTGTCCTAATAGTACATACATACATATTCAGAATACATAGAATATATGCATATGCTATACACATATAGAATATATAGAAATACATATATAAACATATAATAGACAAATATATGCAATATAAATATACAACTGAGAAATAAATATATACAACAAATGCAGAAAAATATACATATAAAATATATAACAAATATTTTACAAAGGTATAATAATGTATATACACTACATGTATTGCTGTATGTATAAAAATATGTTTATATATGTGTATGCTATTTTATGTATAATATATAATATGTATATGCTGAGGATATATAAAACATGTTTATATATGTGTATGCTATTTTATATATGTATATACACTATATGTATATGCTGTGTGTATATATAAAATGTTTATATGCGTGCATACTATTTTATGTATATATGTGTATGTATGTGTATATGTGTATATATACATATATGTATATGTATATATACACATATACACATATACACACAGAGTGTGATGTGGTATAAGTAGGGAGAGCTGACACAAGGCATCTGTTGTCGTACCCTAGGAGAGGCTTGAACGTTGTGACTGTCATGTGTCACTGTCCATGGAAGCCTTTGCATTTTTGCCGCAGGATGCAAGGTTTGCCTTGTTCCCAGACAGGGACCCCTGAGAGTCAGAACTAGGAGGGACTTCCGAGGCTGCTTAGGCCAGCAGGCTATTACAGATGAGATTGACAAGGACCCCAGGAGGAAGGTAATTTACATAGGTAGAAAGCAGCATACCTTAGACCCAGTTCTCCTCACTTCCACTGCCCTGCTCTCATGGTGCTTGGAACACATGCCTTTACACAGAGAAGGTTCACAGGGCCTGTGGGTTGGAAGGAAGCTCAGTGGCCACCACGGTCAGACGCTGAATGGCTCCCAAAGAGCCCATACTGTGACATATTTGCCTAAGAGTCATCCAGCATCTGCTAAAGAAGAGAAGCTGTTATCTCCTGGGCAAGGTAGGGAGGGTGGGGTTGCGGGGGGGCTCTCAGGCTCCTTTTGGCTTTCAAGTGCTTAGAAGTTTTTCTCCACATCAGGCTTAATTTGCCTATTTGAACGCTCTCCTCATCATCCCTGGTTCTTTTCTCTGGGGCCAAACAGAAAAGGTTAATCCTCTTCTGTGACAGCTATTCAAATACGCGAAGTGTCTGTCCCTTCTGAGTATCCTCCAGGTTAACCATCCCTAGCTGATCTTTCAGAGTCCTCATATGGTGGGCTGGAGACCCTTCTCTATCCTCCAATGGCAAGCTGTTAACTTATCAATGGTTCTTCCTAAAGTGGGTCACCCAGAAGTGAACGTAGTTTGACCAGGGCAGAATGTAGAAGGTCTATTACCCCTTGAAGAATGGGAATGTTCAGATGTTCCTCATTGTAAACCTTGTGTGTTGTGTGCCTGCCTTACCCCCATCCTCACTCTGTGGGTAGGGGTGGGAAGTGGTCTTCCTCCACCCAACAAATCAACCTGCTTAGAGAGTTGTTTACCCACTGGGTGGAAGGGGTGGGGGAAAGGAGCAGTGTCTCCGCAGCTGCTGTGGGTTAACCTACTGTGTGTCTCAGGACTAGCACACCTGGTATTGCTCCCACTGTGGGAGCGCTTCAAAAAGGCTGACTGTGGTGGGCTTCTTATCTCACTGGGGGCCAGCGAGGGGATGGGGAAAATCCAACCATCACATTGCAAGTGTCAACAGTGGTGGAATAACTCAAATATTCTAGGTGTCCCTGATCCAGGGCCTTTGAACAATGGCAGGGCAAGCAGACATGTAGGGTGAAGCTTGCCTTTGCTACTTCCAAGCGAGTTTTCCACATACATGGTCCATATGTGGTCACTTAGAATTGGGTGCTGTTCATATTAACAGTTCCAGCATTCAGTCTCTGGAATTAAGGTACCTCTATTCAGAGATACTGGGACATAATGGGGAAAGCTCCAGGAAAACCAGACATCCTAGCTGAACCAGCTCCAAGCTCTGTGACCTTGGAAGAAAACACTTTTTTTCTATGAGCCTCATGAATTTTTTTTTTTAAAACAACATTTTCACATTAGTCGTGCTGTGAAAAAAGAATCAGAACAAAAGGGGAAAACCATGAGAAAAAGAGAGAAAGAGGAGAGAGAGAGAGAGAGAGAGAGAGAGAGAGAGAGAGAGAGAGAGAGAGAGAGAGAGAGAGAGAAAGGGAGAGAAGTAGGCTTCAATCTGCATTCAGACTCCATAGTTCTTTCTGTGGATGAGGATGGCATTTTTCCATCATGAATCTTTTGGAATTATTTTAGGTCCTTGCATTGCTGAGAAAAGCTAAGGCTATCAAAGTCTATTGAGAAATAGATTAAAAGCTAAGTCTCTCAAAGCTGAGAAAAACTAAGTCTATCAAATGTGGCTGTGCGTACAATATTCTCCTCATTCTGTTCACTTCTATCAGCACCAGTTCATGTAAATCCAGGTTTTTTTTGAGATCTGCCTACTCATCATTTCTTATAGCACAATAGTATTCCATTACATTCATACACCACATCTTGTCCAACCATTCTCCAATTAATTGGGCATTCATTCAGTTTCCAATTCTTGGCCACCACAAAAAGAGCTGCTATAAATATTTTTGTACATGTGGGTCCTTTTCCCATTTTTATGATCTCTTTGGGATACAGCTCTAGTAGTGCTATTGCTGGGTCAAAGGGTATGCATAGTTTATAGCCCTTTGTGTATAGTTCCACATTGCTATTCAGAATGGTTGGATCAGTTCACAACTCCACCAACAGTGTATTAGGGTTCCAATTTTCCAATATCTTCTCCAACATTTATCATTTTTTCTTTTTTTATTATATTTGTCAATCTGATAGTTGTGAGGTGGTACCTCAGAGTTGTTTTAATTTTCATTTCTCAAATCAATAGTGATTTAGAGCACTTTTTTCATATGACTATAGATAGCTTTAATTTCTTCATCTGAAAACTGCCTGTTCATATCCTTTGACCATTTATCAATTGGGGAATGGCTTGGATTCTTATAAATTTGACTCAGTTCTCTATATATTTTAGAAATGAGGCTATCATCAGAGACACTGGCTGTAAAAATTGTTTCCCAGCTTTCTGTCTCCCTTGATTGCATTGGCTGACTTTGTGCAAAAACTTTTCAATGTTATCAAGATAATCCATTTTGCATATCATAATGTTCTCTGTCTCTGGTTTGCTCATAAATTCTTCCTTTCTCCATAGACCAGACAGGTAAACTATTCCTTGCTCTCCTAATTTACTTAGGCTTCATGAATTCTTGTACTACTTTCCTTGCCAGGATCATGGTGAAGAAAGGTCTTGGAGCATCCTGCATCAGTTAATCAACCAGAATTTATTAAATACCTACTTTGTGTCAAGCACTGTGCTGGCTATTAAGGATACAGATACAAAGAACAAAGCAATCTCTGCTCCTTACATTCTAAGGGTTGAGTGTATAGTGTATTCAAAGGTTCCCAAAGTGGGCAATACAGCCCCCTGAGGGGTGCTGGAATGATGGGTGGGGTAGCTTTGGGTGCAATTGGGGGAACATTGAATAAAAATAAGGGGGGAGTAGATGCATAAGAAGAGAAGAAAATTTTGAAAAACTGTTCATTCATGTTTCATCTGTTTGTGTAATAGAGTTAAAGTCATAGTGATTAATGAATCAGCAGTCAAAGTCTGCCAATAGGTCTTAATAAGTAAATGTTGGCAGGGGAGCGTGTGGCCCATTGTTGGGAAGTCCAGCATGCATTGGTAAGAATATGTGTATGTAATAGCTGTTTACAATATGATACTATATGGTTATGATACAATATTTCATCATCAAAATTTCAATGCAGGAAAACCCCACAAATTTACAATAAATTATTAAATTTAAGATGTCATTAAAAAAACTATATATATTTTGAAATAATGCAAATTTTAAAAAAATTAAAGGGTTAAAGAAAGTATATTTCCAGAATAGTGCTAATATTTTTTAGAGGGAGTGGTAATCCAAATGTGTTTGGGAACTTCTGGTATTATTATATTAATAATAGCTAGCATTTATATGGAGCAACTAGGGAGCACCATAGTGCATAGAGTTCTGGGTCTGGAGTCAGAAAGACCCATCTTCATGAGTTCTAATCTGACCTGAGACACTGACTAGCTGTGTGACCCTGGGCAACCCTTTTTGGCTCAGTTTCCTCATTTGTAAAATGAGCTGGAGAAGGAAATGGCAAACCACTCCAGTATCTCTGTAAAAAAAAAAAAAACCATCCCAACTGGGGTAACAATGGAAATGGACATGACTGAAACAACTGAACAACAATATTTATACAGTCCATACTATGTGCCACACACTCTGCTAAGTATTTTATAATTTTTTTCTCATTTGATCCTCACACAACCCCGTGAGGTAGGTACTATCCCCATTTTACAAAAGGGTAAATCAACATTGTGACTTGCCCAGAGTTACATATCTACTGTCTGAGGCTGCATTTGACCTCAGGTCTTCCTGACTACAGTCCCCATGCCCTAATGATGCCCCTAACCCTAGAGAGAGAGTCTCTGCCACTAACTAGCTATCTTGTAGAGTCTCCTCCATTCTCTGAGCCTCACTTCCTCTTTTGCTAAAAGGATGGTTTATCTTGCCTACCTCCCAGGGATATGAAGTTTGAACCCCTTGGAAAGGGCTTTGAAAGAACCCTGATCAATGCATTGACCAACTCCCTCCCAAGGACCAGTGATGATGTCTGTGTACTCTCCAGTTATTGAGAGGGGTGAGTGACTTGGGGCAGAGTTTTAGACATGGCAAATGTGTGTTTGTTTTGGCTCACTATGCCTGTTTGCTTTTTATTTTTCCATTGAGAGGAGGCCAGAAAATAATAAAATAATGTGTACTAATAAATCTAATTATTTAAAAATATTAAATAATTAAATATATAGATATACCATATTATATATAATTCTATAATCAAAACCTAAAAAAATCATATATTATACGCAATATACAAGTATGTATTATGTGTAATTATAATTATACTTAATATAATTATAGTTATAACAAGAATGCAATAAATAATTAAAAATAATTTTAAACATGAATAAAAAGGAAAGATGACACACATGGAAAGGAGTATTTTTTTCATTTCTGAAAATTATTTTTATTGACATTTTGTTTTTATATCACATTAACTTCTAAATATACCACCCCTATGCCCTCTCTTATAATAAAGATTTAAAAAGGGGGGAGTAATTCAACCAAAGTAACACGTCCCCAGTGTTGGATAATATGTCATATTCCACACATACTGTATGGGAGCATCCTTTTATAGCATTACTCTCTGGTTATTCTCATTTATACATGTTTTTCTACTCAACTCCATCATGTGATATTTCAATTCTGAACTTAAAAAACACAGTATATAACAGACATTTCCATAAATAAATATATATTCTGCTAAAAGAGGATTGACTGCAAATCTCTATTATGTTCACTCAGCTTTTCTTTTAAAATTATTGAATACAGTCCGGTATTTTCAAAGCTGCCTGGCCTTCCTCCTGTTCTCTCCCATGCAATAGCATGCTACCTGAGCACTGGCACCAAAATGTAGATCACAAAGCCTTTGCCCTCCACTCTGGGTTAGAACAGTCCTTGCCAGAGGCAGGATAGTTACTACATGACCTCTCGAGCTCTGCTCCCACCCTAGGATATAATGTAGAAAGGGCAGAAACCTGAACGTTACCCATAGCCACCGTACCTCTTGCAGTTAGCTAAAGATTACATAATTTAGTAAGTCATCCAGCAGAGGAAAAAGCTGGGAAAGGGTAACAATGTTAGCTGCAGCCTAGATATTTTTCTTTGAAGATGCACTTGGTTTTGGAGTTTCTCCGTCCTCTAGTCAGTGACCAATGGGTCAGATATGACTGAGATGACTGAATAACAACAGGCCCTAATAAGCAGTTAGGTGTGCAAGCATGAATGTAGATTCCTATAAATAGGGTCTTGACAAAGTATAAGAAAAAAATGGATTCATCAAATCAGCAATTTGGAGGACAGGAGAGATGTCTGAAGTTAGACAGAGAGGCCTTCTGAAAGCAGGATTAAGAAGGGTAGTCACTTAATTATTCAGGTATTTGCAGAGTTCCACTTCACCATAGGGAGGAGGGTTGTGGCTAGAATCTAGCAAGAAAGTCCGGAGGACCCACCAAGGGATATGATTCCAAAATCAGTCATCTTGAGGATAACTGGAGAAATGTAAAAATGATTACTGTTGCAAGTCAGAGCCCTCCCCAATACGGCACCACCCTACCTTTGTAGCCTTTCATCATACTAGTGCCCTCCAAGAACTCAAATACCACTTGGTATTCAAATAAATCATTCATGCTTTTAGCAAGTTTTCTGTACTTGCAATATGTTCCTGCCCCTCACACTTCCCATGCCAAATTCCTACCCACCCACCCCTCAGAACCCACTGTAGATGCTCCAGCAAGCTGGGGCTGATAGGCACAATGCATCATAGAAGTGGCTGTCTTTCTCCCTTGGACCTCACGTACCACGTTTTTCTATCTCATGCATTCATCATGTACAGGAAGTTCTGCTATGATTACTGTAGCTTTGAAAAATGCTAACTTGTTCCAACTAGATGGATATATTAGGGAATAATTGAGCATCATGCAAATTTTGTATCTGCTGATGCATGACTTCATACTTGAAGGTTTTATCCATCTGAACCCTAGTCATATAGGAACACAAAGTCGCATGCAAGTATGAGTTACTTGTTTCCTCTTGTGAACTTTTCTGGGTATACTACAAAAACAACAGTCATCCAACATCCCAAAGACGTGAAGTGCCATATTTATTGTGTATCTCCTGGTGTAGTAGGAAGTATGGGCTGAGGAGGGTTGGTGTGGACCCACATACTCCCTTGTCTCCCCCGGCCCATCCTCTCTCCAAGTCAACAGCAGTGCAGGCCTGGTCCCAGCCATTACTATTAGTTATTATAATATTTATGTGTTTAACCATTTAACATGTCTAAAATAGTGTTATCATTTTTATTTAGGTTTCTACCTTTTTAAAAAATGTGATAATGAAAAAGTTTTTGTGTGTTATACCTTGAACCTCTTTTCCCCATAAAACTTGTAGTTTTGTGTGGTTTGCAGAAAGGGGTGATTTTTAGGAATGTCTGTGTTGAATCATGGTAGAATTGCCTGTACTTAGTGGTTCCTGGCCCCATTCTGGACTGTATGCTTCATTAGGGCAGAGGCTGGGTTTCCTTCCCTGGCCTACATGGTCAGCAGGGTTTATGATCATCTACAAGGCCCTTTGTGAATGGTGCTTGGTTTTCAAAGGTCAGGGAGAGAGGTAAGCCAGGAGAAACTGTATTACTCTTCAAATACATCTTCCTCCATCATGGACAGGAATGTTTCCAATTAATTTCAAAGAGAACATATAGGAAATGGTACAAGCCATAATACCTGTCCCGGGGGCTTGCTTCAGACACGGTGCTGAAAAATCAGGAGGTAGAATTGGCACGGACTAAACTGATGCAAATCTGGTCAATCACTGAGTTTTTCTAAGAGGGAATGAGAGTAATTAAACTAGAGTTGGGGAAGCAATGGATGGGTTGGCCTGATGCAGCTCAATATGATGGAAAGAGGGGTGAGGTAGAGGGAGCCAGGAGGCCAGCGACAGGCCAGGCTCTGCCTCGAACTTGCTGGGGGACCTCAGGCAAGGGACTTTGTTTCTCTGGATCAAGGTTTACTCATCTGTGAAATGACATTGAGCTAGATTATCACTTCTCAGGGTCCCTGAGCCCTTTTTAGGTGTTCAAGGTCAAAACATTTTCAAAATAATTCTAATCTGTCTTAATTTCAAATATAGTCAATACGAATAGCTATAAATTACATAAACAAATGCTCTTTGGGGTTCTCCACTTTTTAAGGGTGTAAAGAGGTTCTGAGACCAAACAGTTTGAGAACTGCTAGGCCAGATGATCTCCTAAGTCCTTTCTATCTCTAAATTCTGTGATTCTATACTCAATTTCATATAAAAGGACAAGCATAACACTGCAGGTTTATTCCACCTTTTCCAATGCACCTTTCATACTTGGGTTTTGTTATTTATGCAGGGACTGAGACAGGGCTCAGGCAGGATGGGAAGGCTACACCATAGTCTTGGGAAAGGGTCAACAGTTCCCCACCCTCTGAGTCCACTGAGCCAGACTGCTAGTGAGAGTGATCCCAAAGTATGGCCTCATTTTGTGTGCTTGGACAGTCGAATCTATGTTCTGTGTGGCAAGAATAGTGTCTTTGGGTGGGAGAATTTCCTGTCCATGTTTCCTGAGGTGGAAAGCATTTCAATAAGCAAGAGTCCTCTGATCCAGGGTTTCTTAAACTAACCTTACCCACTCATAACCCCTTGGATTCCTCCCATTTTGGCAGAGTTTGTTGGTGTTGCATGGCAATGCAAGGTTGAATGCCATGGGTTCAAAACTGAGGCTGCTGTGAAGATGCCAGAAATAGGCACGTGCTGCCAGAAACATCTCCAATTCATTATGTGTTTGATTTTTAATTAACTTCTGGTTATTGCATGTTCAGAAATCTTTTAAGTTGCCAAATTTTTCTTGACCCATGGGGTCAAGATCCATAGTTTAAGAAGCACTGCTCTAATCAACTTAGGCTTCCCTGCTCAGGCACCTACCTCCTCCTTACCAGCTGTAGTCAGAGCAGTTGTTGTGGTCAAATAACAGAGGAATGAAGTACTAAGTCCAAATCATTCGGTGAAAGATACAACTATATTATAAAGGGAAGACATCATTTATATAGAACAGCATATAAAATTAGAATGTTTTTAATATGAATACTTCCTAAATGCGTGCTGAATTCTGGTCAGTATTATTTACTTGAAAACATTCTGAACTATGTCTATCGGACTTTATCCTGTCATTTTTACTTTCAGACCTGGAAAATACACTGTAAATTAAGTTAAACATGGAAAAAAATAATCCTACACTGCTCCATATAGTCTCTTAAAAAAACAACAAAGCAAACAAAACACCAAACCTTAACCCAAACTAACAGGAACCTAAGCAAGAAAGAAATTCAGAAAGGTCATTCAAAATATGGGATAACTCAAAGATATCATTGCCACCTGGGGAAGAAAAGTAGTCTTCCATACAAAATGAAGCAGCATTACCTGTAAAAAAACAAGACATTTTCATGAAATCATTTTTAGAAAATGTTAGGAGAAATTGTTTCTTCTCATTTTAAAGTGCTGGAGAACAGGCTGGACACTTTCCGGTGGACTCTCAAAGGCAGGTGGTCCTGTCAGGCAAGGAGCCTCAGAAGCCCAGGATGGACTCGTCCCACAACATCTCCTCCTCTGTCCTCCTGGCCAGGGGCTCCTTCTTCTCCTTCCGGTGTCTTCGGTCTTCTTTGTCGGTGGCTACTTCCTGATTTCTTCTCTCTTTCCTATGCTTTGGCTTACCTCCACTGGTGGCATCTGCCTCGGCCTTCCTCCTCTGGACAGCCTTGTGGTCTTTGCCTGAGTCTTTGTCCTCTGTGTTTTTCTTCCTCTTCTTTTCCTCATTTGCCCGGTCTTCTCTCTCCTCCCTTGGATGCCTCTTATTCTTCCTCCGGTGAGTCATTTTTTGTTTCTGACCTGCTTGGTAGGAATTGGTGCTGTTGTCGGAGGAGATGCTGGATGGGTCTGAGTTATCATCCTGCTGAGGAGGCCCCAAGGCCATTAATTTTTCTGAGAACTCTACCTTGCTGGGCTGGCAGTGGCCAAGAGATTCCAGCCTGAGTCTGCTGTCATGAACTGGTGACCAATAGGACAATGTGTTCTCAATTGTTCGAGTGAGGGCATATGTTCCTGGGCAGGTCTGGAAAGTCTCAGGAGGGAGTCTCTGCTCATATGTTGCCAGAACACTCTGGGGTCTGGCATCATGCTCCTCCTTGTACTTCTCCATCTCAAAGCGCCCCTCTGCCATCTTCCTGAAGTAAGTCTTAGGCTCCAGCCCTCGGGCTTTCTGGACCTGGATGTAGTCGGCCAGCTCATCTTGGAAAGAATGAAAGGTTCTCTTTGAATTCTTCATTAGGTTGACAACCAGGGATTCTCTGAAGGAAAGAAGAAGGAGAAAGGTCTTGTTACTGGGCTGCTTTGTTTAAAACATGTCCTTTCAAAAATTCCCTAGGCTCAAAGAAGCAGTAGGAGCCAATGGAACACAGCTGGATTTGGAGCCAAAGGCCTGGGTTTGAATGCCAGCTTTGCTAGTTACTGTGTGGGCATGTCATTTCCCTTCCCTCAGTCTCGGTTTCCTTATTTGTAAAATGAGAGGGTTAGCTAGATGATCTTCAAGCTCCTTCCCAGTTTGAAATTCTGTGTTCCTCAACTGAGATATAAAATCCAAAAAACTGGCCCAACCCTACTTCTAGATGTCCCCTGGGTCTCCAGCTCACTCACAAATCAACTTGATCTAGAGTTGGATCATCTTGGGCTCTCTTCCCCACTCTGCTTAGGAGATACAAGTGATGCCAGGATTTTCTGGGCTGCAGAAAGAAGGGACCCCAAGACAACGTGGTCCAGCCCCTGTCACATCCTGAAGGCTCAACTGACTGTCAA
Source organism: Potorous gilbertii (assembly GCA_028658325.1). Lineage (NCBI taxonomy): Eukaryota > Metazoa > Chordata > Mammalia > Diprotodontia > Potoroidae > Potorous > Potorous gilbertii. Next base: position 116,645,697 of record CM053769.1, read on the forward strand.
AGATCAGCTACTTGGTTTTTGGGCCTCTGAGGACAGGTATGAGAAAAGGGTCCTGGAAATTCCCATAGGGACATACTGTATGGCTAGGAACAAGAAATCTTCTTTTTGAAAATTTTAGTTTACTAAGTTAAATAAGAATAACGTGTGTACTCGTAAAATCACAGAAAAGGAACTCAGGATCATGTCATCCAGTCTGCATCTGAAGTGCTCACCTCCTCTAGAACCTTCCCATCAATCTGCCTTTGCCTGAACACCTCCAGTGACAGGGAACTCATTATACTCCCTTTTGCTCAGCTCTACAGAGTCCAGCTGTCCCCCCTTGGAGGTTCACCTCCTCTGTTCTCCCCCCAAGAGTCAAACAGACTGAGTGGTATCCCTTCCCAAGCAACAACCTTGCAAAAGGTGTGAAGATGGCTACATCACTCCCCAAAGTCTTTTCTTCTGAAGGTTAAACTCCCTGACTTCCTCCTTATTTCATGGTAACAAGACCCTTTATCATTCGGGTCATTTCTCTTTGGATAAAACAGTGCTCATGTTCCTAAAATGTGCTCAGAGATAGACATCATACTCCACGTGAGGCCAGCCCAGGACAGAGAACAGTGCAGGGACCTCTCCCCCTCCTTTGTTGCTGTCTTTCTTAGGATGTGACCCAAGGCCACCTTCCCTCCTGGGATGCCAAGCCATGCACACATCATACCATACATGCCAAACCATGCCATACCTCTCACACTGAGCTTATGGGCCACTAGGCCCCCCAAGTCTTTTTTCTACAAAATGCCTGGTTGCATCTTCCCTCCCCTCTCTTTGTGTAGACTCTGATTATCATTCTAGCTGTGGAGGTCTTTGTGGATTCGAAGCCGGTCAGCTTTGGGTCCCCTTACCAACATGAGCCCGGTGCAGCTTGATTAAAGCACATGCATACATAGGCTGACGTAACAGCCGTCCAGAGGGCTCAGTGTATGATGTGAGGTGAGATGAAGTGATATTACAGTTCTCTGTGCAAGGGTTTTAATTTCTTTCCACTTCTGTGAATTAGGTGAGAACTAAAGTATCCACGGTGTCCTCAGCCTGGTTCTTAACAGTGTCAGGGGCTGGGATGGAGGGGAAGAAGGCCAGGGCAGGGAGTGTGGCACTGACATGTTTCATAAGAAATCTGAATAAGAGCTTGTAGAAGAACAACAAGCACAGAATAAAGAGAAAAAGAACATGGATTCTCCCTGAGCTGTTGATGACCTTAATGCCACAAGAAGCGGGTAGAGAAGCTCCTAGCAGACCCAGCCTGAGAGATGGGCCTGTTGAAGCACTTCAGAGCCACTGAGTATTTCTGAGTACAAACAACTTGTTCTGATGCCTCCAGAAGAGACATAATAACTACAGAGAAGACAGACCAAGGCAGTTTACCCAAAAATTTAGTGCTCAAATTTAAAAAAAAAATCCAGAAAAGACAAGTTTCCTAACTAGAAAAAAAAGGAAAACAAAAATACTAGATTTTGATTTAAACCCCACCACTTTGATACTCAAACCTCAAAAGTCAACTCTCCTGCTGCAGAGCCCTCTAGCTGATGCTTCTGAACCCAAAGAAGCCCCTGACCCAAGCCAGGAGACCCGTCTCAGCCCCTTGGCCTAGCCTGACTGAGCTAGCAAACATGGCTGCAAAGTCAGGGGCCCGGCTTCCTGGCCCAGCCTGGGATGTTCTGGAAGCTTCTTTCTAGAGGCCACTGGAAGATAGGTAAGCCAGGATAAGGCGCCTCAGGTGTCTAGGATCTGTTCATATAGAAGGAAAATCTGCAGACACACACTAATGTACAGGGACCCTAATTACCCAGGTCACAGGAGTGTTGTCACAGAATTACTTACTTAATCTGATGTTTATTTCCTTGCATGTGGGACTGGTACATTTCTATAGATGTAAGGGTGATACTACAAATGGGACAGATGTAGTTACCCACACCAAGTGCTGAAAGAACACAGAATTCAGGTTAATGTCAGTATGCAGACACATCAAGAAGAAACCCACTTATCTGATCCCATTACCAGGGACCACTACTGTGAGTCAGGCTGCCCAAAGTGGCTCCCAAAGACAGACCAGCTCTGCCCCCAGGGCTCTCACTCTGCTTCTCCCTTCTCTGAGGCTCTACTGCTGTCTTTCCCCAAACCTTTGGCTGAATCCAGGAAAACCATTGTCCTCTTGGGTACAGCTTGTGGGCGATGGACATGCCTGAGCTCAATATCATCTCCTGGACATCCCCAACCAGCTTTCAGGGTCTTAGAGATGCCTCAGAGATGATGAAGATGATGATGATGATGATGACAAGACCAAGAAAGGAGTCTGAGCAGGGGCTCAAGTAGTGGAAGGTGGCCCATCAGCTGCCTCTATCCCCTTGCTCTTCCAGGCCCAGCTCAGACCACTGAACAGCCCAGAATCCAATGAGACCCCTGACTTCTGCTGCCTTTTTTGCTAAGTTGTCATCTCCTCCTTTATGTATTTCCTCTCTAATATGTCTTTTTATATTGTCCCTTTTTCTTCATGCTTTATTTCCTGCCTCCACCCCCTACCAAGCCAGTTCTTTGTGGCAGGCAGAACTTTAAGTCCACTGACTCAGTCAAGGCAAAGGGTTTTAATACCAAGGCCTGAGCCATGCCCCACCTCATAAGATGTTCACATGTTTCAGGAGGTTTATACCCAATCAAAGTCCCAAACAGTGAGCTTCTCCCTCCAGGGCTCTCAGATGGCCCACTATTGTCCACTGCCCTCTATGACTATCGTGGAAGCAGACTGGACAGTGTCCCAAGGTCTGGGCTCTGCCCATAGCTGGATCTTGTGCAGCTGCTTCCACTCATGGCTTCAGCTCCCTCATCTGTAAAACAAGGGGTCTGAATCAGATGATTCCGAGGGTCCTCAAAGCACTACAATTTTCCAATGGCTTTTAACAAGATTTCATGGCATCTAATACTCAGGAATACAGGCATTACTCAATTATATTTACTGACTCCCAAAGGGCAAAAACTTCTTTTAAATGGGGGAGGGGGAGCCTAGATAGAACCTAAAAGAGTTTCCCTAATCAACCAGCCACATATTTAAATAGTAATTTATAAGAGAGTTCATCAAGAAATGATGAAGCTGATGAGCCATACCCACTAACTTTGTTAAGAGGAGAAATACTCAGTGACTGGCAGTTGCCCCACAATGAATTATTTGGTTAAAGCTGCTTCTTAGTTGGGGAGAGGAGGAAGGGAACTCAAGCCTTTGTTAAGTTTCTACTTTTTGCCAGGCACTACACTAAACACTTTACACACACCATCTCATCTGGTACTCCCAACTACTTTTTGCCTTCTGGACCACTGGAAGGAAAGGGTTGGATCCAAGTGACGCTAACATGGGCTAGATGGCATGTCTAAGCAGTAGCGTAGAGGCAAATGAGCCAGCTGAGGTAGGCTGGCAACAATATTAGGGAAGGACTTAGATGGTTCCAGGATAATATGTTCTATCAGTGCTTCTTAAAACTGTGAGTCATGACTCCATCTGATAACTGTAAAAGGTTTCTGAATGCCCAATGACCAAAAACTAATGGAAAATCAACCACATAATGATTCTGAGGTGTTTCCGGCAGGGCTTGTCCATGTTCATGCCCTCAGGCCACGCAACACCAGCTAACACCCAAACACAGAAAGGTGTCACCATTGTCAAGGGGTCACAAGCAGAAGAAGTTTAAGAAGCCCTGTATCTAAGCCTGTATCTAGGTCAGGAGGAGTGAGGCTGGGGTTACAAAGGAGGTTGTAGACTAGAGGGTAGAGGAGGGGACAGATGTGGAGGTAAGAAGGGAATACAGATGGCCTTTTGAGTCCAGTGATCTTTCTACTCCTCTGTTACTTCTATCTCACAAGCTTTTCACTATTCAATAATTTTTGGCCATTTTTTTTGTATCTCTGGCACTTAGCACAGTGTCTGGCACACAGTAGGCACTTAATAAATGCCTGTTAACTTGACAATGCTAGTGTGTTCCCTTTTAAGATTACTTTCCTTTGACTGTACATAAACACAGTTGTTTGCATCTTGTCTGCTCTGTTAGACTGGGAGCTCCTGGTGAGCAGGGGCAGTTTTTGCCTTTTTTTGTAAACCTAGTATTTAGCACAGTGCCTGGCACACAGTACTTAATAAATGCATACTGACTCACTGACCATCAAAGAATGCTAACTTACAGAAAACAACAGTAATTCTTTTTAGGGTAAAATAAAAATCTTTTAAAAAATAATTCAAAAGAATTGTCCTATCTCAGAGCTGGAAAGGACCTTGGGAACAAGCACCTGAATCCCCTTGAGGCAAGGAGTCATTCAGGATTGGCACCAATTGTCCCAATCACATCTGCTCGTTCTTTCCATAACTGGGATATAATTCATTTGGGCCACAGAGGGCAGCTGGGTGGTTTTCTTAATCTCTCCATCCATATCCTGGGTTTCCATTCCCTATTATTTATTTCTGTTCTCTCCTTTCCCACTCAAAGATTGCTTCCTGTGGCAGAGAAAGTAGCTTCTTTTTTTTCACCTTCTTTCCACCATCAGTCAGCCAAGACCCATTTACTTTGTCCAGTCACCCAAGTCCTTCTTCTGACTCCCTTCTCTCCACAGTATTCTCCCCTTCCTACCTTGTTCACACGCTACGTTCTAGCCAAGCTGGACCTCTGTACTTCCTGTCCTGCTGCATTCACAACAGCGCCCTCCTGACCTTGTCTGCTTCTCAGACCTTAGCTCAGCTCATAACTCCACAAGAAGTGTCACCGATGTGGCTCCACATCCCTTCCCCAACTGACTTCTTCCCTCCTCAAATTACCTTGGTCTTACTTTGGCATATGTGTTCTATTTCCCATTAGAATGTGAGTGCCCTGCTCAGGACAGGGACTTTTAAACTTGGGCCTTGTTTATGTGTCTATCACAGTCCAACTTTGCACAAAGTGGGTGCTATTTAATACGTGAGTATTTACTGAACAGATGAAGCAACTGTACTCAGAAAAGTCACCCTGCAGACAGGTTTAGATGTTAGATTAAATCAGGGCATAGGACTGGGAACATAGAGGACAGGACAGAGAAGAAGCATCTCTAGGGAACAACTGGTGGGCCTTATTGGCCAGGGGAAAGAGATAAGAGAGCCGATTGAATATCCTTCTAAGGTTTCCAGCCTGAGTGACAACAATGGCAGCTCCACTGACAGATTGAGAGATTTGGGGGGAAGGGAAAGAAAATTCATTTAGTTTTAGAAATGCTGAATTTATGATGACTGCAAGGCATTCAAGTGGAAATATAAGGATGAGTTGGGGCTAAGAGAAAAGAGCTCAGGTGAGACTAAAGACAACAAATATATTTTGCACATCTAATTTCTCTATTACTATGAGCAGTTAAGAAAAACAGATGGAGAAGAAAGAAAAAAGGGAAAGCAGAGGGATGGACAGTAGGGAAAAAAGACTGAAGGAGAAGACAGAAATGCTCCCTTACCAAGGAAGATAAAGAGGAAATGAAAGCACAGAGTGGGAAAGAGAAGGGCTGACTAGGTTCTGAAGTGAGTGTATTAGCAAAAACATCTTACACCTGGGCTTGCCAGGTCTGTGAGGAAGTTAGACTTTCTACTTTAAGATCTTAGTCAGGGCTCTTAAACACTCCTTCCTCCATAGGGTGTCAATTCATATGTTTCTAATGGTAGACCCAGTGCAAAGCAGTCTCACAAAACTTGGAGTTATTCATTTCAAAGCCCCTCAGAGCTGGAAACTCAAGAGATCTAGCAGGGCCTTTCTAAAGGAGACATGCTTGCTGTCTTCATCTTTGGAAAGAAAAGGATTGTATATAAATAGCTAATAGAGAATACCCAAGATCAGTAAAATGAGGGCACCTGGCTGTCCTTGATGAGTGTGAACATCTCGTCTAGATGAACCACGTTCCTGGAACTGAAAGAACTCCAGAATATGATTGTCAAGCCACTTGCAATCATGGAGAATGGGGGAGGGATACCACAGGACTGGAGGCTGGCAAATGTCTCAATTTTAAAAAAAAAAAAGAGAGAGAGAGAGAGAGAATAGGGTCTGTAACCAAACACCAGCTTCAATTTCTGGGAGACCTGTGGCTTAGTTCAATTAAATGGATTTGGAACTGGATGAATGGTAAAAGATGGTAGTGCTTTGGAGTCACTGTAGCAGAAGTGTTCCAGGGATCTGTGTTCTTCAACACTTTTATCAGTGACATGGATAAAAATATAAATGGCATGCTCATCAAATCTGCAGATGACATAAAGTAGGGAGAGATAATTAACATAATGGATGATAGAGTGAAGATCCAGAAATATCATGAGAGGGAAGACCATTGGGCAGAATCTCCTAAGATGAGAATAAATACAGATAAATGTAAACTCATACACGTGGGGAAGGAAAAAAAAATCAGTGTTCCAAGTATTAAGATGGAGGAGGAACAGTTAGTAATTTGTGTGAGAGCTCCAGGGGGTTTTGTACATGGCAAACGTAAAAGGAGTCCAGCATGCTGTATGACAGCCCCCAAAGCTAAGGTGGTCTCAGGCCATCTAAGAGAGACAGAGATTGAAGGAAGAGGGGCGGATCATCTTGCTGTTTCTACCCTATCAGGCCATACCTGTTGTACTGGGTTTGGTTCTGGGGCAATGGCTTAGGAAAGATACAGATAAGGTGGAGAGAATCAAGAGAGGACAAGGGGGATGGGAAGGGTCCTGAGCTCCTGCCAAATGAGGAGATGCTGAAGAAACTGGGGAAATTAGCTTGGAGAAAACTGTCTGAAAGGCCATCATCATGTAAAAGGGAGACGAAATTTGTCCTCCTTGGCCCTAGAAAATGCAAAGAAGAAAATTTAGACTTGTTATGAGGAAGAACTTCCTAACCATCCCATGAGTGGGACAAGTTGCCTCCATGAGCACTTTAGGACATGCTGCAGTGAGGACTCCCTTTCAGGTATGGTTTGGACTAGACAGTCAATGAATTCCCTTAAAACTCAAATTCTGTTCTATCTCCAAAATTCTACTTTAACTCTACCTTTAGCATTTAGCTAAACCAACTTCTCTGAAGATAGGATGTATTCAACAAAGTCATTTTGGTTGACTGATGGAGGAAGGTGGGTGACAAGAATATGGAAAGGAAGATACAATGGATAAGTAGGTAGGATAAAATTGAGTGAATAAAAGAGTAGGTTGTGAGAAGAGTAACCAAGTACCTCCTTACTGTTCCTTGCATGTCCTAAGCTCCTTCTTGCCTTCCTACCTTAGCTCATAATGTTTCTAGTGCCTGAGATGTCCAATTATCCTATTTCACCTCTCCTAGGAGTTCACATTCTCCGTGAGTTCAATCCTATTTGACTACAGCCCCCTATAAAGACTGTTCACTTCTCTGGATCCCTCTGGCATTTGAAGCCTGTCCAAGACAACCTGGCACCTGATCACTGAGCTTTTAGGTAAATCTGGTCTATACAATCAGTCAGTAAGTTTCCTGAGGGCAGAAGCTACATCTGCTTGGTCTGCCTGAAATACCAACATAGTGGCAGGTACAGAGTAGGGGTTTTCTATGTAAGGGTCGGGGATTTAGAGTTGAGAGGCATCTAAAAAGTCTCCAACCCTCTCATTCTGCAAGTGAGAATACTCAAATCCCAGAGAAATTAAAAGCCTTGTCCCAGATGCCACAGAAGCTAAATTTGAACCCAGGACCTCTGGCTCCAAATCTAATGCTTTTTCCAATGCACTACCTCATCATTCTTTGTGCAAAACTTTAAATGCTATACTATAGAGGCTCCTTCTCAAGAGCAGCAGAGGGGCACACATTATTTGCAGGCTTTGCTATCGGGCAGCTGTAGGGTAACCCTACCACTTACCACTGCTCGTAGACTCAGCAGGGAGTGTCTTCTGCCCAATCTCTTCCAGGATCTTCTTCCGGGCCTCGCTCCTCTTGTGCTTCTTGCCCAGGTAGTGCTGCTGTGCCATGAGCGGGCTGTTGAAGGATGCACCGCAGAGTTCGCAGTATCTGTCTGGATCATTAAGATCCAAAGTGGAGCCACCACAGGACAGGAGGGTTTCTTCCATAGCCACTTCTGTGGTGGCTCTATCACAAGTGGGTTGTGGCTCTGACCCGGCACAACCAGCAAGAGTAAGACCTGCTGGGAGAAAAACAGATTCCTAATACCTACAAATATCTACAGAAAATAGAATAAAATAGAATTTTAATAGAAAAATCCATTTAATTCAAGTGACAAACATTTGTTCCCATAACATACTTAAAACGTTTTCAAAGCAAGGGAACTCTTCAAAAATCTGCTATCCTTAGTCTGTCTACTCAAAGCCACTGAGTATGACTAGTAAGATCACAGCAAATGTACATGTTTACACAGGTGTGTGTTGGAATCCAAACCTGGTCACCATATTTTTCTGTGCAGAAAGGCTTCCAAAATCTTGGCAGACAAAGAACTAGAGAAAGCAAATCTCAGCATGGCAAAATGACCACTAGAACACCTGACTAGGATGACACATTCTTCTTGGCTTACTCTCAATGGCCAAGGAATCAGTCTATCTGCAAGAACAAGTAATTATTTAATACCACTCAAACTATATATTCCCAGCCCCATTTTATTTCAAAGTTCTTCTTTCCACCTGTTCCACTGAAGTCAGCTCATTCAACCTGGGGGACTGAGGTCAGAGCATCCTAACTCTTATAGAACATAATGATTCTGTTCATCTTTGGCCGGGCTTGCCTCATACTCTAAGAGAACTGTTCTGCTATCTCATGATTGCTAAAATTGACACTAATAAAAAATTCATTTTAAGCATAATACACATGATAAAATTAATCATGAATTTATACAATCTAAAATATATATTTTGAGAGACTGATAACAACATAAATATCTAGTACTCTAACATCATCTTGATGGTATACAAAGCTTGGCATGGCACTGGCTTCAGCATGTGAGGTTGATATAATGACTTGGTGACAATGGAGTATGCTACATTGGTGAATAGTCCACACTGGGAAATGAATTCCTCTCCTCCAAAGCAGGGCAATCAGTAAGAGAGTGGTGGATTACTTGGTGGAGATACGCTAAATCACTCTCTTTATAACAGGACACAAGCCTCAGATTCTTCTCCACTTCAAAACCCACACTGGATTTCCCAGGCTTGGATGGGTTTCCAGCTTTCCATCCAATTTCAGACTAGATGTCTCCATTTTAGGTTCTCTTGGGTAGGCCCTCACAGTATATTTCATGTCTCCCCAACTAGACTCTCATCTCCGCCCCCCAGATCAGAAATCTTATTTTAAGCTTTTCAATAAGTCTTTAATAACTGTTTGTTGTTCATAATGATATAACTTTTCTGGATCTTTACAGGGAGATGGGGATACATAATTTGCTCTCTGTTAGCTGGGTAAATGGAAATCTACCTAGGGTATGCTATGGTCATAACCATTTAAAGATACTGATTAGGTATGGTATGAAGTGAAGGAAGGTACAGAAAAGAAAAAGAACTGAGATTAACAACAGAGAAGGGGAGAGATTGATATAGTCAGTTGGATAATGCTTTATGATTTAACTTTGATTAGAAGCAAGGAAAAAAGGAGCAGGGAAGGAGGTAGGCAGCTTGTTTGCCAGACAATGGGCAAGGTTAAGCAGAGTTAATTTACCCATTTTTATTTGGCTTTATTCAGATGAGAGGCCATGAAAAGGGAGGTCAAGGACAATGGGCAATCATACTTTCCAAGTTCAATGTTAGGGACACAGAATGAAAGTAAAGAATTAGGAGAGTAGCAATGGATCCCTTCAAAGAGACACCTCCCCACACGGATGCTTCCAGAACCAAAGATGGAGGATCAAATTTGAAAAACGATAGAATGAGAGCACAGGGAGTACAGAAGAGAAAGAGGTGAATGGAACCTTACCCTTGTCTGGCTGAGAACTTGGTGGAGACGTCTGAGCATGTTCTCCCATTAACTGCTTCAACTTTTTGGCATGAACTTTCCCCAAATAGTGAGACTGAGCAACAACTGGGGAACTAAAAATCATGTTGCAGAGATCACAAAATTTGTTTTTGTCCACCACTCCACTCCCATCCGTCTGAAATCAAGCGCAGTCTCAATTATAAAGATTCAACAATTCAGAGCCTGTTTAACATCACAATACAAGATGGGGCACTCACCTGGCGAGTCACAAAGTCCAGATGCCCTCTTTTATCAGTCCCCTGGGCTTCACTTTGTTCCCCATGAATTTGGAAATAAAGTCTAACCTTCTGAGCATGCTTTTTGCCCTGGGAAAAGAGATGATAAGAGTCAGTGAAAAAGCAAACCTGCCACTTGGCCTTGAGCGAGGCAGGGCTTGTGAGCCCATCAGCAGCCATTATTGGAGCAGAGTGGTGGGAAGCCTTTCGCTGGCTTTCCAGTCACTAACTCTTTATTAAACAAAGTCCCAGCACCACAGTTTGGACTCTAGCAGCTCTTCTCAATGACCAGCTTCTCCATCTGGAACTGACAAGAATAACCCCAACAACCCAACAAGGAAACGCTTCTAAAGGTTGGAGTTGGAAAATCTGGCCTTGTTCCTCAGTGACTAATTGGAAACGTTCCTTCCTCTTCCAGCCTCACTCCAGCCCTGGCTGTCCCCTCTACCTGGCAGCCCTTCCCTCCGGCTAGCTAACTCCTTGGCCTCCAGTGAAGGGAATACCCAGTGGGCCACTTTCTCTACCACTCTCTTACTCTCCTTCTTTTTAGTTCCCTTTTACAATGCTGTCTTCCTCATCTGAATGTAAGCTCTTTGAGGTCAGTGACTCTTTCTGTAGTACTTGTAATCCCAGACCTTGGCACAGAAGCTGGGACATAGTTTGAATACCCACAACCAAAACATCTTTAATAACAGCAGCATTAAAAACATTAGCCTAAGCTAACCCTGGACCTAAATACAGTTGAATGAAGAGCATGTGTAGCACTTTCTGTCCCTGAAGCAGGCTGCTGCCACCAGAAGAGTTACGCACAGAATCCCAACTACCAGGAATGGAAGGTAGCCAGCACATGTTCTGGGTTAGGCAATGTGGATATTGCCAGGGTACTGGTCTCCCCTGGTGGCTCCATGTTACTTCACAAATATGTCCATAAACAGGGTAACGACTTGAGATCATCACTAAATAGGCATAACTAGAATTGGCATTTCATCACTGCCACTCCCTGGCTGGCTATGCTGTGGTTCTGGGTGAGGCACTTGACCTTTGTGGGCCTCAGTTTCCTCATCTCTACAATGAATGGGTTGAACTTGGTTCCTTCCCCCTCTGTCTGAGTCTAAAGTCAGAGCACTAAATCAGCACCCTATTTTAACTTCTCTTATGTTTAGTGACCTTGTCCTGAGAAGGCTCAGAGCATGTCTGTGAATCTACCATCCAATGATCAAACTAAGAGCTTCCCACCTGAAGCTCATAATTTCTCTCCTTTGTTTTTTAAAGGGGTATAAGGATATGATCATGGAAAGAAAAAAAACAACCTACTTCAGGACATAATTCCTCTTTGCTTTCAGCTTACCTCATAATGTGAAATCCTTTGGGATTCAAACTGTAGCATTGCGCCACAAACTTTACAAAAGTTGTCTGTAAAAAGTTCATTCCTTTTATGTTCATCCAATAAAGTATCTATAAGCACAAAAGGGGAGGGGGGAGAGTAAAACAGGGCATCATAGGAATAGACCATGGGGTTTCTTTTCTTTCCCAGCTAGCTCCTACATAGACTATTTTAACTCAATTTTTAAAAAAGTTATGCAAAGGTTTTTCTTTTTTTAAAAAAAAAGGATATGTAAATTTTGTTGTCTGCTTACAAAGCTACTGGCGTGCATTATAAATCTCTTAATAACAGGAGGAAAAATGCTAAAGGAGGGAAAGGGAAAGTCATGGGTGCAGTACTAGGTGACAGGATGTTATGGATGCTAACTTCTGGGTCTCTCTGTATTGAAAGATTATCACAAAGGCTGACTGTATGCCTCCCCAACCCCACTCCCACCCCTACTCGGCCCTTTATACAAGAGTGGACAATCCTTTATTTCTACCTTCACACAAATTGGGGTTCTGACTTGGGCTCAGAAAACCAGGCAGACCACCAAACCAAATGCGAGAGCTTTGTTTTAAGACAGTCACCAAGTTCCAGGTACTACACCACCCATTACCTGAGAATCACAAGGAACCACAAACCTACTTTAAGAAAGGTGGGCACACATCCTCCGTAGCTGGCACAAACATGACACCAACCATGTCACAAAACACTTCTCCCACTCATATATCAAAGCTACAAAGGAGAGTTCACTTTCAACAAGTACAAGTTATACCACAAGATATCTCACAATGGACTGTCATAACTTATCTAGATAAAAATCTCAGGATTCATCTTTAGGATCTACATTCCCACTCTGAGCTCTAATAGCTAAAATTTATCTTGTGAGAATTTGCCAGCCCATGTATGAGATATAAATCACTCCAAGTCTTCTAGAAGGGAGAAGGGCAGGGGTAGTAGAAATGATGCTGGGTTTGGAGTCTAGCTTTGCCACTTACTATCTGTGTAACTGTGGGCAAGTCACTGACCTTCTCCTTGTCTCGGTTTTTTCATCTGTATAATGAGTAGTTTGGACCAGGTGGTGTCTGAGGTCCTTACACTCTAAATCGATGATGAGTCTACTGCTATTTGACAAACACTTACTGGCCACTCACTATGTGATTGACCCTGTACAATGCGGTGTTGGGAATAGAGAAAGATATGGCCAGTGACCTCAAGGAGCTTGTAGCCTGATGTTTGAGCAGTCCTTGTAATGTAAGGCAGAGGGTGAAGGAACAAAAATGCTCTAAGAGTTTAAAAGAGGAGATTAATTCTGGAAGGGGGATCCAAGAAGTTTCATGGAGCAGACAGCACTTATACCTGGTCTGGAAGGAGCAGTAACAAGCAGCCAGGAAAAGCTGGGGGAAAGATGTGGGGGGAAGGCCAATCAAGCAGAGGGAACACTTCTAAGACATGTTCACATGAGGCATATTGTACAGCATCACTGAATGGATGAGAGGTTTGCTTGACAAATCCCCAAAGTTGAGTTCAGTATGTCCCAGAGCTAGGTTAGAAATCATTTAATGAGCTGTTTTGATTCTATAGGCACCTTTGATTTACTTTGACTTTGAACAGCTCTCAAAAACATGGCTATGACTGGGACAAGATGGAAGGAGTACCCAATTAGGAGTCAGGAGACCTGGGTTCTGGACCTGGCTACACCAATATTTCTCTGTGACCTTGGGCAAATCACTGTGCATCTCTGGACTTCTGTACCTTAAAAAGGCGGGGTTCGATGGGACAATCTCTAATTATCTCCAAACTCTGCTATGCAAGAAATGGTTCTATCATTTGTCTCTAAAGCCAGACAACTAAGAAGGCTGCCTAGAATAGTAACTCCTACTTCAGATCATCACCAGTGTCAGACTAAAGAAATGAAACTTGATTTTTCCCTGGGGGGTAGGGACTTGAAAAGTCATTGAAAACTCTCCATCAAAAAGAGGTAAATACCTCCCCCTGGTGACTATCACCACTTACTGCAGAGGTAAATATTTAGAACCTTGTTCATGGAAATCCAAAGAAAACAAGTAGCTTCTCAGAGGCTGGAGAGAAACTAGAATTGAATGCTAAGTAGTCATGGGTCAAAGGACTGGGAAGGACCAAATGGAGAAGGAAGGAGAGCTGACTGTGGATGAATTCTCAGGTTTGGATCCTGCCCTTAGCATTGGGTGACCCTTTCCAGCCTGTTTTCTCACCTCATTAGAAGTCTATGAATCCCAAATAATTACAAATCCCATTTTTACAGGTAGGTGAGGATACTGAGGCCCAGAGGTTATAAGTGAAGCACTCCAGAAAACATAGACCCAATCTCCAGCCTGCTCTCTATGACACCAAGCTGCTTCATCTCTGCCTCCCCACCCCAAGGCAGTTCCCTTTGGGGGCTTCCCTATCTCTATAAAAGTTATCATTATCTCTGGCTGATAGAGATATCCCTGACCACACTCTTCCTCTACATCTAGTAATGTACCACTTCCTAATGATTCTTCATTAGAGAGGTAGTGGAGCCTGGGAATTGGACAGACCTGGGCTGACATGATGCAGCTGACATTTTATGTGACCTTGGATGAGGAGTAGGAGAAAGTTACATGGTCAGACCTGAACCTTAAGAAAAGTGACTTTTAATCTCTAGGTATTCTCCAAGAACAAGCTGGGGCTCTCCTCCCATCCTGATGAATGGGGAGTCTTGGCATTGTCTTCCCTAGCATTTTCATTTGTATGGCTCATCACCACTGGAGCAGCTCTATGCTGAACATTGAGGATACAAAGGAAGGTAAATCCAGCCCCCAACCTCAAGGAACTCTCTCTTTAACTGGGCACACCCAAGATGGGTACAGAGTGCACAGAAGGTTGGGAGGCAGAGGGGAATCCTGGGAAAAGTCTCCTGCCAAAGGAGGAACTGGAAATGAGTCGGGAAGAAAACCAGGGAGATGAGGAGGGGGACCTCCAGACTTGAAGTGCAAGGACATGGAGGAGGGAGGGGCAGATGGTGCACTGAAAAACAAGGTGGGGGGTGGCTAGACGGTGAACATGTCATAGGGGACAGTGTGTGGGAAGGCTGATGGGAGAAAGGGGCAGCATGTGAAAACCTTTCAGTGCCAGAGAACTTGGTCTTTGATTCTGGAAGACAGAGGGGGAGGGGGGGAGAGAGAGAGAGAGTGTGTGTGAGACTTCCTAGCTGTGTCACCTTGCCCAAGTCACTTCACCTCTCCCTGCCTCAGTCTCCTCCTCTATAAACTGGGGATGATCATAGCACCTCCCTATATGCTGGCTACTGTTCTCAAATCAAATCTCCTCTATGTGGTTCCACCTGAATGTCCATCCAGGCTGCAGGCCCCTTCTACTGTCCTGTGGCACTCACATGCTAATGAACTGAACAATCAGCTTTCTTCCATCTATGGTTTCTCTTCCCAATTAGAAGGTAAGCTCCCCTCGAATAAAAAGGGTTTCTCTGCCTTCTTCACACCCAGCACAGTGTGCTTGTGAAGGATTATACCCAAGAACCTTTTTCTTACCCTGGAGGTTGTTATTTGTAACAAAGGGAAAGGAATACCTTCCAAAAAGCAAGAAAGGAGACCCAGACACTCTTCCTTCCTCCTGGTACATTAGTGGTAGATGATGTTTGGAGAGAGGTACAAGAATGGTGAGTAACTACGATATGGAAAT
>CM053769.1:116661462-116686047 GCA_028658325.1 Potorous gilbertii
GAACGAACAAATGTCACTCTACCCCATAAAAGTTCCCTTCACTCCGTGCCCTGAAGCTCTTGTCCTGTGAGATGTAGCTGTCATCATTAGATGTGACTTCAGTCTCGGGGGAGAATGCTTCTATTGCCCCAGGGATTATTAAATTCCCAGGTTAGTTGTTGACAAGGTTCTTTGATGGATTAGGGATTGGAGGAGATTCTGGTTCTGGAGGTAAACTGAGGAAGCTCGTTTTGGAAGGGATTGTTATCCTGGACTGTAAGGTGTAAGTGCCAAGCCTTAAACACTCACCTTGCTTCTCTCCCACAGGCGTTCCCCCAGAGAATGCCAGTTTCTCTATGCATGCCATACTCATCCACCACTACCTGCATGGAGCCTTTTACCCTTTGGGAGGTGCCAGTGAAATCACTTTTCACCTTATCCCAGTGATTCAGAGGGCTGGGGGTGCAGTCCTTACCAGGGCAACAGTGGAGAATGTGCTGTTGGATTCTGCTGGAAGAGCCTGCGGTGAGAGCTGGGGGTCCCATCATAAGAGGGGGTTGGGGTGGGACAGGGTCAGTAAAATGAAGCAAGGAAGGAGGATTGGGTAAAGGCCCCAGGGTGCAGGTGATGGGCTGCAGAGCCAGCTGCCACATGTGGATTGAATTCTGGGATTTATAGCCAAGGTCGGGGGTGAGGAGTACAGCTTTGACAGGACCCATCAGAGGGCAGGGCTCTGCCAAATCCTTCATTGGTGAAATAGTTATTGAAGGTTTCCTATGTGTTAAGATACTCTGTATGCTAAGGGGTGTGGAGGCTACAACAGTGAGTAAAACATGGTAACTGCCCTCAGGGAGAAGGAAATCAGGTTCAAAAATATAGTTATGTAATCACAAGCACTTTTAAAAACCTGCTTTAGGTATTTAGGCTGTAGGACTGCAAAGACAACAATGAAATCGCCCTTACCCTCAGAGAAGTTACATGCCGCCAGAGATTACATGTACTTTTAAAAAGGGCATACAAGATCAATGTAAGGTAAAAGTTTTCTGTGTGAGGAAGTATAAGCTTCTGGGAGATTGACATCAGGACAGGCTTCATGTAGGGAGTGGCGCTGGATAGAATCTGAAGGAAGCTAGGGAATCCTAGAGGCTAAGTTGAGGTGGAGGTACATTCCAGGCAGGAGAAGCAGCCTTGTCAACATTTGGTGGAGGGATATTGGAGGGTGGGTATAACATCCATCCATCAGGGTGGGCTGTAGGCTGCAGAAAGGGGAGTAAGGTATAAGATGCTAGAGTAGTAGAGGGAGACCAGTTGTAAAGGCTAAACCAGTAGGCATTTGATTTTATCTTAGAGGCATTAGGGAGCCACTGGAGTTCGGTGAATGGAGAAGGGACATGGTGAGGCCTGTCCCCTAGGGAATTCCTTTGGCAACTGGGCTGAGCCTGGATTTGAAATAGAGAGACCAATTGGAAGGTTGTTTCAGTAGTCCAGGCCAGAAGTGGTGGGGGTCTAAAATAGGGTGGTGACTGTTTGAGCTGAGAGAAGGTGGATATCAGAGATATTGTGGAGGTAGACATGATAGTTTTCATACCCAATGGCTTATTTGTTGTGAGATAGAGCAAGGAATCATTGATAATGCCAAGGTTGTGACATGAGGCACAGATACTGGTAATAGGCACCAGTAATTGTAAGTCGTAGTCAAGTGGCATTTTCAGTATGAGTGAAATTGAGGCAGAAATAGGTGGGGGATGTGATGTCAGGCAATAGCTTGAGGAGATGGGGAACTGGGGCTCCTGAAGAAAGCATCATCTGCTGCACTGTTATGCTAAGGCTTCTTTCCAAGTAGGAGCCTGTGTATGAGCCCAGGTTGCACCTTTGTGTTCCTTGGGCTAGTGGGCCTTCTCTTCCCTCTCTCTGCTTCCCAGACCTTATCCAGTCTCCTCTGTTCCACAGGTGTCAGTGTCAAGAAAGGCCATGACCTGGTGAATGTCTATGCTCCAATTGTGATCTCCAGTGCTGGAATATTTAATACATACGAGCGCTTGCTGCCTGAGAAGGCCCGCCGCTTGCCGGGTAAAAGTCCCTTGTCCTTCCCTACTGTACTTCTAGGCTGGCTCAGCTGTGTTCTGCAGATCTCCTCGCTTAGGAAAGATGGAACACTGCCTCCCTCATGCCCTCTGAAAGGCCAGGCCTGGGGCTTGGGCGGCAGCCTCCTTTGCCATCAGCCTCCATCTTTCTGATCCTTATCATTCTCTTCTTGGTATGTGGACTTCTCCTCCTGTCCATGTCTCCCTCTTCTCTTGGATGTCCATCTGCTGGTAGCTAGCACTTTCATAGCATGTGAAGGTATCCACAGCACTATGTAGATAGTTTCTTGTTTGATTCTCAAAACAACCCTGGGAGGTAAGTGCTATTATTAATCCCACTTTGCAGATGAAAAAACGGAGTCAAACAGAAGTAAAGTGATTTGTCCAGGGTCATACAACTAGGAAGTGTCTGAGGCTGGATTCAAACTCAGGTTTCCCTGACAGAAAGCAGGGCAAGCTTGGTGGCTGTTAAGCCACAGTTATTTATGGTACGCCCACAGTGCTCTGAATCTCCACACTCCTTTTCATTGTGCACAGGCAGAACAGACTCTGTATGTGAGCTTGGAGAGGTGCACAGCCTATCTGAGGGCCTACAAACATCTGTCCACAGTCTGTTCTAACCCCTCTCCCACCATAACAAATTTTTTCTGGCCTCTAAACCCCTGATCAAGGGGACCCTAAGCCTCCTATCTTTCCTTCTTCACAAGTCTCCCCCAGAACCTGACCTTCTCTTTCCAAAATCTTAGCGGTAACATGGACAGGTCTTGGCAATGGACTGAAATGGGCAAGCAGGGAATCGGAGAGTGATGAGGCGAGGATGATATCTAGGTCATCAGTGTGGATGACTGGAGATGGGGGTGTAAATGGGGAAGTTCAGAAGGAGGAAAGATATTGAGTTCAGTTTTGGACATGTTGAGTTAAAGATGTCATTGTGACATCCAGACAGTTGGAGATGTGAGACTGGAGGTCAGGAGAGAGTTCAGATCTGGACAAATAGATCTGAGAATCATTTGTATAAAGGTGATGATTGAATCCATGGGAACTGATGAGATCACCGAAAAAACAGCAGAGAGGGAGAAGAGAAGAGAACCCAGTGTTAATGGGCATGGCTTGGATTCAGCCAAGCAGACTGAGAAAGAGCCGTCTAACAGCTAGGAGGAGAACTGAGAGAAAAGGGAATCAAGGAGAAGAGGGTGATGGACAGTGTCAAAAGCCACAGAGTGGTTTTGAGATTCAGGTTGAGGCTTTGGCAGTTAAGAGGTCCTTGGTGACTTTGGAGAGAGCAGTTGCGCTTGATCAGTGAGGTTGGAAGCCAGACTGAAGAGAGAGAAGGAACAAGGAGAGGACAAGCAGGCACCTGGTGTAGATGCCTGTTGGAGGAGTTTAGCCACAAAAGGGAGAATGTAGGATGACAGTGTTGATGGAATGGTAAAGTGATGATTTTTTTTTTAACATGGGGGAGACATGCTCATGTTTGCAGGCAATAGGGAAGTCACCAGGAGACAAAGAGAGACTGGAGATTAGTGAGAGGGGGTGATCATCTAGAGAAAATGGGATGGAACGCAATCATGTGCAAGGAGAGGGAAAGGAGAAAGGCCTTGTCTTTCTGTGAAGAGGGAGGAAATAGCAGTGGAAGACACGGGTCATGTAAAGTGAAGAGGAGAGAAGAGGGACTCTGAAAATGGCCTGTTTATAAGTGAAACACAAGGCAAAGTTCTCTGATGAAGCAGGAGACTGTGGGAGGCTCAAGGAGGGTGGAACATGTTTGGAAATACTGTTTTGGTGAATGGGATGATTCCACGAAGGAGACATAAAAGAGGGGAAGGAACTAAGTGTTTGTATAGTGCCAAGCACTGTGCTTTACAGTTATTATCTTATCTGATGCTTATAGCAACCCTGATGATGGTTAAGTGTCTTGCCCAGTGTTCCACACAGCTAATAAGTGTCTGACACCAGATTTGAACTCGGGTCTTCCTGACTCCAGGCCCAGTATTCTATCCTCTCCTCTATCCAAGGCTGGGCTTGCCACAGTGAGAGCCTTGTTAAGATTATGAAACACAAGCTTGTTGTGGATCCAGCTTCATACAGCACAAGAACAGGAGCAAAAGTAGAGGATGGTCACCATGGTCCAAAGCTAGAGTTCATCAGGGCAAGATCCTCCCTAGAGTAAAAGGGCAAGGGGCTAGAGAGAAGAAGACAGTATAGCTGATTCACCAAGGGATAAAAATGGAATGAATGAGTGGATGGCAAAGAATGCCACCAGTGAGGGGTGATGGACTGGGAAAAATCGGATGGGTGGATGGGACTGGAAGCAGTAGTTTGGGGTTGCAAGCCAGAGAGGTAGAAGGACAACAGGTTCTGTCTGTCAGGTAAAGGAATTTCAGAGCTCATGAACATGGATGTGGAGCATGTGTGGGTGATGGCAGCATCCAAGATATGTCCTTTCTGTAGGAGAGATGGGCAGTGAGTAAGCTGAAGAAAGAGGTAAGGGGGTTTGAGGGAGTGTCAGTAGATATGTTGAATGCTCTTGGTATGAGAGCAGGAGTAGAAAGGGAAAGAAAGACTGTGACAAGGGAAAGAAAGACTATGACCCAGGCACTGAACTTGCTGAAGAAGGAAGTGTCCTGGAGATCTGCAGACAGGAGCTATTAGAATCATGATTGGGTGGAAAATGTGGATTGAAGGTATCTTGCAGGAGGAAAGGGTACTGAGACATGGCAGTGAAGGGAGAACCTGGAAGTGACCAGGGGGAGCAAAGAGTATTCCAGCACCCCTTCCAAGATCAGTGAGTGGTGAGGAACATGGCATCATGAGTGAAAGTATGGATACACCTTGGTACCCAGCTCTTATGAGATGCCCTCTATCTCTGGCCAGGAACATAGCATGCCTGTATTTCAGCCTTGATTCAGATACCCAGATTGAGATTTCAGACACTGGTTTCATAAGCTGTTCATTTCCTAAATTTGTCTCATTCTTCCAAGACTTTTCTCTATAATCAGCAGCAGTGATAAAAATACCTGGGCCACTTAGCCTTCAATTTCATAACAGAAAGAAATAATGAAAAAGCTTTTAAGCATTATAAAGTGCTATCAATAGAAGTGAAGACAGTCTCTGCTCTCAAGGAGTTCATATTCCAATTGGGGGACAACACAAGTGAGCTGGGTGCAAGTAGATAGCAAAGCCCAAGGGTTTGGGGGGGTCTGGGCAGGTCAGATGACAGCACCCACAGGAATGGAAGGAAAAGCAGCAGCAGGTCAGCCCTGGGGGGATTGGAGCAGACAGTAAGGCCTTACTTGAATGATCACAGCTGGTGAGATGACCTCATCTAAGTAGCGTGAGCAACCACATGGAGTGAGGGAAGGGAGAGGGCACCCCCAGTGGTGGCCGGCACTGTGGTCCAAGACTTCATAATCGTTGGCAATGCTTTCTAGATCCTTTTTGTCAGTTATCATTTATCAACACCGCAGTTTCCACAAGTTTGTGGTAGTGAGGTTTGACAGGTCTGAGAGGTTCTCTGTCATATATTGGATATTGCTGTGGAAAGACGCCAGAGCTCTGGATAGCTGGTTGACAAATGGCTTCATCTCTACCCCTTAGGGAGTTGCCATGTGCTGATGATAGCATACCAAGGGTAGGGAACCTGCAGCCTCAAGACCACATGTGGCTTTCTAGGTCCTTGGGTGCAGCCTTTTGACTGAGTTCCAGTTTTACAGAACAAATCCTTTTATTAAGGGGATTTATTCCATGAAGTTTGGATATGTTCAAAGGGCTGCACTTGAGGACTAAAGGGCCACATGTGGCCTCAAGGCCACAGGTTCCCCATCCCTGGCATATACCATTCACCTTATTGTTCTTTGGTGGACAAGTTGACACTCCTGTCTCTTTGGGAACAGCCTCCTATCTGTTGCTTAGCTTGAAGTCTCCTCCTCTGCATTCTTCTACCATCTAACCATTAGACACAGGTCACGATTTCCCTCTGCTGATCTGAAGGATCTGAAGAGATCCTTTCGCAAGTCCCTTGACCTTTCATCTATGAAATATTTTAGAAAGTAGGAAAAGTGTCCTGATCCACTCACAAGAAGCAGCAAGAGTGTCCAACATGCTGTCCCTTAGGTAAGATGGGTAAGTTTCAACCACCAGGTAAGCTTCTCTGAGGTCAGTGACATTAACCAACCCCATCTGTAGGCATATATGTAGCCACCCGTCTGTCTCTGAGTCCTGAAGTCGCTGGTCTTTTTGACAGGTATACAGACACAGCTTGGAATGGTGCAGCATGGCTTATCTACACTTTGTATCTTCGTCTGCCTCCAGGGCTCCAAGAATGACCTGGGTCTGGAAGCCAAGAACCATTATATCTACTTTGACACAGACACAGACAAGGCGTAAGACCTAAAGGAAGAGAGTTGTGGCTGGGAGGCAGATCTTGATCCTCCTCTCAAACCTATTCAGAGAACTGGGGTCTCCATAACCCTCTTCCTCTTTGAAGTCAGACATCCTTCTAGAAGCTCCTGTATCTTTTTTTCCTTTCCATCTTCTTTATCTTCCTCTTATCCTAGCTTCCAGGATCCCTTGTTGAACTGACCAGTTTAAGTTGTCTCTGGCAGCATTTTTGGATCCAGGGAGTCTCAGGCTCCAGTTCTACTAAACTGTCCTGTTTGGAGAGAAGGATTCCTGTCCCCTTCTTGTGAGAGGGTTAAGATACCACCTAAGAGTGTGGGATTCTTTTTTTAAGGACCCCATTGATTCAAACTGTAGAGAACCAATCATGTGGCTGATCTCTTCTTTCTTCCCCACAGGATGGAGAGATATCTGTCCCTATCCAGGGACAAAGCTGTGGCACACATTCCCTTTTTCTACATCACATCACCATCAGCCAAAGACCCAGCATGGGAGGACAGGTTCCCAGGTAGGCCAGAGGCCATGGAACAGGGGAAAGGAGGAAGGAGGATAGGCCCAACTCCAAGTAAAGTGACCAGAATTCTATCTCCACAGGCAGATCAACAATGATGATTATGTTTCCTGCCCGCTATGAATGGTTTGAAGAATGGCAGGATGAACCCCAGGGCAAGAGAGGGAGTGACTACGAGGCCCTGAAGGAATCCTTCATAGATGCTTCCATGTCTGTTTTGATGAAAATTTATCCTCAGTTGGAGGGGAAGGTATTGGAATGAGTGGGAAGAGAGAAAAGAGGGTGGGTCATGTAAGTGGGTGGTAGAGAGGGAGCTCAACCTTTACCATCTCTCTCCTTGTCTTGGTACAAGAGAGGGGTCCTAAGGGAACTTAACACTGTGGATAAGGGGATATAACTGCAGGCACCTATTGTTCTGACTCACCTTGGAGGCATACAGCCAGGAGAGAATAAAAAAGAACAGAGATGCTGGAGTCCAAGGGCACTACTGGATTTTCTCACTTCGACTACCTTCCTTACCTTCTCAGGTGGAGAATGTTTCAGCAGGATCCCCACTGAGCAATCGGTTCTTCCTGGCTGCCCCCCGTGGAGAGCCCTATGGGGTTGACCATGACCTGAGCCGTCTACAACCCCACGTAATAGCTGCAATGCGGGCCCAGAGCCCCATCCCCAATCTCTACCTAACAGGTATGCTCTCTTACTCTACAGGGATTTCTGTTGTCCCTAAATCCCCTCCTTTCCCCATCCTCCTATGTGCCCCTAAACCTAAATCCCTTCATCTCTCCCCAGGTCTTGCCTTTAACATAATAAGCATATGTGAGCAGTAAGTGACATATGTGAACTCCCAAGGAAATCAGGGATATTGGATTGGGGGGAGTGATGGGGAGAAGGAAAAAGGAACAAACAACATGTGTGTCTCAAGACAGTCCCCTTGGATTTCCAGGATTGGTCTGAGCAAAGTGACTCCTTAGCACTTGAATCCCACTTCCATCTTTAGCAAGTAGCCATTTTGTGTTGACCTGATTAATGTTCCTGGAAGAGAAAGGAAGAAGGCGTCTATCCCAGACCAGAACCCAGGGCCCTTCCTTTCTTGAGATTCAGCACTGAGCTGACAGACACAGTGGTATCTTGCCACTTGGCCCAGGATTCAGGTTCATAGAATTCTAGAACTTGAGTTGGGAAGGACTTAAGTGAACATTTTATCCACCTCCTACAGGAGAGGAATCCCCATTATAACATGCCCACAAGTGATTGTGCATTCTCTGAGTGAAGACCTGGAAAGAACCTCCAATCCAAGCCAATCCAAGCCAGTAAACATTTATTTAGTGCTAAGCACCATGAATGCAATCAAGAAAGAGACAGCCGGTCCCTGCCCCCAATGAACTCACAATCTAAAGGGCTCCCTCAACATGCGGGAGGAGGCAGGGGAAGCAGTGCAGAGACCAAAGGGTGCCTGGTAGGGGATTACCTTGTTCCTTTCAGGGCAGCAGATGAAAAGTAGAATGAACTGAGAGTCCAGTTTCTGCCCTCTACAAAGGAAGGCATTGGGTGAAGTTTGGTACTCAGCTCTCCAGTCAGAAGGGAGAGGAGGCTGAGAGATGTGGAGTCCATCAGGGCTTGAGTTAGCAGCTTGATAATGAGATTAGAAGTGATGAACTCAACCTGGGAAGGGCAGCTAGTTCCAACAGATGCATCCCTATCACTTTTGGATAGCTCTTGTCCTAAGGAAGGTTTGCCTGACATGACTCCCATGACCCTGCTTTTGCTTTTGCCTTCCAGGGCAGGATGTGCTTTCTTGTGGTTTTTTCGGAGCCCTATATGGGGCCATATTTTGCAGCAGCTCCATCCTGCAAAGGAACTTATACCAGGACGTCCTGCGGCTCCACTCTCAGGTCCCAGCTGCTGTGCCCAAGAAGATGAATTAGCACAGTTCAAGTGGACCTCTGTCCCAAGTGAACCTGAGAGAAAAGGGAAGATTCCAGGACCCTTGATTTATATATACCTGTAATGTAACCCATTACCCACTACACTGTCCCTTATGGAAAGGAGTAACCACTCAATAAATAATAATCATTTTAGTAGTAATCCTTGGCTTGATTGCCAATGTGTATGTCAAAGTGAAGTTCTTTTATTTTAAGTCATGGTTCTCAAAGTCAGGTTCTGGAAGCTCTGCTAGTTGTATTTGGGGAGTGATGTTGCTAGCCCAATTTCTATAACGTGGATCTTTGGGATTTGGTACACAATGTGTAGTTGTCGATGGCCATGTAATCTAATGTTTGATAAACCTAAAAATTCAAACTTTTGGAAATAAAAACTCATTATTTGACAAAATTTAACAAAAATTGCTGGGAAAACAACAAAGCAGTTTGGCAAAAACTAGGCATAGATCAACATTTCACACCACATATCAAGATAAGATAAGGTCAAAATGGGTACATGAGAAGCAGTAGTGCTTGTGGCTACAAAGGATCAAGTGCCCTTTCTGGACAGGAACCAGAGCACAGACCAGGAGAGTAATAACTACACATTTCTCTGTATCACTGCACCTTGGAAGCACTAAAAATTGCCAAACCCCCAGAACTATCTCTGAAAATAGCAGCATGAAAAAGCCTGAAGCTTGGGGTGGTGCCTCCCCTCACCACCACAGGTGAGCAGAGCCCAGCTTTAACAAATTTAAAGCCAAGAAATAGCCTGGAAAAAATCACCAAACAAAATAAGTTGTGATAAAAGAGAAGGCAGATTAAAGGAGGCAGTGGTCAGAAGGAAAATGCTTTTGAAGAATACAGGATAGAGAAAAATGTAGTTAGTAATTATAACCATTAATGTGAATGGGATGAACTCAACCATAAAATAGTAGCAAAGAGAGTGGATTAGAAACTGGAATGCCACAATATATTCTTTACAAGAAACATTCAACATGGAAAGACACATGTAGAGTTAAAATAAGGGGCTGGAGCAGAACCTCTTATGGTTCAGCTGAAGTAAAAATAGACAATTAAAAAGATAATCAGAGAAAATTTTGCTAAAAGGCACATTTGACAATGAAGTATTATCAATACTAAATGTGCAGTAAATGGCAGATCATCCAAATTTTTAAAGGAAAAGTTAAATGATAGCAGAACTATATTAATGGGGAAACCTCAATTTTCTCCTAAGAACTAGATAAATCTAACCATAAAATGAAGTTAAAGAAATGAATAGATGAGAGATTCTGGAGAAAACTGAATAGGAGTAGAAGGGAATATACCTTTTCCCCAGCTGTACATGGCACTTTCACAAAAAATGATCAAGGACAAAAATTCCATAAATGCAGAAAAATTAAATACACCCTTTTAAGATCTTAATGCAATAGCAATTACATTCAACAAAGAGCCTTGAAAGTAGAGATTAAAAATTAATTAGAAATGACATAATTCTAAAGAATGAATAGATCAAAGCACAAATCATAGAGTAATTTCATTAAATAATGACAACAGCGAGACAACATCCCAACATTTGTGGATGCCGTCAAAGTAGTACTTATGGGAAAATTATTGTCTCTATATGAGTACATCAATAAAAGCAGTTTAAGAAACTGGGCATACAACTAAAAAAAGTCAAGAAAACCAAATGAACAGTATTGAAAATGAAAAAGGGAATGCACCACTAATGAAGATGAAATTAAAGTAGTTATCAGGAGCTTATTTTGCCTAGTTATTTGCCAGTAAAACTGATAGTCTAAGTGATGTGGATATATATTTACAAAAATATAAATTGCCCAGATTAATAGAAGAAATAGAATACTTAAATAACCCTATGTTATAAAAAAAGATATTGAACAAGCCATAATTGAACTACATAAGAAAAAATCCCCAGGACCAGATGAATTTACAAGTGAATTCTATCAGATATTTAAGGAAGAATTAATTCCAATACTACATAAACTATTTGAAAAAATAGGTAAAGAAGGAGTCCTATCAAATTCTTTTTATAACACAAATATGATTTTGATAACCAAGGAGAGCAAAATCAGAAAGAAAACTCTAGGTCAATTTCCCTAGTGAATATCGATGCAAAAACATTTAAATAAAATACTACCAAAGAGGTTGCAATAATGTATCACAAAAAATCATACACTGTGACCAGATGGAATTTATACCAGAACTGCAGGGCTAGCTCAATATTAGGAAAACTATCAGCATAATTGACCATATCAATAACAAAAAGAACAAAAATCACATGATATTAGATGCAGAAAAAGCTTTTAACAAAATGTAACGCCTGTTTAAAACACTAGGAGTTATAGGAATAAATAGAGTTTTTGTTAAAATGATAAGTGGTATTTGCCTAAAACCATGAACAAGCATCTTCTATAATGGGGATAAACTACAAGCCTTCCCAATGAAATCAGGGTGAAACAAGGATGACCGTTATCGCCAGTATTATTCAACACTGTATTAGAAATGCTGGCTACAGCAATAAAACATGAAGAAGAAATAAGAATAAGCCACAAGGAAACAAAACTATCTCACTTTTCAGATGATACGGTATTCTTAGAGAATCAATTAAAAACTAGTAGACAATTTCCAGCTCCAGCAAAGTTACAGGATATACAATAAACCCACATAAATCATCAGTATTTTTACATATCAGGAAGATATAGACAGAAAGAGAAATTCCATTTAAAATCACTGCAGACCGTATGAAATACTTGGGAATTCACCTGCTGTAACACACACGGGAACTGCATGAACACAAGTACAAAGTCTTCTCACACAGACACAGGCAGGTCTGAGCTGGAGAAGTAATGATTGCTCACGGCTGGGTCAGGCCCATGTAATGCAGCGACAGTTCAGCTTAGTTAATTTACCTACTCAGTGCCGTACCGATCAAAATGCCAGAGTTATTGTAGAGCTAAAAAATCATTCATCCGGGAGAGCAAAAGACCAAGAATACTGAGGGAATTTTAAACAATACGAAGGAAGGTGGCCTAGCAGTACCAGATTTAAACTACATTACAAAGTCGCAATAATGAAAGTAATTTGGTACTGGCTAAGAAATAGAGGTGGGTCAGTGGGGTCGATTAGGTACACGAGACACAGTAATGGCCAGAGTACTCTAATACTGGATAAACCCAAACATCCAAACCCTGTTCCCATGGGATCACAAGTGTTCCTTTTTGCTCTGGAAAAGGGACCCAGAAATGGGTATAGGCAGTGAATTGCCAAACAAGTCTGGTCCTGCGCCCAGTGCAAGTGCAAGGGTGCCCTGTAATCTCTTTTTGGCCAATTGCCCCCATCCCCTTCTCTTGCTTGAGAGCTCCTAAGCCGCTGTCTCAGCTGCCTCCAAGGCCCCAACTGGTGTTGCTGCCATGTGGGCTGTGACCAGCCCCCACCCCCATGTCACAGATCTCTCCTTCCAACTCTTCAGTTGTCTGGGGCTGGAAAAATGTCTCACCTTGACCTTCTGGCTGCCCTCCAAACCATCTTTCAAACACCTATGAAACTGGTATTGCTAAAGCCAGGCCTGACTATTTCATTCACTATGGTAGAGAAGCCCCAGGGGCTCTCTTGCCTCTGGAACCAAACAGTGCCTGATAGCATATTAAGCCCTTAATTAATTAGTAATTAATGCTTGTTGACTTGACTGACTTCTAAGGCCCTTCACACTCTAAACCTTCCCAGGTTTAGAGTATTTTACTCTCCTTGATGCACACTAAGCTCTAACCCACTTGAGCTTTTTGATGCCAACACAAATAATTCCATCTCCCTTCTGTCCCCCATGCCTGCTGGATACTACCTTCTCCCATCTTCTTCATAGAACTGTCTCAGGGCTCAGCTCAGGTGACATCTGATGCCTAGGCTGATTACCTTCTCCCCCTTAGAGAGTTCTCCCCACCACAATGACTTTGTATATATTTTGTATTTAGTTCTGTGTATCAGTTCTCTTCTCCCAATAGAATGTTTCTTGAGGCAGGGGTTTGCTTCTGTTTTCCTGCGAGCTGTGCTTTGTTGTGACACCAAAGTTGTATGCAGGATGGGTTAGGGAGGAGAGAGATTGGACCTAGGGAATCTGATCAAGAGTCTGTTGCAATGGTTCAAGAGAATGATGATGAGATCTCGGACTAGGAAAGTCATTATGTAAATAGAAAGAAGAAATACGGAGCAGATAGAGATTGTGGAGATGGATTTGGCAAAATTTGGCAATGAATAGAAGCCCTAGTGACTGGAAGAATATTGGACTTCCTAATTTGTGTGCTGGTAAAATCTCTTCAGTTGGATGGAAACTATCATATGGACAGTTTCTTGATGTTTTCATCTTCCTAGTGCCCAATGTAGGCTTAGCAAATGTTTGTGGAATTTAAATAAAGAGGCCTTAGCAATTCTCTAGACCAGAGGTCTCAAACATGATGCCTATGGGTGAAATACATCGTGTTGCCTGAACCAAATTAAAATGCAATTGAGAAATACTTAACCAAAGAAATAAAAATACAATGAAACAACAGATATGATCAATAGCCTCCCTTCCTATCTGAACTGGCCACCAATGTTGTAGCCCAACATGCTGAGGAGGAGCTGGTTAAACCCTTGACAAGGCATCATCTTCTTGCTGCAGCACTAGTGAAGCAATAATTGATCAAGAATGGATAATTTATTTCTAAAAAGGATGTAAATATTAAAAATTCTTGACAGGGTTAGCATATATACAGAGTACAAAAGCAGGATCTGGATATACTGAGAAAATACTGAAAAAGGACTAATGAGGCTGTGAATTCCTCAATGAAATGTTTCAAAACTGTTCAAATGAAGATCAACTATTCTAAAACACATCCTAACATTTAGCAATAAAGCCACTTACAGTTTCTCTTCTGTTCCCATTCACAAGTCAGGTTGATCATTTCCATTGTTCATGACTTGACTACAATCTCCCCATTGGTGTGGGGCTTCTTTTGTTGAGTAATCTGGTAAGTGACTTTATAGGATACTCCAAGAAAAGATTTTTGTGAAATAGCAATTCCAAGTTTTGGAAGTACTCCAGCTTATTCCAAATTGAGCTTTCTTTGAATGAAAACAACCTGCATCTTTAGATGTATGTCTAGGATGGATAGACATGAAATGCTCTTTCAGTTTTACTGCCTTTATATTTCCATTAGCAAGAATTTTTCAATTAAAAAAAACTGCTTTCTTACACAGAACTGTCATGTTCAGTAATACAAATAAAACCATGTAATGGATAGCCTCCATCATACATCCTTTTTGACATTTCAACTTCAATTGGGTCTGTAAAACTACAAAATAAAGTTAAAGTAATTGATACAATTGATATTTTTGAAGCAATGTTTGTATGGTTTTAAAGAAATTTGCTAAGGAAGGTACACACAAAGTAATTTATATGTGAATTGAGTAAATTGTAAAATATGTAAAAAACTTGCATGACAAGTAAGTAAAATAAAGCAGAATTTATAATTTTTTCAGTTCTAACACTTTTAATGACTTTTAACCCTCTGAGAGACAAAAGCAGATTACAGTAGTAACTCAGAAGTAATTTCATTCCTGGAATTTGGCTATTTGCACAGAGCCTGTGGCTTTCTTTGCTTTCCTAATCATAATGTAAACCTGGTTCATATGACTGATAATACTGGAGCCTCTCTTCATTGATGGAATTTGATTTCTCAATGTCCCTAGCATGTATGAAGGACAAGTAGAGTTCATGAGAGTGAGAGAGAAGAAAGATCTGGCCTCTTCTGGATTCCAATTTCAAGAGAGAAGATGGGATATTTCAACTTCTCTTCAAGTTACTGAAGAGAGAAAGAATGGACAGAAGCTGACATGAGATAAGCTAGCAGTCTCTGTCACATCCCCATTCTCACCTTGCTACTAGAGACTTCAGCGAATTTCCCCTTGATCTGGGACTTTTTCTGGCATTTGATGGGAAGGTTGTCAAGTCTTGGATACAGAACTTGGAGCCTTCTTTTCCTGGTAAAGAAATATTGATCAGGAACTGTGGTTTGAACGTAAAAATTATATTCCCTGGAGTAATAATAGTTAAGGGAGTTAATAGATGTAATTCCAGTCCAGTATCTCTTCTCTCTCTAAGGAGAACAAAGTGGCCAGCCTCTGGCTCCAATCTTCCTGCTTCCTCTCCTGGCAGAAATCAGTCTCCTTTGGAGAAGGGAGAAGAAGACAACACTAGAGGTGTCTATTCTGTGAGCCACATTGAAATAGAATCATGTGGATGCATGTAATCTACACTGGCAAAATGAAACAGAACAGAAACAAATACCTTTAAGTCCATTTCTTGGAGCTCAGGGATAAGAGGAAGAACAAGGGAAGGAAGTCTTTTCCTTTCCAAGCATTCAATTCATGGGGCCCATGCTGCAGGTGAATTGTGATCTTCACCCTCTGGAAACAGCAAGAAAGAAGGCACAGGAAAGAATGAGACTGGTCACTCTGGCAGTTTTTAAAAATATGGTCTGTTGTGGTCACACAGACAATTAAAGTAGACTATCTCCACCTATGTGGTAGGAGATACAGAGACTACCATATTAGCCAATGTGAACATGCTCCAAAGGTCCCTTAAGGGCACTTTCTAGTTAGGTGAGGTAGGCATGACCAGACAAGCCAGGGTTACCTATATAGTGTTATTTTGTACTTTTTGTATTGTTGCACTCTACTTTAGTGTTACATTGTTATTTTTCATATTTAAAACAGCCTATTAAGTAGTATTTTGTATTATGAAAGGTGACTACATATTTTAACTGAATGTAACATTAGTTTGGATTCAATGTAACCAGTAATTTACACTGGACTGAAAAATTCTGGCCTCAGGGAGAAATGTAACATCTATTTCAAAATCCTCTTCTACAGAGGCTACATTTTTCTGTTACTGTAGCCTTCAGAGCCCAATGGAATGTTGTAGAAAAGGCAGTTTTTACTGTTTGGGGAGACTGTTGTGAGAGCTTGAGAGAAAGTGAGTATTGTTTCCTGTCACGTTTGGAGAGAAGATGGGGAGAAAGAAAACAATGACCTTACTTGATGGTACCATTTTAACCCTTTTTCTTGTGAAGATGAAGTAAATTCTGATGAAGAGAGAGTTACCTGAATGAACGGAATGACATGGAACACTGTTCTCATGAGTAAAAATCTGCCATTACAGTGAAGGTTTGAAGAAATTATAATTGTGATCATTCTTATAACCAAAATATATTAAATATTTTGTCTTTTTTATTTGCATTGTTAATAAGTTATATTTTTTAGCAATAAGTTTAATATTTGTTTAATCACAGGAGAGGAGATGATTTAATATAAAGAGACATGAGGCGCTATTATTGGGAAAGGAGGTTTCTTCAATTCATTCGATAAATATTAAACTCAGTAAATGCTAAATAAAATGGAATGAGAATTAAAGTCAATTGATTAATTAATGAGAAAGAAGTTAAATTCTTAATAAACAAGAAAATATTCAAACAGGACCCTGGATTGTTCTAGAACTCAAGAGTATAAAACTTAAATATGGGAAAGCATCAAAAAATATCTGGAATTCAAATCTGGCCACAGACACTTAAGCTGTGTGATCTTGGGTAAGTCATTTAAGTTCTGTCACTCTCAGTTTCATTATCTGTAAAATGAAGATGAAAAACTAGTAATGTCTACCTCCAGGAGTTGTGAAAATCCAATGAGACCATAACAGTACAGCACTTAGCACAGTGCCTGGCATTTATTAAGTGGTTAATCACTGTCCTTAATTCTTTAAGAAATGTTATCTTGTCTCTGTCTGTCTCTCCATCTGTTTGTCTTGGTTTGTCCCAAGTATTTGTTATACCAGGATAGATCACAAGTTCCCTGAGAGCAGGAACCCTGGCTTATTCCTTCCTTCCCAGAGTGGTTGAGGAGTTTTTAAAACCCTCACTGGAAGATGAATTTCTGATCCTAACCCCAAGCATTCAGCTCAGGCCCACCTTGACCCATCCCTTAATCTGGAGTTCAGGTGGGGAAGCCCAGCGCAGGGAGGAAGTGAGCATCAGGGAGTAGCTGACAGGTGTCTGCTGCAGTCATCAGGTGATCCCTGTTCTGGCACTGCACCCACAGGAGCAATAGGATGGGCATCCTGATGGGGGTCCTTTATAGGCTGATTCTGTTTCATTGTAGGTCTGAACAAGCTTCAAAGTGTTTGCTTTCTCTACACCAGGAGCTACACTGGAGGTGACAAGCGTGGAGTGGCTGTGGACAGTGTTGGCTCTGGCGGTAAGGGTCACACTGCTAGTGACCAGGGTATGCAGACTCGTCCTGGGTGGCAGCCCAAATGCCTTCGTGGAGAACATCTTTGAGGGTGCTGTTGATGGATGGAAAAGCTTGAAGGAGGGTCCTTAAGCAAGGTATGTGTAGGGAAAAGAATATGGGGCAGGAGAGATACAGATAAGAGAGGAACTACTGTTCTGCTTCTGCAGTCAAGGAAGTCATGGGTTCAAATCCCCTTTCTGAGCCTCAGTTTCCTTACCTGTACAATGCTGTAAGAATGTTTTACAGGAGAACAAAGTATAATCTAATCCCTTGTCCTTGGTCCTTTGAATGGACTCTGAATCATGTTCCTAATTTCTGAAGTTGCAATAACTAATAACTGGTAAGAATGGGTACCACAATGCTGATGAAGTTGGTAACTGATTTCCTTTAAAGCCTTCCCCCCAGGTACACCTGGGCACCCAGGCTGTATCAGCAGTTTTTATTTAGGTACAGTCATCACATATCACATATCAGACAGTTGTACTTATTCTATTCAACAAACATTCCTTCCTTGTCTATTATATGCAAGTCACTGGGTTATACTTTCTTTCCTTCTCCTTTGCTGATGCCTGATCCATCAAGTGATGATATTATCGCTTGGGCTCCAAGTTCTAAAGTCACCTTTTCTCAGTCCGGTCTATTATTCAGATCTTGCTTAGCAGATAGGAAAAATTTTCTCTGGAATAGGCTATTCCAATGACATTTCTAACTGCTTTTGAGTTAGAGAAACAAGAATTTCAGTAACAAGAGAGTCAGTGACTCATTTTGTTCCCATACCTTACCTCCTGATCACCTGGTACTGTCTGAGATCCTAACTCCCTCACTTCTGCCCTTGTGTTGCAGCTTTCTCCATCACTCAGGTATCAGACCAGCTGGATACAATGGTGATCAGGAGTGGCACTGGAGGCCTGATAGTAGCAGCTGTCCTGGCCAAAGCTGGGAAACAAGTCCTGGTGTTGGAGCAACAGACCAAAACAGAGGGCAGTAGTCACAGCATGACCTGGAATTTGACACAGGTGAAGTGTGGGAAGAGAGGCAAGAGACACATAGGCATAGCAGAGGCATTCAGCAAATCATTTTCAGAGTGAGAAAATGTAGCCAAAAATAAGCAAGAAATAAGAACCTAAAAAGGATTTTAGAAAATGATAGATTTGGAATGGAAGGTACTTCTATTCCAACATTGCATCAGGTCTTAAAAACTTCACAAACAAATGCAGAAAAGCATATATATAAATACCTCCTTACTGACTACAATTCAATAAAATTAATTCAACAAAGAGCCTCTGAAAAATGGTTAAAAATAATTAAAGGCCAATTAACTTTATCCTAAAGAATTGGTGAATTAAAAATATCATAGAAACAACAGATAATTTCATTAAGATAATGACAATGAAAAAATCAGAATTTTTGTAGGCAGTCAAAGTAGTCCTTAGAAATATAAAAAGTTTGTATTTCTAAACATTTTTTAACAAAAGAAAGAAAAACATCAATGAACTGTAACAAAAAGAAACCCTAGAAAATCAATAAATTTAACCCCCAACCAGAAATTAACTAAGTATACACCACTTTGGTACATCACTTAAATCTCTGTCTCTGGGGAGGCTAAGGCTGATGGATTTCTTGAGTTCAGGTGTTTTGAGTTGGAGATTGTCTACATTAAGTCCATTACCAATATGGTGAGCACACAGGAATGGGGGAATGAGATTAGAATTGGGGTGGTACAGGACTGGCTAGGGTGGGGTAAACTGGCCCATGTTAGAAAGGGAGCAGGCCAAGGCTCTCTGCTGACTGATCATGAGATTGGGCCCATGAATGGCTAATGCTGGAAGGAAGGAAGGAAAGAAGGAAGGAAGGAAGGAATTTTTGGAAATAAAAATATGAATAAAAACAAAAGCAAAAAAATTGCATTAATAAATAAAATTAGGAGTTGAATTTTTTAAAAATATGGGCTATTTTAGGCTAATTTGATTTTTTTTAAAGAAGAAAGAGGAAAAACTAATTATCAGTATGAGTAATGAAAAAGGAGAATTCCTAACAAATAGACACTGGACCTAGAGGCAGGAAGGTTTGAATTAAAATCCAGTCTCAGACACCTCCTAACTATGTGACTCTAGGCACACCACTAAACCTCTGTATGCCACAGTTTTCCAGTAAAATGGGGATAAAAATAGCACCTATCTCTCAAAAATGTTGTGAGAATAAATTGAGATAATATTTGTGCTTTGAAAACCTTAAAGTGTGATATAAGCACTAGATATTAATTAGTATTATTATTGGAAACTATTTTGTTCAACTATGTATCAATAAAAATGACAAATGAGATGGATAGATATTTACAAAAATCTGAAAGCCCAGAGTAGCAAGAAATAGAGAATTTAACCCAATCTCAGAAAAATTAATTGAATAAGCCATAAATGAACTCACAAAAGGAAAAAAAGAACAGAGAAGAGATGGCATTATAAGCAATTTCTCTCAAACATTCAAAGACCAGTGAAGTCCATTATTTCACAAACTGTTTGCAAAAACAGAAAAAGAATCCCACCAATTTTTTCTATGATACAAATATGGTCTTGATGCCTAAAGCAGAGAGAGTCAAAACTGAAAGAAAACATCACTGTCTCTAATGAACACTGACATAAACATTTGAATGAAATATTAGCCAAGAGGCTACAGTAATATATCACAAAATTATATTCTGTGGCCAGGTTGGATTTATACCAGAAATGCTAGATTGGTTTAATAGCAGAAACGTAATAAACATGATATACTGCAGTAATAAGAAAAATAAAAATTATTATTCTATTAACAGATATAGAAAATGATTTTTGATAAAGTATGACACATGATTCTGTTAAAAATGGTAGAAAACCTAGGAACAAATGGACCTTTCCTTAGTATGACAAATAATATCTATCTAGGGCAGCTGGGTGGTACAGCAGATAAAGAACTGGACCTAGAAGCAGTAGGACCTGAGTTCAAATCTGGCCTCAGACACTTCCTGGCTCTGTGACCCCGGGTAAGTCTCTTAATCCTATTTGCCTCAGTTTCCTCATCGGTAAAATGAACTGGAAAAGGAAATTGCAAAAAGCTCCAGAAAGTCAGACATGACATAACAATAATACCAAGAGGCAATATTATATGTAAAAGGAATAAACTAGAGACTTTTCCAATAAGATCATCCAAATACACCTCAGCCTGGGAGACTGAGAAAATATTGGCATCATGTACTGTAATAGAAAAGTTAGAAAGATGGGCAAGTTTGGGAGGAAAGATGGTCATTTTGGTTTTGAATTTAAGATGTCCAAGGGAAATCCAATATAAAATGTCCAATACACCATTGGAGACATAAGAATGGAGGTCAGGAGAGAGGCTGGGCTCAACAAATAGATGTGAGGACCATCTGCATAGAGATGATCCATGGCTGCTAATGAGATCACCAAATGAAATAGTATAGAGGGAGAAGAGAGAAGGCTCAAGACAGAGCTTTGAGGGATACCCATGGCTAGAGGGCACTACTACGATGAAGGTCCAGCAAAGGAGACTGAAAAGAAGGGCTCAGGGAGGAAGGAGTAGAAGCAGGAGAGAGCCATGTCATAAAAACCTAGACAGAAAAGAGTACCAAGGAGAAGACGGTGCTGAACAATGACAAAAGTGGTCAGAAAGAGGAAACGAGAAAAAGTCATTCTCGGACTTCTGGGAATCAAAGTGGAGTAAGCATTAAATCATTCTTGATCTCCCTTATTGACCTCTAAAAACCCAGTAAATATAGCTCCAAGAAAAAACCTAGAACAGTGGAGCCAGCAGAAAGATGAGATACAGCAGTCTTTTAGCCCAGGAGGCTTAGGGGATTAATGGAAAGGGAAGAGTACAGGATGGGAGGCATCTCAGGAAGCCCCACCCCAGCAAACTAACAGGAGATCTTGAACCCCAGGGTAGTGGAGCAGGCAAGTGCCAACACCAGAACCCCACCCTCCTGGACCACCCATCTCCCCTACCCCGCCACCATGTGCTTTGATGCAGCCAGGGGAAACAGTAGACTTCAGCTCAGAGGACCACCATGTGCACCCATGGTCTAGGAATCTTAGAAATAATTGTAAAATCAAGGTACAAATTATGGGTTCATAGACAAAGTCTATGTCTATGTAGTCTAGTCCAATACCTCCCTCCCAACTTTATTTTCAAATGAGGATACCAAACCCCAGAGAGATGTTACAGCTGGGAGAAAATTTAGAGGCCAGCCAGTTCAACCCCCTTGTTTTACAGATGGAGAAACTGGGGCCAGAGAGGTTAAATTATTTTTCCAAGACTACATAAATAACAAGTGTCAGAATCAGGCCCAGTTCCTCAGATTCATAATTCACCATTCCTTCTAATGCTCTCCACTGCCTTCATTTGGGCATCTCAGAGAAGACTGTGTCTATTATGTCACCCATCTATTGTAACAGGTAAGAGTTATGGTTCATCCTAATCATTCAGCAGGTAAGCTGATGCAGCAGGGTCAGCTTTGAAGATGATAGGTATTGGTTTCAACTGTGCCTATCGACATGCTATATGATATCAAGCAGGTTATCAGACCCCTGTGCAATCCCAGATATCTTGAATAACTTCTGGGACCTAGGCTAGGACCTCCAAACACCTGGAAGGACTCTGGTTTAGGGCAAAGGCAGTACAGTGCAGTAGAGAGAGCCCTAGGCTTGGAGTTTGAAAATCTGGGATGGGGGATTATTAGGGAGTAGAGGCAAGATGGTGGATTAGGGGTAGCCACCCAATTGAACTCTCTCAATATTCCCCTCTAAACAAATTTAAAATTATGCCTCAAATCAAATTTTAGAGCAGCAGAGCCAACAAAAGGTTGGAATGAGATGTTTTTCTGTCCTAAGACAACTTAAGAAGCTGGCATAAGAAGTCTATAACACGGGATTGAGGTCTATTCCAAGCCCACACATGTGGCAGCAGCAACAGTGACTACAGCAGCAGAAGCAGCAGCTTCAGGAGCTATTAACCCAAAGACGTTGAGAGAGTTGAATAGCTACTCAGAAAAAGATTACAGGGCACCTTTGCTGACATTGGGAATAACTAGTGCTGATGGGCAATTCTATTACCCATATTGTTGTTCTGGGTAACAGCGGCCAAGAGGAGTGCTTCTCTCCCAGAATCACACCACCTTGGAAGCAAACTCCCAGAACTAGCTCTGAAATTCAGCAGCACAAAAAAACCTGAAGTTTGGCACAGTCCTTCCCAAGGTGAGCAGAGCACAACTTTAACATCAAGTTTAAAGTCAAGAAATAGGTGGAAAAAAGAGTAAGCCATATACATAAAAAAAGAATTGGCCATAAAAAGCTAATATGGTGGCAGGGAAGACCTAGACATAAACACTTGACATAAGTCAAGACCTAGACATAAACATTTGAAAACAGCTAAGATAAAAACCTCAAAAATGCTAATTGTATCCAAACCCAACAAGCATTCCTAGAAGAATTAAAGAAAGTATTAAGAATAGTAGAGGAAAAATTGGGAAAAGAAAGAGTAATGCAAGAAAATCATGAAAAGAAAATTATTAGCTTGGTAAAAGAGGTACAAAAAACGCTGAAAACATAATACCTTATAAAACAGAATTAGCCTAATGATAAAAGAGGCACAAAAATTTACTGAAGAAAAGAACTCCTTAAAAAGCAGAATTGGCTAAATGGAAAAAAGAGATACAAAATCACACTAAAAAATAATTCCTTAAAAATGAGATTTGGGAAAGTAGAAGGTAATGACTTTATGAGACAGCAAGAGACAATAAAACAAAGTCAAAAGTGTGAAAAATAGAAGAAAATACGAAACACCTTTTCATAAAAACCTGAAAAGAAAGATTGGTGAGAGTAATTTAAGAATCTTTGGACTACCTAAAAGCCACAATTAAAGAAAGAGCTTAGATATCATATTTCAAGAAATTATCATGGAAAACTGCCTTGATATCTTAGATCCAGAAGGCAAAGTAGAAAATGAAAGAACTCACTGATCACTTCCTGAAAAATATCCCAAAACGAAAACTCTCAGAACTCCCAGGTCAAAAAAAGTTCCTTAAGAAGCAAGAAACAATTCAAATATCATGGAGCCAGTTGGTATCACACAAGATTTAGTGGCTTCCACATTAAAGGAGCAGAGGACTTGGAATATGATATTCTACAAGGTAAAGGAGTAAGGATTACAACTAAGAATCACCTATCCAGAAAAAATGAGAATAATCTTTGCGGGGGGGGGGGGGGAGTGGATATTCAAGGAAACAGAGGACTTTTAAGCATTCCTGATGAAAAGATCAGAGCTAAATAGAAAATCTGACATTCAAACAGAAGTCTCAAGGGAAGCATTAAAAGGTAAACATGAAAGGATAATCACAAGAGGCCTAATACAGTTAAACTGTTTACATCCCTATATGGGAAGATGATACATGTAGCTCCTGAGAGTATCAGGGCAGTTAAAAGGAGTTTACATAGAAAGGGGGCATGGATGTTAAGTCCATTATGTTGAAATGATTTCTAAAAAAAAGTGACTCCGTAAAAAAGCCGTTTACTACAGACACACACGAACACACACAAGGGAAATTGAAAGAATAAGAAAAGGTGTGTGTGGGGGTTGGGGGGGGTGACAAAGGTGTGGGATGATAAAGGGAGGCAGAAGCAAAATAGACTTTTGAGGTATTTTAAACTATTGCCTGGGGAAATGAGAGGTTCAATGACCTCCCCGGCAGTCACTTAGCCTATGAGTTTTATAGGACCATATATACCTAGAGCTAAAGGGATGTCAGAAGGCATCCAGACCAACCCTATCATTTTACTCATATGAGGAAACAGAAACACAAAAACGTTAAACAATCTGGTCAAAGTCTCATAGGCGTCAGAAGTGGATGTGCAGCCGGGTCTTCCGAACCCCAAGACACTTTACTCACTACAGGGTACGTTATGGTGATTACGCAAAATATCCTGCACATTGAACCCGAAGTATATCAAGTGGTCCTAAAGCTATCTGGGGCTTGTTCTACAGGCATCAGTCATTTCAGAAGATTTTTGCCTGCCCTCCTCGAGTTATATTTACTTAGCCTAATGGGGAGAGCTGATACCTTCTTTCTAAAATCTAATTCTATACAGAATGAGAATGGTCATAGATTTAGTTATAAAGAATCTTAAAGTTCATTTAGCCCATCTCCCTTCAATGGACAATTGAAATGAGACGTCTCCAGGTCAAATCTTTCTCATTGGAATGTAAACTCTTTGGAGAGCAGGGATTTTTTTTTCTGCTTCTATTTGTTTTGCTAGAGTGGAGCACATTAAAGGATGCTTGGGGAGTGACTAAGCGCCTGGCAAAAGGG
>CM053769.1:116686547-116717012 GCA_028658325.1 Potorous gilbertii
CCTCCCTGTCCAATGCACACTCCTTTATAGACTAGTCCAACAGCCACGTATTAAAAAGGAAGCATAATTGGGCGTTACAACCATCTCCATACACAGAGGGAGGGGTTATTATTTTATACTCTTGCCATCCTCACTGATTTCTACACCCTCACTTCTCAGCTGTCAGAAGCCTTGAGTTTCAGTGCCTTCTGCTTCATGGAGACCTTAAGACCTTTCTTGGGCAGGCTGAGCATATTGTCTCAGCTCTGAGGTCATCTGAATCCTGCCCCAGCACAATCTTTTTCTATTTATTTCATCACAGCCCTCAGAAGGAACTCTCTGTCTCTAATAACAGAATTCCCCGTGGACTGCCCTGCTATTTTTTAAACCACTCGCAAAACTCTGACGATTCAGTCTTTCCCTTATGATGAGGTTGCGCATCACCCAGACAAGATAGTCTTCTGAGAAATGGAGTTGGACCGCAGACCTAATAGTCAATCTAATTTGGTAGGAAATGCATTGTAGCATACCTTATTATATATACTCCTACTAGGGATTCATTCTTTTGGGTTAAGGAAATGTTAAATACAAGGTTTACATCTGTAAATGCTATAATGAAATTATATGTTATATACACATATAGATATGTACATATATAATATAGTTATTTAGCATAGAACATAATAGTAGGGAGACAGAGCAAATAAAATCTTGGGGCTTACTGACAGAAGAAAAAGTTTCGTGGTCATTATGTAGTTTCTAAATGGTTTAGTGTACTAGAAAAGAAAATAAGATCGTTTAATTGGTTGCAGGAAACTGTCTGATACTGATAAAAATGCTAAGCAAAGACCTGCAATCTTACTGCTGGTAGGTATGCTTCATAATAGGACACAGCTTGGTGGCTCAGTGGATAGAGAGTTGGACCTGAAGTCAGGAACACCTGAGTTCAAATATAGCCTCAGACACTTACTGGCTGTGTGATCCTATCCAAGTCACTTAATCTCTGTTTGCCTTTTCCACTGGAGAAGGAAATGACAAACCACTCCAGTACTTTTGCCAAGAAAAGTCTATGGACAATGAAGTTCGTGGGGTCTTGACAGTTTGATCAGGTCTGAACAAGAACAACATAGCCTGATAGCAAAGGATCCAAACAGGGTAGAGATGGAACCTTACCTAGAACTTTGGTTCTTGCTTTCATGCTAACCAGCAGCATTATGGGAGGTAGAGAGGGGGCCTCACACTAATTTCCACACAACTCCTTTGATGATTTTGTGGGTTGGAGTCCTTCAGATGATCTGAGATGATGTAGACTGATCAGCAAGGATTTGATAGGAGTTTAAAGGAATTAAAGAATAAAAAGATTTTTTTGATATCTTTTGTTTTCACAGCAACTAGATTTCCCTCTGGATCCCACTACTCTCCCTACCAAAGAGAGTTATCTCATAACAAAGAATCTTTAAAAGGAAAAACAAAAATAAAAAGAGAAATAAAATTGGCAAACCCCATCTATATGGAGCAAATAGGACATAAGAGAGAAACCCTACCATTTCCCACCTCTGGCAAGGGATTGAGAAGGAAAGTCTTATCTCCCCTTTGTAGCCAAGTCTGTTCTTTGTGGTTTTGCAACATTCATTTTTGATCGCTTCCCTTTCCACTATTGTAGCCATTGTGTATGTTGTGTGCTTGGCTCTGCTGACTTTGACCTCATTTTAATGGTTCTCAGTGTTCCTTATATTCATCGTTTTACAGCACGATAAAATTCTATCACACTCATGTACTACCAATTTTTTCCCTGCTGTTCCACAGTTGATCAGTATCTACTTCATTTCCAGCTCTTGGTGACCACAGAAAGCAGTGTTCAGAATGTAGAACCCTGACCTGCACATCATCCTCTCATGGGGTCTGAGCATTGCTCCTATGTTATTTTTCCCATGCTCTCATAGTCATGGCTCCTGAAATGCAGAGTAAGTGGGACATGGGGATGTATTTGATACAGCTTTATTTATCACTCACCCATGACATAGTTAAAATAGCCCCACACTTAAGTGACAAGCAGTCTAGGGGTCCTTGGATTTCAAGTACATACAAGGTTAAGGCTTGCGAAGACTACCCTTGGAGCCTCATGCTTACACGAGGCTGGTCTAGAATTGAACAGTTG
Source organism: Potorous gilbertii (assembly GCA_028658325.1). NCBI lineage: Eukaryota > Metazoa > Chordata > Mammalia > Diprotodontia > Potoroidae > Potorous > Potorous gilbertii. Next base: position 116,688,685 of record CM053769.1, read on the forward strand.
ACAGATGACCAGTTGCAGCACTCTTGATTACCACCAGGTGGCATTCTTTTGTTAGCAAATGCCCCATGGCCACCAATCCGGGTCCTTAGAGTTGAAGAAATGCTAAATAATAATCACAAAATAATAAATCTATGTTCTTACAACTAAGTGAAATGCTGTAATGGAAAGAGCCTTATATGGAAGCATTCAGGATATCAGCGAATCAATCAATTAATCAAAAAGCATTACTTATAAGTGCAAATTATGATCTTGGCACTGAGGATATAGACAGACACATGTACACATCCCTGCCCCCAAAGAGCCTCCATTCTAGTGGGAAAGGAAACATGTAGTGCATATGAAATAATAAAGCTGGGCAATACTAGGGGAAGGGCTCTAACGCCTGGGTGGGATCCGGAGAGACTGGGCAGAAGGTGGCCCTTGAACTGAGTTTTAAGGAAACAAGATGAAGGATTTTAAAAAGTGCAAGTGGGGAGCGAGTCACGGATGAGCAACCAAGATGGTACAGTGGCTGAACTGTTAGAGGGGAGGTCAAGAAGACCTGGGTTGGGCCCAGGTATTTACTAGGCAACTGACCCTGGACAAGTTATACCCTCTCTGGGCTTCAGTGCAGGGTTGGACTACATGATCCCCAAGATTCCTTCTAGCTCTAAATCTATGATACTAAATGTGTCTTTTGGGTACGGGGTCAAGCTAGAGCAAAGGCATGGAGATGAGAGATGGGAGTGTTGTGTTGTGTTGCATAAGAAAGTCAGTTTGGTCTGGATTATAGAGTGTACATAGGGGAAAAGCAGGGAATAAACATTTGTTTATTACTTACTATGTGACAGGAACTGTGCTAAGCCCTTTATGAATATCTCATTTGATCTTTACAACAACTTTGAGAGGTAGGTGCTATGATTTTTCCCACTCATCAGGAGTGAGAGGTCACAATTGCCCAAGCTCCCCCAGATTTCTTATATAACAACCATGGAAAATGAGCCAAACCCAATTCTGGAAAAATTGTGAAAAGAATGAGAGTGATGCAAGAAAATTATGAAAAGAGAATTAACAACTTTATTAAAGAGGCACAATAGTAAAAGAGGTACGAAACCTCACTGAAGAAAATAACTCCTTAAAAATGAGAATTGGTCAAGTGGAAGCTAATGACTTTATGAGATATCAACAAACAATAAAAGTAAAAAAAACTGAAACAATAGAAGAAAATGTGAAATATAGAAAAACAACTGACTTGGAAAACAGATTGAGAGATTGAAAAAACAAATTAGATACCATATTTCAAGAAATTATAAGGGAAACTGTTAGATATCTCAGAACCAGAGGGCAAAGTAGAAATAGAAAGAATCCACCTTTAACCTCCTGTAAGAAATCCTAAAATGAAAACTTCCAGGAATATTATAGCCAAAATCTAGAATTCCTAGGCCAAGAAGAAAGTACTGAAAGTGGCCAGAAAGAACTAATTCTAATACTGGGGAGTCATAGTTAGGATGACACAAGATTTAACAGCTACCACATTAAAAGAGCAAAGGATTTGGGACACAATGTTTTGGAAGGCAAAGTAACTAGGGTTACAATTAAGAATAATCTGCCCAGAAAAGTTAAGTATAATCCTTTAGGGAAAAAATGGATATTTAATGAAATAGAAGACTTTCAAACATTTCTGATGAAAAGATCAGAACAGAATAGAAAAATGTAAAGAGGTTTCATGGTAGGAAGAAGCAAATAGGGAAGGCAGCAGAAACATGGTATCTAAGCATCCCTAAGATAGAAAGTCTTTCCCAATCCCTCCAAATTCTAGTGCCTTCCTTCTGTTGATTCTTTTCTATTTATCCTGTATATAGCTTGTTTTCATACTGTCTCCTCCATTAGACTGTAATTTCCTCAAGGACAGGGACTAAATTTTGCCTTTCTCTGTATGCCAAGAACTTAGCACAATGCCTGGAAAATAGTAGGCACTTAATAAATACATAGAGCATCTAGGGAGCACCATAGTGCATAAGAGTACTGGGTTGAGAGACAGAAAGACTCATCTTCCTGAGTTCAGATACACTCAGATACTTACCAGCTTACCCCTATTTACCTCAGTTTCCTCATCTGTAAAATGAACTGGAGAAGAAAATGGCAAACCACTCAATATCTTTGCCAAGAACATCCCAAATGGAGTCATGGAGGCAGGACTGAAAAATATCTGAGATATATACTTATTGACTGACCAATATGAGGTAGAGATATAAAGTCCAATTGTGAGAAATGATTCCTTTGGGGCCCTACTCTCTTCCAATCAGTATTCACCAGTTTGATGTGATGTCATAGGGGTAGTGATGATAAGTTCTGTGTACTGGGCCACAGAGTTTGAACCGTAGATTTTAAGTTCACTTTCTTCATCATAGGAAGCTAACTAGAGGTTCTCCACCCTTGTTTTTCCTTATTATGGTGACAAAGCCCAACATGGGAGAGGTGATATGCAAAGTTATATGGAAAGTTGCCCAACTTATTTTAGAGCCTCCGGACCACTTCTGTCTTGTCCAATATGAGCAGGTGACTATCTTATGACCACTTAGTGAGTAGAGATGCCTCATCTGATTCCCACCCTGCTTATGTACATTTTTTGGCTGATAAATCACTTTTGGCCCATGAAGCAATATCTGTGAACCAATAGGATTCTATATATTGTGTAGCTGTTCTAGAGTGTTCAAATGTCAAATCTGGTAGTAAGCCTTAAAAATATAAGTCCCTGGAAGAAGGAGGCATCTCAGACCATGAGGAAGGTCTGGAGTCCACTTCATTAGAGAGGATCATGGACCTTTAATAAGGTGCCATGGGCTCAGAGCTTTGCCTCAGGGGATTTTCTTGCAGATTAGGCAATTATAATTCCCATCCAATCCAATCCAACCCGACAAGCATTTATTTATTCAGTGCTCACTATAGGCAAGGTGTCCTGCTGGGAACTAGATAAAGAAAGAAAAGAATGAGCCCTTGTCCTTGAGAAACTTATAGTTTTCTGCGGTAATTCTGCCCTACAGAGTTTAAATGGTGTTCCCAGGTCTTAGAAGAGTGAGACCTGTGAGGGATGAAAAATATTGTAAAATGATGGTTTTTGCTGTTAGCAGTTGAATCTCTTTGGTCCAAAGAAGGAACCACAGAATCTCAGAGTTGGAAGGAACCTTAGAAGTCATGTGGTCCAACACCTGCTTGAAGGAGTGTTAACTTTCCATTCTGGAAGACAGTACACAAGCCATGAATCCTGAAATGAGACCTGGAAGCTATCATCTCCAAGGCAAGATGCCAGAATTCTTCGGTGGGCCAAGGCAAACAGGAGATCAATCAAACATGCGGTGCTTGGATGTTGACTTGCCACACAAAGTGTAGAAATGGCCTATGAAGGTCTCATGGGTGTCATGTGTGAAGAGGGTAGAGCGTCTCAGAGTTAGTTTCTCAGATAAGAACTGATTTGACTCCGTCTGGGCTTGCCTTCTTTGATCAGAACAACTCTGATTCTCTCCTATTGCTCACAGATGGATTTGAGGAACTCCTTTCAAAGGGATCCCTTTTGTCCTGCAAACAACTTGATTAGACCCAAAGAGGAGATCCATAAAGCCTCCGTTTTGCTCCTAGCATTTCACCTGGAGTTGTCAGGCAACAAACACCATATTGACCATTCCTTGGCATTTTCTGAAGCTGCACTGGCTCTCAGGTAAGTGATCATTTTCTAGATGAGAGATCAGCCTATTAAGGAGAACTCAGGCAAGAATCTTGCCAGCAGAGACTACGAGAGAGATGCGCCCCCCCCCCAACCTCATGATTGTTGCAGGACAATCTATTTCCTTTACCTTTATAGAGATGGACAATGGAGGCATCCTTAAATTCTTGGGGGATAACCCCTTCTTGCCATATAACGCAGAAGATTTCCACCAGCTTTTGTATGAGCAATGGACACTCCCCGCCCCCCCCCTTGAAGATCCTAGCTTGACTAGAGTCATCACCAGGTGCTTTGCCATGTGAGAGGATCCCAATGGTATTCCAAACCTCTTTTTCAGCTAGACTATAGTTAGAGAGGGATTGACTTCAACCTGAACTATAAGGTTAATGGCTTCAACACTGGTTGATGATGGTCTGTTGAGAAGACTCTGAAAGTGTTCAGCCCATCTCTGCAGGATCATGTCCTTATCAGTGATCAGGGTGGCTCCAGCAATACTAAGTAGTTGAGATATACCATATGTCTTTGGTCTATCAATAACTTTCAGGGCATCTTGAAAAAATTAAAAGAAAAGAAAAACAAAAGAAAAACCACAAAGAACACTGGTGCTTTGGGTAAGCAAATCCTTAATTCACAAGATTTTGAGTGACTCTTCCTGGAACACCACACCTGGAACAGATCAGTGGAGACAGGCCTTACCTGCTGCTGATTCTTTTAAGCCACTGCCTTTATGGAGGTAAGAGTTGGGGTGGTAGAAGATGAAGCCCTGGCATAGATTTCTGACATTCGTAACCATTAGGTATTGCGGTAGTAGCTTATTGTCAGAGCTCTCCCTTGGGAAGTGAGGAGAGGAATCACAATTCTCATAGATCATACCTTTGGAGTGGAAGATTTCCTCCCACTGACTTCTCCCAGGTGAGGTCCTCCCTCCTCCTCCTCTCCCATCTCTCTCTCTCCCCACTTCTCTCTGCCCTCCCCCCATTTCTCTGCATAAGGGTTACTAGGAATATAACCCCAAAGGCTTGAGAACTGAAATTTTAGACAATAGATTTGGGTTACTTTTTTTCTAGGGGAAAAAATAAACCTTTAAATTTCTTTGCTTATTACAAGATTTACTGGATTATTGCTATCAAACAAATCGGTATTGACTTAGCCTGTCCCTGAGTGTTTTCTAAAACACCAGACCAGAATGGGAGAGTCCCAGCTTAGAAATTCTGTGATATAAAACTACTTCAGATCTGGGCCTTCTCCCCTAGTACATTTTGATCTCAGTTTAAGACATATCTGCAAGATAATGGAGGATAAACTTTTATCTAAAGACATTAAGCTTAAAATACTATTGAAACTACAGAAAACAGTTGAAAGAGGAAACATGAAAATTTGGGTTTAAATCTTCATCTGAAAGCATGGAGTAGGATAAGAAGGAAGAGAGAGAGAGATGGTTACTTTCTCAGATTCTCTGATGGGGATAGTCTTCTTCCTCCAGATGACTTGTCAGGTACTTGTCCTATCTGTATGTATGACCTTGGACAAGTCATTGAATATCCCTCTCCCCAACCTCAGTTTCCTGATCTGTAAAATGAAGGGGTTGAAATAGATGGCTTCTAAGGTCCTTGCCAACTCTAATTTTTTCATCTTCCCCTGTTCAACTGTGGGCAAATCACTCCAACTCTCTCTTCTTCTGTTTCCTTAGCTGAAAAATAAGGAGATTGGACCTAGGTGATCTCTAAGGCCCCTTCCAGCTGTAGCCCAGGAAGTTCAGGGCAGCTAGGTGGTGCAGAGGATAGAGCACCAGTGCAGGAGTCAGGACGACTTGAGTTCAAATCTCACCTCAGACACTTGACACTCACTAGCTGTGTGACCTTGGGCAAGTCACTTAACCCCAATTGCCTCATCCTGGGTCATCTCCAGTCATCCTGATGAATATCTGGTCACTGGATTCAGATGGCTCTGGAGAAGTGAGACTGGTGACCTGCACAGCTATCCTTCACTCAAAAACAAAGTCAAATGCAAGTCATGTCATTATTTCTCTGATGGCATGGTCTTCTTTGGCAACAAAAGACGAACACACGCGCGCACAGCCCAGGAAGTTCATGAGCTTAAACATTTTCTTTCATTTTTCTGCTTCAACATAATTGGTTTCTTTTGTCACCCTGTGTATTTTCTTTTATTTAAATTTATGTTGCCTAGAAGTGACCCGTGGGCATCACCAGATGTAGAACAGGGACTGTTTTTGCCTTTCTTTGTAATCCCAGTATGTATGACAATACCTGGCACATAGTAGGTGCTGACTAAATTCTGGATTGACTTGACATGACAAAAATATGTTAGGAACCCCTCCCTCATATCTGTGATCCCATGTTTTTGTTCATTTGATCTTATTCTCTATTATAAAACCATTTGGATTGCTCTAAAGCCACTGGTTCAGTGGTTCTCCCATACCCATCTAGTATGTCATATTTCAAAGGCTGGTAGCCACATATGCTCCTTCTGAAACCCATGTGCACACCTGTATATAGACTAACACCCTTTTGTATTCTCTGAAGGACTAAAAATCCTTCAAAAGTCATGTTTTCCCCCAAATTTATTAATTTGTTTTCAGTTTTCAACAATCACTTCCATAAGTTCCAGATTTTCTCCCCCTCTCTCTCCCCTTCCTCCCCAAGACAGCATGCAATCTTATATGGGCTCTTCACATACATTCCTATTAAACACATTTTCATATTAATCATGTGCATAGAACAAAAAAAACACCAAAACATAACAAAAGAGAAAACAGTCTGCTTCACTCTGTCTTCTGACCCCATAATTCTTTCTCTGGATGTGCATGGCATTTTGCATCATGAGCTTTGGGAATGTTTTAGGTCCCTGCATTGCTGTGAAGGGCTGAGTCTATCAGAAACAATCCTCGCACACCGTCGTTGCTGCTGCTCATTTCACTCAGCAACAGTTCATATAAATCTTTCCAGGTTTTTCTGAAGTCCAACTGTTCATCATTGCTTATAGCACAATAGCATTCCATTACATTCATATACCACAATTTGTTCAGCCATTCCTCAACTGATGGGCATTCCCTTGATTTCTAGTTCTTGGCCACCACATATAGGACTACTATAAATATTTTTGTACATGTGGATCCTTTTCCCATGTTTTGATCTCCTTGGGATACAGTGCTACAAGCAGTATTGCTGGGTCAAAGAGTTTAAGACATGTGCTTTTTAAACTAATTATTTCAAGGTAGCTGTGTTCTGGGCCATTCGAACAAAGATGAAGACCAGGAAACCTAGTAAACAATCTCTGTATGTTTATCAGGCACCAGGCAGACTGATGTATTTACTTCGAGCAAAGGGCTCCAGTCTGGTGCCGAGGCGGTATCTTCAGGCCCTTGTGGATTGGCATTATCAGGTATTATCAGTCATTGAGAGGGAAACCCACCATTGTAGAGCTATTTTTATCCTGAGAGCCAGTTACTGGGAGGAAGAGTCCGTCCCTGCTTTGTGGGGGCCTCACTCGACCCCAGTGTATTTTTAAAGGCACACTCCCAGAGAGGCTGTCATGGAAAGAAGTCAGAAGAGCTAGGCTTGAGGCCTGACTTGGCCATTGACTCACTGGGAAACTGTAACAAGTAGCTTAAACTGTCTGGTGACCCACCTGTCTCAGGGCATGGTGAGAGCCAAATGAGATCTTGTATACAAAGCTCTTTGTAACCATGGATATATGCTTATGAAGAGTACTGCTTCACAATTGTGTCAAGATGGCAGAGTGGATAGAGCCCTGGACTTGGAATCAAGAAGACCTGAGTTCAAATTCTGCCTCAGACACTTACTAGCTCTACGACCCTGGGCAAGTCACTTAATCTCGGTTTGCCTCAGTTTCCTCAATTATAAAATGAAAGAAATAAATATCTTCACAAGGTGGTTATGAGGATAAAATGAGATATTTGTGAACAATTTGTATAGTGCCTGGTACGTAGTAGGTGCTTAATAAATACTTGTTCAATCTAAGATCTAGATCTAAATCACAAAAGAATGGAAGGTAGTGGAGGATGAAGCAAACCTATAGGAAGTTTGATATGAGACCTAACGCAACCAGATCAACCTCAAAATCTTTGGAAGACAGCAGATGCAAAATGGAAGAGATTTGTTAGTTTTTGTAATAGCTATCCATTTACCATTGCTGATGGTGGAACCATCTTATCTGGCCTTATTTGGAATGTCCCAGTACCAAAGTACCCCAGATGTCATAAAAGAAAGTGGAAATGGTGTTTAAGAAGATAAAAAAGGAAGAGGAACTATTATTGACCAAAAGCACATAGAAGAACTCTGTCCTCAGAATATTGTGATGGGAAAGACACTCAAGGATTGATTTTTTAAAAAGATCTCTCAAAGATGGGAAGAGTATTAAAAAAAAAAAAAGAGCCTGTGGTTATCAAGAAGTCATCAATTGCTTTTGACTCCCATGTCTGTTTTTTCTGATCTTTATCAAATCATTGTGAGAATAGTTTTCAGCTGTTGCCTTCTGATAGACAGAAGCATCTGGCTGCTAAAAATATCTCAGTGAACCAGCATTCCCTACTCCTTCTTGAAGCAGGAGCATGAATTAGGGTCTGGGTTTTCTAAATATGTAAGACATAGCTTGGGAAAGCACATGCTAAATGTTTTCAGATCCAAGCAGCAACTAGAGCTAGTCCTTATTCCTTACTTTTTTAGCTTTGACTGGTCCTGATTGTTGCGGGGGTGGGGTGGGTGGGAGCACTCTCCCTTCCTCCCCTCTGCCCTGTCCACCCTGCCCCATCCCCTGCAGATGGAGCTGCAGCAGGCAGAGGGGGAGGAGGTGAGTGGGGGGTGGGAGGAGGGTTGTGTAGGGAAGGGGCGGTGGCAAGACCATTTATGGACTTGGTCTTTGGGATGCTGAAGGTGTTGAAATAGCAGCGGCTAAGATCTGCCTAGCTGGGCCCAGGGAGGTTTCTGCAATGACAATAGGAAACATGGAGAAAGTGGAAGTGTTCACTTCAGAAGGCAAAGGCCGGGGTCTCAAGACCACCAAAGAGCTCTGGGCTGCTGATGTGGTCTTTGCGGAGCGGGCTTATTCTGCAGTAGTCTTTGACAGGTAGGTGGCCAGGGTGTGTGTGTGTGTGTGTGTGTGTGTGTGTGTGTGTGTGTCTGTGTGTGTGTGTTAGGGGTGGGGGAGAGAAGAGAGAGGTCTTGGGCTTAGTGGATGAGATGAATGAGCCAGACTGTGATACCCCATGAGGGACCCAAAGCTAGAATCCTGAGAGGATTCAGAGTTGTAACACTAGAGGTCATTGTAATGAAAATAGTGGCAGTAATAGTAACTATGGCATTTTAAGGTTTTCAAAGCACTTTGCAAACATCTCATTTACAATCCAACCCTTCCACGTTATGGATGGGAAAATGGAGGGCCCAACGAGGCTGTAATCTGTCCAAGGTTCTACAGTAGTTTCTGTGCTGAGATTTGAACTTTGACTTGACTCCAAATCTAGCCCTCACTTCTCTATACCAAATCCCAGTAGTTGATTATTCTCTGACATATTCATCAATTTTCCAAGTTAGAAGGGATCCTAGGGACCATCTTATCTATCCCCTCATTAACCAGGTACAAGTCAAGTGACTTACCCAAAGCCCTAACCCTAGTCGGGACGGTTTGGGTTCAGCACTAGGTGTCTTCGTTCCTGGCCTTGTCCTTGGTAGACTCTGCCACATGCCCTCCATCCATCAGGGACATGTTGTTAGGATGACTTCTATGTTCTGAGATGCCTGACAACTGCTGTCTTGTAAGAACAGCCTGTGTAAGAGGAACAAAAGTCCCAGGTGATTTTGTTCCTTCAAAGATTTGTGGCACCAAAGGATGGGGCAACAGATACCTCAAAGACTCTTTGGAGCCAGTTTTCTCTGTGGCGGTGGTGACTCTGAAAAGGGAAGGGAAGAGAGGGAAAAGTGGGTGTGACTGTAAAGGGGGAATGGAAAACTTTTTTTTTTTAACTTTCTATTCTGAGAATGTATAACATGCAGGGTTTTACATCAATGAACTTGGATTTTGTCCATAAATTGCCTGAAGCCCAGAGAGGTCAAGCTACTTGCCCAAGGTCATACAACTAGTATATGTTGGAGGTGGGATGTGAAATGAGGTCTCCCTGATCTCACGTCTACCTATGCCAGGGTTCCCCTAGACAGGGAGTGGTGTGGTTGAGTGGACAGTGTGCTGGCTTTGGAATCAGAAGACCTGGGATTCCCCTTCTAACACAATCCACGTGCAACTGGGGGCAAATCGGGGACATCCCCTGATCTTTAGTTTTAGCATCTATAAAATGAAAGTGTTGGGCAAGATGGTTTCTGAGTCAGAGGCTAAATAAATTCTCAGGCAGATGCTAGAGGTATTGTGATGTTGTAATAATAACAATTCCTGCCATTTATATGGAATTTTGGAGTTTTTAAAGAGCTTTACAAATACTGTGGCATTTGGTCCTCACAATTCTCCGAGGGGATTGTTGTTCAGGAATTTTTCAGTCATGTCTGACTCTTCTTGACTCCATTTGGAACTTTTTTGGCAGAGATACTGGAGTGGTTGGTTCTTCAGCTCTTTTTATAGATGAAGAAACTGAGGCAAACAGGTTTAAGTGATTTGATCTGAACTCAGGAAGCTGTCTTTCTGACTCTAGGCTCAGAGCTCTGTGCACTATGACACCCCCTGCCTTTCCTCGTCCTTCAGAGAATAGGTGCTGCTATTACCCCATTTTATAGATGAGAAAATTGTGACACAGATATTAAATGACTTGCCCAGCATCCCACCACCAGTAATAGTCTGAAGTAGGATCTGAACCCAGGCCCTCCTGACTCCCAGATCCAGTATTCTGTGCTAGCTGCCTGAAGGAGAAGGTACTGAACTGGCAGTCCACAAGACTCAGGCTCAATCGCCATTTTCTATTCTTATAACTGAGTGACTCTGGGCGAATCTCTTAGACTCAGCTCAGTTTTCTCATGTCTAAAATGGGGCTACTAATAATATCAAAAGCATGGGTTATGAGGATCCAGGGAGATAATGTTATATGGATAAATCTCTTCGTAAACACAGAAGTGCTGCATCAATACCAGTTAGAACACCTGAAGATTATAATGTTCAGTTATAATGGATTATAATCCTTCCTCATAGGTCATGCTTAGAATGTTATGGATACAAAGATACATGATCTCATTTGATTGTCACAACAGGCATGTATGAATTGGTGAATGGAAGAGAAAGTTAAGGCTGAGAGAGATTGAATCCAAGCTCAAACAGTCGGTCAACAAGCATTTATTATTCACAGGCACTAAGAACACAAGTTAAAAAGTAGAACAGTCTCTCCTCCCCCCATCAAGGGACTTCTACTAAAAGAAGTGAAATGCATGCCATTAACATTATCATCTGGTTGTGTCATGAGCTTGAGGAAGGCTCTAGTATGGGGCCAATGCATGATGCTTTAATAGTGTTGTAAGAGGGCTGGATTTATAGTCAAAGAACCTGGATTCAAATTCTGAATCCTCTAAAACCTTGCAATCTGAATGATCTCATTGAGCAAGTGACTTAGCCCATCTGGGTTTTAATCTCTTCATTTGAAAAATGAAGGGAGTGGGACTAGATGACCTGAGTGCCCTTAATCTATGATTCCATGACTCCAGGATCATCACCCTCACACACAGAACCTGAGGAGAGAGAGGTCTAGGCAAAGGAGAATGTTTCCCACCATGACAGACCCAAGTCGTCTGGTTCCTAATCCAGTGCTCTCTCCACCACACTAAAGTAGGATTAAAGATTTAAATTAGCCTTTTATTTTTGGTCCAGATTTGTTATTTCATGGGTGTAGTATACTGGTGTGCATGGAAGCTCTCTCCTGTCAGTGCAGATGGGTAGCTCAAGCCCGTAGAGACTTCAGTGTAGACACTGAGAGTTTAACTTACCTCTGTTTGAGCTTTCCCTTCATTTCTCAGATGAAGGCAGCAGCTGCAGAGTCTGACAGGCTCCAGGGACTTTTCAAAAAAGGAAGATTTGGACCTAGGGGTCCTTGATCAGATTCCAAACTTTTGATGATTCCCTAGCAGGTGACATCTGAAAGCCTAACTAATCCTTTGGAGGCTGAGGAAGCCAGAAGAACCCGGGAGAGATGAGTTAAATTAACCTATAAAAGTATTATTTTCTTAGTCATCCCATAAAGCAGCCCCTCCAAATTTGCATTGGAGGCTTGTTTTAGAGCCAGTCAAAAAGCCCTTATGACGTGTTTACTATGTGCTAGGCACCGTGCTGACTGCTGGGGATGTGTGAGGAAAAGCAAAAACATTTTTTTTCTACCCTCAACAAGCTCACATTTGAATTGAGAAAACAACATACAAACAACTGTATGTATATACACACATATCATATAATGATATATGTCATACACACATATGCTAGACATTTTCCCTCTTAGATCATCTTCTAGCTATACTGCATATATTATATATAGATATTTTCTCCATGTATATGTGAGAGAGAAGGAAGGAGGGAATAAAAAGAAAGGATGAAAGAAAGTAAATGGACAGTAATTTCAGAGGGAAGGCACCAGCAGCTGAGGAAATGGAAAGAACTCTTGCAGAAGAAAAGATTTGAGCTGAGTCTTGAAGGAAGCCAGGGAAGCCAGGAGGTGGCCATGAAGAGGGAGAGCATTCTAGGCATGAAGACATCCAGGGCAAAGGTATGGGGTGGGGGAGTGCAGCGTCTTGCTTGAGCAACACTAAGGCCAACATGTATCGGGGAAGTAGAATGATGGACGCTCTGAGGCTGGGATGAAGGGAGGAGTCTAGGTTGTGAAGGGCCTGAAAGGCCAAACAGAGGATGTTCAGTTTGGTTCTAGAAGGCATAGGGAACCACAGGAGCTCACTGAGCAGTGAATTTTTGCTAAGGAAATCTCTTTGGCGGCTGAGAGGAGCATGTGACTGGATCTGCCATAAGGATCGGTTCCTATTGGTGAAACCTGAATGAATGGGAGGATGAAAACCCCACCATTAAAAATCCCTTCTTTGTTGGGCCATTCAGTAGATTTTGATAGAGAGCCGCTGGGATCCCAATGTTGCGTGGGTTCTTTGACACGCTAAGATCTCACAATGCAGATTAGGAGGCACTCACTCATGCCTAATTAGATAAGACTTCAGTTTCCCTGAGACAGCAAAGAGCCCGGACAAAGGTTAGGAACCCTGTAAGCGCAACCTGATGAAAGTACTTTGAGGGCAGGGAATGTTTCTTTTTTGTCTTTTTATCATGGTATGTTTACCCATTATGAGGGTGGGTGGGCTACTCTGGTTCTGGGTAGGGAACTCTCAGTTTGGAAACTCCCTTCATTGATGCAGATTGGAAAGTGATCTGTTCTGTAAATTTTAGAGAGTTGCCTAGGGATACTGGGAGCTTTACAAAAATGGTCTCATTTGAGTCGCATAATAACCCTTGGGGAGGGGGATAGTACTGTTATTATCTGTGTTTTACAGCTGAGGAAACCGAGGCAGGCAAGTGAAGTGATTTGCCTTGGTGACACCAAGGACAGCCTTCTGTATACTGTTCCATGCCACTTTTCTGCTTGCAAGAAATCATTCAACAAATATTTTGAAAGCACCTACCATGTGCGAGGCATTGTGTTATAGGAGCTGGGGTAGAGGTACAAAGAATGAAACAGTCCCTGCTCATGAGGAGCTTATTGAATAGGTGCTTCTTAAATGCTTATGCCGAGAATGAATGAATGATGATGACATAGGAAAGACTCATTTATTTAATGCCTAATGTCACTCAAAATTGTGCCAAAGGATATTCATTCATTTGAAAATCTTTATTAGTGCCTTTTATTTTTAATTTTAACTGCCTATTTTCTTATTTTTTAAAGGTCATAGAAATCGTTCTGGATATGTAGTTAAAGCACCTGATTTCATGTTAGGTAACTGGGGGTACAGTAGATTGAGTACTGGGGTTACAGTCAAGAAGTTTTGTTAGTCCTGTCCAACTCATGTGACCCTATATGAGGTTTCCTTAGCAAAGATACTGGAGTAGTTTCCCATTCTTTCTCCATTTTATTTTACAGGTGAGGAAACTGAGGCAAGCAGGGTGAAGTGTCTTGCCCAGGGTCACACAGCCAGTAAGTATGTAAGGCAGCGTTTGAACTTAGGTCCTCCTGAAGCCAGGCCCTGCACCACCTAGCTGCTCAGAGTCAAGAAGACTTCCGTTCAAACGCTGTCTCAGATGCTTTCTAGATGTGGGATTCTGGGCAAGTCACTTCACTGCTCTCTATCTCAATTTCCTCAACTGTGAAAGGTAGATCCTAATAGTATCTACCCCCCAGAGCTGTGAGGATCAAGTGAGCTTATGTTTGTAAAGCATTTTACCAAAAAGCATCCTGTTTTATGCATTCTATACATTTTATCCTGTTCTGCATCTTGTTCACTGTAAAACTTTGGTGTCTGCTCCCTTGTCTGTAAAATGAGGAAAGCATGAACTAGATGGATGATCTTCCTGAGGAGCCTTCCTGCCCTGCGTCTTTTAGCCTATGATGCTTTTTGGAAGAAATAGGATAGACCCAAGTCATGGGAAGATTGCTTTTGGAAATCCACACAGACATGCACACACCGACATGAATGGTCCAGGAGATCACAAGCTGAGCTGGATATCACTATAGATACTGCAAGGGACTTCCAGATAACAAACAGAAGACAGCTGCATGGTTCCTGGACACATGGAACATTGGCATCCAAGTCAGGATAAGGATGGATGGTGTTTCAAGACAGATAGAAGAAAGAGGAGACAACTTGGTGGTGCTATGGCTAGAGCGCTGGGCCTGGAGTCAGGAAGACCAGAGTTCAAATCTGACCTCTGATACTTCCTGGGTGTGTGACATTGGGCAAGTCACCTAGCCTGTCTCAGTTTCTTAGTTTTTTCTCAGTCTCTGTCTCTTAGCCTCAGTTTCCTCAACTGTAAAATGTGGGGATAAGCATAGTCCTTACCTCCTAGGTAGGAGGACCAAATGAAATACTAATGTAAAGTGTCTGGAACATGGTAGGTACCATGTAAATGTTACTTATTGTTATCCACATAGACTGAAGGGAATATATGCTCTATGCTGGTCAAGTCCTTCTGTGAGAGCTATAGCTAGAAGGTTTTTTTTTAACTCAGTGCATATACCACAGTGTGAAAAATGCTCTTTATATGGTAGGACAGGGGAGACACTAGGCCTCTGGCGTGGGACCACCAGTTGTGAGGGTAACATGTGGAGGGGCATAGAATGAGAGAGGGAAAGTGTTCACCCCAGTCACCAGCCTACAGCTTCCCATTTTAACTAGTTAATAATTCTTGCCAACTGATAGGCAACCTGATATATTGGGTAGAATACCAGTTTTCAGTAAGACTTATGTTTGAATCCTTTCCCTAAGACATATTAGCTTTGACTCTGGGCAAGAATTCTCTTGCAGTCAAATTTCTAGTCTATGTTGATAGAGGGAGTTTCCATACCAGGAGTCCCCTTGTACTTAGTGAAAATATAAGTCTAGGCCCCCATCCCCTAAAACAAAATTCTTGCTCATCTAAACTCTATTGTTTCTGTACTGTTAAATAACAACTCAAATGTAGTCCATGACCTCTGGATTTGGTGCCTCTTAACTTAAGTGATGAAACTCCATTGGCCCCTCCTTAGTTACAGCTCTTCTTGCTATTGTCTTTTAATGCTTTTTTCTGGAGGTGCAGAGCATAGTTCTGAGATCAAAGGAGCCCAAGTCTGTTGAATTAGTCTGAATTTTAACTTGAACCAAAAATGAGCTCCTAGAATTTCAGTACTTTCCAGGACCCTAAAAGCCACTTCATTTGACCCTGTTTTATAGAAGAGGGAACAGGGACTGGGAAGTTGTGAGTTGCCCAAGCCTACCCAACAGTCTGCTGACTCCCAGCTGGACATGCCACCAGTTGCTTCAGAGCCTCCCCCTTCCCCCTCTGCATCTTATTCTGAACTGTTTTGGAGTCTTAGGAGGTAGAGTTGGAAAAGCCAGTCATATTTTCCATGTGACTTTGTCTTTGCCAGCTTGAGCCCAGACCCTAGCAGTAAGGTTGCAGACTTAGCTGACTATCATCCCAAACAAGCTGGCTTCCCTTTCTGGACATATCAATGGATTCTCCTTAGATCTTCAAGCTTTCCCCTCAAACTTGAGAAACCAGAGTAGCCAAGGTTGCTGAAGAAGAAAAACATGTCGAATTCATTTTTGTCTGACCCAGCTGCAGGTGGTTGGCATCTCCTGGGGAGGTTAAGGAGGGGAACAGACATTCCATGTGACCCCAGTAGGGATTGGGTTCCTCCAGGCAGAAGCACCTGGAAGGAGAGTCAGCACCATGGAGGGGGTCCAAGAAAAATCTTAGAGGGTATTCTCTCTGGGGATTGGCATAAATTTGCTGGGTGCATCTGTTTCTCCTGTCCCTGAGCCTCTGTGGAAGCACTGGCGAGAGGGGAAGCAGAGAAAGTGGAGAAAGGAAACTGGAGTAACAGCTTCCCCTCCAGTCCTCCCAAGCTGGCTCTGGATCCTGAGCATCTCGACCACTTTAAGGCTGTTGCCACATTAGAGTATGCCTGGACACACCTAGCACATCTCATATACATACCTATGATTAAAAAAATATATCCAACTTGGAGTTAAGAAGATCCAGTTTCAAATCCTGCCTCTGACTTTTTAGCTGTATGACCATTGAGTGAGTCACATAGCTTGGCTGCAGGTTCCTCATCTATCAGCTAAAAATAACTGTGATACCTACCTCATAGGGCCACTATGAAGGCAACATATTATAATGGAAAGAATGAAGACCCTAGAGTCAGAGGATCTAGGTTCAAATCCCACCCCTAATGACAACAATTTGTGTGACCTTGGGCCATTCACTAAAATTTCTTGAGTTTCAGCTTTTTTTTTTAGAGATGGCTCAGTGATATGGTGGATAGAGCACTAGATCTGGAGCCAAAAAGACCTGAGTTCAAATCCTACTTAGATGCTTAAAGCTATGTGACACATAGTCAAGTTTGATCCTCAGTTTCCTCATTTGTACAATGAAAGGCAAGGAGGAATTGAATGCCTTCTAGGGTTCCTTCTGGATTTAAATCTATGATCCTATGAAATGAGACCTTCAAGTGCTTTAGCAATGTCAGCTACATTGAGTGGTCCCTGAACACATGTATGACTTGTGGCTTGTGTTTCTTCCTTTAGTTTTGGCCAGTTCAAACACACACACATACATATATATACATGTATATACATATATACAGATAATTATACATACATGTATGTGTGGCATATATGTATATATTATATATACATTTATATTATTTAAATATACATGTAAATATAGAGTGTATGGATAAATTTATTTTAAGATATAATTTATCAATTGCTTAATGTGATTAAATGATTATGTCTAGATATTTACATACATATATGCCTTGTGCATCATATACACATGTGTGTATATGTACACATATATGCATATAAACATATACATACACACATACATGAATGACACTCCATCTCCCATTTCTGGACCTTTGCCTTCCTTGGAATGCCCTCCCTCCTCATCTTTACTTCTTAGTGTCCCTGGCTTCTTCATGACTCAGCTCAAATTTGACCATCTCCAGGAAGCCTTTCTTGGTATCCCAAGGTATGATCGCCTCTCCCTCTCAGATTGCTATCCATCTACTTTCTATATCTCTTCTATGTACCTCATTATTTACAGGTTGTCTCCCCTGTTAGAATAGAATGGGAATTCCCCAAGATGGGCAGGAACTATGTTTTTTTTTTTTGCCTTTCTTGGCATCCATACTGCTCAGCACTGTGCCCAGCATATAGTGAACACTTAACAGATGCTTGTTGGTTGACTATAGTTATGATAGAAGGGAAATAGCTCTGGAACCAATCCCAGAACTAATAATAAATTAGGCTTCTTTGTGAGCTAAGACTGTTTCTTGTCAATGAGCACCCTCAGATAATATACAAATGCATGAATGCAAATGTCATTGATAAAGAGAGCAAATGATGCTTGTAACATAAATGATAAATTTCTGGGTAAGCCAAACTCATCAGATTTAAGGATAAGGAACAACAGGGCTAATGAATCACCTACATTCTTGTTCTTACCCTCCCTCCTCCCTTTTCTTCTAAATGGAAACTTGGCCAGTTCCTAAGAGATTGGTTGGGTCCAGGGAAACATATGCCTACTTGAGTTATTGCTGTAATGCATTTCAGGTCATATTAGCACCACTAGGCTGGCTGACTGATTGTAGAATTAAAGGTTTGCCAGGTCTACTGGAAATCAAATGCATCTTGAGCTCAACCAGGCATGGTGGAGGCTGCCAGATTCTCAGTTTGAAATATTTATGACTGTGCATCTGATGTGGAGACCAGCCACCTAGATTGGAGGGTAGTCACCATTGGCTCATGGACAGGAGGGAAGAAAAGTGCATATGGCTATAAATGACTCATCTGGATGTAAATATAAACAGGTTCAGAAAAGTCCTGGGTGAAGTTTCATGATAGAATAGTAAAAGGTTTTAGAGGTCTTTCGCTTAAACCCTGAACACTCAAGGTTATTTTCATGGTATCATGGTACCACACCTGTCCTTTCTCACAAATGAGACCTCACTATAAAATACAATATGAAGAAGAGTCTACGTTGAATGGATCATTGATTCAGGATAGGATTGTAGGGTCAGAGAGTCAGAGCTGAGCGGGACCTTTGTACATTCACCTGCTTCATGAGGACAGGGACTCTTTCCTATTTATCTTTTTATGCTAACAGCCTAGCCCAGTGTCTGGCATCTGGCTAGTGCTTAATGAGCGATTGTTGATTTGAATCGAATGTCCAAATTTCCCATTTTGAACATGAAGAAACTAAGCCAGAAAGAGGGGAATGTCATACCAGCAGGAAGTGGCAAAGGTAAACTTTGAACCCAGCTCCTTGGATTCCAAATCCAGACTCATTTTACTGAATCCCACTATGCCTGCCTAGTGTAGAACTATGCTTATAGTGGGAAACAAATTTAAAAAAAATTTTTTTGGGGGGAATCCAAACATGTAATTTCATCTGAGGCATTCCTGTGTGTGAGCTCCCTTGATGGATGAAGATTGGCATCTGCTCCAGGATTTATAGTCATAGCCTGTGGGTACAGAGAGATGAAGTCAGTCAATAATCATTTGTTAAGCACCACTCATAGTTATGGCTGGTCACTAACACTGTGCCAGGAGCTAGAGGTACGGATGCAAAAGTGAAGCAGGCTTGGCCCTGGGGGAGTTTATATTTGACTACATTAACTGACTTGACCAGGACTACCCAGTCAGTAAGTACCAGAAGCAGGATTTGGATCATACATGGGGTTAAAACTGGTTGGGACCTCAGAGATCATCTTAGTCTAGCCCCCTCATTTTATAGTTGAGGAAACTGAGACCCATAGAAGTTAGCATAAAGTAGGTCCTTCTTTCTTCCTTCCTTCTTTTCCTCCCTCCCTCCCTTCTTTTCTTCCCTTCCTTCCTTCCTCACTCATAGTGTAGAGATAACACTGGGTTATTAAAAGTTATGTCAACCAAGCACAAAGCTTAGAATGTCCCATCTATCTGGAAAGACTTTGATTATGGGCAGAAAGCATTCTAGTTCAGTGGTATTAGAAGACCTACCTAAGTCATAGCACTACTACCTGGGTATCTGCTCTAGTGATATCTCTTTTTTTCCTACACAATGTGAGCTTCCTGATGGCAGGGACCATGTTTCTGCCTTTCTTGGAAGCCTGGGTGTTTAGCACAGTGGCTGCAATGAGGTGTGTGATTAGCAAATATTTGCTCAACCTTGGTCTCTAGAGTTGTTCAACAAAAGGCGGGACTGCCAACCATCCGCAGCAGTTGCCTTGATTTTCGCCTTGGTAGAGCCCACCACTCTAGAATGTACTGGACCTGGTTTTATGGACCAGAACTGCAGAGCAAGGTGGAGAATGCCAGCATGTGACCCAACTTCCCAGCTCCACAGGGGAGCTGGAGAAAGACTATCTATTGCCAATGTCAGGTCTTGGGAGCCAACCCAGCAGTAATCCCAGTGCATCCACCCAGTCTTTCATTTATGTGACAGTGGGGGAGTTGGGGGCAGCCAGCCTAGAGGCTTAGACTGTTTTCCATCAGCTGTCAGAGTTAAGAGGGCAGAAAGATGCAGTTTGAGACTTCATTCCTTGTAAGGGCAGAAACATCCACTGGAGAGATAAAAATAAGAAAAATGGAAAAAAGGCAAGCCTTACATGGGGTAGGGGAAGTCTGGTGATAGGAGAGGGTCTCTTTATCAGACAACAACCAGAGGGAGGAAAGCCGACTGCCTCGCTGTCCTCTGATTTCATGTGTGTAGCCCCTCTTGAAGAAGAAAGCATTTTCAGAGGCTATTTCATTCCTGGTATACCTGGGAGCCGTAACCAGGTTTGAAATGGAGCAGCCCAGGGTACATGCATATAATGCAACATGGAGGCCATTCTCCCAGGAGGGAGAGAAGTACTGGCAGAAAAGCAGACTGAGTTCACTCCTGCCTTCCGGGGTTCCTGGCTTTTCTTGCTGGTGCTTCCCAATTCTGTGCAAACCCTGGAATACAGCACACAGTAGAACTGAGATAATTGAGTACCCCTTCCCATCGCCAGAAGCTAGCTCTCTTCTTTAGACCCCTCCCCAAATTGCTTTGTGTCTGATTTGTACGTATTTTCTATTTATTTCTGTCCGTATCGTTCCTCTCTTCCATTGTCCACTCCCTGTCTCCCTTCTAAAAGAACATAAGCTTCTTGAAGGCAGGGACTGTTTGGTGTTTGTTTCTGTATCCCAGGAATATAGATTTAGTGCATCAAGGTAATTTAGCCCAACCCTCTCATTTTTACAGAGGAGGAAACTGAGCCCCAGAGAGCTAAAGGACCAGCCTGAGGTCCTCAGATAGTATTACGGGAGTCTAGATTTGAATCCAGACCCTTGGACATCAAAGCCAGTCCTCTTTCCATTGACCTATGGATGTTTCCTCTTGTACCAGCACCTTGCTGAGTCTTTGGTACCTTGTAAGTCATTAAAAAACACTGTCCAATTCATTTTGTGCCTTTTGCTTATGGAGTGAAGGATCAGAGATTGAGCTAGAAGGAACTTCATACATCATAGAATCCAATTCCTTCATTTTACAGATGAGGACATTGAGGCCAGAGAATTGACTTATCTGAGGTCACACAGGTAGAAAGAACCAGAACCAAGGTTTGAGGTCTGAACCCGATTCTAAAAGCCAAACTCCTTTCTGTTAGAGCACCATGTTTTGTCTTGGTCCTAAGAGATATGAGGACTGTTCTTGCCCAAGTGCTGAAAATGCTAGTTGAATGAATGGATGAAACACCTAAGTAAGACCTGAAATCTAGAATTGGAAAGGACTTAAGAGGTCATCTAGGGCAACTAATCAGTTTCTCCATTTGACAGATGAGGAAACAGGCTGAGAGAGGTTGAGTCACTCTTGCAAGGTCATTCACTACTCTGTCAGAAGAAAAGGTCTTGGTCCAAATAAAGTCGGTGGGTCATTGGATTTACAGGGTCCCAGACTTCCATTTCCCAGATGATGCAACTGAATAAGGTAAAATCATTTGCCCAAAGTCACCTAAATGGTAAATATCAGAGTAAGAATTGGAACTCAGATCTTTGAGTTCTAACCTACCTTCTAACTTACCTGACACCCAATGTCCATTTCACTCTGCCAAATAAGCCATTGTATGTTGTCTTCCTTCTGGATATCTGTCCAGGCAAGGCGCATCTATTAAAGCATGGTGATTGCTCTCCCCAATTTTGTAAAGGTTAAAGATAGAACCCTGATACATACATAATATGTACACATATTTATGTTCACGAGCACACACACACACACACACACACACACACACACACACATTAACCCATTATGAGGCAATCACCAAGGAATTTCTCTAAACTCTTCAGAATCTATTTCTATCTTTAGCTAGCTGGCTCATATATCCTTCCACCTGCTGATTTTCCCTTGGGTCCAGGCACCAGCTGTTACCAGAAATATCCAACATGTGCAGTTACTTAAGTGTGATGGCCAACCTCTACTTTATAGTTGGGAGACTGAGGCATAATGGAAAGACTGCTAGGATGCCATTTACCACCTGTGACCTTGGGCAAGTCACTACTCTGAGCCTCTGTTTCCTCATCTGTAAAATGGATTCTGTGACCTCTAAGGTCCAGCTCAGCTCTCAATATATGATTCTATTTTAAAAAATCTTGAGTTCTTCAAAATTATTCCCAATTAATTGTACCCCCCTAATTTATTGAGTATTGACTACAACTGTGCTAGATGTGTGTGTGTGTGTGTGTGTGTGTGTGTGTGTGTGTGTGTAGGGGATAGAAAGTAAGTGTGAGCCACAGTCCCTGTTGTCAAGGAGAAATGATCTTCTTGAGAAATAAGGTAGTTCAGTTCTAGATCTCAAGGAAGCATAGCCCTATACTCTTCAATTCAGTCTAGTTAACAAGAATTTATTAAATCTCACTATGTTACTGATGAAATACAAACTACTTCCTGCTATTCTCTGCATTCTATCTTTGCTGATGTCTTTTCTTTCTGGGCATTATGTCTGTACTGCTCCTTGCCTCTCTGTCTCTGTCCTTTTCTCCTTCAGTCTTTACCTCTTTCTCTTTCCCCTCCCTCTCCCCATTTCTCTCTCTCTGTCTCCTTCTCCTCCTACCTTCTCCCTTTCTTCCTCCCTTTCTCTCTTTTCTCTCTCTCCCTCTTTCTTTTCCCTTCCATATTTAACCCTCCTTCGCGCGCGCGCGCGCTCTCTCTCTCTCTCTCTCTCCCTCTCCCCCTCCCCCCTCCTCTTCTTCCTCTTTCCCTTTTTCTCTTCCCTTTTCCTCCCTCCCTCTCCCATCTCTCTCCCTGTCTCTGTCTCTTTTCTGCTCCCCCTCTCTGCCCTGGTGTTCCCATCCCCTGCACCAGCCTATTTATGCCTCTACTGGAGTCCTTGTCTCAGGTGCTAACTTCTGGGAAGACATCATCTTTCCTTTAGACTTTAACTCTTTCATACACCAGTACCCTCAGCAGCTTTTCTCTGTCAGTAGGGGGAAGTTTGTCAGCTCCCAGATGCACATCCAAGTGGCCACTTCAGTTGGAACACAGAACATCCAACCAGTTGATTAGAGCCCTTGGGCACTTTGGCAGTCTCTGCACCTATTTCCTGCTGCTGCTAAGGATCCACATCTTTGTCCCAAGTTTCTGCCTTAGGCCAATCTTTGTAACTCCTGTTTATTCCTCAACTGCCAACTGCCAACCCCTTCAATCATTTCAGGTGCTGCCTTCTGAAAAACCTGAAAGGGCTGCCTGAGTCAGAGATACCATATTCCAACGGGGAACCCAGAACGTAGCAGACCCAGGGCTCCTTCTGGATTTTGATTCTGTTTTGTGTGACTTGAAGCTGGTTATTTCATTTTGTTGTACTTATCTAACTTCGTTGTACTTCTCTCCCCACCTGTAAAATGGACCCTATATGTGATTGTTTTATATGTAATATAGGGACAGGGACTGAATCTTGGATTCGGTATGGTAGAGGAAACTCCAAGGTGAGGAGCCTCCCTCTCATGGTTTAGATCAGTGCTCTCTTTGCAACTTAGAATGATTTGCTTTTAGTACAAGTTAAGTGACTTGCGTAGGACACGGACCATATGTGTCACTCAGTACTTGAACTCAGGTCCTCTTGGCTCTGAGGCTAGATCTCTGGCCACTACTTCATGCACCTCCCTCCTGTATGTGTAAACAATATATAATAGCTACGGTTCATTGTGGGAAGACAGGTCACTTGGTGGGTAGAACACTGGCCCTGGAGTCAGGAAGACCTGAGATCGAATACAGCCTCCGACATTTACTAGGGAACCTGGCAAGTCACACAACTCTGTTTGTCTCAGTAAAATGGTGATTATAATATGTATATACGTATTATAATATACACATATTATGTATATGTATATGTATGTACAGTATATATATATGTATATGTATATACAGTATGTAAAATAGTAATTATAATAGCACCTGTGTCCACAGGTGTGCTGTGAGGATAAAATGATATATAAAGTGCTTGGCACATATAGAAATGCTAGTAATTATTATGGTATAAATGCCATGTAACGTAACATGTTATGCAATGTTATTTTCTTTTTATTGTATGTATAATAGATATACATTATACATATATTTTATATAATGCATAAATATATGCACATTTACATATGTATGATAAATATCTATATCATACCAGGTGTCCCAAAAGTATTAGTGCAGTTTTAAAACTTATCAATCCTTAAAACTTAAATTTTTAAAAATTAAATTGCATTAAATCTTTCAGTCCTCCCTGTATAGTGCACATGTTCCATTTACTCCCACTTCCCCAGTCTGGGGGTTTAATTTGAAAAGCATAGAAAGTCTCTCTTCTGATGCACATTGTAATAGAGTCTTGGGGATTACACTCTAGAGTTGCCGCTAGATTAGTACCAATTGGCCAAGTGACTCATTCAGGTCACACGCTATGCATCTCTCTGGAGTCACCTTAAATCTGACCATATTAAGTCATCACTCTGTTGTTCCTGGGGTTTATTTGTTCCAGTGAATCAGATGGTGTGAATTATGGAGTGAGGAGTCTCCCATCTCTCTACCCTCCTGTACCGCACTGGACATTGGCTACCCCAGGGCTGGCATCTCCTGGCTCGGGACTTACTCCTACTCATTCTTTCTTCTTTTTTCCAGCTTCACTCAAATTGTGTGCCATACTTGCTTTAAAAGGCAGGAGAAGCTCCAGCGATGTGGGCAGTGTAAGTTTGCTCACTATTGTGACCGGACCTGCCAAAAGGACGCCTGGTTGAACCACAAGAATGAGTGTGCAGCCATCAAGAGGCATGGGAAGCCACCCAGCGAAAACATCAGGTCAGAGCTGAGGTGGAGGGGACATGGGACCAGGGGGTAGGGAATTTGAGGTGTAGCTGGGGAGTAATGAGGACTGCTGGTGACCGCAGCCCTGGACTGAGATATGGAAGCCTTGAAAGCAAGTGTGGGCCCATGGGTCCCACAACCTCTGGTCTATTGAAAGTACCTTCAGTGAACAAGTACCTACTAAGCGTCAACTGCATGGCCAGCCCTGTACTAGATGCTATGGGTTCCAAGACAGAGCTGACACTCTGTGGGGGACTGTGAGGGGGCGCAGCATGTACACAGATAACTAATTATACAATATATATCAGATAAATACAAAGTCATTTCTGGTGGATAGCACTAGGAATTGAGGGGATCATGTTCTCTGTAGGAAGTGACATCGCAGCTGGATTTTGAAGGATGGCAAGGATCCCAGGAGTGGGACACAACAGGAAGCAGGAGATGGAATCTTGGAATGCCCATGGGGATACATATGGGGAACAGCTAACTGGCTGATTTGCTTTACTATAGGGCAGAAAATGAAAGGAGAAATGTGGAATAATTCTGAGAGGGAGGCTAGATTCAGACTGAGAAGGGCTTTAGATGCCAGAGGAGTTTGTTTTTTATTCTAAAGGCTATATACTAGCTGTGTGACCTTAGGTAAGTCACTTAATCCTATTTCCCTCAGTTTCCTCATCTGTCAAATGAAAGAAATGGCAAACTACCTTAGGATCTTTGCCAAGAAAGCCCCAAATAGAGTCACAAAGAGTTAGACATGACTGAAAATGCCTGACCAATGTAATAAATATAGTATGATAATATCTTGATAGCATGATCTAGAATTTAAAACATTTAGTATTATTATAAAAATAATTTAAACTTTACATACTCCCTTGAAAGGGTCTCAGGGACCTAGGGGGGTGGAGATGACTTCTGATCAGAATTTGAGAGTTACTTATATAGTATATCCAGGGTTAATATGGAAATGGTTTTGGGAGGGGGAAATGGTATGGAGACTATAGGTGCTGGAGTTAGGCACATACCAAGGTAGAAATGTATCTCCCAATATGGAAGTCTCACTCCAAAGCCAAGGGTTGACTGGGAGGCACATACTCAGTTGTGACCCCACAGCCCATGTCAGCCCTATACTCTGACCCCAGACTTATGGAGGGTTCTTAGATGTACCCAGTGCACAAAAATGGTTTTCCTTAGGGACATGAAGGGCTCCCATACACCCACTTCTCTAGCTTCCTCCCTCCTGTGTCTGTGGTCTGTGACTCATTTTGGTGGCTGGCTTTAAAGAGTACAGCCCCAAATGTCATGCCTCACTCTCTCCCCTGAACTCCATGTGCTTGTTGACTTGGATCCTAGGTAACCGGGATCACTGGGAATGACTTCCTTCTATTCATAGCCCCTAATTGCTAATGAAACTAGAATATGGCTGGTGACTCTCTAAGGAAAATCTGCCTTTTGGATGGGACTGATCTCAGGCTAGGAGCCACCCCCCACCTCAGGTATCATGTCAACATCCAGGGTTAGTAGGTGATGCTGGGAGGCCCATACCCCTCAGGAATCACATGGTTCTCTGCTCACAGCACAAGGTTCAAACTCTTGCAAGGTTATTCAATACATGCAGTTTGGAAGAATTGAATGAATGAATGCTGAACACTTGGGTTCAGATTTTGTCTCTGACACTTGACCAACTTGATCACTGTGGACAAATCACTGCTCTTTGCCTCAGTTTCCTTACCTGTGAAATGGGGAAGTAGAACCTACTTCTGTGGGTTATTGTGAAGCTCAAATGAGATAAGACTCATGAAGGAATTATATAAAGACCAGCTGTTGTCATTATTGTATTACTTCTCCTGCCTATATTGTTTCTCTCCCCCTCCCTCCCCCCCCACCAGTTACTACAGTCATAGAGGAAAGAATCCTAGATTTGGAATCAGGGCTTGGGTTTGAATCCTGCCTCCCTATCCACTGGTCCAAACTGTTTCACAATGACATTTCAAGAGGGGAGAGTGCTAATGACTAGGGGGATCAGGAAAGCCCTCATGTGGGAGTCTGTTTGGAGGAGGGAACTACTGAGCTGTGCTTCAAGGTATCTTGGACTTCCCTACAGGGGTGATCACTTGTATAAAGTTGTGGAGGTGGGAAATTATTGTTGCTGGTACTGGACCTTGCACTAAGTAGGTACCTGATAAATGTTAGACTGAATACAACTGTTGGAAAATGAGACATCAGCTCCCATCACAGGCGGACAGGATTGCAAAAGGAAGTTGAAATGAATGGTTGAGGTAGATAGAACTCAGGAGTCCTGGCTTTCAGACTGTCAAGTCACATGGTTCCTGATCACCTGAGAGCATGGCCCTTAGTTGCAACATATGAACTTGTGTTTCCCCATTTCCCTCAATACGCTTCCAGGAATTAACTGTGACTGCTACTCTGGGTCTAATCAATGAACCTTGAACTTGGACTCAGGATCTGGGAAATAGTCAGTCAGACTTGACCATTTAAAAGAGAGGAGAGAGGGTGAGATCAGAGTGGGGAGAAAGTCTACCTGAAGAGATAGGGGATCTCATTGTCTAAATCACCCCACCCAAAAAAGATCTGGATCTTGTACTCTTTCTCCCTTGCCCATAAACAACTAAATTCTCCCCCCTCCCCGATCAGTCACATCAATTTCTTACCCCAGAATTCCTGCTCTTTTTTCATCAGCCATGGACTAAAGTTTGGGACCAAGAAATACTCACTGGATTTCAGGGTGGAGGGAAAGATTAGGGATAGCATGCCCAGTGCTGTTGTGGCCTCAAAGGTACCAGAGCTAGGATTACAGATTTAAAAGTTGCCCAAGGGTATAAAGGAGGTCCCTGGAATTCCCTTGGTATGCCCTGATCTTGCCCACAGATTTAAGATGGGTATGCACATTCGATAGGTTTATTGATTTTCAAAGTCCCATCCCAGTGTGTGTGTGTGTGTGTGTGTGTGTGTGTGTGTTTATGTGTATATTTTTAATCAATCAGCAAGTATTTATTAAGCACTTACTCTGACCAGGTATCATGTAAAGAGCTAAGCATATAGCAGTAATTGGAGGAAGACACTAGTACCTGGGGGTGGCAGGGATCAGGAAATGTCTCAGGTAAGAGCAGCCACTTGGTTTCCCCCTTTTACACCTCAAGTTTTGTTGGTGGTGAGATCACTCAACACACCCAGGCTGTTTTTCTTCTACTTTCTAGCTCTTAGCACCATGCCTGGAACATAGTAAGCACTTAATAAATGTTTATTGGAATAATATTGAATCCTAGGAGGCTTACTGTGTGCTGAAAATTGAAATCATTTTTTCTAAGTCTAGAAAAAGTCTAGAGGACAGAACCATAGTGAAGTATGAAATGAAGTGGGGATGTTTGGATTGTAACCTTGGTGGTGGATATCCCAGGGGAGAGCCCCACATTTCCCCAAATGGCCAGCCCCCACCCCAACTTTCCAGAGACAGAATCCCAAACTGAAGGGACCAATGGGCCAGGAAGAATGGGAAGATCTTTCTTCTCAGTTTCCTTATCTATAAAATGACAGATGTTGAAATGTTGAACTCACTAGTCTTCAAGATCCCTTCTGGCTCTAGTCTTTTGATCCTAAAACCTGG
>CM053769.1:116717112-116841575 GCA_028658325.1 Potorous gilbertii
CAATTCAGCATGCAGTATATCTCACATATATTTGGAGTGGTATGGGGCCCTGACCTCTCTTCCCATTTCCCTTGCTCCTCTTGGTTCCCTCTCCCTCCCTTCCCCCTCTTCTCCCCTATAGATAGATAGACAATAGATAGGTAGATAGAGATAGCCAGACAGATAAACAGAGAGATATACAGATAGACAAGAAGATAGAAAGATAAATAGATAAGTAAATAAGCATATTCAATATTGTTTCCTTTGTAATTTATTTTATTAACTTAAAATAAAACTACTGAAAACAAAGAATCTTTAGGGTTTACTAGCCTTGCAAAAGGGGACTTGATCACAAAAATGATTAAGAATCCCTGACCTGGGGGAGAGAGGGTACAACTCAGAATTCATGAGAACCAAGGACATGGGACAGGACAAGCCAAGAGCTACTATTTGGTTTCCCATCATGGTGAGGACAGTAACCAGCCAGACAAGGACCCTCATACCAGCTGCTAGGCAGAGATCCCAGAGACAGTGGGCCTTAGTTCATGCGGGGGAGGGGGACTTTGGACCCACGAGACACCTCCCTTGTCTGTACCTATTCTCCTAGCAGTAAATAGGGATGATAGAAAAATTCTTTTCTTTTCTAAAGCAATTTTTGAGGCTCATTCACCTATTGATTCTTTCATGCACTTATTTGTACAGTGCTCTAAGGTTTATAGTGATGATGATGATGATGATGGTAATTCATTTTTATTTATTCAGTATCTGTTAGTGTATTTACTGAGAATGACTGGAGAAAGTGACACTTAATCCCAGAGTATATGCTTCCATCAGTACTTATAATCACAAAGGTATAATTCATAATGCCGTTGATATACACTCATCTTTAGTTGCACAGGGCTGAGGAATGTTTTTTTCCAAGGCTACTGACTCCCAGAAGGGGAAAAATAGTCAACACATAAAGACAATTGAGCTTGTTTTGGAGATAAATTTACGATGTTCCATTCCTCTGCTTTTAAAAAAAAGATTTTGGGCATTGAATATAAAATTCTATTGAGTAATTACATCAAATGATAAAATATGAACTTTAGTTCTATAGTATGGAAGTTCTTTAGTAAGGAAAGTGGAAGAAGAAAGGGAAAGAGAAAAAGAGAAAAACAAAGGACAGAGTAAAAATATGTATCTATCTATTCACCTAACTACCTTCTGATCTATTACAGGCAAAACAGAAAGTATAAATACAAAACAGAAACATCACTGCTCAAAGTATAGGATTGTATTATATTTTAGCATCTTTAGGCATCAATACAGTTTTCACCTCTTGGTTCTAGCCTTACAGTGAATTGTATTATATTGTAAAGTCCTTGAGGGCAGGGGCTATCTTTTTTCTCTTTTTGTATCCCTAGCACTTAACTCAGTACATGGTAGACAGTAGGGGCTTAATAAATATTTATAACTTGATTTCAAGCCACATGAAATTAAACTGAGGACTGGAATTCCCTTAATTTGGCTGTAGAGGCTATACCTTTCTTAAAGTCCACCATTCCCCTCTTGGTTCTCTATTGTACCCTGCTTATGATTAATGTACTATATTTTTTCCTCCCACTGGGCAGATCAACTGCAATGCTTTCACTCTCAGTGACCAAAGGGGCCTTCAGGCTGTGGGGGTGGGCATCTTCCCCAACCTTTGCCTAGTGAACCATGACTGCTGGCCCAACTGTACCGTCATATTCAACAATGGCAAGTAAGTAGATCTTTGCCCGGGGTGGATGCAGGGGTGGGGTGACATCTGCTATGGTGTTTCCTACAATTGATTTTAAAAATATAAGAGCAAATTCTTTAAGGTCAACCAGCAAATTCAAGTTGAAGACTATTGTTATTATTAATATTAAACACTATCATCATAATAACACATTATTATTTCTATTGCCTTTAGATTGTAGTAATGATGCCAATCCAGCTTTCTTGTCTTCTACTAAAGAGAACCCTTTTCAGTATCACCGGGCAGGTTTCCTTTCTTCCAAATTCCTAAAAATAGCAAACACCTGGTAGGGATGATGTCTGTGATCTATTGTTATGCTGGGTCTGATTGTTAGACTGATTATTTCTTTACTACTTTATCTCTTTCTAAAAGGGATCCCTTCCATTCACTGATGGGATGCATATGTCTTTCTGGCTTTTTTTAAAAAACACGTTGGGGAACAAACCCATAAGCATGAGATTAGAATTTGGAATCAAATAAAAATTCTCATCCATCATCGCCCATTTCCCCTTTTGTTGCCCCTTTGCAGAGGAAGACTACACTCTCAACCCCCAACCTTCCCCAAATTGCTCACCATCAGGGCAAAGTACTTGTCGCCCAGAGTTCCCCTGAATGTCAATGACAGACTGAAATACAGCAACCAAGACATCGTCCTTCTGGGCTCTATAGCCCTTAGTGGTGATAACCCCAACCTCAAGATACTCAAGAAATTTTTTAAAAATCTAGGTAAAGGTCTTAACCTTCATTTGTGTCATGGACCCCTTTTGACAGTTTGTGAAGCCACTGTTCAGAATAATGTTATAAAATGCACAAAATAAAATATATAGAATGACAAAGGAAACCAATGATATTGAAATACATTTATCAAAATATTCTTCAAAAAGTTAACAGACCCCCTAAAATCTCTCCACAGACCTTTTATGAATCCATGGACACCAGGTTAAGAAACTATTCACTAAACCCAGCTTATCTCCTTCAAATCCGGTCTAGTTACTCCCATTCCCACCAGTGAAAACACTCCTCTCCATAAAGCAATTTCAGTACCCACCACTCATCATTTCCAAGCAGTTTACTTTGATTGTGGTTTCTCAGATATGAGTAGAAGGAAACTTTGTGTATGAACCCAGGAAAGTCTGTAGTCACTGCCTGAAGAATGTCCTTTTATGCCTTCGGGTGCCTCTGAGTTCCCCATTTCAAGTGTGAATGCTCCCCAAAACTTGTTCCAAAGGAGACTGAATTTCCATCTCTGAGATGCCACCCAATTTAAATTCTGCTTGTAAGCAACCTCAAGGAGATAACATTGCGATTCTCAGATGCCTATCCAGTTAGTGAACCTAAGTAGCTAGAGGTTGTAAAGTGATCCTACATTGTCTGGGAAGGAGGGGTGATGTGATTATGGGAGCCTGGCTGGAATCATTGATGCTATTCACTCAAGCTAACCATGATGTATCCGAGTAGTTTGAGCAACTTTGTTTCCGATGGGCTTGCTCTCAAGTCACCTGCACTATCTGTTTTGTCTTTCAGTCATGAGGCTGTGAAATCTATGTTTCACACACAGATGAGGTGGGTCTGTCCTCTGACTCTCCCTTCACCTGCTTGGTTTGCTTGCGGGCCAGTCCTTTTCCAAGACTCCCAGGCTGGCTATGTGTTCAAATTCACCATTCCTTTTTCCAGTATCCCAAAGTCCTGCTCAATCCCAAATCCTTACATTCTGTGGCTGCTGTATTTTGTATGCAATTTAAAAAGAAATAATACTGTTCTCCATTTCACCAACCATCGTAGGACCTTCCCTGTCCTTTCATTCCTTTCTCTTCCATCTTTCCTATTGTACTTCTTTCTCTCCTTCCTTTGACTGACAAGCATGGAATCTTCCCAGGTCTAAAACATCTAGTTAAAAAAGTGACAACTCGAATAAAAGTTTTTAACCTTCATTTGTGTCATGGATCCCTTTGGCAGTCTGTGAAGCCTATGGACCAACCCCTGTTCAGAAGAATGTTTTCAAATGTACAAAATCTATAGGATGACAAAGGAAATGAATGATTTTGTAATACAATTAACAAAATATTTTTAAAAAAAACTTTAACAGAGCCCCTGAAATCTATCCACAGACTACTCGGGGGTCCATGGACAAGAGGTTAAGAACTCTTTCTCTAAACCCTGCTTACCATAAAATGAAGACTGATTATTTTACTGACATTGTATGCTCTCTGACATCTCCTATTCCTATGCAGTAAAACAGCTCAGAGATGTGTTTTGGTGACTGAGATGAGGTTTGATTTTCTCTAGTGTTCCCTTTGTTGATTAAGGACGATTGTGACCTGGTGTGTTTGAGTTGGTTTCAATTATTCAATTCAGTTAAGTTCCTACTATGTGCAAAGCACTGTAGGTGCTGGGGATACAATAGGGAAAAAGAGAGAGAGCATCTACCATTCAGGAGCTTGCCTTTTGTTTAATGTAGTAGAAACAACAGCGATCCCGGACTCAGAAGAATCTGGATTCATATCCATCCTCTGACTCTGCTTCTGTGACCTTGGCAGTAAGTAGAGATAAAGCAGTGGAAATCCTGACCCTGGCTAACCCCTGGATTTTGGTCAAATCAAGACAAGTGACAAAAATCATAATAACCAGTGTCATATAGTGCTTTAAATTTTGCAAAGTATTTTTAAATATTATCTCATTTTGTCCCCAACAACAACCTTGGGAGATAGTTGCTAGATTATCCTCATTTACAGATGAAGAAACTGAGGAAAATAGAAGTTAAGTGACTTGCCCAGGGTCACACAGCTAGTAAGTGTCTGAAGCAGGATTTGAACTCAGGTTTTCCTGATTTCAGGTCCAGTGCTCTAACTGCAGAAGGATTTGACTTCTATTAGATACATTCTCATCTGCTTCTACCACCTACAGCTTGATTTTTGAGTCATGGCTAACGGTTGGAGATCAGCTCTTTCCCGTATCTCCTCCCATTTCTTTTAATAGCAGGCTGGGAGGAAACCCAGGAGTAGAGAAGGCACAGCAGCCTGGCATTTAACTGATCCCAGAATGGGTGATCTTTTTATCCCTAATAACTGGTCTCTGTATGTGCTGTATAAGCAATGACCTGTTGTAGGCTAGTCATTTCCCACCATGCTCCTGGGCTAGCTAGAAGCCTGGTCTCATGTTGTAGGGATGCCCTTTATAGTGCTGTCATTCTTCTTTGCCTTTTAATAGTAGGGATCAGTGGTATTGGTGTAAGAAACTCCCAGATGAGGTCACTTCTCCCAAAGAAGTTGGCACCTTCTCCTCAACATAGAGCTTTAGAGAGTTGCTAAGGGCACTAAGCTGTTAAATGACTTGCCCAAGATCATGAAACCTAGGTCTTCCCTAAAAACCAGCTCTTTTTTTGCCATGCTGATTTTTCTAAAGCACTCTTGACCAGTTTTTACCCTTCTTTCCCTCTCTTCCCAATATTGTGGTTCATCCATTGAAGTTTGTGGAGACCAAATAGGCACAGGGCCATTGTCACAGGCATTGTCTCCATCCTGATTTCTCTGGGCCAGTGCTGATTTGCATGACCAAATTCCATGGGCTGTTTCTCATGATGATTTGCTAAGCTGGATGTCAGTTATAGAATGGGCTTTGCTTTGACTCCAAGCCATCTACTATGCTGAAAGATGGTGTTATGATTAAATGGCAGGTAAAGGAATTGGTAGTGAAGGTCAAATTGGATACATCAGTTGAAGGGGGAATCTGTGTTCAGTTACCAATAAGGCATGTGTATTATAACTCATCATAAAATCAAATAATATACTGTGATGGAATACAGTCAACTCTTGATCATCCATGTTTGATTATCTGCAAGTATCTTTTGACCAT
This sequence comes from Potorous gilbertii, assembly GCA_028658325.1. Lineage (NCBI taxonomy): Eukaryota > Metazoa > Chordata > Mammalia > Diprotodontia > Potoroidae > Potorous > Potorous gilbertii. Next base: position 116,722,706 of record CM053769.1, read on the forward strand.
CCCAGGTGATTGAAACCAGAGTTCAGTCAAGAGTGGAGGTTAAGGTTGGGGCTCGGCCGAGAATGGGGCAAAAACACACGTCAATCAGAGCTTCTGCAAAACAAAATTATCTTTGCATTATCTGCTGGTGGAAGTTAACTCTGTTTCTGCTCTTCTTCACTGGCCTGGATAATCAAGAGTTGACCATACCCCCCAGAGCTGTCAACGAAACCCAAAGGAGGCCATTTCTGGCCTCATGACCGTACCAACCATTTTTCATTCTGTCTGAGCATGGGCACAAAATAATAAATTGATTAGTTTTACAATGAACCTGATTAGGTGATTATTACAATGGGAAAAAAAACCAACAAAATGCCACTGGTTCAGTTCATGGGCACAGACATGGCCTTTATCTCTTGGCTTATTTCCATTTCAAATGAGCACCTTTGCAAAAAGCCTGTACTGTATTTGTGGAGTGTGTATGTGTGTGGGGACTTCATCCTTGGTCTTAGGTGGGATATCAATTTCTCAGAGGTTGTAGGTAAGTGGGTCTAATACCTAAACCTTGGGATCATTGCACATTCCTGAAATTAAAACCACAGGTTTAGAGCCATCACTAGTAATTTTGATATCCAGAGAAAGCAATTCAATAAAGCACCCTTAAATCAACTTTGTAATTCGTGATGGGAAACGAAATTGAGACAAATTCAAGTGAGTATGTGGTGGAGTTAATTATAGTGGCTCCCAGATAGGTAGCTTTTACATTTCAATACCACAGAATAAAGCCCCAGTTGCCCTGCCTTAGGTATACCCCTGCAGAATTAGTGAACCAGCCAGTCAGTTAGTGATAATTTAAGTGCCTACTATGTGTCAAGCACTGTACAGAGATACCTAAACTTGGGTTTCTTGTCTTACCTTTTGTCCCAACCTAGAATTGAGCTTCGGGCGCTGGGTAAGATCTCAGAAGGAGAGGAGCTGACTGTGTCCTATGTAGACTTTCTCAACATCAGCCAAGAACGGAAGAAGCAGCTGAAGAAACAGTATTACTTTGACTGCACATGTGAGCACTGTGTGAAGGGGATAAAGGATGACCTTCTCCTGGCAGTGAAAGAGGACCCCAAGGTATGGCCTTCACTTAGTCTGAAGGATCCTTTAGTGCTTTCTGTAGGAGTATAAGGGATTGACTTGGGTTGGTAGAGAGAATTCCCTGTGCTGGAGAAATCACACATCCAGTCCCCTTCCCTGAGGGAAAGCTTGACTCTAAATAGCCTTAGAGAGGGAGACGAATCTCCCTGAGCAAGCAGAGGGATTCTATACTCTTACTTTGGCTAAGATGTCACCTGCCCATCCCAGATAAGAGAACCTTTGTTCTCCAGGGGGAACATGAATACAGTGGATTAATTTCAGGTGCCCTCACTACATGTGTCACTGAAGAAATGTCATTTGCTTCTCTGGCCTCCATTTTCTATGCTATAAAATGATGTCAGGATGGTCATTGGGGGTAGGGGTGTGGCTGTCAGAGTTATGGGGCTCAAGTTATGGGGCAGTCAGGAGGATTGATAGGGAGACTGGCAGTCTGAAAGACCAGTCTTCTATTCCAGGCAACGTGCCCTTGGGGTTAGAGATGAGGGATAGGAGAGAGGATGTTGTCTTACTGAGGCTACTGCAAGAATGTGGCTGCCTTTCCACTCAGCTGTCTTTCTTTCCAGCCTTCACAGGATGTGGTGAAGGAGGTGACCCAATTCTCCAAGGACACCTTAGAGAAGATTGATAAGGCTCGCTCTGAAGGGTTGTACCATGAAGTAAGCTTTTGACTTTCCCAATGGACGGAGCAGGGTGGGGTGAAGGAGGTAGAGAATGGCGGCTCTCTCTGGAGCAGGTGGGCACTAGACATGATCCTTGTTGGCTTAGGCTTTCATTCACTGAGACCTTGACCCCTCCCTTGCCCTCCTGGCCAATCTCTGAAGTAGCTTTTGGGACCAAGGAGACTGCCTCCAGGATATCCCTTTGGAGATGGCTGGTGTCCCAACTTGGTCACTGGGAGAGAAAGACTACCAGACCTTTTCTTGTCCCCAGACTGGCTTTGTTCTTAAGTCCTGGGGATACAAAGACAGAAGCAAAAAGAAAGGCAAATTTTGTCCTTAAGGAGTTTACCGTAATAGTGGAGGGGGTGAAATGAAGGTTCCTATCATGACCTCTGCTTCCCAATTGCCATTAATCTTGAATCCCAAAGCTGGCTTTCCTAGGTGCTGGATGGCTACAACATGGACCCCTATAGTTAATATCAATGGGGACTGGGAAAGCAGGTGGTGCAATGGGTAGTCAGGTCAACAAGTATTTATTAAGCACCACCTGTGTGCTAGGTCTTATGTTAATCACTAGGAATGCAAGAAAAGCAAAAACTATCTCTGTCCTCAAAGAACTCATGATCTAACGGGAGAAAAAGCATGTACACAACAAACAACTATATACAAACAAACTATGTACCCAATAAAATGAAGATAAATGATGGGGGGAAGGTGGTGGCATTGATATGGGAAGGACTTCTTGTGGAAGGTGAAATTTTTAGTTTAGGTTTGAAGGAAGCCAGAAAAGCCAGGAAGTGAAGATAAAGAGGGAGAACATCCCAGGCATGAGTTTGAGTTAGAATCCTGTGTCAGCCTCAGTTTCCTAATCTGTTATAGTTAGTATTTATATAATGCTTTGAGATTGGCAAAGCAATGTACACATACACACACACACACACACACACACACACACACACACATATATATAATTTCATTTGATCCTTACAACAATCCTAGGAGGGGTGCTATTAGGACCCCCATTTTACAGAAGTGAAAACTGAGGTAAACAGAAGTTAAATGACTTGTCCAGGGTCACACAACTAGTTCGTGTCTGAGGTGAGATTTGAACTCAGGGCTTTCTGACTCCAAGGCCTATGCTCTATCCACTGTGCCACCTGACTGTCCTGACAATTTACCTCAATACTGGCTTCCTGACTTCGAAACCAAGTCTCTGCCTCTGATTCATCCTGGACTTCTCTCAGCACCTGGAGTCTCATCACCCTGGAACATCCAGGCATCTCTGCAGCCTTCTCAACCTCGAATAACCCTCTGTAAGGCCTGCCCTCTCCTCTTGATGAGCCCCTTCTGGGGCTTCTACTTTGTGGAGGAGTTACTCATTCCTCTCTCAGGGAACCCCCCTCCTTTACCCTCCCTGGAGCATCAGCTCCTTCAGGAAAGAGCCTGCCTACCTTTTGCTTGTATTTGTACCCATGGCACATAGTACAGTGCTTGACATATAATACATGCCCAATACGTTCATCCTTCCTTCCTTCCTTCCTCAAAGAATCAAAGGTCTAGGTCTGGAAGGGACTTTAGAAGCCAACCATTCCAACCTCTTAATTTTACAGAAAAGGACACAGACTCAGAGAGGCCAAGTCTCTCACCCAAGTGGCCAAGTTGGGCTTCAAACCCAGATTCTTTCATTTCAAACCCTGGTTCTCTTCCCACTATGTAGAACCATGCTGATTTGGGGGGCTGCTTCTCCTGAATACCTAGAATAGTTCCATCTGGGGAATCCAGAGAAGATCAGTTGTCAGCTCAGGCTTGAGGACCGTACCAGTAGTTGCTGAATTTGTCAAAGGAGAAACTGAATAATTCCAAGATTAGGGACCAGTCAGCAGGTAGGGTCAAACAGGATGCTGCTGCTGACATCCTTTGAGTCTCTGCTTTCCAATTAAGACATATCAACAAATACTTGTGGCAGGACAAAGGCAAAAAGTTATGAGGGAAGGATTGAGTTCAACAGCAATTTTAAACTCCATTTCTCTTACATGAGAGAAACTGTGCTGGATACTTGGGAGGACCATGACGGCAGAGAGATGATGCGATGACATGCAAATGAATTGGATTTAAGTGAGGCAGGACTGTGTAAAGTCACCAGCCTCATTTTCTCCTCTGGAATATCTGGGTCAGGACAAGTAGAGATGGCCCTGAATGCAGTGAGGACCTTGACCTTTTCAAATTAAGGTCTTTTCCAGGTCTCAGTGTGACTGAGGTAGGGCCCTTTCTGTGATTAAGGCTTAATAAAAAATGAGGCAAAGAATATCTTGTTTAAAAAAAAGGATCTGAGAGGCTCAAAATGAATAGAGGCAAAAAAAAAAAAGGCTGCTGATGTGTATCTGACCTTCATGACTCTATTTGGGGTTTTCTTGGCAGAGACACTGGAGTGATTTTCCATTTTCTTCTCCAGCTCATTTTACAGATGAGGAAACTGAGGCAGACAGGGTTAAGTGACTTTCCCAAGATCACACAGCTAGGAAGTGTCTGAGGCCTTATTTGGACTCAGTTTCCCTGACTCCAGGCCCCGAGTGCTATGCACTATTGTGCCACCTAGCGCCTCCTCCCCCAAGCAAGAACCTTCCCTCACAGAGTCTACATTCAACTGGCTGATTCACAGAAGAAACCTTGAAGGCCAGGGCAAGGATGTGAGCTGTACCTGATTCAGACAGGAGGGGTCTATATGGAGTCATAGTAAAACCTCTGCCCCTTGTAATGAGACAGCCTGAGCCTGAGCCCCAGCTTGGCCACTTAGTTAGTGACAGTGTATCTGTGGACAAGTCAGTTGTTCCTGAACCTCAGGTGTTCATCCATCAAATGAAGGTGACAACAGTCACATTAACTCCCTAATGTTAGGGTGAGAATCAGATGAGCAGGCGTATTGGATGACTGTCAGACTTGGAGTCTCAAGGCCCTGGGTTCAAATCTTGCCTCCTACACTTTCTAGCAGTGAGATGTTGGACAGGTCACTTAACTTTGGTCTCTCAAGGTTTTTTTTTAATACTAAAATGAGAAGGTGGGGCTGGGCCAGATGACTCCTAGGATCCCTTCCGCCTCCAAAACTATGAGCCTGGGGACAAACAGTGCATTGTAAGCTGTAAAGGATCGGGTGAGTGAGCTGAGACTTCACTGGTATTCCCAGATGAGGAAAGTCCCTCTACCAGTGCAAGTGAGCATCATAAAGGAAGCTCTAAAGATATAGAAATGTGGCCTCTCCCCTCAGTAGCTGATAGACCCCTTAAAGCCAGAGACATTTTGTTTGCTTGTCTGCATGCTCCTCAAAATCCAGCTCAGTCCGTGCTCAGAAAGTGCTTGTTCAATTAAATCATCTGTAAGAAAAGAAATACGGGCCAAGAACCACCTGGAAGCTGGTCCATTATCTGTAGGTCACAGCAGCTCAGGGGTCCCCTGCAGCCAGTAGCTAGCAGCTCCATCCCTGACAGGTTTCCATTTGTGTCTGTCAGTGAAGTGTCTGATGCCCTGTCCCAGGTGGTGAAACTATGTCGAGAATGTTTGCAGAAGCAGGAGCCCGTGCTGGCCGACACCAACATCCACGTGCTGCGCATCCTGAGTATCGCCTCCGAAGTGCTCTCCTACCTGCAGAGCTTCCAGGAGGCATCAGATTATGCCAAGAGGATGGTCGATGGTTACATGTAGGCATTAGGGCTGGGCTTGGGTGTGCCTCTCCTCCCCTTCCCTCCTCTCCCCTCCCCTCTCCCTCCTCTTCTCTTCCTTTCCCCTCCCTTCTCCTCCCTTTCCTTTTTCTTCCCTTTCCTTTCATCCTTCCCTCTTCCCTCTGCTTTTTCTCCTCTCTGTCCCTCCCTTCCCTATTTCTTTTTCTTCTCTCTCTGTCTCTCCCTTTCTCCTTCTCCCTCTTTCTCCCCCACCCCCAAAGCATCTTGATGCCTTTTAACATTGCCGTCCTTTGTGGATGAATCCCTCCCTTTCCCCCTGGGAGGGGACCCTCCCAGAGCGTCCCCTACAGAGACAGGGACTGGACATGTGATTTCATAGGGAGTGATGAGGAATCTCCATCCAGAGCAGAGGTGTTAGACACAAGGCCTGTGGCCCACAACAACATGAGTGCTATCCAAACCAGGTTAAAACGTAGTTCCTATGTGATTTTAACATGTTGGTGCATTGATAAAAAAGAGGAGAGATTCAGAAAGACACATCCTTGGGGTCAGATCCAGGGGAGAGTCTGGTTCCGTTGATCCTTCCCAGAGTCTCTTCTCTGATACAGTGACTTCTCTCTGCCCTTTCAGGAAGCTCTACCACCCTAATAATGCCCAGCTGGGCATGGCCATGATGAGGGCAGGACTGACCCACTGGCATGCTGGGCTCATTGAGGCTGGGCATGGGATGATCTGCAAAGCCTACGGCATACTCCTGGTGACTCATGGACCCAGTCACCCAATCACTAAGGACCTGGAAGTAGGTGATCCCCTAATGTCCCATTGCCACACCTACCCAGTGCATTGCATGTTTCGAAAACTTGTGACAGGAGCACTTTTCCTTCTCTGTAAAATGACAGGACTGGACTCAGTGACCTCTAAAATCCCTACTATCTATAAGTGATGCTAGGACATAACTTTGTATGCCCAGTGCTTTGCACAGTATCTGGTATACCTACTAGGTGCCTAATAAGTACTTGTTGATTGCTCATACCTCAGCTAACATCTCTAATCAGCTTTAGGTTCAAGAGTGACATGATTGTAGTTGGTACCATAGGAATCTGTGAAAGAAACATGATTTTATTGATGTAGGGAACTGTTGGCATGATGATGCCTTTAAGACTGGTCTGAAGCACACACGAGGTGTGAGACACCTCGGGGTCATTTAGTGCAACCCGTACATTTTGCAGATGAGGAAATTGAGTCACAGAGATTTAAGTGACTTGCCCAGGGTCTCCCAGAGACGGGATTTGAACCCAGGTCTTTCTGACTCTAAATCCAGAACTATACCAAGCAGTCTCCTACGTGTAATTGTTGCTGCTGTTCAGTCATTTTTCAGCCACATCTGACTCTCTGTGACCCCATTTGAGGATTTCTTGGCAAAGATACTGGAGTGGTCTGCCATTTCCTTCTCCAGCTCATTTTACAGACGAGGAAACTGAGGCAAACAGGGTGAAGTGACTTGCCCAGGGTCACACAGATAGGAAGTGTCTGAGGCCGGATTTGAACTCACAAAGATGAGTTCCTCCTGCCTCCAAGCCCAGTACTCTATCCCTGCACCAATTTTAGTGCTTTATCAGAGACCTTCTGGACTTCTCAGATATTTATTAAGTGCCTGCTATGTGCAGAGTACAACGGTAAGTGACAGGAAAGGGGCAGACTTTAGATGGCCCACGTCCCTAACTGGTGAATGTCTGAGGTTACAATCTTGCCTGGGCATCTGGGTCAGGATGGGGCTTGGTGGAGCAATCGTTGGCCATGATATTGTAGCAGAGAAGACCGGGTCTGAGCACCAAAAAGGGCCAAGTTTTGGGAGAGAGATATTCAATAACAATTCTCCAAGCATTTATTAACTGCCTACTGGGTACCAAACCCACTTCTGGGGATAAATGGTCATGACTTTGGTGGCATCTCTAGTCTGCTCTATGATCCTGTACTTACTTCCCTGGCTACAAATCTCCACTATCATCCCCAGACCTCCCTACTCCAAGAAGAAGGAATCCCACAAGACCAGTCAGGAGTGTGCTGAAGCCAGTGTGAGCATTTACACCTAGGAGCTGGCAAACTCTATAAATCGAGGCTTGAGTTTTATTTTGTTGATTGTCTAGACTTTTAAAAAGTGATGGAGAAAAATGTTAATAATTCAGATTAAAATTAATGTCCTATATTTGGAGGGGCATGGAGAAGGAGGGAGAAAAGTCAGTTGTTAAACATTTACCAGCCTATCCCTGCTTGGCCTATTCTCTTGTTTGAGTTTTCTGAGATCCCATGTTAAGCCCTGAGAGGGGAGGGAGAAGGAGGTATTTTTTCTCTCAGCCTGGGTGATTACTTCATCAGCAGCATTGGTATAGCAACCATATGCCAGTAAATCCAAACTTAGAGAACAAGCAATCCTTTCTACCCATTCCTGGGGCAGAAGTGATGGGGGCCAAACTTGGAGGGAAGCAAGTGTAGCCTGAGAAGCCAGTCGAGTTTTGGCAGAGGTTTGCAAGGAACTGAGGCAAGCAGGAAGGCCAGTTACCATTGCAGGAATTTCAAGACCAAGGAGTCTGGACAGGATCAGGGGGTTGAGTGTTTAACTCAGTCCAGTTCCCCAAAGCTTTAGTTTAATTTCGTGCTACATGTTCACAAACCCAACTGCCTTTGGTGGATGGTTATGATCACGGGTGGCATCTACCCTAACCCTTTCTGAGTCAGGTGCCCCCTGAAGATCGTGGCATACACATTTGTCTGGGATGCTTGGACAGTTCCATTCTTTTGGTGTCTACAAATCCCACTGGTTTACTAACCTACTGGGGGGGCTAGTCTAGGGAACAAGTGATCTGCGTGGTCCTCTTTCTCTCCTCTCCCCCATCCTGAGCATTGTGTTGTCTGTTGCTGTGGCCACATTGACATAAGTAGTGAAGAGTCTGAGATGATCTCCTTGGAATGGTTCAATGGAAGCTTCATATCTGATTGACTAGTTAAGATTCCACACCCTCCCTGCCTTTAGGAATGGGCCTAGTTGGTCTGAAGGTAGTGTTGGGAAGTCAAGGTGAAGCTAGAGTTGACTCATAGAGAGCTTTCCATGTAAGAAATGTGGAAAAGGAGGAACATAGCCTTTTTGAGTGATTCAAGCAGTCTAGCAGACCTTGTTTGAGGATCCCTAAAAACACACATTCATTCTGTTTTGAGAACAATCACTTAAAGTCAGGCAAAGCTCCAGTCTTTAGAGACTCGTAAAAGAACTCACTGCCCAGCAAGCTAAGTAAATTCCCACAATGCTAGGCTATTGGTTGGGGTTTACAATCAGCAGAATAGCATTAGAGCCAGCAGTAGTCCAGTTCAGTGGATGGCGTTCGTCTTCTGGAAAAAGGAGAACCTACTTCTAGGGCCACATGGTAGGTGCCTACAAGCCCTTGGGTGAAATCCAACTCTGAGACTTTCCTAAATCTTCTCCTCCCCTACCCTTGGGGTTGTCTGCTTCCCCACAGGCCATGCGCATCCAGTCAGAGATGGAGCTACGCATGTTCCGACAGAATGAGTTCATGTACTACAAGATGAGAGAGGCCACCTTGAGCAACCAGAAGATGCAGGTCATGGCAGAGCCAAGCTCAGAAACAGCCACGCCCACCTTTCTCAAGAAGCCATGAGAATGTGCTCAAGGGGGACACTTGGTGCTATAAGGATGGGGAAAAGGGGCAGATGCATCCTGCCAAAATGGGTTAGGGGAGCAAGGAATATGGTGGGCTGGGTGGCTGCAAGATGAAGGCTCCACATGTCTTCCAGTAAGCATGCTTTGACACCTATCATTTGTTAGTGCAAGGTGTGATTCTGAGCAATGTTGGCTTGTCCAATGCTGACTTGTCCATATGTCCAATGGAATTGTGAAGAATGTGGGCAAGTTTGGGCTTGCAACATTTTGTGCTCTGAGAACTAGAACCTTATAAAAAATGGCGGCTGCACTGAGACAGGTGTGTGGAAGCCTCTTGAGGGCAGGGACTTTTGACTTTGTGTTTTGAACATGGTTAAGTGCTTGATGAATACTTGTGGAATGAATTTCTGAATGCCTCCCTTCTTCCCACCTTCTCTCCTTAGCTCAATGAGAGATTAGAATGCAGTGGAAAGTACTTGGGCGTCAGAGGACCTGCGTTCAAATCCAACCTCTGCTACTACCTGTGTAACCTTGGGCAAATCATTTCATGCCTTTGGTCCTCAGTTTTCCATATGTAAAATCTGAGCTGAACTAGAGGACCTCTGAGATCCCTTCCAGCAAGAAACCTATGTAAGATTGGAAGATTTTTTTTCTGGATAACCAATCAATATATTTAGTGCCCTTATAAAGGATGATATGGTTGATTTCATCCAAGCCTCACAACAGATTTTGGAGGAACTTGCTTCTATTACTTTCTTCATCCCCCCCTCCTCTGCAGATGAGGACCTGAGGCTCAGAGGGTTAAAGGACAAGTCCAGGAGGTCACAGCTAGCCAGTGTCTGAGGCAGGATCTGAACCCAGAAGCTTTATCCACTGCACGCCATCAGTAGCCTTTCTTCCTCTCATGTATACCTCAGGGCAAAATCAAGCCTGGTTTTCTCTCTTTTTCCACCTACAAGGCACATTTCTCAGATATTCCTTTAATGGGCTCACAGTCTGCTCCCTCCCCATCTCTCCTGGAAGGAGGGACCGCTCTCCTTTTGAAAACACAGAACATTTCACAGACCTAGGGAGGGAGCCAAGCACCTCCAGAGGGGCATCAGGATTTGATGTGAGTCATTCATGGGGAGGATTTAACTAGGGACAGGAGAGCAGGTCCCTGATCCTGAGAGAAGGGAGGTCTGCTTGAGTCAGGGATCGAGACAGGAAGCAACATCCTGGATGATTTTGTCTCAAGGACCAAGGTCAAGTGACCATCGAGTATCGCTCTCAGTGAAGTCAGTATCCCAGGCTTTACCAGCCACTTCAGCCCTGAGTTGGCAGGGCACTTTACAGTGTTCAAAGCACTTGGTGAATATCTTTCCTTGATCCTCAGGATAAACTTGTTCCTACTTTATTGCGCCCCTTTTGCAGATGAGGAAACAGACTCAGGGACGTTAACTTGCCTGAGGTCACACAGCCAATAAGTGACAGTCAAGATTCAAACCCAGGTCTCCTGATTCCAAGTCTGGTGTGCTCTTACTTGCCCCAAGTGGCTTCCCCAAAGCAGCTCCTCCAAGTGGGGACTTCTGCCTGCTTCACTTTCCCTTTAGTGTGTGTGTGTGTGTGTGTGTGTGTGTGTGTGTGTGTGTGTGAACCACACATGTGATGTGTTGGAATGCCTCACTGCTGGAACCATGGAGCCATCTCCCCCGATTTTCATGCCAACACCATCTGCTCACCATGTGCCTGGACCAGAGACTCGGATTATGCTATGTTTCTGGCTCATATAATTTTGTAGAAATCAAAGAAGTAGCATTAAAAATTGGTGTTTCTGAGCAAGCAAACGTTGAGGTTTTTTTGCTTCCTAAAACCCAGGGCTGTGATCATACTGGGTCATATATAATTCCGTCTGGGAATCCTTAGACCCTAGCTGGAAGTTCGCTTTCTTCCTCCAACAACTTGCTTCTCAACGTGGCAACTATTTCAGAGCCTTTTAGTAAAGTTGTAACTAGGGTGAAACAAAAGGGAAAAGAAATTCTATATAGCAAATTTGAAAAATTCTATAATTAAAAAACTTACTACATTTTGTAGTGTGTGTGAGAACACACACATACTTCCTGAGCAAGGTAAGAGCAACTTAGCTGATCACCTAGTTAATAAAAACAACTAGTTGAAATAGAAAACTATCAGATGCCATGCATTATTAATGACAACCAACCATACTGGAGAGAAGGAAACTTCTAAAGAGATAGCAAATATATAAGTATGGATATGCATATACATATATACATGCATGCACACATATAGCCTCATCAGAATATATATATATATACACCTACATCTATAATGCAATATTGTATATGTAAATGTATATTTCTTTACATGTTTAGAAACATTCATATGAAAATCCAATATTATACATATGCATACATATATGTATACATATAGACAAAATAAATGTAAAGAAGCACAAATAAATATACATTCTATAAAATACAAGGTAGTAATACAAGCCAGAAGGAGTTCTACCGTCACCAACCTGGGTGCATAGACAGGAAATGCCTACTGATGGATTGTGTGGTAGAACTCAGGAAGCTTACCTGCCCTAGGTTTTCCTTTCAAGGACTTCTCTTACTGTTTTAGCTTCCCATGGATTTCCGTTCAATTCAATTTCAATTCGGTAAATATTTATTAAGTGCTGACTATGTACCAGGCATTGTGCTAAGTGCTGGGGGATACAAAAAGAGGCAAAAGACAGCCCCTGCCTTCATGGAACTCCCAATCTAATTGATAAGTTTGTATCTTCCCAGGACTGCAGAGATTGCAAATTTAGAGGTAGATGGGGTCTTAGAGATTACCCAGGCCACGGATTCTTAATCTTTTTACATCAGAGATTCCTTTGGTAATAAGTCTGGTGAAGTCTATGAACCCCTGGTGAAGTCTATAAACCCTTCTCAGAATAATGGTTTTAAATATTTGAAATAAATTCTAAATTTCAATTGGATGTTGGTGAAAATAAAGATAGAATAGATTTTCCATTCAAGTTTATGGCTCCTCCCCCCAAAAAATCTAGTTATATCTCTGGGATTTTAGGAACCCTTGATCTCTAGTTCAATCCCTTCATTTTATGGATGGGGAAACTGAGTTTTCCGACATGCAAAGGTACTTGCCTACCCAAGGTCACATACAGGTACTACATAGTTGGCAAAGCTGGGATTTGAGTCTAGGTTCTCAGACTCCAAGGTCAGTTTTCTTGAACTTCCTAAGTCCACAAGGAGTGATAAAGATGATTTTGTCCCAGGATATAGGAAAGACCTTTTACTTCATTATCTCTAGGGATTTCAGGTAAACAAAATTCTCCATAACTCACTTGCTCATAAAGCCCATTATCTCAGTAGGCAAAGCACAATAAATTATGGTTCCTAATTTTTGGACAGGTAGGACAACAGTCTGGTTTGTTCAAACAAACAAAAAAATCCCGCTTTCCCTCCATAGCAGGACCTACCTGGATTCTCAAATATTTCTTCAACTTTCCTTTTCCTTGTCTAGACCACACCTTAATTATGGTCTCCTCCCCTCTTTCCAAAGTATTCTGAAATGCTTTGCCTTACTGGAGGTCTGCTCCTAACCTTAGAGCGAAGGAGGATAAGTAGGGAATGAATGGTATCATGGTTTTAAATTCAGGGAAATCATCTTCCTGAAACACATCTGAATCTGTTATGGCTTTTCTAGAGAATCTGTGGCTTCCTGTCACCTCTAGGATAACCTACAGATGCCTTAGTTGGACATTTAAGCCCTTCACAACCTGTCTCTAAAGCCTACCTTTTTCAAACTTATTTCCCATGATTCCCCTTCACATGACTGACTTTCCAGTCAACCTGACTTTCCCGTTCCCCACCTCCATGCCTTTGCTCAGGCTGTACCCATGCTTGGTATGCTTTCCTCCTTCACATCTGTGTGTCTTCTAAGAATCCCTGGTTTCCATCAAGGCTTGGCTCAAGCACTGCAGGAACTTTTCCCAACCTTCCTAGCTCTCCTATCCCCTCTCATCCTCTCTCTCTCTCTCTCTCATTCTCTCCCTTCCCCTTTCTCTCATCTCCCCTATCTCACACACACTCTTTCTCTCTTCCTCTCCTTCTCTTCTCTTTCTTCTTCTTTCTCTCACCCTCTCTCTCATCCTTTTTCTCTCCCCCATCCTCTCTCTCCCTCTCATCCCCCCTCTCTCCCCCTCTTCCCCTCTATCTCTTCTCCCTCTTTCTCTCATCCTCTCTCATTCTCTCTTCCTCTCTTTTTCCCTTCTCATCCTCTCTCTATCTCTCCCTCTTTCTCTCATCCTCTCTTATCCTCTCTCTCTCATTCTCTCTCTCTATCTCTCTCTCCCCTCTTCTCACTTCACCCTCCCTCCACATGTACCAATCTCTTTCCGTGTACTATAATGTAAGTACATTATAGAGTCTTTGAAGCCAGGGACTTGGTCATCTCCAGCACCTTTCACATAGCAGGGCCTTGCTACATTATTAATGGATTGAATTGAACCCAGGGCTGAAGTTTCCAGAGGGTCATCTCCCACTGACCCTTTGTAAAGTGCAAGACAGGACACTCTCCAAAAGAGAAGGACTCTCTCCATCTGTGCACGCCTTCTCCATAAGAGTGGGCCAGTCTGGCAGGAGTCTGATGCTTGTGAGTGGGGAGGATGGAATAGAGTAGGCAAATGTAAAAATAGCTGATAAGATCTGCAGCTGGCCAGCTTTCTGTTTATTGGATTAATTTTAAGTATGTCTCATGCTCATGGGCCCTGGGGTACCTGTACAAAATCCAAATGTAACATTTAAACTGCATCTACAAGCTAAAATTCTTCCTTTAGGGTGCTCCCCCTGTCCGAGCCAGATTGCCCACTGGGAAAGGGCAAAGCCAGGGGACATGGATTCTATCAGAGCCTGGCTAGTTTTGCCATTGGAAAAAACACTCTCCTTCTCTCTCCCGACCCCCTCCTTGTGAATGTCCTTTGAGAGTCTTCTAATTTTAACCCCACTAAACATCATCCAGATGCCTCCCTGAGTGAGGGAAGGGTCACATGAGCAGGAAGGTTAGAGGTTTGTTAGGGGAGGAATTCCAAACTATTCCACCAGGCACCATGCTAGGAGTTTGGGATACATCAAGGTAAAGATGAAAATGGTTCCTACCCTCAAGGGGTTTACATTTTACAGAAGAAAAGTCCAATACTTTCCAAGTCCTTAGCCCTAGCTGCCCACTCATTGCTTGATTGGGTCCTTTGTGGAAGTTGCTTCAGGGCTGTGGTCAATAGGCATCTGGATCTGGGGGTGGGGGGATGGGAAAGTGAGGATGAGGGCTTTGGAGAGGAGATTTAAGGCAACTTCTCCCTGGGACTTGGTTTTCAGGACTTGGACTCTTCTAGATGGCTGTTGGGCACTTGGCTGGTAGCCTGTGAGCAACCTGCTTTTTTGGCAGTGTTCCCAGGGGAGGGGAGAGCTTTTTTATTGCAATCTAGAGCTTTGGAGTATGCCTTGGTTTCCAATTTAACCAGCCAGGTCATTCATTCTCATGTGAGAAAGAGTCTAGATAAGATTTTTAAAAAGTCATGGAGTGGAGGATGACTTAAGGGGTCAGAAAAATGATACAACACATCATCATCCTTGCTCAAGCAAGAAGGAATCCAAAGGGTTCATTCCTGAGGTGAGTGTTAATGAAAAGTGGGCTGGGCAGATCTACCTCAAAGCTTCCTGAGGAGCCTTGCTTAAATATCTCAGGAGATGTACTCCTCTGTCAGCCCTTCATCTTCTGGGTAATTTCCTTCCTTCTCTGCTTTTTTACTTTGTTCTGTCTGGTCAGGGCTCCCAAATTGGACATCCTACCGGAGCTGTAACTAGAATTTTTTGTGCTTCAGGTAAATAGCATAAAACATTGTGTGAGGAAAGACAAAAACAGGGAGGCACCCAAGCAAAGTGGTGCAGTGTTTAGAATGCAGAACTTGGAGTCAGGAAGGGCCAAGTTCAAAATCTAGCTTCAGACACTACCTGTATGACCTTGAGTCATAAACTCATTAATCTCTCAGTGCCTCAGTTTCCTCAGCTGTAAAATGGGCGTTGTAAGAGCACATACCTCCTGGGACAGTTTGGCAAACCTGAAAGTGTAATAAAAATGCTAATTATTAATATGATTGTTATTCTGAGGAAGATGCCTCAGAAGATGATGGGGAATAGAGTGAGAATAGAGAAGGAGGTTACCCAAGCCAAATACATCATAGCTTCCTAATTTAAGTGATTATTCAGGTTTATTTCTGATGTAAGAAAAAAAATCCTGCTAGGGCAATTCAAAAATGGAAAGAAATAAGCGTTTAAATAGTGCCAGACACTTGCTAGCTTTACAAATGTGATCTCATCTGATCCTTACAACAATTCTGGGAGACAGGTGCTATTCTTATCAAAACCATTTTAAAGATGAGGAAACTGAGGCAAATAGAGGTGAAGTGACTTGCTCAAAATTATGCTGGTAGGAAGGGTCAAGATTTGAACTCAGGAGTTCCTAACCATAGGCCCAGTACCCTAACCATTTTACACCATCAGCTGCCTCAAACAGAGAGCTGGTTGCTTTGGGAGGTAATAGGTTCTTTCTCACTGGAGGTCTTCATGCAAAGTAGGGCTGATCATTTTTCAAGTGTAATGTAGAGAGGATTCTTTTTTAGCTACGGTTTGGACTAGATGACCTCTGATGTTCCTTCCAACCCTGAAATTCTGTGGTTCTATAATCACAGAACTGTTGTTCTTATGCAGCTAAAGGATGTTCAGAGCTAACTGCCTGGCATTCTTCTGAATCCTAGGACCTAGATCCACTTGCCCTGCCATGATTAAGACTCTACTCCTCATTTAGGCTTTCCCTCTCAGATCTGAACCTCACAACCGAAATCTTCCTCATTTTTTACTAGAAAAATGGGTCCTTCAGTCTTCAAGATCCTACTCTTTGTAGTTGGTTTAAAAAATTCCCCCACTCATTTAACGCGCACACACACACACACACACACACACACACACACACACACAACTTTTTGAACTCAAAACACTTTGATCTAAAGGTGTAATTCTCACTTGGACAAATATAAAATGATGATGCTTATGGGGGGACATGAGTCACAAGCCACCCTTAAAATCACCCTACAACATAACAACTTATTCCAGCAACCCCAAGGTAGGCACCATTTCTTTCTCAGTGAATGGTAATTTACAAAGATCTTTAAACTGTTTACTTCTTTTGCCTCTCTCCATTCCTTGGAGAAGTGGGTAACTATGGGTGCAGAATGGTGTATATACTAGTAAATGGAATCAATGTGCTGATTGGTTTTGCTTAATTGCTTTCCTTTATTACAAAGTGAGACTCATTGGGTGGAGGTGAATTCAGAAATGGTTATGATGTAAGACCAAAAGGTATCAATAAAACCTTGAATAAAAATATGGTTGTAAAGTCATTTAAAGACATTTTTTTACAAGCCAAATTTTATTGTATCAATTTTACACAGTAAAAATAAATGAAAAGCAGACATGTCTATATTCTCTTACTGGTCCTCTTGTAGACAATATCACCAAAGGTCATGGTCTGAAAGCCAAGAAGAAATCCAATGTTAATCTTTCCTGGAACGTCTTCCACTATATCAGCATGTCATAATAGTCAATGACCCTGATATTTTAGATAGATTAGCGATAGGCTTGATGGCCTTTCTGGATTTTTGTATGAACTCTCATTGTCTCCTTAAAGAACCCTGGAAGGGTTGACTTTGGGGTCTTCTAGGGCCCCATTTAAAAATAGAAATATTCCCAGCAAGGTTCACAGTGTGAGGCTGACAGAGATGCCAGCTGAAAAAGGTTTAATGCCTGAAAGGGTATTAGCTGGAATGGGATAGAGGATTAGGTGACTTGGGGTGGAAGGATGATAGGATCATGGATTTTTTGGCTGAAAGAAGCCCTAGGGGTCATCCACACAACTCCCTGGGATTTTGTGAAAAATGTTACATGCTCTGCTTTACACAGGATATTAGGTAGTACCTCTTCCCTCCCTGCTATCTTTCATATCTTTCCTTCCTCCCCTCTTTCCTCCCTCCTCCTGACTGTCCTCCATCTCTTCACCTGTCTTTCCTTCATCCTCTCTTCCTTCCTACTTGAGAGCAGGCACTGCCTCCCCTGTTCTATTTGTAGCCCCAGTACTTGATGCTTAGTAGGTGTTCACTAAATACTTTTTGGATCCATCCCCCACAACCAAGCAGGAAGATTCTGATCACTCACATTGGTGAGTATATCTCCATTGAGTTCAGTGATTGACTTGATTCCTTTTTCTTTGAAAGTTGTCACCAGCTTGTTTCCTTCCATCTGCACTGTAGCCTATAGGGAGACAGAAGAGTTAGCTCTGGGAAGCCCAGAAACTGGGATTAGAGGAAGGGGTGGGAGTGAGCCAGGGATGCAATGGTAAATGTTTAACAACTGGTTTTCTGTGGAGAAAAAATACACATAAATTTTCATTTTGATCTGTATTAACATTTGAGTATAATTTTGTATTGTTAACATTTTCTCTATCACTTTTGATTAGGCAATCAATAAAACCATCTGTAGGGTTTGCTATTTTCTGAGAGGTAAATGACTACATTTAAAATTTAACAATCTGCTCTCCCTGGCTGGTTTGAGCTGGCTCCTGCGCATCCCTGGAGTAACTACCCAAGTCAGATTCCCGATAGAACTCCTTGCTTCTGTTCTGCACAGGCTGGATTGTTTTCTGGCTCTGTTAGTCCTTTCTTTTCCTCTGTCTTTCCCCTTCTCTCTTCTCTTCCTTTCACTATCTGTGAGTCAGTCAATAAATATTTATTAAATGCCTATGATATGTCACCTTGTGCTAAATACTGGAAGTCCCTGTCCTCAAGGAGCTTACAATATAATACGGGAAACAGTAAGTAAACAAAAATGTACAAACAAGTTATAGACAAGGTAAGTCAGAAATAATTAACAGAGGGAAGGCACTTGAACTAAAGGCTGGAGAAGGTTTCTTATAAAAGAGTGAGGGGAGATTATAGTTGGGACTTCAAGAAAGCTGAGGGGAATCAGCAGTCTGAGCAAAGGAAAGAGAGCATTCCAGGCATGGGGGACAGCCAGGGAGAATGCCAGAGGTGAGAGATGGAGGATCTGGTTTGAGGAACAGCCAGGTCACTGGATGGAAGAGTGTATGTCAGGGTGTAAGAGATGAGAAGACTGAAAAAGTAGGAGGACGCTGCGTTAGGAAGGAATCAAGTTGGTCACTGAACCCAGCCAACGTCGGTTAGAGGCATTACTTCACAGCTGCTCCTCCATCCCCTATCCTACCAGAATGTTTATCATCTAATCTACCTATCTTGCAACATAGTCTTATTTTTGTGTCTTATCTCCCTAAGAAAGGGTGAACTATAGGACATTAGGGACCACATTTTCGCTAATCTTTGCATCTCCTACCAAAGGCTAACAGGTTGCACGTTAATTAATAACATGTCCCAAAATTGAATTAAGTTCTATTCTTACCAAGAATTTCTCTCCACTCGGAGTCTGCATCTGACTCTCTTCCCCCAGGGTGAACTCGTTGACCATAACTTTGGTACCAGCGGTCATGGTGAACTTGAAGTGTTTTCCATTTTGTACAATTTCAGACACTGCCTTGATGTTCTTTCCCTTCTCTATGAGCTCATCAGGTTGACCTGGTACATACAACAGAGACTCAGACCTAGAAGGTGTCTAAGAGCCAACAGACCTCATTTGGGCCTCGGGATAGCCCTGGGAGGTAGGAGCAATATTCCCATTTTCCAGATGAGAAACCTGAGGTTCAGAGCAGTGAGGTGATGCAGTTCACGTCACTGGAGGAATTAGGAGCAGAGGCAGGGCTTGCATTCCGATCCGACTCCTGACTCCTCATTCTGACACCTGACACTCAGTCCAGGCTACTAAATGCCTGGCCGGAGCCCCATTTTGCTGCAGGTTCCCTTTAAGTATTTTAAATTCATCCCTTTCTGGCAACAACCAATATAATGCTCTTGCCCCTTTGATCCCAACCTCTGATCCCCAAAGGCTGTTTTCTTAAGCACTTACCAATAGCCTTCATGAAGGCTTCAAAATTCTCTTGGGACTGGAGCTGGTACTTTCCTGAAAAGTTCATGGTGGAGGAATGTTCTCTCAATACACCCGCTGAGAGAGAAGATGCCTGGCCTGGCCCTGAGGGGCTGATTTTATAGGGGGCTCATTCCCTTCAAATGTTGGTCAGAGGTTATCAGTTGGAAGTTTTATGATTCGGCTCAATCATTAACTCCTTGGGAGCAATGGTCAGCAAAAAAACCCAAAAAACCAAAGGATAAGGTAGGCATGGTGGGGGTTAACTGGAGGGCCTAGTCACATGGTACAGGATCAGGGGGTGAGCTATCCAACTATCCAGATCCTCTGGAGCTGGGAGGGGAGACATGCCCATGGGCATAATGATAGGCAGGTAATGCCGTCCTTTCGCTTTTCAGCCACAAAATGAAATACTATCCATATGGCACTTTTTTACTACATTGTGCTTTCTCATGCATTAGCTCATTTGATTCTTACTAGCATCCTGTGGGGTAGGTGATCAAAGTATAGTTGCTCCAATTTTACAGATGAGGTAACAAAGGCTTGTCAAATTCATGCAGCTTGTAAGACTCTGAGCTGGGGTGGGTATTCAGGGATTTCTCCGACTCTTCTTGTCATTCCTTACCTACAGGACTTTGCATAAAACAGGCTGCTAAATGTGAAGCCAGAGCTCCCTACAAGAAGCTTATGCTTTTCTGTGTGTGTGTGTGTGTGTATGTATGTGTATAGGAAGGGAGAGTATTCATTTTTATCTCTGTCTCCTCAGTATGGATCACACAGTAGTCATTTAATAAATGTTTGCTGAATTGAATTTAACATGAGTTATTCTTTCATAGTTTAGGATTATTTCACTTTTCTTCTCTCAGAGCTTTGTATAGACTGCAAATGGAACTTTTTGTTGTCCAGTCTTTTTCTGTTACGTACGACTCTTTGTGACCCCAATTCGAGGTTTTCTTAACAAAGGTATTGGAATTTTTGTCATTTCCTTCTGCAGCTCATTTTACAGATAAGGACACTGAGACAAACAAGATGACTTGCTCAGGGTCACACAGCTAAGGAGTGTCTGAGCCCTTATTTGAACACAGGTCTATCTGATTTCAGGCATAGTGTGGCATGCACTATGGCTCCACCTACCTACCCAGTGATTACATTGTACTGTCTTATACTACATTGCACCCTCCCCTACTTTCTACTGAAACAAAATTTCATTTTATCCCAGAGCTATAACTGCAAAGCTGGTGACATGTGAGAATCTACAAATGGAACTTGGCCTTTTTAAGATCAATGAAAGAATGATAAAGGAAGATGACAGCAGTGTGACTGTGAACTCTAGTTACCAGAAGCACCAAGCACTAGATGTTCTCTTAGCTGCTAGGAAACCCCTTCTATTTTTTAAATTAAAATTAATTTTATGTTGTTTATTGAGTTTGGGTCTCCCTATATTTCTCAGGCTGGGAACATAGCAAACATTCACTCAGGACCCCAAGCCTGATCAGTTAATCTACTTTGTGTTTCTGACCTTGGCCAATTTACCACTCGTTAGGAAACCTGGGGGCTGCTGGTGCTAGACTTGCTGCACTTAGGTCTGAAGATATTCAGCAGCCCAGAACTCCTGAACACAAGCCATCCACCAACCTCTACCTCCTCAACTTCCCACCCACAGGGACTACAGACATTTGTCATTGTCCATAGAAAAAAGATGAGGAAAAGAGCATTGTTGCCAAGCTGGATCAGGACCAGGGACGGTGGTGGAGGGATACGGAAGGGGTCACAACCCCACTTAGAGATATTGACATCACAGAAGGAGTAAGGCAGAGGAGTCAGAGGCAGAAAACCCAGGCACCACCATGAGAGTCAGTCTCCTATTTGCCTGAGGTGTATTTCATTCCTGACGATGCTTTTTCAGTTGGGGATCAAAGGTTCCTCTTTATTCTTAAAGCTGCCATTGCTTGTCTTGTAGCAGACCAGGAATCCTCATATCAAAACAGAGAGAGGGAGATGGGCTATGGAGGCATGCAGGAACAAATGTCATTTGCCATCCGAGGGCTAAATCAAGAGTGAGATGCTAAATATAGGCTAGATGCTCTGGACATCGTCTCATGACCTTGAGCTAGTCTTCACATTCCTTTGTTTCTCTTGGCTTTCCAACACTGCTATCCAGCCCCTCCCAGTGAAGACTTTCCCCTCTATTTGATTTCTACAGTGTTCTTATCCTGCTTCTTGTGCTTTGTGACCCTTCCTTCTCAGTCTCCTTTCCTGACTCATCAATCATCTTCTAAACCCAAAGTGAGGGGTTTTCCCCAAGGTCCTTTTCTTCTTGTCTTGTTTCACTCCATTCTTTCAGTGATCCCAATCAATTATGTGTCTAATAATCTTCTCTTTACAGTTGATATCCAAGTCTATACTTCTAACCCTAAATTCTCTCCTGAATTCTTGTCTGACATCTCCAATTGCCCGTAGGATATTTCTATCTCAGTGATATGTGGGCACATAGAATCACATATTTAAAGCTAGAAGGGACCTTAGAGGGCATCAGGTCCAACTCTTCATTTGACACATGAGGAAACTGAGATCAAAGATATTAAGTAGGTAGATAGGTGACACAGTGTATAGAGTGCTGGCCTTGGAGTTCAAATACTGCCCTTGACATTAGCTAGCTGTTTAATCCTAGACAAGTCATTTAATTTCTCTGAATCTCAAAATGGGAATTATAATGAAAGCACCTACCTCACAGGGTTGTGGTGAAGACCAAATGAGACAACAAATATTAAAATGCTACACAAATACTAGCTGTTTTCTTTATTATGAAGTGACTTGCCCAGGTTCATAGAGCTAGCAAATATGTGAAGTAAGAGTTGAGTTCAAATCCATATCCATGTCCAGTACCCTGCAGTCCACTGCACCAGGCTGTCTCTCATCAGATTCAGAGTCTCTAAAACAGAATTCGTCTTCTCCACTCAACTTGTCCTTCCTCCAAACTTCCCTTCTTCTATTGAGGACAATCAACCATCATGATTCAGAATCTCAGTCTTCTTCTCTCCCTCCTTCTCAACCCCCATAGCCAATCCACCTCCAAGTCCTGTCAATTTCAACTCCACAGCATCTCTCAAACTGTCCCTCTTTTCCCCATCAAACTCTCAGGTCCATATCACTTCTTGTAGTAGCCTCCTAAATGGTCTCTCTTCTTCTAGGCAGCCTCTTTCCTCTTGAATCTAGTCTTTACCCAGCTGCCAAAATAATCTTCCTGTGACCAAGGCATGGCTGCGTCACTTCTACACTCAAAAATCTTCAGTGGCTCCCCATTGTCTGTAGGTTAAAATGCAAACTGTCCCCTCAACCTGACATTTAAAGTCCACACTAGAAATGAGAGACCCCTCATGACTATTATGAAGTTGTCATTTAACACAAGTTCAGAGATAATAAGAAAGGAAATGAGTGTTTATGAATCACCTACTATGTGCCAGGCACTGTGCTAAATGTTTTACAAATATCATCTCACTTGATCCTCAGACCCGCTCTGAATACAGGTATTATTATTTGTCTTCATTCTACAGATAAAGAAACAGAGGCAGACAGAGGTTAAGTGATTTGCCCAGAGTCACACAACTAGTGAGTGTTTCAAGTCAAATTTGAGTTTGGGTCTTCCAAACTCCAGATCCAATGCTCTATTTACTGAGCCATCTAGCCCAGATGAACCATATCTTCTAGTGCTGAAAGAAGTGTTAGATATGATTGCCAGGGCACTGTCAGGGACATCTGAAGGATTGTGGAAAGTAGCAATGGCCTTACAAGGGTGGAAAGGGGAAAGTGTCAGATTTTCAAGAAAGCGATGACACCAGAAGCTACAAATCATAGATCAGCAAGTTTGGTTCAAGTCCTAGGACAATTCTAGAGTGGATGATTAAAAATCAGCTAACATCTAGAGAAGAAAACGTTCATTATAAAGACCCAGTTTGGCCTCATCAACTTCATTGTCTCTTTTCATAGGATTACTCAAGTTGTCTTTAGGGGGAAATACAATGGCTAAAGTTTTCATAGATTTTAGCAAAACTTGCAAATAGATTGTAAGTGTCTGAGGCAGATTTGGGACTCAGGTCTTCCTGATTCCAGGACCAATGCTCTATCCATTGAACCGTCTGACTAGGTTCCAGGCACTGTACCAAGCACTTTAAAAATACTATTTCATTTAATCTGTTCAACAACACTGAGGGAGGAGCTATTATCTCCCTTTAGGGAGAAAAGGAGTGGAAAGAAAGCCAGACTCACAGTTAGGGAAACTTGAATTTAGATTTCCCCTTCTGACACAGCAAGGTGAATCAATGGATAGAGTGCTGGATCTGGAGTCAGGAACACCAAGGTTCAAAACCTGACTCAGAAACTTTCTCCTTGTGTGACCCTGGTCAAACTGATGAACCTCTCTCAATCTCAGTTTTTCTATCGATAAAATGGAGATAATCACAGCATCTACCTCCCACAATTGTTGGGAAGATCAAGTGAGATAACACTGGTAAAATATTTTATACTTTAAAGCACTATATATAAATGCTACCTATTGTTATTAACAAAAACTTGCTGAATTTAACTGAAATGAAATAATTGTGAGGTGTTAGACCAAGACTGAGACCATCATGCTTCACCTCCAGGAAAATTGTCTTCTGAAGTCTTACTGAGGCATGGGAGGCAGCCCTGAATTCAGGAGGATTTGCCCTAGGTGTGAAGGTCTGAATCTGTCTCACCAAGATAGAAACAGTGCACTCAAAACACTGCTCTGGCTACTGTGTTCCTCTTGAAAAAGGTTCATTCACCTTAACTTGAGTTACAACACCGTATATTCTCTGACCTCTTTGGGGCCTCCCAGTTCTGTCTCCTATTATATCCACCTACCCATTCTGCCCTCCAGTTACCCTGCACACATTTACCTCTCCTCATAGGAACCTTGACCTTTCTGACAATTGGGCCTTTGCTCACCCAGTTTCCTGGACCTAGAACCACCCTGTCCTTTCTTACCCTCTTCCGTATTGGATTCCTATTCATTCTGGAGAGTCTGACTCCAAAGACACTTCTTCCATGAAGCCTTCCCAGAGTGTCCTCAGTCAGTAATGACTTCTCCCTTGACCCTTAGATGGGAATTTTGTACCTCTTCAATACCTTCATTGGATATTTTTGGGATTCACATTATCATGAGAGAATGAGTATGGTATGGTGGCTAGAAAGCTAGTACACAAGGTAAGAAGACCTGGGTTTGTGTTCCACTTCTGATGCACAGTAATCACCATGTGATCCTGGACAAGTCATTTTACTTCTCAGCTCTCTGGGTGATTCTATTGCAGAGTAGGTGACTACCTACATTTCTAGGAGGAAATTTTTTTATGGGAGTTCCCTAGATCAATGAAATCAGTCAGTCAATAAGCATGTATAATTATGCCAGTCACTGGGCTAAGAATGAGGGATGAAAATAAAGGGGAAAATAGGGCATGTGCCCAAAGAGAGTTCACCTTCTACTGAGTTCAGTCCCAGCTGCTAAATTATCTGGGTACTAGTCATTATCCCCTTAAAGACTGTAAGCTAGAGGAAGGCAAATTTGGTCTTTATTGAACCCTAACCCTAAACTAGGGGAAGACAAAAGCTGGTTCCTACTTTACTGTAACCCTAACTCAAACTCGAACTTGAACCTTAACCCTAACTCTAAATGGTGGCATAAGGATCTCCTCCTTGTAGGAGATAAAGCCCCTCATTATTCAAAGAACCTGATAAGAATGCTCTCTGTGCATCATGATAGGTGCTTAAGCAAGGTCTGTTAAACTGAACTGATTTCAACCCCAGTATTATTTGCTGCATCAGCATGAGTTTTTCTCTTCTAATTTCCTTTGATATTGTTACTACTCTTGACCAATAGGATTTAGACGTTAAAGTCAATTCTGGTCTTCCAATAGATCAATATAGTATGGAGAGGTTATTGGTTTGCTTCCCTCTCCCCTAACCTTTCACTTGAGAGCACATAACCTAGGACCTATTTATAATAATTCCTCTTGCTGTTGTAGGTAGAAGCCAGCCATGGGTAATGATTATACCCTCCCACTAACTGAGCAAACAGTGCTTCCAATGATGCAATCTCCTTTGCAAAGTTCAGATGACTTTTAAGTTAAATAAGTAATCTTTCTCCCCAGTGGCTCAATTTCAGGTGTGGATTATCTTTTCTACTTTGCTTCTCCATCTTTAATTAATTTAATTAAAATTAATTTAACCAATTTCAAGGTCAACCCTTATACCAACCTCAACCCCAATCCCACTCTTATCGCCTAGATTTTACCTCTAATTTTGAGTCCAAACGTCAATACCAGTCACAATCTACAGTTTCAAGCCGACCCCAACTCTCAAACCAACCCCAATCTCAGTTCTCTGAATTACCAACTTGAAACTGGAAGAGCTCTCTAAACCATTTTGTCTACTCTATACTTGGAAAAGAATTCTCTTTCCAATATAACTTGTTTAGTCATTTTCAGTCATATTTGACTCTTTGAGAGCCCATTTGGAATTTTCTTGGCAGAGATACTAGAGTGGTTTGCTATGTCCTTCTCCAGCTCATTTTACAAATGAGGAAACTGAGGCAAACAGGGTTAAGTGACTTGCCCGAGGTCACATATCTAGTCTGTATCTGAGGCTGGATTTAAATGCAGATCTTTCTGACTCTATGCCTAGCACTCTATCCACTGCACCACATAGCTGTCCTTACTCTACAAGCAGGGACAGAAATGAACACTTACGAAGTGATTACTATGTGTCAGGTACTAGGCTACCCCCTCTTTTTTTTCTTACAAATATCACTTCACAATAACCCTTCAAAGTCAGTGCTATTATCACCACTATTTTACATTTGAGGAAACTGAGGTTAAGTGACTTCGACAGGGTCTCACTGAGGCCAAATTAGAACACTCTACCCACCATACCACCAAGACAGCATAGACCTCCAGACAGTGACCCACAAGCAGTCAAGCAGTCTTTGCTGGTAGACCTCCAGGGAGAGGAGCCCCTCTCCTCCCAATGCAGCCTATTCCATTTTTGGAGATCTATAATGGTTAGGGTGGTTTTTCTTCTATCAAACCACAATTTACCATAATTACTTTTCTCACACTATTTGCACTTGGGGCCAAGAAGAACATGTCAATCTTTTTTCCAAGTGTCAGCCTTTCAAATACTTGAAAAGAGCTGTCAAGTCTCCTCTGGAAGTCTTCTCTAGGTTAAAGGGTCCTATATTCTCCAGTTGACTCTCAAATAACATTATCTCAAGTCCCTTGTCCATTCTGATTGCCTTCCTCTCTATGGTCTCTAGCTGATCAATGTCTTGTGAAAAATGAGTACACAAAAGAGAACAGAATTCTCTAGACATGGTCTAAGGGGGAGAGTATAGCAGGACTGTCAATGCCTTAATTCTGGATAATCTCTCTGTTATGCAGAATAATAACAATTGACATTTATTCAACTCTTTCCACATTTGTGTGTGAGTGAGTGAGTGTGTGTGTGTGTGTGTGTGTGTGTGTGTGTGTGTGAGTACCAGAGTCCTATTAGTTCGATTTTTCCATTTTCAATTTATGGATGAGTGAACTGAGCCTCAGAACAATTGAATGCTTGTTGTGGTTATTGTTCAGACTCTGTTGATCGTAACACACCAATACATGGGGCTTTCTTGGCAAAGATATAGGAGTGGTTTGTTATTTCCTTCTCCAGTGGATTAAGGCAAACAGAAGTTAAGTGACTTGCTTAAGGTCATACAGCTAATATCTGAAGTCAGATTTGAACTCAGGTCTTCCTGACTCCAGGGCTGTTTGCTCCATTCACAGAACCACTTGGTTGCCTCCAATTAAGTGATTATTCATGTTATAAAATGTTGGAGGCCAAATTGGAACCCAGGTATTTCTGACTTGGAGTTCCTGTTCATTGTTTTTTATTTCTCAGTAATATTCTGTCACATTCATATATCACAATTCCTATAACCCCATTCAATAGATTAGATGTTCAATAAATACATATTAAGGTGATTTTCAATAAACACATAAAGTGCCTCCTATTAAGTGCAAGGCACTGGGGATTCTCTGCCCTCAAGGAGCATACCCTCTATTAGGGGGTGACATAATTGGAAAGGCATTGAATTAGAAGTTAGAGGATCATTGTTTAGCATATGTGTAACTTTGGAGAAAAATAGTTAGCATTTCTATAGTGCTTCAAGGTTTACAAAGTACATTACAAATAGTATCTCATTTGATCATCATGACAATCCTGAGAGGTAGGTGCTTATTATGACAGATGAGGAAACTGAGGCTGGCACAGGTTAAGTGACTTGCTTGGGATCATACAGATAATAAAGGTCTGAATTTGGATTTGAACTTCCTGATTCCAGGTGCAGTGCTCTATCCACTGCATCACCGCTAGGCCTCCTTTGAGAGTGATTTTGAAGTTAGGATAGATAAAACCTGGCAACTGATTGTATGTTGGAGGTGAGGAAAGGGGAAGCAGATCAATTCTAGGTTGTGAGCCTAAATGACCAGAAGGGTGGAGGTACCCTGAACTGAAATGAAGAAATTAGGAGAAGATATGGGCTTAAGGGGGATGGTCACCTTGAATCCAAATTTGCAGCTTGAAACTATAGGTAATATGAAGCTTTAAGTTTACAATATTTTATACCCCTTATCTCAATTGAATCATCTTGGGAGGGAAGTGGTAAAAATATTATTGTCTTCATTTTATAGATGAAGAACCTATGATGAATGACTTCCTAAAATCATTAAGTGGCAGAAGCTGGATGCCATCCCAGGTTTCCCTCCCCCACCCCATTTTATTATGTATTTATTTTAAACATGTTTTAAAAAAAAGTTTGAGTTCCAAACTCTCTCCCTTCCTCCCACGCCCTCCCATACCTCCTGAGAAGGCAGTGAATATGATATCAACTGTATATGTGAAAGCATGCAAAACATGTCCTTACATTAGCCACATTTCAAATAAAAATCAAGAAAAATGAAGAAAAGGAGAAAATGATATTTCAACTTCCACACAGAATTCATCAGTTCTCTGTCACTGAAGGATAGCATTTTTTTCCTCTTGAATCCTTTGGAACTGTCTTGGATTATGTGTTGATCAGAGCAGCCAAGTCTTTCATAGTTGATGATCATTTCAACCTTGCTGTTCCTATGCTCAATGATCTCCCAGTTCTCATTTCACTTTGCATCCTTTCCTATAGGTCTTGCCATGTTTTTCTGAAACCACCCCCCTCATCATTTCTCACAGCACAATAGCCTTCCGTCATACTCATATGCCACAACTTGTTCAGCCATTCTCCAATTGATAGGCATTCCTTCAATTTCCAATTCTTTGCCTCTACACAAAGAGCTGCTATAAATATTTTTGTACATATAGGTCTTTTCCCTTCTTCTTTGATCTCTTTGGCATATTGGCCTAGCAGTTGTATTACTGGGTCAAAGGTATGCACAGTTTTTTGGCCTTTTAGGTGTAGTTTCAAATTGTTTTCCAGAATTTCCAGAGCAGTTCACAACTCTACCAACAACTCATTAGTGTGTGTATTTTTCCCTCATCTTCCCCAGTATTTGTCATTTCTGATAGGTCTGAGGCAGTACCTCAGAGTTCTCTTACTTTTCATTTCTATGATAGTGATTTAGAACACTTTTTCATATGACTATAAATAGCTTTTATTTCTCCTTCTAAAAACTGTTTGTTCATGTCCTTTGACCATTTCTCAATTGAGAAATGGCTCTTATTTTTAAAAAATTTCACTTAATTCTATACTCAGCATATATTTGAGAAATGTTGTCTTTATCAGAGAAACTTGCTGTAAAAATTTTTTATATTACTTCATTGCCTACAATACGTTTCAGCAAATTGTAGTTTCCCTGCTTATCTCTTTTAATTAGATCTGTTTTTGATTTTGCATTGTCTGATATCAAGATTGCTACCCCTGCCCTTTTTATTTCAGCTCAGGGATACTATATTCTGCTCCATTCCTTTATTTTAATTTTGTGTCTGTTTCAAATATGTCTCTTGTAAATAATATATTGTTGGATCCAGATTTCTAAACTATTCTTTTATCTGCTTCCATTTTATGGATGAACTCATCCCATTCACATTAATAATTATTAACTGTGTATTTCTTTCCATCCCATTATCTTCTGCTTCTTCTTCTACTCTCTCTCTCTCCTGAGCTCTCTCTCTCTTCATATTGTCCCTCAAAAGCCTGTTTTGCTTCTAACTGCTGCTTCCCTTTATCATCCCTCCCCTTTGTCACCTCCCCTTTCTTATTCCCTTTTATTTCCCTATTAGATAAATTCCTTTTTGAAACACAGCTGAATATGTATGTGTGTGTGTGTGTGTGTGTGTGTGTGTGTGTGTGTGTGTGTGTGTATATATATATATATACATATATATATATATTCTTCTTTTTTTGAACCAATTCTAATTAGGGTGAGCTTTTGTCAGTCCCTACCATTTCCCCCTCCATTGTAAAAACTTTTTCTTGCATACCTCTTTTATGTGAGAAAAAATTTTCCATTCTATCTCTCCATTCCTCCACTACATCTTTTTTTCTCTCCCCTTCACTTTTTTTAAAGACATCATTCCAACATAATGGACTCATACCCATGTGCTCTGTCTATGTAAACTCCTTTTAAGTTCTCTAATAATAATTAAGTTCTTAGGAGTTACATATATCATCTTCTCATATGGGGATGCAAACAGTTTGACTTTATTGAGTCCCTTATGATTACTCTTTCATGTTTACCTTTTGATACTTCTTTTGAGTCTTTTGCTTGAATGTCAAATTTTCTATTCAACTCTGGTCTTTTTATTAGAAATGCTTGAAAGTCCTCTACTTCATTGAATATCCATTTTCTCCCTGAAGGATTATACTCAGTTTTGCTAGGTAAGTGGTTCTTGATTGTAATCCTAGCTGCTTTACCTTGTAGAATTTCATATCCCAAGCCCTCTGCTCCTTCAGTGTGGAAGCCACTAAATCTTGTGTGATACTGACTATGACTCCATGATATTTGGCTTGTTCTTTTCTTGTGGTTTGAAGTACTCTCTCTTTGAGCTCTAGGATTTGGCTATAATATTCCTGGGATTTTTCATTTGGGTATTTTTGTCAAAAAGTAATAAATGAGTTCTTTCAATTTTGATTTTGTTCTCTGCATCTAAGATATCAGGACAGTTTTCCTTGATATTTTCTTGAAATATGATATCGGGGCTCTTTTTTTTAGCTTGATCATCTTTTAAAAAATTATTTATTTATTTATTTTGTTTGTGACATTTGCTTTTATAAGATTTTGAGTTCTAAATTTCCCTCTTCTCCCTCTACTCCTCCCTCCCCAAGACAGCATGTGATCTGATTGATATAGTCTATACATGTATGAACATACTAAACAAATTTTCACATTAGTCATGTCATGAAAGAAGAATCAGAACAAAATGGAAAAAACATGAGAAAGAAAATAAAACAGCAAAAGAAAGAGAAAATAGTATGTTTCAAACTGCATTCAGACTCCATAGTTCTTTCTCTGGATTTGGATAGCATTTTCCATCATCAATCTTTTGGAATTGTCCTAGATCATTGCATTGCTCAGGAGAGCTAAGTCTAATAAAGTCAGTCATTGTACAATGTTTCTGTTCCTGATTACAGTCTTCTCCTGGTTTTGCTCATTTCACATAGCATTAGTTAATGTAAGTCTTTCCAGGTTTTTCTGTAGTCTGCCTGCCCATCATTTCTTATGGAACAATAATATTCCATTCCATTCATATACCACAACTTATTTACCCATTCCCTAATTGATGGGAATCTCCTCAACTTCCATGGGCTCTTTCTTTCATTGTGGCTTTCAGGTAGTTCAATGATTCTTAAATTATCTCTCACCAATCTATTTTCCAGTTTTTTTATAAGATATTTCATATTTTCTTCTATTTTTTAATTTCTTATTTTATTATTTCTTGCTCTCTCTTAGAATCATTAACTTTTACTTTCCCAAGTCTAGTTTTGAAGGAAATATTTTCTTCAGTGAGATTTTGAACTTCTTTTTCCATTGGGCCAATTCTGCATTTGAAGGAGTTCTTTCCTTCGATAAGTTTTTGTGCCTCTTTTACCATTAGGCCAATTCTGTTTCAAAGATATTGTTTTTTAATTCCAGTATTTTTTGTGCCTCTTTTACCAATCTGTTAATTCTCTTTTCATAATTTTCTTGCATTACTTTCACATTTCTTTTCCGAATTTTTCCTCTACTACTCATCACTTTTTAAAAACTCTTCTAGGATTTCTTGTAGGGTTTGGATACAATTAACATTTGTCTTTGAGTTTTCTGGTAGCTGTTTTCAAATTATTGTCTTCTGAGTTTATCTGTCTTCCCTGCTAGCATATTAGCTTCTTATGGACAAGTTGTTTTTTGTTGTTGCTGGGTTTTTTTTTTTGTGGTTTGCGCATCTTTCTAGGCTATTTCATGACTTT
The DNA here is from genome assembly GCA_028658325.1 of Potorous gilbertii. Lineage (NCBI taxonomy): Eukaryota > Metazoa > Chordata > Mammalia > Diprotodontia > Potoroidae > Potorous > Potorous gilbertii. The sequence goes on from CM053769.1 coordinate 116,754,439, forward strand.
CAACTTGATATTAAAGTTTGGCTCTGCTCATCTTGGGATGGGGAGGAACTGTGCTAAGCTTCAGACTTTTTTTATGTTGCTGTTTTCAGAGCTAGTTCTAGGAGTGTGTAAGTTTTTGGTGCTTCCAAGGTGGTGTGATCCTGGGAGAGGCATGGCCACTGCTCTTCTGGTCTGTGTTCTGGTCTTTATCAAGGAGAGATCTCTGGTTTCCTGCAACCATAAGTACTAGCACTCCTCTTGGCCCTGGAGTTGTGACTCAGAACAGCATGTGGGCAATAATATGGGCCCATCAGCATCAGCTTTCCCAGTGTCAGCAAAGGTTCCCTGTAATCTCTTTCTGAGTAGTTGCTCAACTCTCTCAAAATCTCTGGTCCAAGAGCTCCCAAAACTGCTGCTTTGGCTGCTGTAGTCACTGTTGCTGCTGCCACATGTGTGGGCTTTGGATAGACCTCAATTCTGTGTTATAGTCTTGTCATGCCAACCTCTTAAGTTTTCTTAGGCTAGAAAAATATCTTATTCCAACTTTTTATTGGCTCTACTGCTCCAAAATTTCATCTGAAGCTTAATTTTGAAGTTGCTTAGAGGGGAATATTGGGAGAGTTCAATTAGGTGACTGTCCCTAATCTACCATCTTGGCTCTACTTCTGTAATGGTAATTTCAGGTTAATGGTGGGTGGGGGGAAGAGTTAAAGATCTTGCCTGCCCATTAATAGGTCTCAAGTGACTTTTGTTAATTTTCTAATGAGGCATTGGTTCTTGAGGGTTGTGATTCCCTCTGACTCTGAAAAATGTATAAGTACACTGAGGTTTACTTAGAGGTTTTGTTTTCGGAAGAAGGTTTGTGTGCCAGATGAGGCTGTGGAGCTGCTAAACAGCTCCCTGGCTTTGAAAACCCAAATCTTGGTGCTTTTCTCTCTGGTAACTATATATGTATGATCAGGCAATTACATCTGTCCATTAATCTGTGATACACATATTGTTTATGGTCAGGCAACTGGAAGCCCTGTCTGTTGATCTTTATTTCTCTATATTTTCTCTGAAGCTCAGGGTGCTGACTCTTTCCCCTGAACTAAGTGAATGACATATGTGCTTGATTAAAGTGATTGGTGATTCCTTAAAAGTTGCCTTTCCTTTTAGAAAAGCAGATCGAAGAACCTGTATAGCAGGCCTTCCTCTGTATATCAGGGTGCTTGCTTTTACACCTCTTAATAATCTCCCATCCCAGATTTTCTAACTCCAAACCTGGGGCTCTCTCTACTGCACTGTACTACCTTTGCCCTAAACTAGAGTCCTTCAAGATACTTAGAGCTAGCCTAGGTCCCATAAGTTATTCAAGATATCATAAGAATATCATAAGGGAAAGTTGATAGGCAGAGTTGAAACCTATAGTCTTCAAAAATTTAGGTGTTAGCAGGCCCTTCTGCACCAGCTTGCCTGCTGAATCATTAGAATGCACCATAATCATAGCCTGTCACAATGGAGAGTCCTTCTCTGAGATGCCCAAATGAGGGCAATGGAGTGCATTAAAAGGAATGGTGAATTTTGAATCTGAGGAAATGGGTTCAAATTCTGATTCTAATACTTGTTATTTATATAATCTTGGGAAAATCATTTAACCTCTATGGCCCTCAGTTTCTCCATCTGTAAAGCAAGGGAGATGAACTGGATGGTCTTTCACTTCCCTCCCAGCTCTAAATCTATGATCCTAACTTCTCTCTGGGCTTTGGTGGCATCATTTGAAAATAAAGTTGGGAGGGAGATAATGGACTAGATGACCTTTGTCTAAGAAGCTACAAACCCATACCTTGTACCTTGAATTTCCAATTGTGTCTAAGGTTCTTCAGTCAAATGCCTGTGATCTTCCTCTTCCATTAGGCTTCTCCATGCAGTGCCTGGTACGGGATTCTGCAGTCATAGTATACTCAAGGTTAGCATTGTTACCTTTGGACTTTTACAGATGACAGGGTCAATAAAATCAGAAGTTTATGGAACAGAGGCATTAGGGAGGGATTATTTACACTCTAAAAGTGATCCATGACACAATTCCTTTAAAGTAGATTACAGATTTGCAAGGAAATTGAAAAGCCATCAAACCCAACAGAGGAAGAACCAAAGAATTTGAGAGGTGGCACAAATCCTAACATCCATCTGGACCCAGTCATGAAAGCTAAGGCCAAGGAAAGGAAAATGATACCTAAGGCACTTAAAATAACAGCAAATATATAAAAGTTCAGTTGGCACACAGTTTTTAGGAACTTATCTATTGAATAAAGTCTCAGGTCAGGACCTGCTTCCCTTTAGCTTTATTTTTTCCGTGAGGGTGGTATTACATCCTGAGAATAGGTGGGGCACCAGGTTGCTTACCATGGGGCAAAGTGAGCCAGTTTGGAAAAATGCAGCAGGTGAAAACTTCCGCACAGATCTCCACTGAGAGCAATCCCATGAGTGGCCACTGAACTTCCAGCCTGAGTGAGAGAGAGGCCCAGGCTTTAAAAACAAACAAAACGCCCTATTTATCTGAAGGGCTGATTTTGAAAGATCTTATTTTTACTATTAAACCCAAATATTGTTTCTAATGTGCCTTTGCAGTCCTTGCACCCTCCCACAGCTATGAACTCTCTTCTATTTAGTTCCAAAACTCCAGGTAATGTGACTCAGTAAAATTTCTCCCAAATAAATTCTTACTCTCTGTAAATCTGGGCTCTGCCTATGAGTCATCTTTCCAAGAGAAAGAAGTCATCCCATCCTCCTCACACCACTTATTTTATTGGCTTTCCTTGGTTAATCAGGTCCTACTAAACTGATTTATGTTAACCAAGCTTCCAGGAAACTTTTATAATTTAAGCATCTATTCATTCTTTGTATTTGTAATCCAACCTTAGCAAACTATCAAGTAGAGAGTAAATGCTTAATAAATGTTTGTTGTTCTATTGACTCACTTATTTACTTTTATTAACTAATTTTATGAAATTAAAAAATACTTATTTTCTATATTTCTCCCTAAATATACTAAAAAAGAAAAACCAAAACACTTGTAATAAATACACATAGTCAAGTAAAACAAATTCAGAAACTGGCTGTGTCCAAACATATATGTCTTATTTGTCATCTGGGACCTTCACCTCTCTGACAAAAAGTATGTAGCATTCTTCATTACTGGTCCTCTTGGCTCTTGACTGGCCATGGCATTGATCAGTTTTCTCAAGTCCTTCAAAATTGTTTGTATTTATAATGTTCGTGTTATTAAATTGTTCTATTTTTGCCCATTTCGTGCTACATTAACCTTCCCAAGTTTCTTGGAAATCCTCCTTTTCATCATTTTTATTGTGTGGTGTAATAGTATTCCATGACATCCATATACCATAATTTATTTAGCCATTCCTCTAGTGGTGGGTACTCCCTTTGTTTCCAATTCTTTGCCACCCCAAAAAGAGCTGCAATAAATACTTTTATATGTTTGAGTTCTCTTTCTCTTTCCTAGATCTTTTTGAGTTACAGTCAACTAGTGGTATCCCTGAGTCAAAGACTATGCACACTTTAATGACTCTTTGGATGTAGTTCCAGATTGCATTTCAGAATGGTCAAACCAATAGCTAAAAACAACAAGACATCTATTTTCCCACAAGCCCTTCAAACATTTATCATTTTCCTTTTTTTGTCAACTTTTTTAATTAATTTATTCATTCATTTCCAGTCTAGGATGGTTCTGGCTGCTAAGCTATAAATTAGATTCTACTAGCCAGGATCTTTGACAGTGAAGTGCTGTTGAAATTAAGGACAGGGTCCAATCCCAACCTTACATGCATGAGGTCAGGCAGGTTACCTGACTCCTCTGGGCTTCAATTTTCCCTTATGTAAAATGAGGGGGTTGGACTATTGTACTATGACCATAGCTAAGTCTTAGGTAGATTAAGTACCCATTCCACTCCCGGGAGAATTTGTAGGAGAAGAGGGAATTCTTATAGTCAAACTTTTCAAACTATGGAATTTTATGTAAAAAAAAAAATTCTACAAATATATTCTGGAAACATGATCAAGATTTTTCTTTTAAATTAAATTTTATTATAAACAATAATTTCTAGATAACAAAAGAAATAAAGATTAATATAGAGCAAGCTGCTTAACCTTGTCCCTGTATTGCTTCAAATGTTATAATTCCCATTTTAAGTTAAGAAAGACCTTCAAGGTCATATAATTCAACTCTCTCATTTTACAGATGAGAAAAATGAGATCCTGAGAGTCCATATCATGTGTCCAAAGTCACATAGGTGGAAATGGAAGAGTCAGGATTTGAACCAGGTCCTCTGATCCCAAAACCACTTGCCCAAGGTCATATACCTAGTCTGACATCAAGTGCAATGTCCCTTTCACCATGTTACCCTGTCTTTCAGTTAATAAAGCACAGTTTGCCACAAATTATCCATATTTGGGGGTTGGGAGAAGGAAAAAGATTTGAGAATCACTATTAAGAATGATAATGAAATAAGGAAATAATTGGGTATTAAAATGGAATTATTTTCAATATTAATGATTAAAATGATTTTTAAAAAATAAATGATTAAAATGAAGGATAGACCACTGAAATAAAAAATTTCTTTTTTTATTTTTAAAATTTAACTTCTTATCTGAGAAGAAGAATCAAAGGTAATAAATTCACCTCTATATCAATTTTACTGTTTTTTTTTTTTTGGCTGGGTTCCTCATTGTACTTATAACAGTAACAATAGTAGTCGTAGCTGGCATTTATATTATATTTATACATATTTACAGCTAAGTGACTCAATGGGTAGAGAGCTGGCCTGGAGTCAGGAAGACCTGAGTTCAAATTCAGCCTCAGATATTTACTGTGTGACTCTGGGCAAGTCACTTCATCCTGTTTGCCTCAATTTCCTCATTTGTGAAATGAACTGAAGAAGGACATGACAAACCAGTCCAGTAGCTTTGCCAAGAAAACCCTAAGTGGGGTCATAACTGAAACAGAAAGGACTGAAATGACTGAACATCAACAAAACATTTACGTAGCATGTAATGATTTGTAAGTGCTTTACAAATATTAACTCATTAGATCTTCACAAGAACCCTGGCAGAATTTGAACTCAAGTCTTCCTTACTCCAGGTCCAGCATTCTATCCACTGGACCACCCAGCTGTTACCATCTGGGAACGAATGCACTCATAAAGGGTGGAGATGAGGGTGTAATCTAAGTATTGAAGAAAAAGGAAATGGATTTGGATACACTACACAAGTAAGGATTTATAAGCTTACTTGCTGTTTAGTGTTTTCAGGACTGTTTGACTCTTTGTGACCCCATTTTGGGTTTTCTTGGCAAAGATCCTGGAGTGGATGGTCTACCATTTCCTTTTCCAGCTCATTTTACTTGGAAAACTCCCGGCTTCTTCTTAAAGAAATAAATTGAAACCATTAATAGCTTCATTGAAATAGAATACAAAAGAAATCCATAAAAATCATCAACATTTCCATACAGTACAAAGAAATTTAGGAATAAGAGAAATTCCATTCAAAATAATTACAAAATATAGAAACAAAGTGGAGACCCATTGATTGGGGAATGGCTAAGCGAACTGGTCTATGTATGTGCTGTAACACTAGCATGCCATAAAAAGATGAGGAATTCAGAGAAGTATGAACTGACGTGGATTATCATGCATAGAACAACTGTGAGTATTGTTCTCAGCCACACAGTTGCTGTTACTCACAGTTACTACCATGATATAAGCAAAAGGAATTCTAAAAGGAGGTTAAAGTTTTTAAATTTTTTTTATTCTGAATTTAAGAAATAAAACAAGCATTTCCGTAATATAGTAGAATAGAAAAAAATATTACCATGAAACTGGAAATCTATTAAGTAGAATTTGCTATTCCTTTAAAATATATAACTATTATGTAATTTTTTAAAATTTTTTTTCTTCCTTCACTTTCTTCCCCTTCCCTCTAGAGAAGGCTACTTTTAGACACAAATATATAAACATGTATGAATGTATACATATGTGTATAATGTATACATACATACGTGTGTGTGTGTGTATATATATATATATATATATATATATATATATGTATATATATATATATATATACCCATTCTTAGTCATTAAAGGACCAATTATAGTGCTCTAGAGCAGGACTTCTTAAACATCTTTCTCTAGCTACCCTTTTTTGTCCAAGATATTTTTATGCAACTTCAGGTATAAAGTATCCCTGTCATAGAATGCTGGAGCTGGAAGATGCCATATTGGAGTCATCTGGCTCAACTCCCTGCTTTTGTAGGTAAGACAACTGAATTGCAGAGAGGGAAAATGATTTGCCCTTGTCCCATGGCTGTCAGGTGGCATAGCCAGGATTTGAATCCAAACTTCCTGATGCCAAATCCAGTGATCTTTCAGCTACATGCTACCTCATGGTAGCTTCAGGAAACATAATTTGGACCTAAAACTATCCTTCAGTGATGTGTTAATGCCTGGGGAAAATTTGATTTGATTCATCAAACATTTATTAAATACTAACAGTATGCAAGGTAGTAGGAACTGGAGATAAAAATTAAAAATCGAAACAGTGTTTGTGCCCTCAAGAGTCTTATAGTCTACTGGGTGGTTACAATGTGCACATAGATAAGTAAATACTAAGCACATACAACATAATACAATGTAATTTGAAGAGATAGAGCTAACTACTGAGGGGAGAAGAAAGATCAGGAAGAACTTATAGAGAAGGTAACATCTGAGCTGATGCTTTGAAGGCAGCTAGGAAGGAGGTGAGGTAGCCTGGAGAAAGGCACAGGGGTGGGAGATGACATTTTGTGCATTGGGAATATTTTGGGTGAATATTGGTAAAATTCAGCCCTTAACTCTCTGCTGACCTCTGGCCTCAAATCACCAACTGATCTTTAATCAGATGTCCCCTAAACATCTCAAATTCAGCATATCCAAACCTGAATTTATCTTCTCACCTAAACTCTTCTCTCTTCTTAACTTCCCTATTACTGTTGAAGGTACCCACCATTTCCCGCCCCCGCCCCAGTCATCCAGGCTTGAAACCTAGGGGTCATTCTTGACTTCTTACTTTCCCCTCACTCCACAATCCAAGTATTGTCATATCTACCTTTCCAACATCTGTCCCATTCATTTCTTTCTCTCCTCTGACACTGCTACCATATTGGTGCAGTCTCATGCCTTTATTCTGTCCTGTCTGGCTCTCCATGACTCTATTGGGGTTTTCTTGGCAGAGACTGGAGTAATTTGCCATTTCCTTCTCTAATTCATTTCACATGTGAAGAACTGAGGCAAGCAGGGTGAAGTGACTAGCCTAGGGTCACACAGTTAATCAGTATCTGAGACCAGATTTGAACCAGGAGGATGAGTCTTCTTGACTCCAGGCCCAGGGCACTGTGCACTATGGCACTACCTAACTGCCCATGCCTGGACTACTGCAACAGCTTCCAGCATTCTCTGCCTCAGGTCTCTACCCATCTTCTACTTTGCCACCAAAAAAATCTTCCTAAAGTACAGGTCTGACTATGTGACTGCCTTGACTCAGTCAACTCCATTGACTCCCTGTTGTCTCCAGAGTGAAAGAGAAAATTTTCTGCCTGGCCTTTAAAGCCCCCCACAACTTGGCCCCTTGCCACCCCGACATTCAAAGGCACTGTTCTTCTTGCTGTACGTCAAACAATACCACCCCACTGTGCCCCATCCCCCATCTCCTGAACAACATTCTACTGACTGCCCACCCCCCCATACCTGGCATATTTCTCCTTGCTGCTTTCCCTGGCTTCCATCAAGACTCAGATCCCACTGTCTGCAAAATGGCTTTCCTGGTTTTCTCCCTTATCCCCCATGTTAGTGCCTTCCCTCTGAGATTTAACGGGGTCAATCACAATAACTAGCATTTCTCTAGTGCTTCGATGTTTGCGAAGTACTTCACCAGTATCACCTCATTTCATCCTCTCAATAACCCTGGGCAGTAGGTGCTATTATTATCAGGAAACTGAGGCAGCAAAAGGTAAATGACTTGTCCAGGGTCACAGAGTTAGAAAATGTAGCAGAGTTCTGGAATTCTCTGGAGGAATCAAGGATGTCACATGTTGTTAACACATGGCACAAGCCTGTTAACACACACTAGGAATGATTCGAAGTACAACCAAATCACAAGTCTTTTTTAGACAAAGAAGAACATTTGTCTTCTAAGATGTCAACCTCAAATAGTGATAGGACATACACCAAACATTATGGGTCCATTTTGCTTTAATTTCATGGAATCAGAGGCATTTTGATGCCAAGAATTCTCTACAGCTTTCCTCATGCCTGAAATGCTCTTCCTCCTCATCTCCACCTACTGACCTCCTTGGCTTCCTTTAAGCCTCAACTAATATCCCACTTTTCACAGGAAGCCTTTCCCAACTCCTCTTAATTCCAGTTCCTTCCCTCTATTAATCGTTGCCTATTGATTCTATATAGATTTTGTAAATAGCTTGCTTTTTATATATTTGTTTGCATGTTGTCTCCCCCATTATATTGTAAACTCTTTGAGGACAGTGACTGTCTTTTGCTTCTTTTTTAAAAATTTATTTTATTTTTTAACATCCTTTTCTTTTTAAATTTTGTGTTCCCATATCTCTACCTTCTTCCCGTACCCTTCTCCACTTACTGAGAAGGCAATCAATAACCTATAAATTATACATGTGAAATCATGCAAAACATGTTTCCATGTTAGCCATATTTTTTAAAAGCAAGAAAAATTAAGTGAGAAAATTATACTTCAATTTGTACTCAGAATTCACGAATTCCCTCTTGGGAGGTAGATGGTATTTTTTCATCATGAGTCCTTTGGAACTGACTTGGATCATGTATTGATCAGAGTAGCCAAGTCATAGCTGACAATCATATTGTCATAGCTGACAATCATTTCAACATTGTTGTCCTTGTGCACAATGATCTCCCAGTTCTGCTCACTTCACTTTGCATCAGTTCATTTAGATCTTGCTGTGTTTTTTCTGAAGCCATCCCCCTCATTATTTCCCACAGCATAATAGCATTCCATCCCAGTCATATGCCACTTGTCCAGCCATTTTGCAAATGATGGGCATCCCCTCAGTTTCCAATTCTTTGCTTCCACAAAAAGCGCTGCTGTACATATTTGGTACTTATAAGTCTTTTTTCGTCTTCTTTTATCTCTTTGGGATACTAACCTAGTAGTGATATTACTGAGTTAAAGGGGATGCAGTTTTATAGCCCTTTAGGCATAGCTCCAAATTATTTTCCAGAATGATTGGACCAGTTCACAACTCTACCAACAGTTCATTAGTCTACCTATTTTTCTGTCATTGCCTCCAGCATTTGTCATTTCTGATAGGTGTGAGGTGGTACCTCAGAGTTGTTTTAATTTGCATTTCTCTAATCAATAGTGATTTAGAGAATTTTTTGTATGACTGTAAATAGGTTTGATTTCTTCTTTTGAAAACCACCTGCTCCTATCTTTTTACTATTTATCAATTTGGGAATGATTCTCATTTTTTAAAAATTGAGTCAGCTGTGTACTTACTATATATTTGACAAATGAGGTCTTTATCAGAGAAACTTGTAAATTCTTTTAATATTACTTTATTTTTTTATTACTTTATTTATTTTTTAAATATTTTTATATTACTTTATTGCCTATAGTATCTATTTTTTTTAGCACAATGTAGTTTCCCTGTTTATCTCTTTTATATAGGTTTGTTTTTTGCTTTTGCTTTGTCTGATACCCCTGCCTTTTTTCTTTTACTTCAGTTGAAGTGTATTAGCATCTACTCCATCCCTTTATTTTAATTTTGTGTGTCTTTCCGTTTCAAGTGTGTCTCTTGTGTACAACATATTGCTGGCTTCTTGTTTCTAATCTAGTCGGCCATCAGCTTCCATTTTATGGGTAAGCTCTTCCCATTCCCATCCACAATTATGATTTCTGCGTATTTCCCTTTATCTTATCTTCTGTTTCTTCCTCTTTGTCTCTCTCTTGTTATCCTGGCCCTTTTCAAAAATCTATTTTGCTTCTAACCACTGCCTCCCTTAATCTGCCTTCCCCTTTATCATCCCCACTTTTCTCTTATTCCTTTCCCCTCCTGTTTCCCTATTGGGTAAGTTATATTTCTGTGAACAACTGGGTGTGTATATTTTTCCTTCTTTGAAGCAATTCCAATGAGAGTGAAGTTCAAGCATCACCTTCCACTCCTGCCCCCATTTCCCACTCCATTTTAATAGCTTTTCCTCATATAGATCTTTTATGTAAGAAAAATTTCCCTATTCGACCCCTCCTTTTCCCCTTTTCCCACTTCATCCCTCTCTCCCTCCTTTGTTGTTTTTTTTGAGATCATTCCAATGTAATTGACTCACACCCTTTAACTGTAAACCCCCTTTAACTGTTCTAATGTTGATAATATTCTTAGTTATAAACAGTTTGCTTTATTGAGTCCCTTATCATTACTCTTTTATGTTTGCTTTTTTATGTTTCTCTTGGGTTTTTTGTTTGAATGTTAGATTTTCTAGTCAGCTCTGGTCTTCTCATCAGGATTGCTTGAAAGTCCTCTATTCCATTTAAACAGTCTTCCCCCTTAAGGAACATATTCAGTTTTTCTGGGTGGATGATTTTTGGTTGTAATAGTAGTTCCTTTGCCTTCTGAAATATCGTATTCCAAGACCTTCACTCCTTTAACATGGAAGCTAGTAAATCTTGTGTGATCCTGACCGTGGTTTGAATTATTCCTTTCTGGCTGCTTGAAGTACTTCTCCTTTGACCTGGGAGCTCTGTAACTTGGCTATAATATTTCTGGGAGTTTTCATTTTGGAATCTCTTTTAGGGGATGATTGGTAAATACTTTGAATTTCTATTCTACTCTCTGTATCTAAGATATTGGGACAGTTTTCCTTGACAATTTCTTGAAATATGGTATCGAAGCTCTTTCTTTCATCATGACTTTCAGGTAGTACAATAATTTTTAAATTACCTTTATTTTCCAGGTCAGTTATTTTTCTGATGAGATATTTCATATTTTCTTCTATATTTTTATTCTTTTGATTTTGTTTTATTGTTTCTTGATGTCTCATGGGAGTCATTAGCTTCTACTTGCCCAGTTCTAATTTTTAAGAAATTATTTTCTTCAGGGAGATTTTGTACCTCTTTTTCCATTTGGCCAGTTCTACTTTTGAAGGTGTTCTTTTTTTCAGTGAATATTTGTGCCTCCTTTTCCATTTGATGTATTCTGCCTTTTAAGGAGTCCTTTTCTTCAGTGAATTGTTGTGTCTCTTTTTACGAAGCTATTAATTTCCTTTTTATAATTTTCTTGCATCACTTTCATTTCTCTTCCCAGTTTTTCCTCTACCATTCATCTTTTTTGAGCTCTTCCAAAAATTTTTTAGGCTTGGGTCCAATTAGCATTTTCTTTGAGTCTTTTTTTGGGGGGTAACTCTTTTCACATTGTTGTCTTCTGAGTTTATGTCTTGTTCTTCTCTGCCTTCATAGTAGCTTTTTATTCTCATATTCTTTTTGGGTTTTGTTCATTTTCCAGCCTATTTCTTGACTTAGAACTTTATATAAAGATGGGCTGTGCTTGCCTTGGAGTGGGGAAGCACTGTGCCATATTTCAGACTCTTTTTGTGCTGCTGTTTTAGGAGCTATTTCTGGGGATCTACAAGTTTTTGGTGCTTCCAAGGTGATGTGATCCTGAGAGAGGTATGGTTACTGTTATCTTGATCTACACTCTGGTCTTTAACCAGGAAGAGCCCCAAATCCTCTGCACCCTAAAGTACTAGTGCTCCTGTTGGTTCTGGAACTATAATCAGAGTCCATGATCCCTTGTTACTCAGCACAAATGATTTCCACCCTGAAAATGCAACCCAGAACTGCTTGTGGGCAATAGTGTTGCCAATCAGTGCCAGCTGCACCCAGTATCAATAAACGGTTCCCTGTAATATCTTTCTTACCAGTTGTTTAAGCTCATCCTTGTCCTTGGGCTAAGATCTGAAGAAGGAGTAAAGGAAGAGTGAGACCTTGGCTGACTTTGTTCCATATCTATACCTGATGATTACAAGTGAGGATTATGTCTGAGAATTTTTAGAGGTTTTATTTTCTAGTTTGGGGAATTTAGAGATGATTTCAATACTATTTCACTTGCTTCTTATAAATAAAATAAAATTTCCATCATTATTGCTGTGTGTTTTATATACTTGTACTGTTTCTTAATTTTAAAATGTTTTATGTTCATTCATTTTTTTCCCTTTACACCTTGTATTTAAAGTTGAATTTAGTCTGACTATTCTTGAGGATGATTATTACACAGTGATTTACTTTTTCATTATAGTTTTAAATCTTCTTGGATTAGTTCCTCATTTATGGTGTACAATTTCCTCTTAAAGCAATCATTTATTAAGTATTTATTGTGTGCCACACACTGGGCTAAGGGCACACTTTTATCTGTAGGTTTAATATGTGGATTCTTCTCACTGAAGTTATCTTTAGATTTGTATTTTGTTTTGCATGCCATTTTTAAAATATTTTCTTTTTATGAAGTGCTTCCCTTCCCATTTTCCCTTTCCCTGTATCCCCAGCACTTATCACAGTCCTTGATACATAATAGATTCTAAGTCAATGTTTAGCTGTTGCTGCTGTTAAGTCATTTCAGTCATATCTGACTCTCCTTGACCCCATTTGGGGCTTTCTTGGCAAAGATACTGCAATGGTTTGCCATTTTCTTCTCCAGCTCATTTTACAGATGAAGAAACCAAGACAAACAGGGTGAAATGACTTGCCCAGGAACACGCAGCTAGTATGTGGATTTGAAATCAAGTCTTCCTGTCCAGGCTTGGCATTCTATCCACTCTACCATCTAGCTGCCCTTAGTTCATTGACTGACTAACTGACCAACTGTTTCACTGCTGTAATTGTGCTGAGTCCGTACACTTCTGTTTCAATTCTTGTTGTCTGTCTGATGTGTTAGTGATGTGCCATTGGGATTACAGCTGCCTGGTCACCTTACTGACAATTAACTGATGATTGATAACTTGTTCTTACTTTCATTGTTAGAAATGGACAAAATTCAATCCTTCTGGTTTCTTCTCAGAGTCTTCAACTCCAAATTCAACATGATTTTTTCCAGTTACTCTATCAGGCTGCTTAAGTTGATCCTAAAATTGTGTCAGAACTCTATTTTGTTCATTTATTGTTAAATAAATTGCACATTTTCATATAGTTTTTTAGCAATTCTCATTCATTCATTCAGCTAAGTGGTAGACCTGGAGTCTAGAAGATCAGGGTTCAAATCTTGCCTCTGATACTTACTACTTGTGTGATCCTGAGAAAGTTATTTCACCCCTCTCTGTCTCACTTTCCTCATCTGTAAAATGGGGATAATAGTAGTATTTCCCCCTCAGGTTGTTGCAAGGATAAAATGAGACTCTATTTGTAAAGTGCTTTGCAAGCCTTAAAACCCCACATAAAGGCTAGCTATTATTTATTTCTTTAACCAGTCATTTATTTATGTGCTTATTTGTTCATTCGTTTATTTAGCATATCTAGAGTTATTTTTGATAAGTATGTGAGAAACCTTGCTACAGGGCAATATTTTACTCCGTTAGCTTCCCCAGACTCACAAATAATCCTATTTTGTAGTGAATGTATAAGAAGAGCCTTTCTTCCTATCTCCTCATGCCTCTGTAATCCCTTTATTACTCAGACTGGTGAGACCTTTCTACTGGGAGCTAATATCATTCTTTGGTTCTAAGCAAAGCCTTGCCAGCTGAGTCTTCCAGTTTACAAAATATTAGTCAACTCTTTGCACATGCGTCAGCCTGAGGAAGTTGTAAGTGCCTACATCACACTAAGGAATGTTGCAGGTCACTGAGTCACTTTACACATGAGGATCAAACAGCAAGGAAGAGTCAGTAGAAGGACTTAAGGGGCTTCAGTTTCAGAGTCACTGCTTTATCCTATCCTATTCAATTACATTTATCAAGAGCCCATTAGGTACCTTAGTGGGTACTGGAGATGCAAAGACAAAAAAAATTCCTACCCTCAAGGAGTTTATGTTCTATTGAATTAATTAAAATCTATTGAATTAATAAAAATATTATTGATGTATCATAATCAACCCGTATTTTTGCGTTTTGATACTTCAGACCAAATTACATTTTGATATGATATTATCTGATAGATTCCCTAAAAATCATAAGGCAGATAGTTAGCACCATGAGAGCTAGACCTGAAGTCAGGAAGATTAGAATATGGCTTCAAACACTTAATAGTGTAACCCCGAACAAGTCATTTAGCCTCTGTCTGGGTCAATTTCCTTACCTATAAAATTGAGGTAGTGATAGCACCTACCTCCCAGGGTTGTTAGGATAAAATGAGAATAGTATTTGTAGAGCATTTTGTAAACTTTAGAGTGTAAAAACGCTAGCTATTGTTATTAATATTAATAAGATGTACATTGGACATGTAAAGAGGAGAAATTTGATTTCCCCTTCTTATTCTTCTTTACCCCTTCAAGACCTTAGCCTGAAAGGGCCAGGGTCTCACATGGCATCCTGGGCCACCTCCAGCCATCCTGATGAATATCAGACCACTGAATCTAGATGGCACAGGAGAAGAAAGTGAGGTTGGTGACCTTGCACAGCCCTCCCTCACACAACTCAAAATCATCTGCAAGTCATGTCATCATCTTAATGTCATGGTCCTCTTCAAGAACGAAGGACAAACACAACAACAACCCTTCCATCTCAAGTTGTATAGTCTTAGGATAGAATAGATAATAGAATCACTCTATTATCTATTCATAAAAAATGAACATCTCTCTCTGATTGAGTTGGAAGAAATAATGACTTGAGTTGGGCTCAAGATTGACCATACTCTTGGAGACTTTATTTAGCTAACCTGAGTTTGCCAGTTAGAGGCAGTTGTGGAGAAGACCATCGTACTAACACCGGAGGGCATCAAGGGAAGGGAGTGGAGTTCTTAAACCATTGACCATAACACTTTGAAAACAGGATTGCTCAACCAGAAACAGACATCTCATTCATCATTTGGAAAGTTAATTTGAGGGGCAGTTGAGGAAACAGAGACACATACTCTATCCCAGTAGGCAAAGGTACAGAAGGCAGTCAGTATTCAAGTTTGAGGCTGGAAGAAAATTCAAGAGTCATCCCATTATAGAAAGCTATGGGTTTGAGATGAGAGAGAGAGAGAGAGAGAGAGAGAGAGAGAGAGGGAGGGAGGGAGAGGGAGAGAGGGAGACGGAGAGGGAGAAGGGGGGAGAGAGAGAGAGAGAGAGGGAGAGGGAGAGAGAGGGGAGAGAGAGAGAGAGAGAGAGAGAGAGAGAGAGAGAGAGAGAGTGTGAAGGGCTAATGGAATATAAGGTCTTTCCTGTCCATTAATAGGCCTATGTGACTATATGTATTCCTTTTTCTCCTTGGAACAGGGATCATGTTCCTAGGAGGTATCAGGTCTAAAGGTACACAGGTATTTCAATCAGGGATATCTTCCTTCTTTGAACTCTGACCCAGTTCATAGCTGTTGAGTCACATAGAGCCCTGGTGCAGAGCCAATTAGGTGCTGAGGCATATAGGCTTTCAGGCTCGTTGGCACTGAGCTGATCAGGTGCCAGAGTCTTTGTTTGAAAATTATATATATTCAGGGAGATTGATTTTGCACTGAAAGACTTGCTAACTGGGGACTTTGCTTACAGGAAAGACGCATCAGATGTCAGTGCTCCCCAGTCTGGCGATGTGTGCAAATAGCTTCATTACTGTGTTAAGTTTTGTTTTTCTATATTTCCATAATGATGTTTTGTCTTATCCTAGTGTGCAGAATAAATGATGCGCTGGTTTAGTTTTGTGTGAAAGTGCTTATTATACTATGCGATTGGATCCTTAAAATACATATGTATATTCATAGCAGCTGCTCATATCCCCTTGGTGATACAGAGAGCTGGGTAAACTGCTCTCAGGACCTCAGGTCTGAGAGCCTTAGTGACTGTGGAAATTCTAGATTTGTAATCTGAGAGCTCCATTTTGGAGCATTTAAAGTTTGCAGGTCCTTATCCTGAGTTGTCCCTGAGATCCTGAAATTATTTAACACTCAATACTCCAAGGAGGCAGCAACAGAACCAGCCCAGATGTCTCTAGAATTTTGCAGAACCAGGTCCTGAAATAAAGTCTGAAGTCAGGAAATAGATTGTAAGAATAAGCAAACAACAACAACAAACAAGAATTCCACCATAAATAGTTGTTATGACAAGGATGCTCAAGGCACAAACCTAGAAGAAGAGAATGACTAAAATATTTATAAGCAAAGCCTCAAAAGAAAACACTGCTTAGGTACAAATTCAACTAGAATTTCCAGAAGAGAGGAGGCAGAGTTATTGCTGTTGTTCTTAAGAGTTAAAATGTTTTTATAAATGAAATGAAAGCAGTAGAAGAAAAATTGGAAATGAAAAGAGAATTAGGGAAGAAAGAATTGGAATGGAAACCAACAGCTTGGCACAAGAGATACAAATCTTTGTCTATGCAACAAATCCCCTGAAAATTAGAATGGACTGCATGGATGATAATAGATCCATGAGACAAGAAACATTAGAACAAAATCAAAAGACTGGAAAAAATAGGAGAAAATGTAAGGTATCTCATGACAAAAACCTGGAAAACAGATGGAGGAGAGATAAAATAAGAAATCATTGACATCATATATTCTTCAAACCAGGGATACTGGCCTCTGGCTTTTCCATGCACAAGACACTGAACATTTTCTATGAATATCCTTCATGCCTAGAATGTTCTCTCTCCTCATCTTTGCCTGCTGGCTTCCTTTAAACCCCAACTAAAATGACTTTTTTGTAAGAAAACTTTCCCAATCCCTCTTAATTCTGGTATCTTCCCTCTGTTAAGTATTTACTGTTTATCCTGCATATATATAGCTTGATTGTACATATCTGTTTGCTTATTGTCTCCCTCGTTAGATTGTGAGCTACTTGAGAGCAGAAACTGTCTTTTGTTCTTTTTTTTTTCTCTTTTGTATTCCTAGCACTTAGTAGAGTTTCTGGTGTGTAGAAGCATTTAATAAAATATTTATTGACTAACTATCAGAGAGTCATGAGCCAAAAATGAGCCTAGACATCATATTTGGAAATACTGAAAGAAACCTGCTCAGATCTCTTAGAACTATATGACAAACTGAAAATAGAAGGAATCTACCAGTCACCTCCTGCAAGAAACCATAAAATGAAAACTTCCCAGAAATATCATACCCTTAGACTTTCAGGTAAAAGAAAAAATTTGGAATAAAGCCTCAAAGAAAGATCAAGTGCTAAAGAGTCATAGTTAGAATTACACAAGATTTAGCAGCTCCCTCCATAAAGAAACAGAGTGCTTGGAATACAATATTTCTGAAGGCAAAGAATATAGATTTATAGCCAAGAATAACATCCAGAAAAACTAAATATAATCCTATGAGGGAAGGAAACCTTTAATTAGAGAACTTCCAAACATTCCTGATAAAAAGACCAGAGATGTGTAGAAACCTTGAAGTTCAAACACAGAAGTTAAGAAAAATATAAAAAGGTAGAGTTAAGCAATGATAAAGGACTAAACAAGGATAAACTCTTTGCATTCTAATGTGAAGAGATGATAAATGTGTCCAGAAATGTGCTATTAAATACTTAACAATCAACTTTCTAAAATAAATGTAGATACAACACACTTTTAGATTTAATCAGCATTGCTAATATTTTCTCCATCACTTTCTTAAGAAGACATAATCAACAA
Source organism: Potorous gilbertii (assembly GCA_028658325.1). Lineage (NCBI taxonomy): Eukaryota > Metazoa > Chordata > Mammalia > Diprotodontia > Potoroidae > Potorous > Potorous gilbertii. The sequence goes on from CM053769.1 coordinate 116,772,240, forward strand.
AACAATGAACTAAATCCCTGATGGGTTGTATTTGTGTAAATGCTCACACTAAAATTTTTTTAATGTCTCATGAACACTTATGAGCTGGCTCCAGCATATTCTGCCTATGTCCCTTTGGAACCCAGTGATCAAAAAAGATCCTAATGGAAGTCTAATTAAATAGAAGTACTTGGAATGGTTCTGTTATGTCTTAATAATCTTAAAAGAAGAATGGAGAGGGAGATGAGAAGGAATACATGGAAAATGAGAGGGAAAGGAAGGTTAGGGAAAATTTTTTCACTTAATCAGAGGGCACAAGACAATATCTATACAAACAAGGAGGGGGTGTTGGGTAACTGACAACTGAACAACATTCTAATCTGAATTGGTCGTGGGAGGGAAGGATACACACACACACACACACACAGACACAGACACACACACACACGAGTACAGAAATATATTTCACTCAACAGGAAAACAGGAGGGAAAGAAAGAAGGGGGAATAAGAAGGGTACATTAAGGGAGAGATTAGTCCTAAGCAATTACTCCCAAGTCCTAACTGAAGATGTATTAAAAAAATTTATAGCTCTTTCTGTGATGAAAAAGAAATGGAAACTGAGATGGTGCCTATCAGCTGGGGACTGGCCAGACAATTATGGTATATGAATACGATGGAACATTATTGTGCTAAAAGAAATTATTAAAAGGATATTTTAGAAAAACATGGAAAGGATTGTACAAACTGGTACAGAAGTGAACAGAACCTAGAAAGAAATTTCTATAATAACAACAATATTGTAAAGATAGACAACTTTGAAAGATCAGCACAATGACCACCCAGAGGATTCCAGAAAATTAATGATATATTAACCACCTCCTGATGGAAAGGTGAAAGACCAAGAGTATGTATATGTGTATATATATATGTAGATTTATGTATGTGTATACTATATACAATATATACATATATATATTCTATTGATAATTGATGTAATTGTTCTCCATTGGGATCAACGTATGCATATATGCATGAATTTGTATAAGCATATATAGTCACATGTATATTATATATATATATATATTCACATGTATATGTGTATGTATTTTTCTTTTAGACACAGTCATTGTAAAAATTTGTTTTACTTGGGTACACATGTTTGTGATAGAGGTTTTGTTTTTTATTTTATTACCAATTGTGGGGGAAGGGAGAAAGGGAAGATTTTTGTTGATTGAAAAAGTAATATTAATTTTAAGAAAGGTACATGTTGTTCAGCCATTTCAGTTGTATCCAACTCTTTGTGACTCTATTTGGGGTTTCTTTGGCAAAGGTATTAGAGTGGCTTGCCATTTCCTTCTCCAGCTCATTTTACAGATCAGTAAATTGAGACAGGTTTAATTGACTTGCCCAGGGTCACGCAGTCAATAAGTGTCTGAGGTTGGGTTTGAACTCAGGTCTTTCTGACTCCAGTTCCAGTTCTCTTTCCACTATGTCACCTAGTAGCCAAAAGAAAGATACTATACATAAGCAAACCTTAAAGGCTATGTAAATTATTATTGATAACTGATCTTAACGATTGTCAAAATTATCCAGATGGATTAAGTAAAGGAAGGAAATGGAAGTAGAAAGAATCCAAACAAAAGTCTTGACTCATCTGGGATGTACAAGAGGATCTCTCCCTGCTGACTGAAGGAGCTGATGGTCAAACCCATGGCTAAGGATGTTAGTGTTGGAACCTCAGTCACTGTGACCATCATCCACAGGAAATATTTGTGGAAAGTATGGTTATGCATGGAAGTGTTAAAGACTGTGCAGAGTAAGTTAGATAGTGATTGAAGGGCACTGCAAAGCCTGCCCACTCCAAAATGTTTCACTGATCTCCTCTCTAGAGCAAGGTTGACTCAAGGTGAAATTGTGAAATAGGCCAGCCTCAGGCAAGATGCTTTGTCCCTTCCCCATGAGCCCTCTTCTTCAGTGTCTGTTCCCCTTCCCCTGAGAGCCTTGACCTCCTTTGCTCCTTAGGACGTTGATGATAGCTCATAGAAAGTTAGGGCTTAGAGATCATCTAATCTATCCCCTTCATTTTTCAGATAAGGAAGCTGAGAGGTCCATGGAGGCCCAAGGTCTTATAGGACTTCAGTAGGAAAACCAAGACTAGAACCCAGATCTCCTGAATTCAAAACCCAATGCTCCTTTGATCACCTCACACTGCCTTATTACCAAATACCTCTAGTCTTGTGAAGTTTGCCTTCCCCCTTTAGGACCCAAAGATATAGACTAACTAGAGAAACAACTAACCCTGTAGTATTAATTAGAGAGGCCTGGGACTTTGGTCTTGGGTAGTACATTGTAGATGCGTTTTGACGGTAGCCTTCTGGAGACAGAACCTTACTGTCTAACCTAGCAATGACTTTGAAAGGGGGACCACTTCAGGTAGGTGTAGAGGAGGAGGATAGTGCCCTGGCAAGCAGGAGGGGAAAATATCTTGGGGCAAGTAGAACCTTGCAAAGGCCTAAATGGCTACCTTCCCATGGTACTGGGCTCAGGAAAAGTGATGGACAGTACAGTGACCCCAAAAAGCAGAGTGCTTTTCCAAAGCCAGGAGCATAAATGCTTCAGAGATAGGTGGCTGGGGGCAGGGGAGATGGGAAGGAAGAGATTGCTCTTCCTTTTTCTAGATTCTATTCCTTGGAATCATTGAACACCAGGCCAAAAGACTTGGGAATATCTCAGTGGGAATAGGAAGCATCTGGATCAAACTGGCTACTGGTCAGGACAAGACTACTCTGATCAGCCCCGAACCTATAACTTTTGACTTCTTCTCAATGATAAGACCCTTGATAGTAACACAGGACAGAGAACTTTGAACTGTCCTGCTGCACCACCAATTGACCCCAATTAAGCATCTTCATGGAGGGGAGATTTTGTACTAGGTCAAAGTCGGTGAAAGGTAACAGCTGAGTTGGGCTTGTTTTCCAAGTTGGTGTGTTTATTGCTGCTATATTTGCCCATAATTAAAATGGCTGTAATTAGAGGTGCTCCCAGTCCCTTACTGCGTGGAGGAATACGTAGTACAGTTACCGCTGCCACTTGAAAGAAGACAGAACACGTATCTCAGTTTGCCAAGTTCTGAGTTTATATTTCCCGAGTGGGCAGCTCCATTGAGTTATATATTTTTGGTTCATTTTGCATTTACCTAAGCTTTCCTCTGAGAAATCTCAGAACAGAGTTTAAATATCTCCTGCGTCTAGGTTTCCACAGATGTGAGCATAAAGGTTGTTTGGATGTTGTCTTTCATTCTCAGAGGACTAAAACGACATCACTATGTTGGGATCAAGGTACAGTGTGTCCAACTGACTGATCAGACCAATGCAAGCTCAGAATGTTCTAACTCAGGTTGGGCACAACTAGACCCTATAAATATTTGGGGTGGAGATTTCTCTAAATGGACTCATCTCACATTCCTTTTCTGAGCTACTGTAATTCTTTACTCATAGTGCACAGAACCTTTTTTCTATGCAGGTATGTCATACTGGGCAGTCCTGTGCCAATATCTCCCAAGTCATGCAACTGATTCCAAAGGTCTTTGGAAAGATTTTGAGAATGTCCTTGTTTCACATCTTCTGACCTCCACATGAGTGCTTGCTTTGTGTGCATTCTCTGTAAAATAGTCTTTTAAGCAAATGTAAGTTTGGCATTCTAACAATGTGGCCAGTCCATCAGAGTCAAGTTCTCTGCAGTAGAGTTTGAGTGCTTAATAGTTCAGTTTGAGAAAGGACTTCGGTGTCTGGTTTCTTATCCTGTCAGGTGGTCTTCAGAATCTTCCTAAGACAATTCAACTGGAAGTGTAAAGATACTGGGCTCCTGGGCAAGTACTTAGGATAACAAGGCATTTGGCATGTAGGGAGCCTTTATTCCACTCCATAAAGGAGTTAGGCACAACATCCTATAAACAACTGGAAGTCATGTTCCCCATCCCTTCCTCACTCTCCCCAGGTCCTATTAAATCCCTCAGTTTCATAGTCATCCTGTGGCTTAATTTTCCCTTTGAAGGGAAAGAAACAGGGTTGGAAGAGAGGTGAGTCCCACTTTCCACCTAGGGATACCCAAAGACCTTTGCAAACACCCTTAGTAGCTAAGAATCATAAGACCTCAATTATCATCCTCATCCTCATCTTCATCTTTATCATCATTACATCATCATCTAATGAGGTCTTTCCTTCAAGGAACTGAAAGGGAATAGTGAAGTCAGATTCATTTTCAAAATTCTAACATGTTTTACATGTTATTGTTACATATTGCTCAGTTGTTTCAGTCATGTGTGACTCTTCATGGCCCCATTTGAGGACTTCTTGGCAAAGATATTGGAGTGGTTTGCCATTTCCTTCTCCGGCTCATTTTACAGATGAGGAAACTGAGGCCAACAGGGTGAATTGACTTGCCCAAGATCACATTAGAACCACTAAGTGTCTGAGGCCAGATCTGAACCCAGAAAGATGAATCTTCCTGAGTCCAGGCATGACATTTTATCCACTGAGTCACCTAGCTGCTCTGCTATTTCTGTTTATTATTAAATGTAGATATATTTATTTGCATGATATCTCCCCCATTTGATTGTAAACTCTGGGAAAGCAGAGACTGCCTTTTGCTTATTTTTGCACAACCATAGCTTAGGACAGTGCCCAGCACATAGCAGGCACTTAGTAAATGTTTATTAATTGGTAGAACCATCTCATAATTTTCATAGAAGCACATTCATTGCTACCCCATGTATAAGTAGAATCTATGGTTACTTGTGTGATTGAAAACCAAAAACATTTCCCTGGTTGGCCTTCTTTAAAAGCCTAGAGTTACAGTCCATTTACTTGAGATCTTTATGGCAAGAAAAAAATCTTAAAGATCTTATATTCCAATCCATTCCTTTTCCAGGTGAAGAAACTTGAGACCCAGGGAGAAGAAATGATTTGCCCAAGGTAAGTGGCAGAGCAGTATTCAGACCCAAGTACTCTGAGTCCAAATTCAGTGCATTTCACTTTTCACACTATAGAGATTACACAGCCATAAATTTTCATTAACGTTGTAAAAAAAAAAGTTATCTAGGAAGGATAATACATTAACCCACTGGCATCTGTCAGCAGACTAGTCTGTCAGATTAGTTTATTAGTTTATCAGTTACTTGAAGTGCCTTCCGTGAATGAATGAATGAATGAATGAACAGCTAAACTTTGATGAGGTGGGGAAGAAAGGGGCAAAAGTAGTTTTCTCATGGAAACGGGACTTAGTAGTGGTTCTATCAGGTGGTTGAGACTCTACCTCCTCAGCACTCACAGCTAATTAAGATCTGGGAAAGAAAATCTCACCATTCAAATCCTTGATTCTTGGTTCAATATTAGAAACAAATATGGAAGCTTTTATCAGTGGAAATGACATGAAAAGAGATTTGTTGCCCCTGTACTCCTAACTATCCCCGGGCCTTTCCATCTGCCCTGAAACCAAACCCTTTTACACATCCTGATTCCCCTCACTGGCATGTGAGCTTTTGGAAGGCAAACATTGTCTAGTTTTTCCGTTTGTGTCTCTAGGGCTTTGAACAGAGCACAAAAGGCCATAGATAAACTCATTTTCCTTCCTTTTCTTTACTGAATTTTTAAGCTCCTCTTCCCCTTTAAAGAAATAGTCATTTAACTTTACCAAATTCACACACACTTAGTAATGCCTTCCCCAGGACAAGAATACTGTGCTGGGTACTAAGTATAAAATATATATATATATATATACACAAATCAAGGAACAATCCTTGCCTCACCCCCATCTTACATTTAGGGAATATAGCATGTAAATACATTAGTAAATACAGTTTTATTTGAAGATTCAGAGAGCATTAGCAATCAGGAAAGATTTCCTGTACTAAGTGGCATCTCACACTTTTCACATTACCTGGAGCATAGTAGGTGCTTAATCAATGTTGATGGATCCACTGCTCAATTGAATGAATAATGGATGAAAGCTAAGGATTCTAAGGGGCAGAAATGAGAGGGGAGGGCATTCCCAATGTGAGGGACAAGTCAGTTCAGAGCAGGGAAGTGGGAGGTGGTAGGTCAAGTTTGGAGAACAGTTCATAGACCAGTTTGGGAAGACAGTCCAGCACATGTCAGGGAGTAACATGATGTGAATCGGGAAAGGGCTTTAAAGGTCTGACTGGAGAGCTTGTATTTTACCTGACAGGCTGCCTGAGGAGGGAATTGACAGTCACATATGTGTATTGGAGAGATTGTTTTGGTAGCAGAATGGATAATGGATCAGAGAGAGGAGAGGTTGACTAAGAGATTATGACAATGGCCCTGGTGAGAGGTGCTGGAGGCGTTCATGTGAGTGGAGAGAAGGGGATGGATATGAGGAATATGGGGAAATAATTGATAAAACAAGGCTATCTCTTTGGACTCAGAATACTACAATGACTTGCATTTGTGGTTGTTTGGTCTACTTCGGTTGTGTCTGACTCTCCATGACCCCACTTGGGATCTTCTTGGCAAAGATACTGGAGTGGTTTGACATATCCTTCTTTAATATACCTACCACACATAGTACCTTTGAAGTAGGGGGTAAAGAAGACCCATGTGGAGGGAGGCTGACCAACAAGAAGACAGTTAGGTTGGAGATTTGGGTGTGATGTGAAGCATCCCTTGGGGCAAATAGATTTAATGGGCCAGGGCTCTTACTCATCGGTGCAAGGCTCCATTGTGGTCTCTGGAGGTCCAGGGAGCATAGAGGGAGGATGCTTACATATCAAAGAGTGGAATTTGCTAGCATTATGTGTACTTACTGAAAATAGTTGCTGACTTGGGTGAATCTCATTCCTACCCCAGGCAGAGGCCCATCTCGATATTTCTTGTCCTGGCTTTGGTTATTATATACCCAAGCAGCCCGTAGGAAACAACTACTAACTTATTCTAATAAATGGATGAAATATGTGCACTCTGCTAGAGAATCTGTGAATCTTTTGCTTCTTATTTTCAAGGTTCAAATCAAAACAGCAAACATTTGTTAAGCCCCTAAGTGGGATGATAAATATCAGCAGGATATTAATTAATAAAGGATAGCAGGATATAAAATCTCTTCCGTCACCCAAGAGGAAACCAGAGGTAATTGATGTTAGGGAAAACTTGAGTTGGGTTTTAGCTGTCTAAATACTCCCTCGAGTCTCTTATCATATAGATTTTTTGAAAAGGCTTTCTTTTCATCTTTCCAGTACTTCTGGTGTTGGAGATCTTGGGTTCAATCCAACCTCTAACACTTCCTGTCTGACCACGGCACTCAGAACCTCAGTTTCCTCATCTGTAAAATGAGGAGGTTGAACTAGATAACCTCCAAGATCCCTTCTTGATGTTTGATACCTTTACATAGGATAAATGCAGACCACTTATCCTAGACCCTCAGCTAATCAGAGCACAGCTGGCACTCGGGTAGGAAGCAGAAGACTTGAATAGGTATCATAAAACCCATATACTTAAAAGTTTGTATGTTCATCCTTTATTGCTGAAGAAGACCATGCCATCAGAGAAATGATGACATGACTTGCACTTGACTTTGTTTTGAGTGAGGGAGGGCTGTTCAGGTCACTAGTCTCACTTCTCCAGAGCCATCTGAATCTAGTGACCAGATATTCATCAAGATGACTGGAGATGACCCAGGAGGAGGCAGTTGGGGTTAAGTGACTTGCCCAAGGTCACACAGCTAGTAAGTGTCAAGTGTCTGAGGTGAGATTTGAACTCAGGTCCTCCTGACTCCTGCACTGGTGCTCTATCTACTGTACCACCTAGCTATACATTTGAGTCAGAGGAGTCAAGGCCTTTACTTAGGGCCCATTTACTCTTCTTTTATGGATAATTCTATAAACTTTGAAGTTTTGTTCCTTGGACCAACGTTGAATTAAGTGCTCCCAATTTAACAGACATCGTGGAAAGGATGTTTGAGGTGGGAACAGTGACAGCAGCAAGCAGAGTCAACTGCTAATCAGATGGGAAGGGGTAGGGGAAAATGTAATTCCATAAAAACTGTCAAAAAGTATGGTGGTCCAAGGTCACTTAGTGAGGAGGAAAGTGGCTTGACACATGTCAGCAGCCTCTGTGGGCATCACAGAACTCTCAGTTCTATTTTCAGTGGTGACTCTGACTCATTGGCATCCTCTGTGCTAAATTGTGTTGTATCTTCCTCTCTTTGAGAAATTCAAAGTTCCTATGAGTCTTCCCAGGTTTCTCAGAAACTGCTCCCTTTCTGTTTCCTGCGGTCACCACAAATGTATCCCATTCCATTCCTACACTATCATTTATCCCTTAGTAAAAGGATTTGTTCTGTGAAGTTTGGATGCAGTTGAAGGGCTGCAACTTGAACACCTAGAGGGCCATATGTGACCTTGAGGCAGCAGGTCCAGATGGCTACCCCATTAGGCTTGAGTTCTTTGCTGAGACAAAAAGAGCTGCTATAAATATTGTTTTACAAATGGCTCTTTGTCCTCTTTCTTGAATCATTTTGGAGACATAGACCTAGTAGTGATATTGAAGGATAGCACAGCTTAGTGATTTTTCTGGGCACCATTCCAAATTGCTTCCCCAAGTGACTGGACCAAGTTAGTTTGGCTGAACATTTTTTTCTTCATCTTATTTTTTTCCCCTTTATTATAAGGGATGACTCTCTGTGAGGGGACATAGGAGGGGCCAAACATAACTGACATAAAGACAAAAGTTTTTTTTTTAACATTTTTATTTTCAATTTCAAATTTTCTTCCTCCCTCTAGCCCCCTCCCCCATTGAGATGGTAAGCAGTGTGACATCCAATATACATAATAAGTTATGCAAAACATAAAAACAAGGCACAAAAATATTTTGGTGCTTAGAATACCACTTTCTTCAAGAAGCCTTTCTGGAGTCTTATCTAGAATAGTTCATTTTTTACTGAGGTATTATCCCACATAGGTGTTACAGGTGTCTGATGAAAAATTCACCAGCCCCTTAATTTCATGATCATGAAAGAGGCAGAGACAGGAGAGATCCATTGAGAGACAGAGACAGACAGAGACAGAGACAGAGAGTCAGAAAGAGCCAGAGAGAGGGGAGGGGGAGAGAGAGAGGGGAGGGGGAGAGAGGGGGGGGAGAGAGAGAGAGACAGACACACAGACACATAGACACACAGAGACAGACAGAGACAGACAGACAGAGAGAGAGACAGAGAGACAGAGAGACAGACAGACACAGAGACATAGAGACAGAAAGACACACACAGATAGAGTCAGATAGAGACAGAGACAGGAAGAGACAGAGATAGAGAGAGGGAGAAAGGGGGGAAGAGAGACAGGGGTGGGGGTGGGGGTGTCGATCTATACCTGTTGCCCATCATTAAATCGTCATAAACAGGACAATTGCTTTACTTCTAATTTCTTGTGTAAACTTGGAGACAATCACCATGACCTCTAGACTCCTTTGACCCTTAAATGCCTTATCAGTCAAAGGGGGGAAGGTTCCAGGTGATCTCTAAAGTCCCTCCCAGCTCATAATCTAGATTCCCCTGAACTTTGAAGTCATCTGTACATTTGCTAAGGATGCTAAATCCACCTTTATCTAAGACTTTGATAAAAATGTAAATGATTGGCTGAGGTCTTGGAGCGGGGGCTGGCCCAGCAGGGAGAGATGTGAGGGCATCCCCCCTCCCCAGTTTCTCAGGTCCCCAATGTTGGGATGGGAAGGAGCAGGTGGGTTAAAAAGCTCATGCAGGACCCCTAGCCACCTCCCCCCACCTCCAGAGTAATGGTTGGGTTTAGGCTACTGTGAGGGAATTCACCTTTTCAGGGTGCATTTTCCCATAGGAGTCTCTGTCTGGAAATAATCACTTGTATGATATTCCTATCAATTCATCCATCAAGCATTTATTAAGCACCTACTATGTGCCAAGAACTGATCTGAGCAAGCTAGTGTTTGGGGAGAGGAACAGTGAGGAGGCCAGGTTGTGGAGGGCTTTGAATACCAAACAGGATTTTATATTTTATCTTGGAGGTGAAAGGAAGTCATCTATGTGTATTGGGTAGGGGAGTGTCATGATCTGACCTACACTATAGGAAGACCAATTTGACAGCTAAATAGGGAATGGACTGGACTTGGGGAAGACTTGAGGTGGAGAGGCCACCAGCACAACAGATGGGTCCTTGAAGGAAGGGAGACCTGCACCAGATTGATTGCACTATCAGAGGCTTACCAACATGCTACTGCTTCCAGCAAAATGAGAAAGTTCAGAAGACATGAAAGTTTGGGAGGAATGAGTTCAGTTTTGGACAAGTCACATTTAAAATGTCTATGGGACATCCAGTTTGAGATGTCTGACAGACGGTTGGTAAGTGAGTTAGGAGTATAGGAGAGAAATGAGGGCTGGGTAGGTAAAAGTGAGACTCATTGACACAAGGATGATAACCCATCCATCGGATATGACCAAGCAACTATAGAGGGAGATGAGAAGGCCAGTACAGAGCCTGGGGGGACCCGTCCAACAGGAACAACCTGGAAGAAGATCCAGCAAAGGAGACTGAGAAGGAGTGGGCCCACCAGGAACAGAGAAAGCCTTCATGCAGAAGATGGAGCTTGAGTGGTATCTTGAAGAAAGAGTGAAATTCTATAAAGCGGAGGTGTGGAAGGTGGACATGAGGGAGAGCCAGTGGAAGATGGGAGATGTAAGATGGGTGAGAAGCAGAGAAGACCAGTCTGGCTGAATTGTAGAGTGGAGCTAGAATATCCAATGAGACTAGAAAAGTCAGAAGGGGCCAAGTTTTAGCTTTAAAGGTCAAAGAAGAGGGGTTTATATTTAATTCTATGTTTTGAGCAGAAGCCTTCAGAGTTTATGGAGTAGAGGAGGGATATGATGCTTAAGGGAAATCATCCTGGTAGTAGAATGGAGGATAAGTGAGGATAAATATAGCTTTATCAGACAGGATCTTCTGCTAGGAATCTATCCACCGAGAATCCCAAGATTCCTTCTGGCCCTGTCCTTTGGCAAATCATAGTGTTGTTACGTATTGCCGTTGTCTGTCAAAAGGCATGAATGTCATCTCTAATATCCTGGCCTGTCTCATCACTAAAGACCATGGATATGTGAGGTACTGAGCAGAGATCTGTCCCCTTAATCCACACACTTGTGGTTTCTCCCAACCTTGCGATCCAAGGGAGTGCTTAGAATTTGTCACATCTGGGGTAAATCTGAAGATACAAAAGTCCCCTCATAACAGTTACTTAGAACAAAGGAGACTGGAGTTGAGACAAGGGCTAGGGAAAAAGAAAGGAGACAGATTCCAGGCTTGCTATTTTAACGAATTATTCTACTTGCTAAACTCAGTTATTTATATGTTTCTAGTGGAGTACAGGAACCATCAGCCTCAACTAAATTTCAAAGCCCTTGGCCAAAGCCCCAGTCACCCCATCCTAGTTATAGGTTTAGATGTTAGGCTACTCAGTCATAGTTGCATAGAGCAAATTTCACTCATTAGCTGGCATTCATGCACATAGGCATAAACAAAGGACAAAAGTCAGGAGCAGGGAGCCTTTCATCAGTGTAGATAGCAGCCTCTGATACCTTAGGGCATAGTCTTAATGAGCTGCCGAAGTAAAAAAAAAAAAAAAGCATCACTAGTTTCCTATCTGTAAAAGTCAAGGACTGGGAGCCTTTCATCAGTTCAGATAGCAACCTCTGATACCCTAGAGCATAGTCTTAACAAGTAGCTGCAGCCAAAAAAAAAAAAAAACAACCAAAAAAAAAAAAACCCAAAAAATTGCATGACTACCTTCCTATTTGCTGACTACGTCCTCTCCTCATTTAGCAAGGCCAGTCTTTCGACACAGGGAAGACCATTCCCTGAGCTCCTATCTGTAGCTGTTCCAGGCTGATCATACCTGCCAGGACTCGCACTTGAACTGAGAAGTCAAGGTCACCTCCGTGCCACGAGGCAGCGCCACGGGAGGACTTTATACATGTTCTGCCGCAGCAATGAGCATGATGATTGCTTCATCAACTGGCCTACCAACTTTTGTCCTGCCCTCTGGGCATATGTGAAGCCCTCCGAAGTCTGTCTGCAAAATACTTTGCATACTTGATTCCTTTATACCTTACAATAGCCCCAGGGGTTAGGTAGGGAAGCATTCTACCCATTTTACAGATTAGGAAACTGAGGAGTTAAATAATTTACCAAGGGGTCACCTCCTGAATGTGTTTCAGAGGTAGGATTTAACCAAGGTCATCCTGGCTCTAGTGATCTTGTGGATCACATCCACAATGCTGTTGCCAGATCTACATTTTTAAACAAGAAAATGAGAAAGCTAATCCTGATTTGTAGCATTGACTGATTTCCTAAGGAAATGCTCACACCGAAAATTTAACAATAGGCTCTTGGGACTGCTTCCTGGTCCCAGCATGTGCCTGTTCCCATCTCGTGTTTCAGTCAAGAGGACCCTAGGACCTCTAAAGTTTGTTGGGGTTTACCTTCCTTCCAGCCTCTTCCCTCCCCCCAACCCCAACAGTGGGGTATTAGCTACCAGGTTGCTTCATTTAAAGCCAGTTCCTATCAAGTCAAGGCATCACCCTGATGTGGATACAAACAGTGCCCTAAGAGTTAAAAATAATATTAAGGGTTGACTTGATGAAACTCCTGGTTTATTTTCTAATCTGAGAGCGCCCTTTAAGTCTATCCCCCTTATCTTGAAATACCATAAAATTTCCCCCTTATCCTGGACCATAAAATTCCTTGTCTCCCCCATTCTGGGTTGTCAAGTTTCCCCTGTCTCCCTTATCTGTCATCCATCTTATCCTCTTTCTGTCCCTAAATTTCCAACCCCCATTAGAAACCCTAAAAATTACATCATCATCCTACAGGCAGCATATATAAGTGGTTCTTTTCCTATATCAATGCCTTTGTTTAGCTCCTTGCTAAATCTCAGGTCTGCTGCTTTTGTATCAATAAAGTGCCCAATGGCTACAGAGAAGGTCCAAGTGAATTCATTCACCTCTGAACCAGCTCTCCCATCTCTCGCCTCAACAACTCGGATGTCACTGGTCCTTTCAAAAAGAAAGGTTGAACAACAGCCACTACTGGTGTGGTTGCAGGGGAAAGAGGCAGTTCAGTCAGTTTGACTGAGAGACATACAGACAGACAGAGACAGAGAGAGACAGAGACGTGATGTGTGTGAAAGATCCCAATGGATCTTTAGTGGGCTGTGAAATGAAAAATCACTAATGAGAAATCCTGTAAATATCCTAACGAGGCTTGATTCTTAGCCTCTCAATTGACTGTAATCATTCCAAGAGTGTTCCCTCCCTTGTGTGGGAATAAAACTGTTCGTTCCCTCGCTTAAGGGGAAAATGAAATTGATAATAACAGCTAACCTTTATATTGTGCTTTCTATATGCCAGGCACTATGCTAAGTGTTTTACAATTTTCACCTCATTTGATCTTAACAACTACCAGGGGAGGAAAGTACTATTATGACACCCCACCATTCCTGGTTCTACAGGGGAGGAAAGTGAGGAGAATAAAAGTGAAGTGACTTGCCCAGAGTCACACAGCTACCAAGTGCCTGAAGCTGGATTTGAACTGGAGTCTCTCTAACTTCAGACCTGGGACTTTATCCACTGTTCCACCTCCTGACTTTGGTGGTGAGTGGTGGTGGTGGTGGTGGTGGTAAGACGACATCTGAGGCCCCCGGCTAGTATTGTCAAGAACAGCCCGGTGGGAAGAGAAAGCAACAGGGACGAGTAGAGATGAAGGGCCCAGCAGGGAGTGGTCTAGTAGGACAATGTGATGTTTTCAGAAGACATAAGCACCTCACAGTGTTAGAGACATGAATGACCTTCCACACCTGTACACTGACCACACATACTCCCTTTGTGAATGCTTCTCAGTATGTGCGCTGTCCCACAAGAATGGTCAGTCTTCCCGCTGATGATATATCTTTATGAAAGAGAACATGCCAGGTTGGCAGCTAGGATAGAGTGATTTGAGTGCTAAGCCTGGAGTCAGAGACTCACTTTCCTAAGTTCAAATCCAACCTCAGACTCTTACTAGCTGTGATACCCTGGGCAAGTCACTTAACTCTGCCTCAGTTGTCTCATCTGTCACATGAGCTGGAGAAGGAAATGGCAAAGCACTCTAGCATCTCTGCCAAGAAAATCCCAAATGGGATCACAAAGAGTCAGACACGACTGAATGACAACTTACTCCAGGTTAATGGCAATATGGGAAGGTACTTCTGTCACTTTTCTTACTGTGCTATTTCACTTAATGCCTTTGCTGTGAAAAAATGGTTTCCTTTGCCTGACTAATAAAAGTAAATACAGTGATAGGGGCTTCAGAGTACTTCAAATGGAGTAGGTTTTCTAAGTGACCTATGTCTGAAAGAGGAGTGTTGCAGAAATGATATCTACTTCACAACAAAACTAGGGAAATGGCAATATAAGCCAGAAATGTTAGTAACCACAGCAAATTTAAAATGAATGAGATTGAAATACAGTATTACTACTTTTACAGTAGATCAATAAAAAAATATTTTTTAAGTGTGAAAATTAAAGTAACAGATAATTGTGGCTACAATGCTGGACTTTTAGTCAGGAAACCTGGTGTTGAATCTCATCCTTAGTTGGTTGATTGTTGTCCTTTTCTTCCAAGAGGACCAAAATGACATCACCACGGTAAAGTGAAATTTCAGTGTGTCTGATTGTGGCTGATCAGACCAATACGGGCTCGGAATGCTCTACCACAGGTTGGGCACAGATAGTCCATGTGAATATTTGGGGTGGATATCCCAAATTTGTGTATTCTGTGTTTACTTTGTGCTGTCTTAATTCTGCTTTGCTCAGAGACCACAGCACCCTTTCTGATGTGGGCATGCCATGCTGAGCGGTCCTGTGCCAGTGTCTCTCATATTGCACAGTCAAATCCAAAGTTCTTGAGAGTGTCCTTATATCATTTCTTCTGGCCACCATGTGATCACCTGCAAGTTCTCCATAAAATAGTCTTTGGTGAGGGAACTGGAATAAATAAAATTCTGAGACTGTTTGCTCATCCACAAAATGAGGATAACACAGCATGTCCCAAAAATCATAGTACAGTTTTAAGCTTTACTAACTCTAGTCATTTAGCTAGTCTAATTGTTTTTAAAGTTTCATAGTTTTAAAAGTTATCAGTTTTGAAACTTTGATTGTTTTAAACTATTAAAAGATTACAACTAAAAACGAATGCAAAAATTGTCTTGACATGTAATTGAAAAAAACAAAATGCTATTTTAAAAAAAAGATAATAACTGCAGGACAACTTTTGGGACTCTGCAATATCCTAATCTCAACCTTCTTGAGTTTAAGAGATAATGCAGGTAAAATATTTTGCAAACCTTAAAGCACTACTACTTAAAGTGCTGGCAGCTAGGTGGTGCAGTACAGGAGTCAGGAGGACCTGAGTTCAAATCTCACCTCAGACACTTGACACTCACTAGCTGTGTGTGACCTTGGGCAAGTCACTGAACCCCAATTGCCTCATCCTGGATCATCTCCAGTCATCCTGATGAATATCTGGTCACTGGATTCAGATGGCTCTGGAGGAGAAGTGAGGCTTGTGACCTGCACAGCCCTCCCTCAATCAACACAAAGTCAAGCGCAAGTCATGTCCTTGTTTCTCTGACAGTCTTCTTTGGCAAAGAAGGACAAATACACATATAAATGTTAATTATTGCTATTATCGGTTCCCTCTTATTCACTCAAAGGTCAGCCCCTCCTTATTGCTCACCTGCACTACTATACTAGCCTTCTAACTGGTTTTATTTGTCTCTAGTCTCTCCCCCAATTCATCTGTACTTTACCTGTGTCTTAACCTCTACCTGCCTCAGATTTTTTTTACCTATAAAATGGGCATAAAAATAGCACTCCTTCCCTGGGTTATTGTGAGGATTGAATGAGATATTTGTAAAGTTCTTTGCAAACCTCATAAGGTTCATGTATAATTTATGAATGCTAACTCTTCTATAAATGCTGTTATTTTAGAATCCTTAGCTTTCCTGCTTCATGTCCATTCTTCCTTAACACCTTCCTGGATCCCCACATTGCTTAGGAATGTCTCCCTCCTCAGATTGCTTGCACTGTAAGCTCCTGTTCTCTTCTGGCCCACCCCCCTCCCCCCATGAGGATAAGCCCTCTGAGGGCAGAGATGGTCTCATTTCTGCCCTTGGATCCCTAAGGCTCTGCAGGAGGCATTACATGCAGTGAGTACTTAATAGATGCTTGTTGGACTGACTTATTTGTTGAATTGCATACTTTCTGAGAATATATTAGGTAAAGCAGTAATTTTCATTCTTTTTGAAGTTGTGTCACTCTCTTGTTTGTTCAATTTCATCACCCCCTCCTATCTACAGCAAATATAAGATTGACTCATTTATATCCTGCCTTCTGGTTAGTTACAAAGGGCACAGGAGACATAAGATCATAGATTTATGGCTAGAAGGGACCTTATGGGTCCAACTCCCTCATTTTACAGATGAGGAAACTGAAGCCCAGTTCATGCACATAGTATATGGCAGAGTCAGGAGCTGATCCAATGTTCTCCGATTCCAGTTCTAAATGTGATTGATCCTGTGATCACTTTGTAGGTTCAGAAAGTTAAAGTGTTATCCAAGGTCACATAGCCTCAGGGTGGTGGAACTCCCGTTTCAACTCCATCCGATACACCAGAGACTAGAGACTCACATATGTATTACATGACACAGGAAATAATTTTGAATTTGAGAATTTTATGCCACTTCTGGACACAATGGATCACATATGTGTCTCCATACAGGGTTGGGACTCCCTGAAGGTCAAAGCCACCGGGAAGTCCCGGTACGGGAATGGCATTTTGTCTAATGGCATTTTGCCACATTCCATCATCCCAGCTAGCTCGGTGCCCAGGTGGGGACAGAAAGAAGTTAATGTTTCTTTGCGGGTGTAAGCGAGAGTCTGCTGCAGGATTGAGGACTTCTGGCATCGCAGAGTCAGATGTGTGGTGTGATTGTGCGTGTGCGTGTCTGCCAGGCGGGGAGAATCAGAGAAAGGGGAGCAACCCCCCCGGAGGAGGCAGGGCTGAAATGGAGCGAAAGCTCAGGCTCCCCACAGGGTCACTCTGAACCATGGCCCTCGTCCTTGCGGGTTCCCTTTCCTGTTAATCCCAGCCGGGCCAGGCGGCCTGTTCAGAAGCGTCCAGGGCAGTCAAACTCCTCTCCTTCTCTTGGGGTCTGGTACCCTACCCGACTTAGGGAGCCAAGCTCTCAGGGATGGAGGCTCTCCCTAGACGTGATATCAGAAGGGCCCGATTGGAGTCCTGCTCCTCTCCCTTACGAGAACTTAGGAACTTGGGAGCCCCCCGAGAGGTCATTTAACCTCGGCTGCCTCCATGGGCAAGTCGCCTGGCCTCCGAGCCTCAGTTTCCTCATCTGTAACAAGACTTGTCTCTGCAGGTGAGGAGGAAGAACCTTGGCCTGGGGGTCCCTGGGGAGTGAGGGTCTGCAGGTTTCCAAAGCACGCTTTCTACCCTGTGCGGTCAGTGCTATTATCTGCCCTTCTGCCAGACGGAGAGAGCGAGGCTCGGCCACACACAGGGACTCTAACAGGCGGGCACTACGATTGTGCCCCTTGGCAGACGGGGAAGGCGAGGCTCAGGGAAGCCCAGGACGGCCCAGCTAGTGGGCATTTAGGGTAGAGGTTCTCAGCCTCTTCGCGAATTTCGCTGGGGTGGGAGCGGGCTGCGATCCATGAACTGGAATGGGCGGGAGGGGGGACGAAGTTATTTTCACTCCGAGGCAGGATTCGAACCCAGCGCTCACTCCTCTAAGCCACGCTTCTAGCCGTGGGGGCGGCGCCTGGAGCCCAGGGCTCCCTCTCCCTTGGAGCGCCCCCGGCTGTGACCCGGTGGAAGCAGCGGCGGCTCGGGAAGGCTGCGGAGGCCCGAGGTCAAGCTCCGCCGGCCCCAGGCTGAGCTCCGCCCTCCGGGCCGCTGTCCAGGACCCGTGCAGGCCGGGAGCCTACGTGCAGGTGCCTCGCCCCTAGCGCTTCCAGCGCACGGTAAGCGGAGAGAGGCCGAGGGAGGGGGAGCTGCTCCGCGCCCTCCCCCAGCCCGCCTGGCCCGGACATTGGGGCTTCGGTCCTAGCCCACCTGGACTTCCTCCCCGGGAGCCCCGGGGCCCGCGAGCTGCCTCTGCTGCCCTCTGCCGCCCGCACCCAGTCCAGAGCCCGAACCGGATCCGAGCGGCGGGGAGAGGCCTGGGACAGCACCCACTCCGCCCTCCCCTCGCCTTTTACCGAGCGCCTGGAAGCGATCGGGCCTCCCCTCCCCTCCCCCGCCGGCCCAAGGACACGCAGGGGCTCGCGGATGGCTCGGGACTTAGACGACCAAGGGTCAAACGACTGCTCAGCCTCTTACTTCCTGGGTGCCCGAGCTTGCGCACCTCCGCCGGGTCTGACAGAATCGAGTTTCCTTACTGGTCAAGCCCGGGGGCTCCCTAAAAGCGTGGCCCCCTAAAGCGCTTGAACGAAAGCAAGGATAGGAGGAGGAGAGGGAGGGAGACGGAGGGTTTGGCAGCCTTTCCCACCCAGCTGGGGCAGAGAAGGGGCAGAGACACGGAGGAGAGTCCTTGGATCCAGAACTAGAGGGCCCTGGGCTGGACCAAGTCCTGAGGTCACCTCTTGCTTCACTCTAATATCATCTCTGTGTTTCCTTACCCAAACTGTTTCTGGTAAACTGAATTTTTGCCTCGACCACAAAGAGACTAGGAGTTAAGCGGAGAAAGATGTAAATGAAAAGTGAGGCAGACACTTTAACCTCTGACTAAACGTTAGGGATTTTGTGCCTAAAGTAGAAATCTTCCTAATTAGGAGGCTCTCAATCAATCAATCAATATAAACATTTATTAAGCACCGACTATGTGCCACGCACTGTGCTAAGCATTGGAATAAGAGGCAAAAAGACAGTTCTTTCCCTAATGAAACTCATGGTCTAATGGATTGTGACTGAATGATTGTTAATGAACTCATAACCGGTTTTTCTAAAAGACAAGGAGGGAACCAAAGAACGAAAGGGGCTATTATTGCCCAGCCCATCCAAGTTCACTTCACTTCTGGTGAAGTTCACCATTCACTCCCGACTCTCTGGATTTAAAAAAAATTAATTTCAATAAGTAAAAATTTGCTTTCTCTCCTCTCAACCTCTCCCTTCCAAATTGAAAATGAAAAAAATAAAACCTGTTATAAACACGTAGAATCAAGCAAAGCAAATTTCTGCATTGGCAGAAATATATATATATGTATATCATCCTACACTTTGAGTCCTCCACCTTTCTACCAGGAGGTAGGTAACATCTTTCATTGGAAATCATGGTTGGTTATTCCAATGATCAGTGTTTCTAAGTCTTACAAAGTCAATTGCTCTTACCATATTACTGTTCTTGTCTACATGGTTCTCCTGGTTCCACTCATTTCACCTGGCATCAGTTCCTATAATTCTTCCTAGGTTTCTCTGAAACCATCCTCCTTGTCATTTCCTGTGGCATAATAGCGTTCCATCACACTCATATATTGTCAGTTATTCAGCCATTACCCAATTGATGGGCATCCCTTTTGTTTCTAATTCTTTGCCCACCACGAAAAGAGTTGCTGGAAATAGTTTTGAACATCCTCAGAATTTGTTTTGCTTAGGACTGGATCTCTCCCTTGATATACCTACCCTCTCCTCTCTTCTTGTCTTTCCCCTGTTTCCCTTTTGAATGAAATGTATTTATTTCTATACCTCCCTCTGCCTTTGTATCTTCTTCCCTCCTTTGACTAGTTCAGATGAGAGTGAAGCCAAGTGTTACAAGATTGCCTCCTTCCACCTTGTTTATGCCTCCATATTTTTCTATTACCTCCTCAGCATCCTTCCCATCTTATTACTCCTCTTTCTTCCTCCCTTCCAATTCTTCCTCCCCTTTATGTGTTGACTTCTCATAGTAGGACATAAGCTCCTTGGAGGATAGGAACTGGGTTTTTTATTTTAAATTTTAAAATTAAAATTTATTATTATTGGGGTTTTTTCCTTAAATTTGTATTCCTAGTGCTTAGTACAATGCTTGGCACATGGTAAACACTTAAAATGCTCTGTCTGCAGCTGGTAAGGACCTTAGGGCACATTTAGAGCCTTCATTGTACAGATGAGACTTAGGCTCAGAGAAGTGTTGTGATATGCCCAAGATCACACAGATAGCAAGAAAGATGGCATTTGAACCCGGTTGCTCTGACTCAAAATCCAGGGCTCTTCCCATCAAACCAGACTGTATGTGTCACTTACAATGAGCCTTAAAAATCTGCCATGGCTGCACACACATATGGTGTGCAATTTTCAAACCTTGCCCAGGGGTGCTTAGCCCAGCTAGTCTCTGCCTATGGGGAATGCCATAGCTGTCTGCCTCATCATCAATAGTTGTGCTTTCTTTTCTCAAAATGTGCCACTCACACAAAGGACATGCCTCAGACCCTCACCACCAGCCTGTGAAGTGAATAGGACAGGACCAGAGAGAGGGAATAACTTGTCCAAAGTCAGTAGAGAGCAGAGCTGAGTCAAGAACTCAGGATTGTTGATCAGCTGGTCCAGCACTCTTGTCAATCTCCTATGTCTTCATCAATGAAGCAGCCCATTTGAGGGGCCAGTAGCCACGAGAGATATGTCTGTGGGAGTATTTCTTAGTATTCAATTGGCAGCCTCCCTCTGTGGCTAGGACCTTTTCTCTACTTCAGTTCCAGAAGTTGCTTCTCTTTTCCAGGGTTCAAAGCATTATGAGGTACATCAGTACCCGGGGAGGAACCCCCAGTGTTGACTTTGAAGGAGCTTTGTTCTCAGGCTATGCCCCTGATGGGGGCCTCTTCATGCCTGAAGAGATCCCCGAGCTGGACAGGGAAACCCTGAAACAATGGAGCACTCTCTCCTACCCTGCCCTGGTGACTGAGCTGTGTTCTCTCTTCATTGATCCAGAGCTCATTCCAAAGAAAGACTTGAAAGGTGAGTCCCCTAGATTCCCAACTCAACTGAGGAAGGGCTTAGCTCCTGAAAAATAATTGAAACTGGATGCTATGAAATCACCAAGAGCAAATGACTGGAAAAAACAATTAAGAGAAGACACCTCCTTTGCAGAGTTAAGCAAGTCTGAGTTACCTTACACTGCATATAATATGTATGTGTGCAGATTGTGTGTGTGTGAGTGTGTGTGTATGCGTGTGTAGAGATTTTGATTGTTTTTTACTAATTTTTTTTTCTCTCTCTTTTTTTCCCTCTTTCTACTCACTGGGGTACGTGGGGGGAGGAGGATAAAAAAAGGGGGAAATCTAGGTGATATAAAAAAACAAAGATATCAATAAAATCTATTAAAATAAAAACTATATAGTAAATTCCACATTACTTTTTTTGTAAATAGAATTTTATTTTAAAAGTAGTTTTCAGTATTCTTTTTTTAAATAAGATTTTGAATTCCAATTTTTCTCACCCCCTTCCCAAAATGGCAAGCAATCCGATATAGGTTACACGTGTGCGATCATGTTAAATATATTTCTACATTAGTGATCCACATCCCTTTTCTAAAAATTCCTTATTATAAGGGGTGGATCTCTGAGAACAGGGAGAGGAGGAATACAGGGGAAAATCTAGGCAACATAAAAATAAAAAAATAGAAATAAAAGATATCAATGAGAAAAGTATTTTAAAAGAACTGCTGTTCAACTACAAGGATCCACTGTGATGGAATGGGCTGCTGTCAGGCTTTTTCCATGTTGATTATTTTTGCTGAACTGGTTTTTGTTTTTTGTAAAGCAAGTCTCATTGGGACAAGGAGAAGGGAAGAAATACATCAGGAAATTTGGTAATTTAAAAAATATATATTCATAAAAAAGTTATTTGGAAAAAGTGATTAAAAGTTCAATGCCTGTTCATTGATTGAAGCTACCTAATTTTATTTTATTTCATTTTGTCTATAAAATGCCCAGGATCCTATCATTCTGTATGGCTCATCTAAAATCTCAAAACCTGGTGGGATTTATTTTTAATTAATTTCACATGCCAACTTTTAAGAGACTTTTTAGAATCTTAAAATGTCAGAGCTGGGGAGGGACCTTAAGGTTATCTACTCTAATCCCCACCATCCATGACAAACAGTTTTCTCTCTGTCTCTTTCTCTCCTTCTTTCCTTTTCTCATTCTTTCCCCTCCTCTTTCTGTTTTTGACTTTCTACTTTTTGAATGTGTGCGGCAGCATATAAATTGTAGGTAGTACCTCAGCATACTTCCCCCTTCTATCATAGAAACAAATTCCATTTCTTTGGAAAAAAAAAATGCGTACATAAAATTACAGTCATCTCCCCCTAAAAAATGACTTTACCCCTTTAGGAAAAAAATGGGAAAAGATAGCCTGAAAGATGCACTTCCATAGCCCAGTCCTGATAAGGGAGATGTGAACTGTGTGGGACTGAGACATTGTTGGACGAAAGAATTCTTATTCCTTATTCCCCTCCAGGTCTGATTGACCAAGCCTTCAGCAGGTTCCGCCACAGAGACGTTGTTCACATGTCCAGGATGAAGAATGGGTTGAATGTGCTGGAGCTTTGGCATGGTGTCACCTATGCCTTCAAGGACCTGTCACTGTCCTGTACAGGACAGTTCTTACAGTACTTTCTAGAGAAAAGGCAGAAACACATCACCATTGTTGTAGGTGGGTGGAATGACCATAGGAGTTAGAGCTGGGAGGAAGGAAGCCCTGAGGTTATCCCCCCTGACTTTTTCATTTAAGGATCCTAGATCCAGGTCTGGAAGGACCCTCAGAGGTCATCTAGTTCAGCCTCCTCATTCTACAGATGGGGAAACTGAGTCATAAAGCTAAGAAGCTGCTGAACTGGGATCCAGATCCTGGGCCTAGGACTCAGTCTCAGGCTCTGGTTTCAGGTTGCTCCAGTAATATAGGCTGCCCCTGTAAGTACAGGGTCTGTCTTCCAGTCACTGGGTACAATTGGTCACAGGGAGAACTGTGGAAGGCAGCATCCATGCGTCCCTGCAAGCCTTGCTCTGGCTCCAGAATAGCTAGCGGGTGGGCTCGTCCTTCAGATTCAGTCAGGGTTATATGCTCAGTGTTGTGTGGAAATCATTCATCCTTGTGGTCCCAGGTCTGTTCCAGGGATTGCTAAGTTTCTGCCTGGCAGCAGGTGGGAGCCTAACTCTTTGGCACTGTGGCCTTGTAGATAGAGTTCAGGGCTTGGAGGCAGGAAAGTCTGGTTTCTGTTCCCGTCTCTGACACTTAATAGTTGTGCTACAGATAACACAACACAAGTCACAGAATCTCTTTGAGTTTCAGGCTTCTCAATGGGTGCGATAGTGCCATCTTTCTTACAAAGTGGGGTGAGAAAGGTGCTTTATAAACCTTAGAGTAACATGGCACGGTATATAGAGAGTCAGGAAGAGCTGAGTTCAAGTCCCATGTTGGACACATATTGTCTTACCATATTTAGTCAGGTTACTTAACTTCTCAAAGCCTAAGGTGACTCTCAAAGACTGTAAGTTACAAAGAAAGCATTAATCTACATTGGTTAGAGGAGTTTCCACACTGGGAGTTTCCTATAACAATGAAATCACCTGGTCTGGTCTAAAAAAAAATAACAAAATTAATCCAGTCCATAAAGCACTATCAAAGTGCTTACAAGGGAACTAGGGGGCACCATAGCACACAGAACACTGGGCCTAGAGTCAAGAAGACCTGAGTTCAAATCCAGCCTCAGACATTCACCAGCTGTGTGACCCTGGGCAATTCACCAGATCTCTTCCATTTCTTCAGATATAGAATGGAAATAATAACTGCAACTACTTCCCAGGGTTGTGAGAATCAGATGACAGAATATTTGTAAATTACTTTGTAAGCCTGAGAGTTCTCTATAAAAACTAGTAGTAGTAGTAGTAGTAGTAGTAGTAGTAGTAGTAGTAGTGGTAGTGGTAGTAGTAGTAGTAGTAGTAGTAGTAGTAGTAGTAGTAGTAGAAGTAGTAGTAGTGGTAGTAGTGGTAGTAGAAGTAGTAGTAGTAGTAGAAGTAGTGGTGGTGGTAGTAGTAGTGGTGGTGGTAGTAGTGTTGGTAGTAGAAGTAGCAGTAGTAGAAGTAGTGGTGGTGGTAGTAGTAGTGGTGGTGGTAGTAGTGGTGGTGGTAGAAATAGTGGTGGTGGTAGTAGTAGTAGTGGTGGTGGTAGTAGTAGTGGTGGTGGTAGTAGTGGTGGTGGTAGAAATAGTGGTGGTGGTAGTAGTAGTAGTAGTGGTGGTAGAAGTAGTGGTGGTGGTAGTAGTAGTAGTAGTGGTGGTAGAAGTAGTGGTGGTGGTAGTAGTAGTAGTAGTGGTGGTAGTAGTAGTCATAGTAGTGGTGGTAGAAGTAGTGGTGGTGGTAGTAGTAGTAGTGGTGGTAGTAGTAGCGGTGGTGGTAGAAATAGTGGTGGTGGTAGTAGTAGTAGTAGTAGTGGTGGTAGAAGTAGTGGTGGTGGTGGTAGTAGTAGTACTAGTGGTGGTAGAAGTAGTGGTGGTGGTAGTAGTAGTAGTAGTAGTTGTCGTAGTAGTAGTCGTAGTAGTAGAAGTAGTGCTGGTGGTAGTAGTAGTATCAGCAGCAATAACAGTAGTTGTAGTTTGAATTATTAACATTACAGTTATTCTCCATCAGGGACTTCTGGAGACACAGGGAGCTCAGCCATCGAAAGTGTCCGTGGAGCCAAAAACATGGACATCATTGTCTTGTTACCCCTGGGACGCTGCTCCAAGATCCAGGAGCTCCAGATGACAACAGTGATTGAGGACAATGTGCATGTGTTTGGGGGTAGGGACTGCATGGGAATCTTCTGGGGTGGTGAATGGACCTTGTGCTGATGCAATATTAAGGGAAGGGAGTCATTTAATCTTGGCAGAATTAGACTAGAACCTGAGAACCTCTGTAGCAGTGGTTCTTAACCTAGGATCTATGAACTTACATAGAGATAGGCAGACAGACAGATAGATAGATGGATAGATGGATGAATGGATAGGAAAATAAATGAAGAAATAAATAGATGGATGGATAGATTGATCAGTAGATGGATGGATGGCTGATAGATGAATAGATGAATGGATGGAAAGGTATAGATGAACAGATAAGTGAGTAAATGGATACATGGATGAATAGATGGATAGATAGATGATGTATGGATGGATGGATGGATAGGTAGATAGATGAATAGATGGAAGGATGGAGGGATGGATAGATAGATGATGAATAGCTGGATGGATGGATAGGTAGATAGATGGTAAATGGATCACTTTCAATCTGATTGGCTCTTTGTAATCCAATGTATTTTATTTTGTGCATTTAAAACACTATTCTGAGAAGGTGTTCTTCACCAAACCACCAGAGAGGTGCTTGATACAAAAAGGGTGATGAACCTCTGCTCTAAAGGGGGAAGGGACTGCTTCTGTGGTGAGGTTCAAGAGGTACTGAAAGATCCCCCTACTCTTTCAGTGTACATTCTCTCCATTTATAATGTATTAGAGATTGCGTTGTTCCTTGACTAACTGCCATGTGACAGACTCAGGCCTGTCTGATAGTTCAAGTTTGAGATTTAGAATGAAATGAGACATTCTTAGACAATTTAGTAGTCCCCCAAAAGAAGTTGATTGAGTCATAGCATGGAAAGGTTACTTAGTGAGGACTTCACACTAATCCATTTAGGTACACATTGACCTTTGTACTGGCCATGGTGGGCTGCCAATCATAAGCCACTACAGACTCCTTACTTTCTGACCTCTGTACTTCTGCCACCAGGAGTGACATCAGTGTCCAGGCCTGTTAAGTCTCAGGGATGGATTCAACACTTTTAAAGAAAAATGAACCTTGCCTTCAGGGCAGAAATTGCTCCCACCACACTGAATCATAGTACTTACTTAAATAACACATGCCAAACATTTATTAAGCCCTGGGGGGTATGAACAAAACAATTTCTACAGGCAAATAACTTACATTTTAATGGAAAACCATGTTACATGAATGGGTGGTTTCAATGTGTTGGATAAATGAGTGTGAAGGATGTTCTGGGAAACAAATGCAGAGAATGCTTGATTGAGTGACTGAGAAGTTGGGTAGGCTCCACGGAGTGTGATCAGAGTGCAGAAGACCTGGAATGCCCAGAAGGCTGGGGAGGAGCTCTTTGGGCTCAGAGTCCCTGAGTTCCTGACCACCCTCGTATCTTCTCTCCCCCGACAGTGGAAGGTGACAGTGACGAGCTGGATGAGCCCATCAAAGACATCTTTGCCGACATGGTTTTTGCCAAGAAGCATAACCTGATGAGTCTGAATTCCATCAACTGGTCCCGGGTCCTTGTGCAGATGGCTCACTATTTCTTCGCCTACTTCCAATGTACATCATCCATGGACGTCTATCCACTACCCCTTGTGGAGGTGGTGGTGCCGACAGGGGCTGCGGGCAATCTGGCCGGTGAGGAGAGTCCTGAGCATCAGCCCACAGACTAGCGTTGGAGTTGTCTCGTGGTATCACAGAATTAGAGTAGAATGAGACCTCTGAGGACAGATAGAACAAACCCTTTGCTTTATAGAGTTAGATAGGGAAGCCCTGAGAATATGAAGTGATCATCCTGAGGTCCTGCAGGATTTGAATCCAGAAACTCCAAACATTTCTGACTTTAATACCTAATGCTATGTGACAAGAGCATTTGTTGTTCAGTCATGTCTGACTCTGTTGAACCCTATTTGCAGTTTTCTTAGCAGATATACTGAATTCTTTTGCTGTTTCCTTCTCCAGCTCATTTTCTAGATGAGGAAAGTCAGGCAAATAGGCTTAAGTGACTTGCCCAGATTTAAAATCATGAAGTTGAGTCTTCCTGCCAGCAGGAATATTACAGAACATCTGGAGGAGGTCAGGAAAGGCTCTTCTTAGTCCCAAGTCTGGGGATGCATTTAGGGAAGGCTTGGTGAAAGTACTGATTGGGGCCATCTTTAAAAGATACTTGGGGATTTAGCAGGAGAGCATGAGATCTGCAGTGAGAATTCCATGTGGAAGCCCAGCCCTGCTGCTCACATCATCCTCCCCTATGCACACACGTGTCACCAGCTCACCTGGGCTGTCACTTTAGGCTCAAAAGGCTTCTGTTCATCCTTGTTTCTAGCGGGCTGCGTTGCTCAGCAGATGGGCCTGCCTATCCGTCTGGCCACCGTGGTGAACCATAACGACATTATCCACAGGACTATCCAGCAGGGGGACTTCTCTCTCTCTGGGAACACCAGCCCAACCTTGGCATCAGCCATGGACATTCAGGTGAAACCCAGGAGTGAGAGGGCGGACTCCTCCTCTCCTTCCCCCATTCTTCCTCTTGAGGGGAGGGGAGGGGTTGATGGCACATGGTCCCCCAGGCTGCCATTCTCCAAATTAGAATCACTCCTCCGAGTTGAGCGAAGTTAATCCCTCCTTTAAATTCCTTCTAAAGGGTCAAGTGTGTGAATTATTCCTATGTTATAGGTAGGAAAACAGCTTTGGGTCAGAGGGGAGAGGACCTGAATTTAAATGAAATATTTATTACCTCTGTGGGCAAGTCAAGTACCTTCTATGGGGCCTCAGTTTTAAAATGAGGAGTTTGGATTAAATAATTTCTTAGATCACTTCTGGCTCTATATCTATGATCCAAAACTACCTAGAGATTTGTACTGCCCTAGGCCTGGTGGTTGGTTGACTTGAACTGTATATGGCCCAGTTGGCTTTTCATAGAGGAATGAGCTCTGATGAGGAGGGAGACCTGCTAGCAGATTTTGCAATAGACTAGATGTGAAATTATGAGAGTCTGCACCATGGAAGAGGTAATGCCAAGGGAGGGAGGGAAGGGGAAATATTTGAGAGGTATTATGGAGGTAGAATGGACAGGCCTTGGCACCATATCGGAAATGGGGGCTGAGAGAGAGCAAGGAGTCAAGGATGATACCTAACTGAGTGCTTGGATGACTGGGAGGATGGTGTTGCCCTTTATAGTAATTGGAAAGTTAGGAAGAAGAGAGAGATGATGAAGGAGAGGAGAAAGACAGTGAGTTCACCTTTGGATGTATTGAGTTCAGGATGTCTGTGGGGCATCTATTTTGAGATATCCAATGAGTGGTTGGAGATGCCAGTCTGGAGGTCAGAAGAGAGGGTAGGAAAGTAATATTTGTTTATGGCTTGCTCATTCTTACTGGTATGAAGAATGTATAAGTGACTCACTGATGCCAGCCCCTTGGGCCTGCCCTCCAAATGATCCCAATCTCTTTAACTCTTTCAAGTACCCAAAGTCAGGTATCATGTCTTTTGAGATCTTCTTTTCTCCAGTTCCTTCAACTGATTCCAATTAGTAGCAGTTAGAGACAAAAAAAAAATAGTTTGTGTGTGTGTGTGTGTGTTTCTGTCTCTGTCAAATGAAATAATATTTGTTGGGTCTTTTTTTTTTTTAGAAGGGGAGGCAATTGGGGTTAAGTGACTTGCTTAGGGTAAATATCAGAGACCAGATTTGAATTCAGGTCTTTCTGATTCCAGGGCCAGTGCTCTATCCATGGTCCCATCTAGCTGCCCTGAAATGAGATAATATTTCTAAAGCATTTAGCACAGTGTGTGGTAGCAGGCACTTACTAAATACCTTTTCCTTTCCTCTCTTCCCTTACATTTGCCTGGGTCTGAACACTACCGTTCAATGGTATGACATAGATAATCCTGGGCTAGTCTTGAAACCAAGAGGTCCTGGTGCAAGGCCTGCCCCAGATCCATGTTGGCTATGTGACCCTGAGCAAGTCATTTACCCACTCATTGCTCTAAGCCAGAGGTGTCTAAGTGAGCTGGAGTCAGATTAAAATGTAATTGAGAAATAGCTAACAAAATAAGTAAAAATACAGTAACATAAAAATTAAATTAATATGTGGTTTTCTAAGTCAGCATGAGTCCTTGGAGATCCTTTGTTGTCCAGGTAGCCAAGGGGGCCATAACTCACCAATAGTGTCCAAGTGGTTTTCTTGGCAAAGATATTGGAGTGGTTTGCCATTTCCTTCTCCAGTGGATTAAGGCAAACAGAAGCAAGTGACTTATCCAGGGTCACTCAGCTAGCAAGTGTCTGAGGCTGGTCTTTCTGAAGCCCGGTGTTCTATCCACTAAGCCCTCGAGCTGCCTCCCTGAGAGCCTTATGAACTGTTAATGTTCCTGGTTTCTAAATTAGACACTGCTAACCTAAGAAACTCTGAGACCTTCAGTTGTCGGGATAGTGCTGACCTGTGAGGCCCACCCTGTTCTACTCCACCTTGCCTGAAACTTGCCAATTAAAGAATAAATATTGGTTGAATTGAGCCCCTTCCAGCCCCGAACTCATACCTGCATCCTGATAATGCCTTTGTACATTCACACCCCTCCCTTCTCTTGCAGGTACCCTATAACATGGAGAGGGTCTTCTGGCTGCTCTCGGGCTCAGACAGTGGGCTCATCAGGGCCCTGATGGAGCAGTTTGACAGCACCAAGAAGCTGTGTGTGCCAAAAGAGCTCCTCACCAAGGTTGGTGGTTTCCCACAATGAGTCGATAAAGGGAAACAGCTCCAACAGACACAGAAGACCTTTGATTTGGTAGCTTGTACCAAATAGTCGTTAGGAAATGCTTTCCATTCCCCCACCAAAGAAGGATCTTTGTTCTGCAAGCTGCTAAGATTTAATTCCTGAGAAGGTCTCCCTTAGCAATTCCTTACTGTGACCAAAGTCCAACCCAACCTTTTCTCAAAAAAGGAATGCCCACTATGATATGCCTGATTAGTAATCCAGGCTCTGCTTGGAGACCCCTAGTGATGGGGAGCTTACTACTTCCCAAAGCAGCCTGCTCACTTTGGGATGGTTCCAATGCAGGAGTTCTTAACTTACTATTATTAATTTTTGGCAATCTGATAAGTCTGTTGAGCCCTCCTCAGAAACATGTTCTTCAGTAGATAGAAGGAAATGTCACCCATCCATAGTGGGCCCTTAGTTAATATGGACTTCCACCAAAGATGCTTGGTTGGCTGGAAGTTGGGAGGTGGCTGAGGTCACTCCAGGGGCAACCAGAGGGATCTGAGTCTTCTCCTTCTGTGTATCAGCTCTCTGGGCATAGCTCAAAGTGCTCCCCTCCCTTCCATCTCTTGCCCTGCCTGATCCAGATCCCTAACTGGGAGAGATCTGCCATGCCTAGGGTTTCCTTTCTAATACAGAGCCATCACTTATGATTTCTTCCAAGGGAAGAAGAAAATGGACTTTTGTCAAGCAGCACAACACTTTTTAACTTGGGGTCCCTATGGATTCCTAAGTACCTACTGCAAGCCAGGTTCTCTCTGTGCTAGACTTTTTACAAATATGATCTGATTTGATCCTTATAACCACTCCTAGATGCTACTATTATCTCCATTTTATGGTGGAGAGGACTGAGGCAGACAGAGATTCATTGACTTGCCCACCTAGTAAGTAGCTGAGGCCAGATTTGAACTCTCTTCCTGGGAAAAAGATAAGACATATCCAATCAGAGCCAGACTTGGTTAGGGAGTGCCATTGTAGACATTTCAAAACTAGCTATTTTACCTAATACTTTCAGTATCCTCCAAATTTGACACCCTGGAACAAAACCCCAGGTGCCCCACCTTCATTATAACTTTCCTTCAGTACTCCTCAGGAAGCCTAAGGCTAGAGTGCTTTACTTATTATACATCTTACAATGTGAGATGCTTAAACAGTGAGTCAAAAACAAAGTACATTAATTTGCTGAACCATGAATCAAGCATTAAATATTTCTTTCATTGAACCTTGAAACAAATTGAAGACTTCCCCCCAGAAAAACTTACTGAAATAGTTGTTTTTAAGTCACAGTCATTGTCCAACCTTTCATGACAGTCCTTTGGGGATTTTCTTGGCAGAGATACTGGAGTGATTTGTCATTTCCTTCTCCAGATTATTTTGTAGACGAGGAAACTGAGGCATTCAGGGTTAAATGACTTGCCCAGCATCACACAGTTAAGATGTGTCTGAGGCTGAGGTGTTCCTGACTCTCAGCCTGTCTCTCTATCCACTGCAGTACTGAACCAGTACCAGTACCAGCATATTTTCTATAAATGTAAAGGCAAGAAAATTGGAACATCAAAATATTCCCTGAACCAGACCAATACTGACATGATCCCACCTGTTGAACTTGGCTTGTTTCTGTCTCAACCCTCTTCAGATTTCAGAGACAATAAGCTCCCAGTCAGCTTCTGATGAGGACATCATTCAAACTATGCAGCGATGCTGGGAGGAGAACCACTACCTGCTGTGTCCACATTCGGCGATAGCTGTCTGCTACCATTATAAGCGATCTGCCTGTGAGCAGCCGAGGTAGGGGGGTATTGCCTTCCTTCTTTTCTATTGGTCTGGGGCAGGGGAAGGGGATTTCTGTTCTGTGACCTCTCTTGTTCTGTTCTCATTGGATCCACAGTAGTGTATAGTATTGGGGAAAGAACACTGGTTTGGGAGTAAAAGACCTTGCTGGACCTGTTTTTTTCATCTCTGCAGTGGGAAGTGAGGGAATAGGAGACTGGACTGTACCTTGTTATGATCTTTGTAAATGACTGATTTAAAGGCCTGTGAGTTTTACATTAATTCTAAGGCAACTTCTTAGTTTGTCTTGAAAGACCAGTCTGTCTGGACTATAATCACATTCATGCCAGGGCAATGAGGAATTGGATTTATTCCAAATCCAAGGGCCCTAGCAGGCAGAACATTGAGCTGGTCATAGGCAGACCTAAGTTCTCTGCAAACCTAAAGTCCTACTTAGCCTTGCTGTCCCTTCAGGCTGTGACCCATACACACAGCATTCATAGATGGCCCTTCTTCCTGGTGGCAGAAGGCAGATAATGATGCTTGCATTTTCTAGGTGCTTCTCAATTTTACCAGTGAATGAAGGGACAATCAGATGCTTGTCCAATTCACAATGACAGGAAGGTGGAAGAGATAACCAGTGTGCTGATTAATTGATTTTGGATGTGAAAAGGGTCTCAGTAAGCTAGAATGGGATGAAGTCTTAGTGAGTAAATATGAAGTCTTATGTGAGAGGCAGAAAGGTGTGATGCCTGCAGATTGGCCTTTGGAGTCAAGAAAACCTAGGGATAGCTAGATGGTCAGGCCTGGAGTGGGGAAGACATCTTCATGAGCTCAAATCCAGCCTCAGGAACTTACTAGCTGTGGGACCCTGAGCAAGCCACTGAATTCTTTTTGTCTCAGTTTCCTCATCTGTTAAATGAGCTGGAGAAGGAAATGGCAAACCACTCCAATATCTCTGCCAAGAAAACCCCAGTTGGGGTCAGGGAGAGTCAGGCAGGACTTAATCAACTCAACCAAAGTGAAATTCCTGCCTCAGACACCTACTGCCTGCATAACCATGGCAACTTAATGCCTCACTTGCTCGAAAGTGACTCTTTAGTAATTGAGTGACAAAGGAGTTGCTAACCAGCATCAAGGAAGGGAATCTCTTCACTGGAAATTCCATGCCTACACTGAAGTAATAAGTCTGTACAGAAAATTAAATCAAAGAAAGTCTTGCATTTTGATTTAGGAAAAAAACTACAAAAATGAGTCTAGTAAATGATCTGAAGTCAAATTTAAAGCCAGGTCTTCCTGATTTTCTATCCACTATGCCTAATGTCTTTCTTTGCTTAATAAATATTGATTGACAGTCGGTCACCACCTTATTCCTGGAAGCTTGGTTGCTCTGAATACAACCTAGATATATCGGGAGTCTGGAGCATTGGTGACCCAAAGGACCGGATCATGGTTCCTGTTTTTTTATTCAGTGTTTTACCCATCTCTAGTCTGTGAGGACTGAACTCAGCCAAGTAAATGAGCAAAATGCTGGTTTCTGATTTCACCTTTCTCTTCTTTTTCTCCTTCACTTCTCTCTTCCCCCATCTTCCTCTTTATACCTCTCATTGCTTTCTTCCTCTTTCCCTTTTCTCTGCTCTTTGCCCATCATGGCCTCCCCACCCTCTCCCTCCAGCTTGCCCAGATGCTGCCTGGCGCCGGCCTCGGCAGCCAAGTTCCCAGATGCTGTTCTCCAAGCCCAGCTGGTCCCTGAAATTCCTGCAGACATCCGAGCCTTGGAGCATATGAAGACTCAATGCACTCTTCTTCAAAGAGGAGATGACTGGACCCAAGTGCTCCGCAAAAAAATAGAGGACCTGTCCCAGGAGAGGAAGGGTGGTGTGAGCTCTCAGGGGTAACCAAGCCTTGGTTTGGTTTGTCCTCTTTGTTCTAGAAACCATGAGATGTTTCCTATGAGAGAAGTGATTATTTTTCTGTTACATTAATGATCAGTTATTACATTAGGATTGAGGTTTTTCTTTTCTATTTCCTCATTCAGGGACTCGGCCCTGGGAGTCATTGAGCCGGTGTCTGATGGACAAAGCTGGTAGATGAGATTGATCAAATCCTTTGAGTACACACTCTGTGATCTTGGGCGGGACCCCATCTAACTAGAAGACCTGTGTTTAGAGTGGTCTACAGAATCTAATCTAGGTGCATTCCAGTCCTAAACCTTGAGTCCATGCCCTTGTACCCCTCCATGGCAGTTTAGGGAACTCAGTTTAGGGAGGAAAACGACCAGAGTGCTCCGGCTAGAGGTGGATTCCTTTGTCCAGATTGCTGGACATGATCAAGCCATGTCCTCAGCTAGAGGGGCTGAAGACCAAGCCTGATTCCTCATTAATATGTCCACCCCCTCACCAGTCAGGGTTGATTTTTACCTGTCACGATACCTTCTTTTCCAAAGGAATTTAAACAAACAGATTCTTGGTTTTGTCTTTGCTTACTGAAAAAAACCACTGACCATCAATTTATTGATAATTAGCTAACCTAATTCATAAATTGATTATTAATTATCCAGAAACTCTGTCTCTTCGGCTTTTCATTCATCTCACCTTGGGGACTATGGAAGGGACCAGAGCTCTGCTCTCCAGATTCTTATTAGAAAACTCCTCTCTATCCTTTTTGAGCCCAAGTGGAAAATTTATCCATTGAGGGGATCTTTCTGTTAGAACTCTAGCTGTGACTAGACTCTCTCCCCATTCTTTTCATTCAACTCACCTATTGGAGCCTGCCTTTTCAACTGTGGGATGAGCACAGGTGTCTCTGTGAGCCTAGGTACCTGTTTCAATAAGAATCGAATCCCATGTGACTCACCATGCATTTAGTGAGAGCCTACCATGTACAAGGTATTGAGGTAGATTCTAGGGATATAATATATATAAATATAATGTATATAATAATACATAAAACCTCTCAAAACAAACCTCTCTGCCCTTGGGGAGCTAATGCTCTAATGAGCATGATTAAAACATGTAAAGAATTGGTCATAAAGCCACAGTCCTGGTTTCTGACCTTATGGGAGCTGTCAGTTGGACTCTGCCTCTTGGCCTTGAATGCCAGTTGTTTCTGCCATTCTCAGAGTGAGAATGTGGAGGGCACATCCCCATCCCAGGGAACAGTAACTCCAGGTACTTGAGGGTCAGGAGTATCCCCAGGGGATTTGGAGTCATGAGACCTGGGTTCAAGTCCTGACTCTGTCACTCACCACCTGAATGACTTCAGACCTTCTGTTTTCTCTTCTGCAAATGAAAATGAGCCCTGAAGTCCCTTTCAGCTCAAGATCTCTGACCCGGTGACATTATTCAATTAGATAACCTGGAGGAAAGAGAGTGTTGAACCTGAGGTCAGAAAGATCAGAGTTCAAATCCTGCCTCAAACACTTACCAGCTGTGTGGCCCTGGGCAGGTCACTTGACTACTTGTTGTGAATCTCAAATGATAATGTATGTGAAAGACCTAAATGAGGCAGCTGCTGAGCCCATGCCATGGGATGGACACTTACTAACTGTGTGGCCCAGAGCAAAATCACTTAACCTTTGCCTGCCTCAGTTTCTTTAGCTTAAAATGGATATGGTAATAACAGTTACCTCCCGGGGTGGTTGTTGTGAGAAGAAAATGAAATAATTCGTGTAAGTCATTTTGCAAGATCATTAATATTAATATAATCATTTATATCACTAAAGAATGATATAAATGCTAGCTGTTACTATTTTACTATGGGCACATTTCCAAAATTGAGGATTGTCATTCATAGGACAAGTCTGGATCTAAGATGGAGACTCCTGGGTCCTGGGCTCTGTGATTCTAAGAAGAAATGCCATTGGTTACTTCCTCTTCGGGTAATGATTACCAGGGCAAGGTCTGCTTTAAGGACCAAAAAACCCCCTCATCATTAGAGTGGTCCTTTTACTGGTCTCCAGAGCTTTTCTTACTCAGCTGGACTATTATTTTTCTCAGCAAATTGTCTCTTTCTCAGTGGGGCAAGAGTCAGTTTAAGCCAATCCCTGATGCCAGGTGGTCCTACTGTGTGGTGGCCCTGGCCAAGGCCTTGGGAATAGCAAATACATGGAATGAGACAATTCCTCTGCTTAAAGAGCTGATCTTGTATACCAGGAGACACTAAGGACATGTGTAAGTATGTGCAGAGCATGGATAAAGAGAATGAACAAATACAAAAGAGGGAGGGAAAGGCAGAGGAAAAGGCATTACCTGTAGGGAAAACCAGGAAGAACTTCGTGTAGAAGGCGTGACTTGAGATGAGTCTTAAGCAAGAGAGAAAAATGATGAGGCAGAGATGAGGAGACAGAACATTCCAGGCATTTATGTTCAATTGTTTCTTTCAGTCTTCTCTGACTGAACAGGGTGGAGTGACTTGCCCAGGGTCACACAGCTCGTAACTATTTGAGGCCACATTTGAACTCAGGAAGACGAGATACCATGCCCTGATTCCAGATTATAGGAGTCTGAATTAGGTTTTTCTTGGAGGCCTAGAGTCATTGCCTGTATTTCATATAGCCACCTGCCTGTCGTATGCTAACGCATACTGAAGAGAAAGGTTGAAAGAAATGCTCTTGGAAAGGCTAGCCTCATCAGTGCTTCCAGAGATGTCTTCCCAGAGTGGGCTTTGCCTTTTTTGGTAAATAAAGTCATGTTGTACAGCTTCTGGTTGATACTATTTTATGCTTCACCCATTTAATAGCAATTAGTCACATAGTGACAGTTACAGGAAAAAAT
This sequence comes from Potorous gilbertii, assembly GCA_028658325.1. Classification (NCBI taxonomy): domain Eukaryota; kingdom Metazoa; phylum Chordata; class Mammalia; order Diprotodontia; family Potoroidae; genus Potorous; species Potorous gilbertii. The sequence goes on from CM053769.1 coordinate 116,808,426, forward strand.
GTCTAGAAATAAATTCAACTCTGACAGACCAAGAGACCATGGGATACAGTGGAATCTTGCTTCTATTCTGGCTGTGTGTCCTTGGGCAGGTGACTTAACCTCTCTGAATTTCATTTTCCTTAGTTATTGAATGAAAATAATATCTTTCCTGGCCCTTTCACAAGGTTGTGAAACTCTGTCTTACTTATCTTGGCATTTCCCCAAATGCCTAGAACAGTGTCTTGTACACAGCAGGTACTTAATAAATGTTGGTTGGTGCTGAAGGAGATGCTCTTGGGGTCATTTGTTCATTTAACAAAGAGAGATTTAGGTACTGCTCAGTGTTGGCTGGGTGGTGACTGTAGGGCTGTAGTTTATAACTAGGACCTTAGATTTAGACCTGAAGAAACTCTGAGACCATCTAGGGAAATGGGGAGGCCTGGCTCCCTCTAGACTGGGGGTGACTCTGGTTCAGGTCAGACCAGTATCTAGAGGATGCAGCCAGGAGGGAGAGGAAGTCAGTATTGCAAAGCCCTGGTCCCTCTTGCCTTGCCTTTCTTTCAAGGCAATCCTTCACTTTACAGATGGAGAAACTGAGGCCCAGGAGGTTAAGAGACTTGCCCAGCATTGCATGAGGCACAGGCAGGACTAGAATTCAGGTCCTTCACAATCATACGTATGATATTGGAACTCTCATTTAACTAGAATATTAACTCATCCAAATAGCTCAGTCCCTAGCAGATTTTGACAAGACATTTCCCTTGATTAATCTAATTTAATTCCATGTGTGGCCTAATGGATGCAATGTCCATCTTAGAGTCAGAAGAACTTAGGTTCAAATTCCACCTCTGATTCTGACACCTGTATGATCTGTGTTATCATCTGTAAAATGGTTACAATATTACCTTTTGTACTGATCTCACAAGGAGTCTGTGTATCGCTTATTAGGAAACTGGCCCAAGTTCTCATTTTATCTCCTCTCCAGGCACCGGGGAATTCCCCTGCCAGCCCTGTGCTAGCCTCCTCTCCTGTTTCTCACAACTTATTTGGGAGGAATGACGACACTTCCTACTGTGCCCACGGCGGGCCGCTGTGTTCCTACTTTTCTCTGGATTCTTGCAGGAAAGGCAAGGCAAAAGGGATGGCGACTGCTTGGCAGTATTGACTCTCCTTACCTCCTGGCTGCTTCCTCTGACTTGAACTATTAGTCTGACTTGAATCAGAGCCACTCCCAAACTAGAAAAAGTCAGGTCTCTCCATCTCCCCAACCCCAGGCTCACTCCCTGTATCTGGGGGTCCAGTCATGATGACAGGCCTAATTAGGTACTGGACCAGAGATGCCACTGGCAGAGTGAGTGCCCACATGAGGAAGCTCTTAGCAGTTCCTGCCAGCAGTCTCTCAGCTGGGAGCCTAGAAAATTTCCTGGTGAAGAGAGAGCTTAGGACAAGCCTGAGGCCAAACTGCCAGTATGTGTTTGGACTTGAACTCGGGCCTTCCTGGTTCTGAGGTTGGCTCTTTCTTGGCACTGCACTCTGCTGCCTTTCATTAATGATGGTGATGCCGATAGGGCTTCATGGCTTACCAAGTGACATATATAAATTGATCAACAAACCATCACCATTCTGGGTATTTTAACTTGGAAACCTAGACCTGAAAGGTACCGTAGAGATCATCTAGTCTAATCCCCATTTTACAGAAGGGGAAACTGAGGCCTCCTTATGGTAGCTTATTTGAGCCTTGTGAAAGAGGTTATGGAATCACTTCCATTTTACAGGGGAAGAAACTGAGGCACAGAGAAGGCAAAGGTCTGTGTCCTTGGTCACATGCCTACTATATATCACACTCAGGTCCTCTGACTGTAGAATGGTGCTCTCTCTACAAGTCTGTCACACTTTAGTGTTAATAATAAGGATGACTAGAATTTATAAACCACTTTAAAGTTTGCAAAGCACATGACAAACATTTTCTCATTCGATCTTGACAACACTCCTGGGTTTAGGTGCTGTTAATTATCCCTGTTTTACAGATGAGGAAACTGAGGCAGGTAAGTCAGGTGACTTTGCCCAGGGCCACACAAGCTAGCAACTGTCTATCCATTACATTACCTCATTAGCTGCCTCATATATATTTAGGTCTCTCACATACGTTATCATCTGAATTTCACAATAACTTAGTGAAACAATCATGTCAGCTAGCGAGTCAAGGGAATGAATGGTACAGGAGAGGATGCAGGAGAAACACACTAGGGTCAAGAATATGTGAAAATATTTATATATAACCGAAGTCATGGGCAGGCACGCCTTTAATAAGGGAGGGGAGGGACTGGGTCATTCAGAGTCTTTGGTAGACCATGGGAAGACTGTTTTGTTTTTTTGTTTTGTTTTGTTTTTTAGGCAATCAGGGTTAGGTGACTTGTTCAGGGTCATACAGCTAGTCTGAGGACAGATTTGAACTCAGGTCCTCCTGCCTTCAGGCTCTATGCTCTATCTACTAAGCCACGGGGTTGCTCCAGAATTTTAATAACCACTAACTTCTATATAGAGCTAAATCAGTAAGCATTGATTAGGCACCTACTAGGCCAAACACCGCGCTAATCTTTTAGATACAAAAAAGGACAAAAACAGTTGTTGTGAGGAGTTCACAATTTGAATCTCAGCAACCCTGGAAGCGGGGCGGGGGGGAGGTATTACTCTTATTTTACAGAGTAGGAAATTGATTCCCAGAGCTGTTAAGTCACTTGCCCAGGTTCCCTCATACAGCTAGTAAGTGCCAAAGGCAGAATCTAAAACCAGATCTTCTCGATGCTGAGGCTGGTTCTATCTCCAGTCTACACACGTCCTCCTTATTAAGTCATAAAAGCTTCATGGATTGTAGGAGTTGTTGGGTTGGTCAGAGAACTGATTTGGTAGATGAAGGAAGGAAAGAAAGAAGAAAGGAAGGAGAGAAGGAAAGAGGGAGGGAGGGAAAGAAAGAAAGGAGAAGGAAGGAAAGGAAAAAAGGGAGGATGATAGCAGGAAGGAAGGAGAGAAGGGAAGAAGGAGGGAGGGAAGAAAGAAGCAAGGAGTGAGAGAAGGAAGGAAAGAAAGAAGGAAGGAAGGAGGGAGGAAAGGAAAAAAGAAAGGAAGGATGGATAGGAGGAAGGAAGGAGGGAGGGAAGGAAGAAAGGAAGGGAAGAAGGACTTTTCAGATGTCTGGGAGAATGATACAATTTGGGGAATGGGTGGGTGGAGTAATATTTGGTGAAGAAAGCAGAGAACAGGTTTGTTGAAGAGGACAGAGTGGGAAGCCTCCCTCTCCAACACCAAGGGAAATTCCCCTGATTTTTAAAGTTGGTTCCTTGGGTGGTCAGAAATGAATCCGGGTGGATAGAAAGGAGGGAGGGAGAAGTGTCCATCAAGGCCGAGAGAACAAAATGGATGGGTCATTTGAGCCTGGCCAGAGCCTCCCCTGTCAGGATGTCTCCCAGGAAGTGATTTAAAAGGCGTCCTGAAGGGCTGGGGCCCCAGCCCTGACTGTGTAAGTCAGGTGTGAGGCAGGTGACGGTGGTGGAGTCCTATCACACCACTGTGTAAAGAAATGTGGAGGCACTGGCTAGAGCTGTGACACTGAGCTGGATAATGACCCACAGCCCTCGGGAACCTTTTGTCTGCATCCTTTCATCCGTGTCCCTAAGTAAACACAAAGATGAACTCTCTGGGGCTCAGGTTATCTGTTTGTGGGAGAGAGAAGGGGAGGTCCCCAGGCATGGCTCTTGGCCCGTTTTGGGAACTCTCTCTAGATACATCTTCCCAGAATCTGCCCATTTGGATACCCATCCATCAAAGTATCTCCTGTTACTCCGCTCTACAGGGCACTGGGTCAGATCTCTAGAGAGTCCAAGAAAAATCTAGTAGTAGGATTACCAGCCCCTCCAAGCTTAGGGTGCAGGTAGAGAGACAAGAGATATGCATGGTATGTGAAATTCCAGAAACAAGCAACAATTCAATTCATCAGTATAAGAAATGTCACCGCCATGAGAGTGGTTGCCAGCTTGGTGCCCACTATGGGCTGAACACTTGACAAATATGATCTCATTTGATTCTTATAATGTCGCTGAGAAGCAGGTGTTATTATGACCCCACCCCCACCCTCCATTTTTACAAATGAGGAAACTGAGATTGAGTGAATTTGCCTAGGGTCACACAGGCAGTAAGTATCTGAGGCCAAATTTGAATTCAGGTCTTCCTGACTCCAGGCCCCAAGGTCTATCCCTTGTGTCACCTAACTGCATGTAGGTGACAAATATAATTGGAGGTAGTAATATCAACCTTTTAAAGTTTGCAAAATACTTTAAAATATTATCTCATTAGATCCTTACAACATCCCAGGGAAGGATATGCTAGCCATTACCTCATTATTATTTTTTTTTTTTACAGGAAACAGACAAACAGAGGTTGAGTGATTTACCTGGGGTCACACAGCTACTTAGTGTCTGAGGGCAGGATTCGAATTCTGATCTTTCTGTCTTTAAGTGCAGTCTTCTGTCCATTTCAACATTTAGTTTCAAAGCCATAGAATTCTATATAGTGGAATGAGCATTGGACTTATCTGCCCTGGGCCTCAGTTTCCTCAATTGTGAAATAAGGGAGTTAGACTAGCTGACCTAGGCAGCTAAGAGGTGCAATGAATAGAGCACTGGACCTGGAGTCAGGAAGTTTAGAAATAGACACTTCCCAGCTGTGTAACCTTGGGTAAGTCACTTAACCTCTGCCTGCCTCAGTTTCTTCACCTATAAAATAAGAATAAATATAGCACCTAAGTCCTAAGGTCATTGCAAGAATAAAATGAGATGATATTTGTAAGGCACATTTCAAACCTTAAAACACTATATAAAAACTGTATTATTATTTTTGTTGTTAAAGGTCCCTTCTAGCTCTAAACCTGAAATTCTGGAACCTTGGTTCAGATCCCAGCTCTGCCAAGTCCCTTCATCTCTATGGGCCTCACTTTTCTCATCTGTGAAATGTAGGCATTGGGCTCCATGGCCTCTGAGGTCCCTTCTGGTTCAATGATCTTGAGACCTCCTGTGGGCACTTGGCAGTGTAATTTGAGTAGCAGAAATCCTTCATGGTTTGCCTCCAGTCTTGTCTTTCCAGCTTGATTCACATACTCCTCCCCATGTACTCTGGGTTTCAGCCAAAATAACCTACTTTCTGCGCTCTACACATAACACTTCATCTCTGCCTTTGCATAGACTGTCCCCCAATCCCTGGAATATATTCCCTCTTCCCATCTACCTAGCTTCTTTCAAGGTTCTACTCAAGAGCTATCTTTATGTAAGGTCTTTTCAGATGGACCCCCAACCCCCAATTTGTGTCTGCTATCTGTCTGTCCCTCTATCTATCTATGTGTTGTTCAATTATTTTCAGTCATATCTGACTCTTTGTGACCCCACTTGGGGTTTTCTTGGCAAAGATACTGGTTTGTCATTTCCTTCTCTAGAACATTTTACGGATGAGGAAACTGAGGCAAACAGGGTTAAGTGACTTACCTAGGGTCATACAGCTAGTAAGTTTCTGAGGAGATACAGATATTTTTAATTTATTTTTAAATTATTTTTAATTTTTTTTAAAATTATTATTTTTAAATTTTTTTTATTTTTTTATTATTTTTTTAAAATTATTTTTAAATTATTGTTTTCAATTAGTAAATTCTTATTTTCTTTCCCTCTACTGAAAAAGAAAAAAGAAAACCAAAAGAAAGAAAAGAAACAGACATTTATTAGGCATTTACTGTGTTCCAGGATTATGCTAACTGCTGGCTCACAAAACTCATTTTTAGCAAATATGCACATCCAAAATGCATTTTTGGGATGTGTTTTATGTACCTCATTCCGCATGTTCCGTCAGGTCTCGGGTATCCTTCTTCAGTCTTGTGTAACTGTGATCAGTTGTTGCATCGATTAACACTCAAGTCAAAATTGTCTTTTGCAGTGTGATTATGGTATAGACTGCTCTCCTGGTTCTTTACATTTCCCTCTGTACCTGTTCACACAAGTCTTCCCAGACTTCTCTCAAACCATCCTTTTCTTTGTTTTTACTTTGTTGCACATATTTTGTATTAACTTATTTATGTGTGCTGTTTATCCCTAGTAGAATGTAACTTCTTGAAGGCAAGAATCATCTTTTATTTTGTTTTTGTCTCCCCTAGGCTTTGCCAGTGGTGGGTGCTTAATAAATCTTTCTTGGATCGGGATTCATTTCCAGTGTTTTTCTTGCCATGCTCTTGTGCCTGTTGTGTTAACGAGAGTTGCATGATTAGAGGAGGCTTGTTTGGTAGGAAGACCCACACCTTTTGTTAATTGCTAATGAGGCACCCAACTCTGAAAAGTGTATATATACTCTGAGGTGAGGTTTTGTCTTCTTTGAACTCTTTGGAAGAATGTCCCCATGATATGACCAGATGAGATTCTGAGTGGCCATTAAGGACCTCTCCTCCCCTCCTTGAAAACCCAGATATTGATGCTTCTCTGTCTGGTAACTCTATATGTATGTAATGATCAGACAGTTGGATCTGTCTGTTGATCTGTGACCTATTGCCTATGGTCAGACGGTTAGAAGCCCTGTCTGTTTGGTTTTTGTTTCTCTGCTTGTATTTTCTTTTGGTGAATGTAATTAAAGAAGATTGCTGATCCCTCAAAAGTTCCTTTCCTTTTAGAAAAGCAGACCTAAGAACCTGTGCAACAGGCTTTCCTGTGTGTGCTGGGGTGCTCCAGCTGCCACCTCCAACCTGGCACTCACTTTCCTCTGGGGCCCCCGGGCTTCTAAATGGTAAAGAGTCCAGCCCAGCTCTATCATGCTGCAGCTCCCTGGCCACCTTCAAGTCATACACATATACCTGCCCCACTACCCAACCCTTTCCCACTTCTAGCTATGGGAATAATAACCTAGTTTATACTATCATTCCTGGAAAGGACATGTTGCTCAATGGCCCCCCACATCCATTCATTCCTCACATTTCTTCCCCCTGTTAGAATGTAAGCTCCTTGAAGGTAGAGATTGGCTTACTCTTTGCTTTTGTATCTCCAGTGCTTAGCACAGTGTCTGGTACATGAAAGTACTTAAGAAATTATTTTCATTCATTCAATCAATCATTTAATCAATCAATTAATCTCCCCAATATATTTTTCCTATCTTGATTCAGTTGTTGACCCTTCCAATACTGTCACACAGAAGCGTGGATGGCAAGCCTTCCTGTTTGACATCGCCTTCCAATTTTTCCTAGTGTTTTTCCAATGAGATCAATACTGGCCCTTGGTTCCACGTAGGCACTTTTCATCATGTTGAACAAACATCTTTCCCTTCCTTCTTCCTATTTTCCTAGAAAATACTCACAGTTCTGGAAGATCCAGAACTATGATTTTGTGGTTTATTTTTAGGTACTCCCTAGTTGCCATTGCTGGAAAAAGAACTTTGGAGGCACCCTGCCCCTCTGAGCTGGTGCATGGAGAGAAGCCTCCAGTGCATGGGTGCTCTGGAGGGAGCTACAGTTGTTTGTGCTCCCAGAAGGAGGCAGCAGAGTCCATTGAAAGTCCCCATCTTCTCTAAATCTTCCGAATCTGACTGTGCCATCCCTGATCCACGCTGGGAAGTTAGTTCATTTTGAGAAACTATTTTAGTGCAGTCTATGGAGGAATTTTTGTTTCACCATGCCTGACATAATATATTCTGAGGGTTTGGCATCTAGTGTAAGCTGATCAGATAATTTCCCAGTTAACTGTTGTTCAATCATTTTATACTCTTGGTGATTCCATTCAGGGTTTTCTTGGCAAAGATGCTGGAGTGGTTTGCCATTTCCTTCTCCAGCTCATTTTACAGATGAGGAAACTGATGCAAATAGGGCTAAGTGACTTACCCAGGGTCATGCTAGTGCATGAGGCCAGATGTGAATTCAGGAAGAAAGGTCTTCTTGATTTCTGGACAGGTACTCTTTCCATTAACCCACTTAGCTGCCCTCCCAGTTAATTAAGGGGAAGGGAATGCCTTTTGGAGGCAGCTAGGTGGCTCGCTGGATAGAGTACTAGGCTTGGAGTCTGGAAGACTTGAGTTCAAATACTGCCTCAGATATTTATTGGCTGTGTGACTCTGAGCAAGTTACATTCTCTGGGTGTCTTCCTAATCTACTGGAGAAGGAAGTGACAAACCATTCCAGTATCTTTGCCAAGAAAACTCATGGACAGTGTGGTCCATGGGGTCATGGAGAGTCAGATATGACTAAACTGAACAACAAATGCCCCTTATTAGATGTAATCTGCATAAATTTGCAAATACGCTAATATTGAAGCGAATAGTTGAAACTGACTCCATTTGATGTGTGCTCAGGATGGCTTGAGTGAGTGCCCTCTACCTAGCCAAGGAGGTAGAACAGGGTAATAAGCTGAAATTTGGAGTCAGAAAGAAGATGCCATCTTTAGCTTGTCTTGAGGCCTTGAGTAAGTCACTTGAGGGGTAACTGGGATGGTGAAGGGATCATAGGATTTGAATCTCTAGACCTGAAAGGGACTTCAGAAACTGTTTAGTCATTTGACAGAGATGGGAAACTGAGGTCAGGAGAGACTAGAACTTGTCCAAGGTCACACAAACTGAAAAGGTCACACCCTCTTCGGAGGTGGGGTGGGAACCCAGTCCTCTGACTGTCATGGAAAGCTCAGTTGAAGAAAATGGCAGTATTTGGCAAGAGAAAGGAAGACAGCACACACCTCAAATCTGACTTCAAGGGTTTGAAGAATGATGTAGGAGAAAGGGATTCCATTTGTTCTGTTTGGCTGTAGAAGACAGCCCAGAAGCACGGGTCCAAGACTTGAGGAGGTGCATTTAGGCACCGATGACAAGGAAACCAAAAGCAAATTCCCTGACAACTCAAGCTGTTCAAAAATGGATTGGGCCACCTTGGGTGGGGGTGGGTTCCAAGTTTAAAAACCGAGGGTTTTTAACAGACTCCCCCAATACAAGAGGCTGGAGGATTCCTCTTTGGGTACATCAGAACCCGATGGTTGGTGTAGGTAGCTGCTGGGGTCCTCCCTATAAATCTGTGAGACTTACTCTTTCTGGGTATGTTACCTCCTCTGCAAAATAAAGAATCTTAACACTCTCATCTGAAAAAACAGGTCTCTCCTTTGATTATCTCAAGCTGCTTGCAGCTCACATTCTGGGCTGATTAATGGAATGAACGTTGGATAAAAAAAACCTGGTTTTGCTTTCAAATTCCACCTTTCACGCTTACTAGCTCTGTGACTGACTTGGAGCAAGTTACTTAAACAGTCCTAGCCTCAACTTTTCATCTGAAAAAAGAGTTGAATTTTCCCTGCAATGCCTTCCTCGTGTACAAATGTAAAATATGTTGTAAACCTTAAAACCCTATTGTCCTCAGTTATCCACCTCTAAATCATAGCTCCCTTGAATCACAAGGAGACAACTTGGTTAACCGTGGAAAGAATACTGACTTTAGGGGCAAAAGTACAAATTTCACCTCTGTGGATCACTGTGTATGTGACTTGTGCAAGTTATTTAACCATATGGGAAGTTGGTGATACAGTAGATAAATTGGCCGGATCTGTAGTCAGGAAGACCTGAATTCAAATCTAGCTTTACAGATTCCCTAGCTGTGTGACCTTGGATAAGTCATTTAACTTTTGTTTCTCAGTTTCTTCATTTATAAAATGGAGTTAATAACACCAAAGAGTTGTGAGAATTAAATGAGAGAATATTTGTAAAGTAACTGGCCCAGTGCCTGGTGTAACATCAGGGGTATATTGATGTGAGTTATTATTATATGCTAGAGGTGATGCTTCAGTCCAGTTTTCCCCGACTAGCTCTCTATCTACAATATCGCATATTTTAAAAAAATACAAAATTATTTTTGGTGGGGAGGGAAGAGGGAAAGCCCCAACAACTCGAGAGACTAGAAAGGTCTCCTTAAGGGGATATCTCTGGAGCTGAGCTTTGAAGGGAGAGAAGGAATTTCAAGAAACAGAGATGGGGAAGAAAAGTGCTCCAGGCATCAGACATGGACACAGCAAGGAGGACAGTTTGGATGGAATGTGAAATGAGAGAGAGTAATGGAAAACCATTTTGGGAATTATTAAACTTGACTTCCTGGCATACTGACGAGAGACTCAGCAAAAGTTCAAGGAAGGCAGGAATTAGGGTTGGCTGGATCGGAAGTGAAAAGATCATCCCCTCATTTTGCAGATAAGAAAACGAGACCCATGGAGCTCACGGGACTTGTCTAAGGTCACACAGCTAAATAGTGGCAGAAATGGAACTGGAAAGCAGGTCTTCTGATTTCCAGGCCAGGGCCCCTCCCCCATACCCTGCCGAGTCCTCTCTTACACATCCTTGGGGGAGCTGCCTCAACAGGCCTGGAGGTGGTGGTGGGGAGTGGGGAGGGGTGCGGGGGAATCACCTTGCCCTTAAAAAGAAAGAAAAGCAGCACAATTAAAACCTTAGTGTACGAATAATTACATTTTAAAAACCCCCACATTTTTACATCAAAAGGCATTCCGTAATCAGAGGTTTAATTTTCAGATTTAGTGGCATTTGGCAGGTTAAAAGTGAGTGCTGTGAAGTAAGTGAGTGTGGGATTTTGGTCTCAGGAGAAGAATGGGGGCGTCTGCGGGGGCTGAAATCCCACCTTTGCTGTTTCCCTGCTAGCTTTTCTCTCACTTCCTCTGTGTAGAAGCCTCAGGTCGGGGCCTTCTTCTCCTTCTTAAGCACCAAGAGGGGAAGAGGGGGTGGGGGAGAGAGCACTCAGACTGCCAGGGGAAGGAAGGCCAGGAAAGATGAATGGATGCGATGGGGGTAGGTGCTATGTCTGCACTTCCATTTCTGAGTGAAGATAAACCACCTTAGAATGTGGACCTAAGGGGCAGAAGTTAGGATAGTTTTTGTCTTGTTTTGGTTTTTTTTGTATCCTGGGTACCTAGCACAATACCTGACTCAGAGCAGACAACATATATACTTGTTGATTGACTGATTAAACAGTATGATACTGAGGAAAGAGAACTGAGCCAGGAGGTCAAGGGTTAAGGTGTAAATTTGGCCTCTCCTACTCAAGAGCTGTGTGTTATTGGTGAAAGGAGAGGGGAGGGGTATCTCAGATGTCCTTTCTAGCCCTAGCTCTACAATTCTATGATACTGTGAGATCAGAGGACCTGAGTTCAATTCATGATTACCTGTGTGAACCTGGGCCCCAAATCTCTGTCCCTCAGTTTCCTCATCTGTGAAATGAAAAGGCTTCAGGGGTGGGGAACCTGCTAGACTAAATGACCAAGAAAATCTTTTACAGATCTAAGTCTGTGACGCTCCAACTCCGAGTCTGACCCAACTTGACCTTGGGAGACCTTCATTTCAGAACTTCCTTTGCCAATTACCAAGCTACACAACCGAGGTCAAATCACTTCATTTTTCTGAGACACAAGTTTCTTCATCTGTAAAATGGGGCTACCTCTCACTTAACACTCAACTCTGCTATTTATTTTATGTGTGCAAAGGGCAAATGGACAGTCCCAAATAATTTGGGGTTATTCTTTCCTTACTCTTCTACTTCTCTCTCTTCTTCTCCTCCTCTTTCTCTATCATCTTCCCCTCCTCCTTCTCCTTCCTCTTCTTCTCCTTCTTCATCTTCTCCTCCTCTTCCTCCTTCTCCTCCTCCTTTTTCTTCTCCCCCTCTCTGTCTGTCTATCTGTCTCTCTCCTCTCAATTTTCCTTCCTCTTTCTGATATTTGGTTCTCGCTTTCAAAGCCTGAAGAGTCAGTCAGTGAAGGATTGGGATGATTTCAAGAGGATGTGGTGAACTTAGAGTCAGGAAGATCTGAATGCAAATCCTCCTTCAGATGCTTACCAGCTGTGTGACCCTGGGCAAGTCATTCAACCTCTGTTTGCCTGTTTTCTCATCTATAAAATGGGGAGGTTGGTCTTGGTCCTGATGACCTCTAAGTGTAACCCATTTAGTCAAGTTAAGAAGGCCCAAATAGGGAGACTGAGGAATCTCCCCAGAGGAAGGAGCAGACATGGGCTAATGGAGTCAAGGGAATGGTCAGTGAAAAGTTAAGGAGTAAATATGCTGTTACTTATTTCCTTCTTCAGTCCTAGGGGAAGAAAGGGAAGGAATCAAGGATCACGTCTCTTGCTCAGAGTATGATGGTCCTTCAAGGAGTTCCACAAGTCTGTTGTAGAGGTGTGTGTGTGTATGTGTGCGCATGGGTGTGTGTGGTCTTCAATGACAATGACAGGACTGAGGTAGGGAGGCAGCATCAAGTAGTGACTAATGTGGAATATGTTTGATGCGATTGTACATGTATGTTATATCACATTGCTTGCCATTTGGGGGAAGGGTAGGGAGGGGAGGAAGGAAGGGAGGAAAACATTTGGAACTCAAAACCTTATAAAAGTGAATGTTGAAAACTAAAATGAATGAGTAAATAAAGGAATACAGCTATGAGTACAGATGGCTTGAGTTCAAATCCTTCCTCTGATGTTATCTGTGTGATCTTGGACTAGCAAGTTAAACTCTCTGAGCCTCAGTTTCCTTATCTGTAAAATAAGAGGGTAGAACTAGGTAGTCTAGCTAGGTTCCTTCCAGTTTTGAATCGAAGATGCTATTATTTCCATCCCTATAGAATCCCCATCATCAAGGACTAACTGCCTACTGACCTGGAAGACCATGTAGAAGGGTAGACAGGGCCAGAGAGAGTCCAGGGCCTTAGAGAGGAGAGAAGTAAAGAGGTGATGGGAGTAGCCCTAGATCCCTCTGTCCTGACCCATCCTCATTCCTCCTACCACCTTATAAGTCTTTAAAAACAATGCTTTCCCCACTATAGCTCAACCTCAGAAAGTATGAGTGCAAGCAATATTATTCTTGTTTTATAGCTGAGGACTTGGAGTCTTAGAAACATTAAACAACTCCCCAGAGCTAAGAATAGAAGGAGATGAGATTCAAATACAGTTCCCTTGTTCCTTTTGCATGCAACCTTTCCCCCATGGCCTCTCACAGTGGACAGAGGGCCAGATATAGAGTCAGGAAGACCTAATGCTTTCAAGATTTGTGACCTTGGGCAAGTCACTTCACATCTACCTGCCTCAGTTTCCTCATCTGTAAAATAGGGTTAATAACAGCACCTACTTCCCAGGGTGGTTGCGAGACAATAATTGTAAAGTGCTGGCCCATGGTAAGTGGTGTAGAAATGCTAGCTGTTATTAACAGCTATCCTGTGTGCTCAATATTACTATCTACCAACTAAACTGGTTAGTGAAAGTATTGTCCCGTTTTACAGATTAAGAAACCAAAGCCCAGAGAAGCGACTTGCCAGGGTCACAGAACTAAAGGAAAAGGATAACAGTATATTGTTTTCTTTGTCCTTAATCTAAGCCTAGAGGATCCTCCTGATCGAAGAAAACTCAAAGTTCGAGGGCAGGGACTCCTTTAATAGGAACGCCTGTCTGTCAGCTGGCCCTTAAGAAGAACAGGTTTTGTGGTGCTATCCATACTCAATCAGTCAGTCAGTCAACAAGCATTTAGTAAGTGTGCTAGACACTGCTAAGCCCTGGGAGGAGGGGAAGGAAGAACCAATGCCTGCCTGTAAGGAATTCACATTCTAATGGAGGATAACTGGTTTCCCACAAGGATAAGCAGAGTATGGAAGGCACCTCAGAAGGAAGGTGCTACCAGCTGGCAGTGGGGGACCTCCGGAATGGGGGATTTAAGCTGAGACACAAATGAAGTCCAAGAAGTCAAAAGGCAAAGGTGAGGAGGGGGAGCTTTTCAGTACCGAGGCTGAAAGATGGCAGATGGAGTGCTGTGTTCTGAGAACCCACTTAGTGGGCCAGTAGAGGCATATCTTCCAGAGCACTGAGGGGACAAATATAGAGGAGGACAGGAAAGATGAAAGGGAGACAGAACAGGAGAGCTCTAAATGCCAAATAGGGGATTTTATATTTAATCTCAAAGGGAACCACTGGAAAAATCTCTTTGGGGTGAATGGAGGTTGAACGGAAGTAGAGAGAGACTTGGGGCAGGAAGATGGATCAGGTGCAAGAGGTGTCTAGGGGAGAGGTCATGAGGGCTTGACCTCCGCTGGCAGTTATGGGCCAGGTGAGAAGGGGAAGTATACACAGGTGTTGTGAAGGAGGCTCTCTCAGTTCTCAGGGATGGGTTTGGTTTGATTTTTTAATCATATTACAATTATAGAATGTTAAATCTGGAAGGGGCCCTAGTGATCTTCTTGTCTCATGCCCTTATTTTACAAATGAGGATACTGAATTTCAGACAGTCAAGGGACTGGTTCAAGGTCATATAACTAATATGGTGATATAATTTTAAATCTTATAACAACTGAAGATAAGAAAGCCAGCTGCATTCCAAGACTAGAAGTAAGAAAGTTCATTCTTGTTGGTTGGGAGAAGAAAATCACTTCTCTGAGGAGATTTTGTGTTCATTCATATTTGAGTGTCTATCATGTGTAGTTACTATATAGTTGGTATAGTTTGTGAAATGACCGATTGCACTACTTTATAAACAAAACTTGTGATCCACTTCTAGGGATGTCTCATATTGCCTATAGATCAGGGAAGCTAGGTAGCACAGTGGATAGAATGCTGGACCTGGAGTCAGGAAGACTCATCTTCCTGACTTCAAATCTGGCCTCAGATACTTCCTAGCTGTGTGATCCTAGGCAAGTCACTGAATGCTGTTTGCCTCAGTTTACTCATCTATAAAATCAGTCGGAAAAAGAAATGGCAGACCATTCCAATATCTTTACCAAGAAAACCCCAAATGGGGTTGTAGAGTTGGATATGACTCAATGACAAACAAAGCAGAATTGACCATAGATACAGGTTTCAGGAGATACAAAAACACATAAAATATAGTTCCTGCCTACAATTAGCTTATAATCTAGTGAGAGAAAAGTAAAATCACATTACAAAGAGGTCCCAATTAGTACAACAAATCCCGTGAAATGGCTATATATATTCAAATTCATGCTACTGGGAGTTAGAATTATACAAAATATGGTCATTGACTCCAGCCCAAAGAAAATAGGCAGTGAGAAGTTAAATAATTTGACCGCTTTACAACATTCATTATTCACACTAATTATTATTTACATATACACACGTGTGTGTATATACATGTATATATACACGTCTGTATATATATGAGAGAGTATTTATTAAGGGCTTACTTTGTACTTATACTTCTATCCACCTACATGTACATACATATGTATATATCTGTTCTGTGAGGTTCTTTTTTTTTTGAGTCATTTCTCAGCTGTGTCTGACTCTTCATGATCCTCTTTGGGGTTTTCTTGGCAAAGATATTGGAGTGGTTTGCCATTTCCTTCTCCAGCTCATTTTACAGATGAGGAAACTGAGGCAAACAGGGTAAAGTGACTTGTCCTAGGGTCGCACAGCTAATAAGTATCTGAGGTCACATTTGAACTTAGGTCTTCTTAACTCCAGGCTCTATCCACTGAACCACCCAGCTGTCCTACCTCTTTGCCTTACCTAGTTGCTTTTAACAAGAGTGAGGGATAACTGCTAGTGTGCTGCACTGACATTCAAGGGGTGTTAAGAGAACCATCTAGAAGGCACAATGGACAGTCCACTGGGCTTGGAACCAGGAAAGACTCATCTTCTTGAGTTCAAATCCAGACTCAGACATGTCTAACTGTGTGGCCCTGGGCTTCACCCTGTTTGCCTCTGGAAAATGATCCGGAGAAGGAAGTGACAAACCTCTCCAGGATCTTTGCCAAGAAATGGAGTCACAGAGAGTCAAACATGACTGAAATGACTGAGCGAGAAAACTGGAATAAGACTAGTAAATTCTATAACAAGGATTTATAGGAGAAGATGAGTGAGAAGCCCGTGGAAGAAAAGATCATGACAGATGGTGTTCTGCACCACTGGAGGAAAGGGGGAGGGGAATAAGCATCCAGATAGTACCTGCTATGTGCCAGAAACTGGGCTAAGCACTTTTTACAAATATTTTGTGGGTAGATTTGTATAAAAATACAGTTCTCATTTGATTCCCAACTGTCCTTTGAGGTAGATTGTGATATTATACCCATTTAACAATTGAGGGAATTTCTCCAGAGTCACTTCTCCACCAGTTTTCTTTAGGGGGGGTAGTGTGTGTGTGTCCTTCATTGCCAAAGAAGACCATTGCCATCAGAGAAATGATGACATGACTTGCACTTGACTTTGTTTTGAGTGAGGGAGGGCTGTGCAGGTCACCAGCCTCACTTCTCCTCCAGAGCCATCTGAATCCAGTGACCAGATATTCATCAGGATGACTGGAGATGACCCAGGATGAGGCAAGTGGGGTTAGTTGACTTGCCCAAGGTCACACAGCTAGTGTGTGTCAAGGGTCTGAGGTGAGATTTGAATTCAAGTCCTACTGACTCCTGCACTGATGCTCTATCCACTACACCATCTAGCTGCCCCTGGGAGGGTATCTTCTCCTCACTGATCCATTGGAGTAAGTAAAACTTAGAGGAAAAAGTGTTTTGATAGGCAGATGAAGACAGAGGACACTCAGTCAGTCAACAGTATATTGCTGAGCCCTTACTGGGGATACAAAGAAAGACAAAAAATGGTCCTCGGCCTTGAGGAGTTTACAGCCTAACAGGGGAGACAACATGTAGACAACTAGGTGCAAATGGGTAATGTATAGGCTAAGCTGGGAGGAAACTCAGTGGGAAGGCTTCTGGGAGAAGGTGGGATTCCAGGGAAATCTGGATGGATAGCATTCTAGACATGGAGGATAGCAAGTGAAGAGGCAGAAGACAGAGTATCTTGGGAGGGAAATCTCAAGAAGGCCAGTGTTGATGGACTTCAAGCTTTTCTACTGAAATGAATTAGAAAACACTGATATCAGATTGCCTGGTGTCTTTGGGAGAGAAAAAATTTGGAACTCAAAATCTTATAAAAGTGAATATTGAAAATTATCTTTACATGTACTTGGAAAAAAATAAAATACTATTTATTAAGTGGAAGGAAAAGAAAAACTGATGTAAAGAATCAGTCTTCTTGAGAGCACAGGCCGAGGGAGAGGCATGACCAACGTGGAATAATAGACTTGCTCATCTACGTCCCTTAACTCTCATTTTATAGGCAAAATGAAGCCAAAGGAAATGAAGTGACTTCCTTGGCTAGCCAATGTCAGAGCTGGGCCAAGAGCACCTGTCTCCTGACTCCCATCTCAGCTCCCTTCCACTACCACTCTGCTGCTTCCCAGGAATAATATTGGGAGCAGGCAGCAGCACTGACTGCACAAGGGCCATGGCTGGGGAGTTGGAGGGGAGGGGTGGCAGAAGGCTTTTCAGGGCTCTAGGGATTACCCTGCCCAAGCCCACTTCATCACCCAACACATGTACTTCAGTAGCTTAATTCGGCTCCTCAGGATAATTACAGTTTGGGGCCCACTCAAAGATACAGGACTTGGAAAGGGGCCTGAGGAACAGTATTTGAGATCTGACCTTCCCTAAGGATGAGGCTAGAATCTCTGAGCTGGGGACCACAGCAGGGGATGCCGGTCTGTTTTGCCACCTCTGCACATTCCAAGTTGGTGACCCATGCAAGGTCAGGGCTCCGGTGTCTGCCATACGGGGAAGCCTTCTGGGTCTCAGTGGCCACAGACTTCGATGAGTTTAGCTGGTGTTTCTGGAGATCTGCTGCCCTTAGCTCATCTCTCCCAGGAAGCCTTCCATGTTGAACTCTGTTCTCTTTGTGATCACTCTTCAAAATAGTTTTACTGCCATCTTTAAATTTTACATCAATTTCACTTCAAAACATATCCCTTCCTCCTCCTCTGCCATAGTGAGTCATTTCTTAAGACAGAAAACTAAAATGAAAGATTTTTTTTAAAAAGAAAAGAAAAATTCCACTAACTTAACCAACACATTGACTGAATCTAACTGCTGAATCTTATATGAAGTGTTTTCCATCCATAATCTCCCACCTCTTCAATAAAAAAGGAAGATGAATTGTCCTATCTTTCAAGGTCAAGGGTGAAGATCATAATTATCCAGCATCCAGTTTAATTTTGTTAATATTTTTATATTCATTTATATTGTTGTAATCATTGTATATATTGTTTTCCTGTCTCCACTTACTTGGCCCAACATTAATTTATATATCTGCCCATTTTCCTGTGAATTCTTCCTATTCCTCCTTTTTTATGGCACAGAGATATCCCGTTACATCCATAAGCCACAATTTGTATAACCATTTTTCCAAATTATAAGCATCTTTGTTTCTATTTTTTGCTACTGCATAAAATCCTATTACCATAAATATCTTAGTATATATGAGACCTTTTCTCCCCCTTCTGTTTGACCTCTGAGGGGTTATATGTCTAGCAGTGATATCTCTGAATCAAAGGGTCTAGACCAGGGGTGGGCAACCTGTGGCTTCAAGCCTACATGTGGCCTTCTAGGTGCTCAAGTGAGGCTCTGACTGAATTCAAACTTCACAGAACAAATCCTCTTAATAAAAGGATTAGTTCTGTAAAACTTAGACTCAGTCAGAAGGCTGCACCCAAGGACTTAGAAGGCCACAGTTTCCCTATCCTTGAAATAGTTTAGTCACTTTCTTAGCTTAATTTCAAATTGATTTTAAGAATGGCAAACCTAATCCACAGCTACGCTAACAGTATGCTAATGTGCCTGTTTTTCCACAAGCCCTCCAGCATCAACTACTTCTATATTTTTGTCACCTTTGCTTATTTGCTGGGTTCGAGGGTTGTTTGTATGATGAATTTGTATTTCCCTTCTTATTAGTGATTTGGAGTATTGTTTCATATAACTATTAACAGCTGATTACTCTTTTATGCTATATTTCTCACAACATTTTGATAATATATAGATTTACTGGAGATAACATGAAATGTATGATGAGAAATGCCAAGGGTTAGCTCTTTTCACTGGGGACATCAAAAGATCAGGATTCTGTGGGACCACCTGAAGAAGAAAGGCATGGGGGTTGTCATTCTCACAAAGAAAGCTGCTTTCCCAGTTCTCACTACTATGGAGCAGCTGGGAGGGGAACAATTGATTTCAATTCTACAGGGGATATTTAGGGGTGCCAGGAAGTAGGTCTACCCCAGGGCTTCCTCAGTGAGATTCATAAACAATTTAATGGGGATAAATGTAAGGTGTTATACCAACTCCAAGCCCTTGATGTCCCTTTTTTTTTGTCAGGTGATAAAAGCAGATCTGTCTCTGGCAGACTCAGGTGCTTAGCATCTGCAACCCTTCTTCAGGCTCCTCCACTTGCCAGACGCCCAACAAGGAGAAGGCTCTGCCTCTCCTCTCATTCCTCCCTAATTGATGTGCAATTGGAGCAGGGGACCAGGTGATAATGGGTTTACATTTTTCTGCTTGACTGCCTCCCTCCTCAATTCTCAACTACACTAATTCACCATTTTGCTCCTAGCAGTGTTTGTCACATTCTTTACCTCCTGCCTTCCCACAGCGTTGTCAAAGGAAAGATGATTTCTTCCTTAAAAAGATAGCTTTACCTGAAAGGATCCAACTCTTCATTAAACACATTTGGGAAGTTTCCAGGCTCCTTTCCTGCTTCAAATTATAATTGTCCCCCCAATTTCACTATTTCTGTTAATATCACCACCATCATCAGACTGGAAAGCTCAGTCATCTTCACAGCATGGCGTAATGACTTGGGAATCATTGGTTCTGGCTTTAAACCATCACTCTGCTCCTTAATAATAACTTTACAAAACACTTTGCAAATATTATCTCATTGGGTTCTCACAACAATCCTGGAAAATGGGGTATTATCACCCTGATTTTGCAGAGGAAATGGAGACAGGAAAAATGACTTGCTCGTAAAGCAGATTTGAACTCAGGGTTTCCTGACTGTAAGCCCAGGGCTCTATCCACTGTACCACCTAGCTACTTATATGGCTTTGGATAGATTACCTAAACTTTCTGGGCCTCAGTTTTCTTTTCTGTACAGTGAGAAAGTTGTACCTCTGGGGCTGCTGTCAGCTCTAAATCTATATTTCCACGATTCTTCCCTTTTCCTCATCCCCCACGCCAATTTAATTCATTCCTAAGTTCTATTGATCTCTAGCTTTCATGACTCAGGATTGTTCCTTTCTTTCCATTCACACTGCCATTATATTTTTAGTGCTTTTTGCCTGGTCTATTATACTAAGCAGCGGACAAACAACTGATCTCCTGTCTCCTGTTTCTCATCTCTCCAGGATGTCCTTCAATTCAATTCAACAAACATTGATCACTTCTCTCATGATAGAAATGCCTTCTTGTTCTGCAAAATTCTTTATTTATGTCTTTCTAGAAATCTATGGGGTGGGAAGAGGAATCTAGAGGGTTGGGGGCTAAGGAATGACCACATTAGAGGAAGGATGTTGTAGCTACAGCAATGAAACACAATAAAAAGTGTGAGAGATTTGGAATCAGAGCTTCTATTGTTCAGCCATGTCAAATTCTTAATGAATCCATGGACCATATCACACCAATATTGTCCATGGGGTTTTCTTCTCGAAGATACTGGAGTGGTTTTCCATTTCCTTCTCTGACGGATTAAGGCAAACAGAGGTTATATCATTTGTACAGGATCACACAGTTACTAAGTATCTGAATCTGCATTTGAACTCAGGGCTTCCTGACTCTGGACCCAGCAGTCTATGAGCTGAGTCATCTAGCTGCCTCCTAATCCGAGTATTTGGGTTCATAACCTAGGTCTGTCACTTGTCAATTGTATGACTTCCAGTAAATTGCTTAATCTCTCTGGGACTGTTTCCTCATCTGTAAATTGAGAAGGATTGAAGTAGATTATCTTTGAGGTCCCTTTCAGATCTAAATTTTTGATACTCTATAACCAACCCCCTACCTCAAAAAAAGCTTTTGGTAGTTCCCTATTGTCCTGAGGGTAGAAATGCAAATTCTGGAATTTTAAGTCTTCCAAAGTCTGGCTTTATTGTACATATCTACCGTTCTCTCACTCAATGTTCCAGCCAAAGTGGAACAGGATGTTCTTCCATAAATCTGGCCAAGCTATTTCCACATACTTGGGGCAACTCTATCTTCATGTCCACCTGTTGCAAACTTTTTTGTCTTCAAGACTCAGCTCAAGCATCCCCTCCTGCATTAAGCCTTCTCTGAACCCTTCATTTGAATGAAATCTCCCTCTTCGAATTTGTCTAGATCACTTTCAAGAATCTCTCTTTTGCCCCCTTCACACTCTATCTGATTAAGGAATGAGGAGCACACTGGTTGGGGCTCATGATCAACAATACTAAGAAACTCCAACAACTCGCAGGTTTACCCCTAAAACTATGGAGAAAAAGGGTTGTCAGCTACTCTCTGGAGGATTCCTCCTGCCAATGAGAATGGGACAGTGAGGGATGGAGTACAACATTTGGATAGCACTTGGGAGTTTACAGAGGCTTTTTCCCTATAATTCTATGAGGCAGACAGTAGGGGTGTTATTGTCTCCATTTTATAGATGAGGGAACTGAGGCTAGGAGCCTCATCTGAGATCAAACAGCTAGTAGCTGAGAGGGAGAGAAAGAGGAAACTAACTCTCATCTTCTGGCTTCAAATCCAGTGTTGAGGCAATGTGGTACACTGGAAAGTGTACCAAATCCCCATAACACTTTCTTCCCTGTGTACCCTGTGGGTAAATTGCTTAATTTCCTTGGGTCTCAGTTTCCTCATCTGTAAAATGAAGATGTTGAATTAGATAGTCCTTGAGATCCCTTCTAGTTCTAGATATAGGTCCTATAATATTTTTTTTAGGTCCTATAATTCTTTTTATTCTGCCATGCTCTGGGTATTTAGGAGGGCAGTTAGGAGATGCTCATAATGCCCAGTAAAAAGCACAGATATATCATGAGTTTCCAAATAACAATAACTAATGTTTATAGAGTGCTTTAAAGTTAGCAAAGTGTCTTTCATCCAATAGGTTGATGGAATCTCCAAAAAACCCTATGAAGTAGATAAAACAGATATTATTTCCATTTTACAGATGGAGGCTCAAATGATTTTCCCATAGTTACACAGCTAATAGTTAAGTGTCAGAGGCAAAATTTGAACCATCCAAACCCAGCATTCCATCCATTATCCATACTGCCACTTTGGTTATTATTTCATGTAGGTAGATGCTGAGCCAGTCTCCTTCACTTTATAGGACTCAGAGATGAAATGATTTGTTCTACTAAGTCAGAATTAGAGATTAGAATTATGATGTTCTGATTTTTTATCCCTTGGACTTCTTCTTGGTACTGGACCCCAAAAAACATGCTATAGTAACATGAACTCTTGAATCTGACTTTCCCCATCTCAATCTCCCATTGGTGACTGCCTTTGCTGGCCCAATATGTCAGAAAACCAAGGCCACATTTCACTTTTCTCCATTCTCTCCAATCATCTTTTCAGTACCCTGACAGCAGCCTTACCACTACAAGGATACCCTCTTGTCCTTTCCCCCTCCATTTTGGGAAGTATGATTAAATCTGCTCTGCCTTCGTTCTTTGAAGGAGTTTGCCAATCTTCTCCAAAATGGCATCACTCATCACCTCTATGACTTTCTGACCAAAGTACCCCTCCTTGGCCACCAGCTTCCCTATATGCTTTGTCTCCCCCATTAGGAAGTGAGCTTCTTGAAAGCAGGAACTGTCCTAGCTTTGACATTCATATCCCCAGCATTTAGCACCATGTTTGGCACAGAGTAAGACTCATTCATTCTTATGGCAAAGACCTCCATTTTCAGGCCTATTCATGTCTGAGCTAATACTCAGTATCATAGAGTGCTAAATCAGACTCTTAACCTGGAAAGATTTCAGAGGGTCTGTGAACTTGGATGGAGAAAAACTTATACTCTTATTTTTATATAATTGGCTTCCTTTGTAATCTCTGTTTTATTTTAATCATCTCAAATCATTTTTTTGAGAAAGGGTCCATAGACTTCCAAAGGGATCCATGACTCAAAAAAGGTTAAGAATCATTGTTAAAGCAGGAGGGGACTTTAAAGATCGCCAACATCTCCCTGATTTTACCAGTGAGGAACTGTAACCCTAAAGAAGGATGCGACCTGTCCAAGCTCACACAGCTTGGGATACTTCAGCACAGCCAAGAAGACTCAAACCCAGACCTTCTGACACATAATGGCCAAGTCTATCGTGCCATATTTGTTGTTGTTGTTGTTGAGTTGTTTTCGACTCTCCACGATCCCATTTGGGGTTTTCTTGGCAAAGATGCTGAGTGGTTTTCCATTTCCTTCTCCAGCTCATTTTATGGATGATGAAACTGAGGCAAAATAGGGTGAAGTGACTTGCCCAGCGTCACCCAACTAGTAATTGTTTGAGGCTGGATTTGAGTTTAGGAAAATGTCATTCTGGTTCCCAGCCCAGTGCTCTATGCCCCATGCCACACTAAGCCTAGCACATCTGAGCTAATCTGTGGCCTCTGGTTTGAATCTCCTCTACAACAAAGTACTGCTATGAGTCATAGCACATCAGCCATCAAGAAACTTCCATTCTACTGGCACTTAGGTGTTTCAGCAGTTGGAGTGTAGGACTTGGGGTTAGGAAGACAAGTTTGAATCTGGTCTTAGCGCCTTACTAGCTGTGGGATCCTTCACAAGTCATTTAATCTTTGTCTGCCTCAGTTTCCTCAAAAGTAAAATGGGGTTAATAACATCACCTACCTCATAGGGTTGTTGGGAGGATCAAATAAATTAATATATGTAAAGTGCTTTGAAAATCTTAAAGAATCATTTAAAGGCTAGCTATCCATTGGGAGAAACAATATGTGCATGAACAGATTAGTAAATATAAAAGAGGGTTTATTTTATTTTATTGGATGGAGTAGAGCAGAAACAACTGAGTAGACCAGAAAAGACTTCAGGTAAGTGGTCAAATTCATGAAACTGCCCAAATTAGAGCCAGGATTCGAACTCATGTCTCCCCAACTTCAGGCAATGGCTTCCTCCCCTGCCCCATCATCGTGGGCCAGCTCCTTCCCAGTCCCTCCAGGTGGGTCCCCGTGGGAGGCTCCAGGAGTTTTGCTCTGGAGTAGGCCACCCTCCCACCCCCAAAGCCAAGTGTGAAATCTGGGTCCAAGCACAGATAAAATGTCAGTTTCACTTGACTGAACTTGTCCCTGCCCAGATTGGCTGGAAATTCTTGGTGCCAGGCCAAGCCCTGGTGGGTTTCCCCTCTTTGATGTGGTTTCTACAGGGAAAACATCCATAAAGTGAGCAGCAACCCCAAGAGTCTCCAGCTTGGGTGCTTTCTCAAGCTGCTGTTTTAAAGAGGTGCTAATTAATCTCTGAACTAGTGCAGCAGAGGCTACCTCTTCTCTTAGGAAAGGTACACTAAGCTCTGGAGGCTTCCAGTAGCAGGACTGGAGAGCAAGAGGTATATTGATCTTTAGGGACCCCCTTTATGCAAAAATCCAAGTTCCCAAAACAAATTCCTAAACTCATTCCTAAAAAGATTTCGTTCACCGTGGAGTTCAAGGAAATAGTAGTTAGATCCTATCTCTGGACATTTAACGTAGGATTTACAATCTGCACCCAAATTCTTGTAAAATGCCCTATTTACTCTGTTCAAAGAGTTTCCACTGCAAAGTAGATCATTTAATTTAACAAATATTCATTGAATACTGGTTATATGTCATAAATTATGTACGAGGTACTGGAAAGGCAAAGACAAGAATGATATGACCATAGGATTGTAAATTCAGAGCAAGAAAGGATCCTAGAGAGACCATGTAGTCCAGCCTAGTCATTTTACAGAGAAGAAAACTGAGGCACAGAGAGGTTAAGTAATTTACTCAAGGTCACACAGGTAGCCAGTAGCAGAGCTGGGATATGAATTGAAGTCACCTGACTCTAGACCAAGCCCTCTTTCTAGTCCATCTTCCTATCTCCCTGACTTCAGGAAGCTTATATGCTCCTATTTTTTTTTCTCTCAATGTATAGCTTATATGTATAGTTTTCAAGGCACTTTACATATACTCATTCATTTGATCCCCACAATAGCCCAAGAGGTAGGTGCTACCCCAATTATGCAAAGTTACTTGGGGTGCAAGCAAAATTGGGGAGGGAGAGAACACAGCACCAAGTAGAATGGATATATCAGGGAAGGCTTCATGGAGGTGGTGCCTCAGATGAGCCTTGAAGGAAGACGATTTCTGAGAGGCAAAGATAAAAAGGTGGCAGTAGCTTCTGGCCTGAAGAGCAACCCATGGGAATGCACAGGCAGCTGGAATGGAGTACGGAATTCAGGGAATGGTTAGTATTCCAAATGAGCTGGGATATAGAGGTAATAATTCATCATTAACAATAATAATAGCTTGTATTTATGTGATTCTTTAATATTTGCAGAACTACAGATATACATACAGGACATATATAACATATAGAATTGCATATATATGTATATATATAAATACATATATAACATGTATTCATTCCCTCATTTGACATTCATGACAGTCCCATGAGGTCACTGCTTATTTTAATGCCATTTTGCAGATAAAATCTGACCTCCTATAGGTTGTGTCTTGCCCAGTGTCACATACCTAGTAAATGTTAAAAGACAGAATTTGAACTCAGATCTTTCTGATTCTTATTGCAATATTCTAACCACTACACCATGTAAGAGTCATATAAAACTGGATCAGAGATGTAAGCAGAAATTAGATTTCGGAGGACCTTAAATGCCATGCTAAGGAGTTTGTACTTTATAAGCAATAGAGAGCCCGTGAAGTTTTTTGAGCAGGGGAGTCACCCAGAAACTCTTCTATAGGAAGATTATTTCAGCAGCCATATCCATATATGGTTATGGATGGGTTGAAGAGAAGGGATTCTGGAGAAACTGAGATGAATTAGGAGGTGAGAGGTGATGAGAACCTGAACTAGTGTGGTAACAATGTAACTAGGGGCAAAGAGATGGATGTGAGACAGGTAGTGGAGGTAAGATTGATAAGTCTTGGCAAGTGATTGAATATGGAGAGTGGGATAGGTCAGGGACAGGAGAAACAAGTCATTCCCCAATGACTGGGGAATATGATAATGCCCTCCATGGAAATAGGGGCATTTGGAGCAGGGATGAGTTGAGGAGGAGATAAAGGAGATAATGAGTGGACAGGCTGAGTCTGAGAATTCTATGGGGCATCCAGCAGAAGAGTCAAGTTGAGAGTGCTTGTAGTTCAAAAGAGATATGGGGGCTGGTTATGTGATTTTATCATCTGCACGGGGATGTAATTGATTTATAGGCGTTAGAGATCTCTTGAAGAGTACTGCAGGAGTAGTAGAGAAGATGACTCAGGATAGTTTCCCATGATAAGGGAACAGGAGATGGCTAGTGACTGAGCTAAGGAGACTGAGAAGAAACATTTGAAAAAGTAGGAGGTTCCGAGAGGGGAGTCACAGCAGTAAGAGAGAAAATAGTGCCCAGTGCAGAGAGGCCAAGGAGGACTGAAAAAGAACCATTGGGACAAAACTTAAGAGGTCATTGATGACTTTGGAGAGAGCAACATCAATACCTGGTGGGAGCTAAAATCAGATTGTAAGGAATTTGGAAAGTGAATGAGCAGGGAGCACCTGGAGGGAGGCAATGGGCGTAGGAGACTCATTCTAAGGAATCAGATAGCAAAAAGAAAGATGGGTTTAGGGTAAGAGTTTGAGGGAAGGGCAAGGTGAAATCATGGCCTTTGAAGAATGGGATAGATCTGAGCATTTTAGGCAATGTTGAGGGAGTCCACAGACAGAGCTGGAAGAGACCTTAGATAGCATTTCATTCAACTCACTCATTTTACAGATGAGGTTATGGAGGCCCAGAGAGAGCATAAAGCCCAGGTTCAAATCTTGCCTCTTACTAGTTGCATGACTATGGCCAAGTCGCTAAATCTCTCTGAAGCTTGGGCAACTCTCCAAGACTCACCTCTTAAGTTCTCAATGGGTTGTGATCTGCAGAGGTGAAAGATTTGACAATGATGAAGTCATAGATTCCCAGCATCTTAGTAAATTAAACTGCACAAGGCCATGGAGATGGAAAATAATAGTCAGGGACCAGACAGATGGCTCTGGAGTAGTGGCCAACAGAGAGGCTGACTCATGGAGTCTGATGTTTGTTCAACCTGGAGGCTTTTAGTTTCAAAGACTTCAAAGGTTCTAAGCAATCCAAGAGGCAATAAGCATAGATTAGGGTTCTACTGCATACCAGAATTACACCAGGGGTTGGGAATAACCAAGACAAAACTTTAATATTCCTTGCTTACAAATCCAGTGGAGGAGATAAAGAACACACACACACACACACACACACACACACACACGTGTATACGGGTTAAATTGGGCAGGGAGATACTAGCAGCTGGAGAACTTTAGGAAAGGTTTCATGTAGGATATTAAATTTGATCTGAGCTTTGGAGAAGGTGGCACAATGGATAGAACTCTGGGCCTGGAGTCAGGAAGATTCATCTTACTGAATTCAAATCTGGTCTCAGACACTTACTAGCTGTGTGACCCTGGGAAAGTCACTTAACCCTCTTTGCCTCAACTTCCTCACCTGTAAAATAGGCTAGAGAAGGAAATGGCAAACCTCTCTAGTGTCTCTGCTAAGAAAAATCCAAATGGGGTCATGAAGAATCAGGCACAACTGAAAATGACTCAATAACAACAAAGACTTGGATGATGTGGAGATAAGGAGAGAGTGCACACTAGGCATGGGAAACAGCCTATAGAAAGGCATGGAGATAGGAGATATGTGAGAGGAACAGTACAAGGATGGGTTAGTGGAGAGACAACAGGTTTTGGGATCAGAGGATGAGATCCCTTTGATGCTTGTAACCTGTGTGATCTCAGACAAGTCACTTTTATTTTGTCTGTTCTGATTCTTTGAGTCAGTTTCCTCTATAAAAATGAATTGGACTAGATGACGGTCCTGTATCTGTGACCTTTCTCATTTCTCTTTCTGTGTCCTTGGATTTCTAGCCCTCTTTTGAGCCCCAAGTGTGGATTATGTAAGAAAAAGAAGACACAGTTGTGGGATCATAGCTCCAGACTGGAACCAGAAAATCCTACTAGTTCAACCCATTTTACAGATGAGGAAACTGAGCCACAGGGATCATAGGATGCTAAATGTAGAGTTGGAATGGACCTCAGAGCCCACCTAATCCAACCCCCTCAGAGGAAACTAAGACCCAAGGAGTCCCCATCCTGTAAAAGTTTACACTCTATCGAGGAACATCACACATGTCCATGTAGCAATGATAAACAACAGTACAGAAATGTCTTTGCTCCATGGCAGGTGAGTGCTACAGGCAGGATTCCAAAGAAAAGACAAACCACGGAAGGAGGAAGGATGGGGAGGAAGAATGACCTAAGCTGTGCTTTGAAAGCTGGGTAGGATCTGGACAGTCGGAGGAAGGCAAAGAGGACATTTCAAGTCAAGTCTACCAGCTCTGTCCTATTCCCTCAATCCTGTCCTCTCTGTCTCTGTTCGTACCCTAATTTCCCCAAAAAGATATAGCCTAGGGTTCTACTCCATTTTCAAAGCATTGAAGAGTAACAGGGGGTGGGGTGAATGAGGATGTTTCTAATTAAAGTAACAAAATATGTCTCCCTCTGATTGATTCTCCTAAGTTTGTACCCAAGGAAGTTCAGTACTCAAATTCTGGAAGCATGTTGGCAATATCAAGAATTTGACACTTTTGATGACAACACTAAGGACGAGATTTGTAATGATCCATTCATTCATTCACTCATTCGTTCAATCAACAAACTTTTTTCAGACAGCTCCTGGTGCAGTGGATAGAGCAGTGAATCTAGAAGTCGGGAAGATCTGAGTTCAGAAGTGACCGCAGATGCTTGCTAACTTTGTAACCTCAAGGAGATCCTTTAGCTATTGTCTGCCTCAGTTTCCTCCAATGTAAAATGGGGATAATATTAGCCCCTACCTTTCCAGGGCTGTTTTGAAGAGCAAATGAGGTAACATTTGTAAAGTGCTTAGAATAGTGATCCAAACTCATCATTCTAGACGATGGAATCATCTCTGAAACTCACTTCCTTAACAGCTGCTTTCCTAAGAGCCTTCCCTCTCTCTGATTGGAAAATGTGGAGACTGGACCTTGGACAGCTCTTCCCTGATCTCCCCTCATTTAAGGAGGGCACTCAGGAAATTCATTTTCTACTAGGTTGGTCTTCAGGACTTCATTGTTCTACAAGATGAACTTACTGCTATAATTCTCACCTCCTCAAGTCATTCCCTGTCCTGGCAGCAGGACTTCATCTTGTCCCAAGAAGAAGGGGGGATACCCTTCTCCCCTTTCAGCTTTTCTTCATGTGTCTTCCCCCATTAGACTGGGAGGCCCTTGAGGGCAGGGCCTGTCTTCTGCCTTTCCTTGTACCGTATTATGCCTAGCACATAACTGGTGCTTGATAAATGTTTATTGACTTTGATTCTGACATAGTAGGTGCTTCATAAATGAATATTTATTGATTGACTGATTGATCTGCAGGTTCCCCACCGACCCAATCAAGAATCTATGAGAAGTGTTCTAGTTCTCTAACCTTCCAGTCTCCTCCAGAACCATTATCAGAAATATTTGTGCCTCAGACAAGCGATGGTTAGGGCGTGGGGCAGGAGTTTCATATCTGAGGAGCAGAAGCTGACAAGAAGCCTGTGTGAGTACCATGGGGTTTCCATACTGTTGAGGCCCAGGCTGCTGCTGGGAAGGTGGGTGATAACAGGGAGCCCAACCAGAGACTACCATGGGGAGGAAGGATGATTGGCATTTTTGAGGGGGTTCCATTTAGATGTCAGTGCCCTGGGGAAAGGCGCGGATTGTCTCTTTGGGGATGGTTCTTCTTTCCCCAAAGGTCTTGAGCAAACTGTTAATACATCTCCTTCTTGTACTTTCAGGAGGGCTGAAACTTTTAACTGATCCAGAACACTCTGTCTGAGAGAACTAAATGAGTTTCTTTTTAAATAGGGTTTAAGAGCAGCATTAGAGAAGATTAATATTCCTGAAACATCAGTGTTTGCCCCAGACCCCAAGCCTCCAGTTGACATCAAAGTCTGGGGAAGGTGGGAAAGAGGAAAACTCAAGGATTTATCAGAAGCAGGAAGGATTGAAAGCCCAGGTAGATTTAACCCTTTCATAGTTCAGCCATAGTGTGCCTCTGATCCCTACCTATTGTCCTCCAGGGAACTTTTCTCAGTGGAGAAGGGAAGATAACTTGTACCTGGCCGGTAGAGCTGGGGGCAATGTGACAGGCAGGTACTAGGGAGTGCTTCTAGTTTTTTATCTCTCCCTAAGTGAGGCAGCTTGCAGGTGGGGCTATCAACATATGTTCTTCAGAGTAAAAGAACAATCTGGCCTCAGTTCCTGAACAGCTGTACTCCTTCTCTTGTATAGTTAACATATGCTTCCTTCCCTCTCCCCCTTCCTTCTCCAGTTCTCTGGATCTATATTTGACCACTGGACCCAGATGGCTCTGGAGGACAAAGTGAGGCTGGTGACTCTGCACAGCCCTGCCTCACTTAAATCCAATTCACTTGCTTGTGATGACATCACCTTCCTGATGTCATGGTCCTCTTTAAAGAGTGAAAGACAAACAGTCATAGCAAGAAAACCATGATAGGCAGGTGCTGTTATTATCTCCATTTTACAGATGGGGAAACTGAGACTGAGAAGGATTATGTGGCTTGCCAGGGTCACATAGTCAATAAATATCTGAGGTAGAATTCAAACTCATGTTTTTCTGATGCTCAGTCCGATGCTTTATCCACTGTACCCTCTAGTATACCCTGTACTGAGAGTAGATGTCTGCAGTAGAGTAAGGAAATGAGATCTTTTGTCTACAGGAGATCTGAAAAATACGGTGCTTGTGACCAGTAGTAACATGGTACCTGAGGCATGAGGGTTCCATGGAGAAAGTGGGATGGAGAAGCCAACAGCTGGACAAACACAGACTCTGACTTTCCCTGAGGTCAATGAGCAGATGAGCTCTAAGTCAATTTGAAAGGACCTTTAGGATTTTGGGCCACTAAATGAAAGGCAGATGGTGTCATTCAGTGGCTGTCTTTTTAATGGTTTGGAAGATCAAGTCATTTCTCTTAGATTTTGTATAAAAATAGCAAATCAGTGAAGATGTGAGTCAGTCAGGAAATAAACCAGAGAGTTGGAGCCAAACTCCTGAGAGGAAGGGGAGGAGACGAGAGTCCAAGACATTGTGAAAATGGGTGATCAGAAGGATGGAAATGTTCTTTGCTGAATGAGCTCCTCCAATGTGTCCATGCCATGGACTTTCTAAGAATTTGGAGTTTTTTGTGATTTATTATAGCTAACACAGAAAAGTGATGCCATGGATAGGGCACTGGGTCTGGAGTCAAGAAGACTTGAGTCCAAACCTTAGGTGTTTACTAGCTGTGTGACTATAGACAAGTCATTTAACTTCTGCTTGTCTCAGTGTCCCCATCGGTAAAATAAAATCATAATAGCACCCACCTCCCAGGGTGGTTGCAAGGATCAAATGAGATAACAATTGTAGAGTGCTTACTACATTGTGGTGCTTAATAAATGCTTCTTTCTTTCCTTCTTTCTTCCAACCCAGCATTCAGGGAGATAAGGAGATGTGGGCACTAAAATTCAGCACATAGACAGTACATACTTACTGAATATCTACCGTGTACATACAATACTATTGTGCTAAACTATAATAGACAAAGATGTTTTCGTAAGAGTCCCTGGTTTCAAAAAGCTTATGATCTGAGGAGACCCAACAGGTACCCATAGGATCATAAGACTGTCAGAAAGGATCTAAGTTTGTCTTGTCTAACTGCCTTATTTTCCAGATGAGCAAACCGAGGCCAACAGAGTTAATTAAACAAAACCTTTACATATAAGGCAAAGAAGGATGTAAAAACACACATACACACACTCCTATTTGTGTATGTTGCTGTTTGTATTTTGTTCTCGAAGAAGACCATGACATCAGGAAGGTGATGTCTTGAGTTACATGTGAATTGGATTTAAGTGAAGCAGGGCTGCGCAAAGTCACCAGCCTCACTTTCTCCTCTGGAGCCATCTGGGTCTAGTGATATAGATATAGATCAGGACAACTGGAGATGGCCCAGAATGCAGTGAGGACTTTGGTCTTTTCAAGCTAATGTCTTTAATAGATTTCAGTTTGATTGAGGAAAAGCTTAATAAGAAATGAGGTGGGGGGGGGAGGAGCCAAGATGGCGGAGTAGAAGGATTCATATATGCTAGCTCCAAACCCACAGCCCATGAATTACCTTTAAAAAGGAACTCCCAACAAATTCTGGCGCAGAGGAAGCCGCACAACAATGGAGTGGAGGAGATTTCTGTTCCAGAGAGCCCTGAAAAACCGGCACCAAAGGTCCATCACGCACCGGACACAGAGTGGAGCCCAGCCCTCCCTTGGCCGCGCAGCACCAAGAGGAACAGATCTGAGCAGGCTTCAGGGATGGAATCTCCTGCAGCTGCAAAGGTCCCTCCACCCACAGACGCACAGGTCAGTGAGAGAGACTTTTGGGCTGGCTGAGAGGGGAACGGGGTGTCTCCATAACTCAGACCCCCTCGGGAGGCAGTGGCAGAGGCAGCGGTGGCCAGGGGCTCCTGGAGCAGGCAGGAGCTGGGGTCCATTACTGAAGGTCTCTGCATAAAACCCCTGAGGAAACTGAGCCTGGGAGGTGGCCCTGCCCCCACCTGAGCACAAGAACTTAAGCTCACATTGAATAGCAGCTGGGCCCGCCACTGAAAACCCTGAGGCTGGGGAGCAGCATTTGAATCTCAGACCCCAAGCATAGTGAGGCAGGGGTGGAGAGGAATCTCAGAAGTCAAGTAACTGGCTGGAAAAATGCCCAGAAAAGGGAAAAAAAACAAGACCACAGAAAGTTACTTTCTTAGTGACAAGATGTTTCCTCCTTTCCTTTCGGGTGAGGAAGAACAATGCTTACCATCAGGTAAAGACATAGGAGTCAAGGCCTCTGTATCCCAAACATCTGAAATAGATATCCAATGGGCTCAGACCATGAAGAGCTCAAAAAGGATTTTGAAAATCAAGTTAGACAGGTGGAGGAAAAACTGGGAAGAGAAATGAGAG
>CM053769.1:116842075-116857916 GCA_028658325.1 Potorous gilbertii
CAAATGGGGAGAAAATTTGGAACCTAAAATTTTGTGAAAATGAATGTAAAAAGTTAAATTAATTAATTAATTAATTTTTAAAAAAAGCAATGAGGTGGAGAATGGTCTATGTAGTAAAAAATAGATATATATGCATATAAGTGTATATATAGGAGATAGATATCTAGCTATATATATATAGGAATTACATATATATACAGGTATATATAGGAGACACATATAGGTGTATACAGGAGACATATACATATAGATATATATTGGAGGCTCAGAACTTTATCTACTGTACCACCTAGCTGTTCCTGTATATTAGATACTACATTAATTTATTTGCTTTACCTTATTAAAATATGGTTTTCATAATCAATTCTTATTTAGTGTAAATAGATAATGCATCTATGGGTACATTATCTCTTTAGATGGAATAAGAAATGCTAATTAAAATTTGGTTGATTATTAAAACATTTTCATCATAGTTTAATGTCTAGGATTTAGCCTACTTAATATGGTTCAGAGAATTTAAGTGTCTTGTCCATGGTTATCTGAAGATAATCAGGGAAAACGGAAAATAATATATATGTTCTAGAATGTTTATAGCAGCTTTCTTTGGTAGTGGATAGGGGCAGGTAGGTTAGAGCCCCAGTGCAGGAGTCAGGAGGACCCGAGTTCAAATGTCACCTCAGACACTTGACACTCCCTAGCTGTGTGACCTTGGGCAAGTCACTTAACTCCAATTGCCTCATCCTGGGTCATCTTCAGTCATCCTGATGAATATATGGTCACTGGATTCAGATAACTCTGGAGGAGAAGTGAGGCTGGTGACCTGCACAGCCCTCCCTCACTCAAAACAAAGTCAAGTGCAAGTCATGTCATTATTTCTCTGATGGCATGGTCTTTTTTGGCAACGAAGGATGAACACACACATACATATAGGTGTACAAACATATATTTCTGTAAAGCACTTTACACAGATCCTCTGACTTGGTCCTCATAAATGTCCTGAGGCAGGTGCTATTCTTATCCACATTATCCAGATGAGAAAATTGAGGCTAAGTTTTCAGGGTCCCCTAACGGTCAGAAGCAACATTGGAAGGCAGGGAATCTTGACTCCAAGCTGGCACTTTCTTGGCTACACTGCATAAAGAATCAAGGCTAAATGAGCCACACAGATCCAAGGAGCTCAGAGGAGAGAGGCTGTGGCTGAGAGTCACCTTGGGTGACTTCCTGAAGGTTGAACTTGATCTGAGCTCTGAAGAATGGGTAGGATTTAGATAGACAGGAGAAGAAAAGGGGGAAGCAAAGCATGGGAGCACAGAGCCCAAGTCAGGGGCTGTCTAGAACAAAGCAATAATAACGACTTTTCAAGGTTTCTGTACCTTATCGCAGGTGACGATTCATGTAGAAGGCAGCTGCCTGCCCTGGTCAGGGCCAGACGGTGCGGGGTTGGGGGGAGCCCTGAATACCTGACTCAAGGGTGGGGGTTCCATCTCCAGGTGAAAGTGAGTTACCGAGGTTTTCCAGCATTGCAATTGTTTTGGTGATTCCTTATCTCCTGTAAGAATGGATTGAAGGAGGGGAGACTGGAGGGTGGGAATGCTAGTTAGGAGACCATGCCAAGGGTACAGAGAAACACAGCCGATCAAGTCACAATCTTTTAAAGCAGGAAGGGATAGTTTTAAGGCCAAATAGTCTAGCCTCCTTATGTATAACATGAGGAAACTCAGACCCAAACAGTGACTTTCTTAAGGCTGGACAAGGCATAGTAAATGGCAGAGTTGGAATCTGAACTCAGGGCCTCAGACTCCAAGAGCTGGCCCTGTTTCTGTTGTATTTTGATAAATGACTAAAATAGGGCCAGAGGAGTGAGGATTGAAAGGAAAAGCCAGATATGAGCAGGAAAATATTTCCAAGAAGGCAAAGATGAGATTTGATGATTGACCAACTACTGGGGGCTTGAGGGAGAGGGAGAAGTCAGTATTCGACTGGCCCTAGAACCCAGACTCTGGACCCTAGAACCTAAGAAGTTACAACACACCAATGACCCCAGATAAGTCAAGAGGAAGAGCCAGTCTAGGCAGGAAGATGAGGAGTCCTGGTTTAGCCATGTTGTGTTGGAGTTGATGGCAGGACATCCAAGTGAAGCTATCCAGGGGACAGACTCCTTGGAACATCCCCAGTCTCAGCCCTCAATATTCCTCTGAGTTTCCCGCCTCTCATTTTCCCCATAACTATGGTAATCTGCAATGTCTCTCTGCCAGGGGGACATTCTTCCTGAGGTATGTTCTCTCTCTCCAGTAAGACTGTAAAGGAAGGAACCAGGTCTGCCTGTTTTGTCCCACACATCTGCTCTAATCCCCAGAGCTGCACTCCAGACACAGCTGGTGTATATCAGGTGGTATTGACTAAGTGGGAACCAAAGAAACCCAGAATATCAGAACTGGAAAAGACTCAGGAGCCTTCTAACCCATCATTGGACAGATGAAAACCAGATAGCTTAAGCAAACTTTCCAATGACACATGGCTAGTTTCAGACCTGGAATCTGAATTCAGCTGCTCAGATTCAAGATCTAGGGCTCATGGGGTTAAGGGCAGGAATTCTTAACCTGCTTTCTGTGTACTTTATACATATATCCTTTTGTCATTCGGTTATTTTTCAGTTATGTCTGACTCTGTGACCCCATGTGGGGTTTTCTTGGCAAAAACCCTGGAGCAGTTTGCCATTTCCTTTTCCAGCTCATTTGACAGATGAGGAAACAGGCAAATAAAGTTAAGTGACTTGCCCAAGGTCATACAGGTGGTTAAGTATCTGAGACTGGATTTGAACTCAGGTCTTCCTGACTTCAAGTCCAGAGCTCTATCCACTGAACCACCTAGCTGTATACATGCATATACACATACATACATACACACATATACATATGTATAAATATGTGCACATATACACATGTGTATACATATAAAGACCTATAAATCCTGATAAACTGAATTTCAGCACTCTTTCATCCCTACTTTTTGGAATAATAACAGCTAATAGCTAACACTTAAGGTTTGCAAAGCACTTTATACATATTAACTCCTTTGTGCCACTATTATTTCCATTTTACAAATTTGGAAACTGAGGCACAGATGTGTTAAGTGACTTGCCTAGAGTCACACAGTATCTGAGGCATGTTTTGAACTCAGGGTTTCCTGACTCTGAGTCCTGTACTCTATCTTCTGTAGCCTTTCCTTCAGAGCTCAACTGCAAAGCCTCTTCCTACCTCCTGATCCCCATTTCCCAACCTCCAAAAGCTGCTAGTGCTTCCCTCCAAAATCAACCTGAATTTACAGAATTACCTTGAATCTGATAGAGGGTAAGCTCCTTGAAGGTAGGGACTGTTTCCTTTTGAATTTTGTATCTCCTGTGCCTGGTACTCAAAGGAAATCCCTTCACTTTTCATTTCATAAGTGTAAGGAGTTCTATTAATATAGATCCATCTATTTATAGTCTTAGACAATCTTAGAGGATCTGAGAGACTTAATGACTTACCTGGTCAGGCTCAGACAGCCGATATATATTGGAGGACCAGTTCTGGTCTTCCTGACTCTTAGACCAATTAGTTACCCTCTCACCTGGTACGTAAAAGGTGTATAATAAATGCCTGTTTCCTTCCTTCCTCCCTCCCTCTCTTCCTTCCTTCCTTCCTCCCTCTCTTTTTTCTTTATTTTTGGCCTTGACTTATGATTTATTAGCATATCAGACTCTTAGGAAACTCCTTTACCAAGAACAGAAGAGAGAGTCACCTGTAATTTATCATCTAATGAAGTATGAGATACTTTATCATTTACCCAATCAGAAATCAGCTCTAAGCCTCCATCCTGCTGGCGAAACTCCCTATCTTCCTTGAACTGGATATATGAGTCCTAATCAAATGACTGTATAACAGACTTCATAATAGAATCCAGTCTCCAACCCACAACACAAACATGTTTAGACACTACAAACACTTATTATTACTCAGTATAGGAAGGATAAAAGCAATGAATAACACTTTAAAAAAATCTACTGAGTGGTCTAATGCTTTTTTAAATCCTAGAGGTCTCCAGACAGTACATAGGATTATTCTGGATCTAGGAGTTGTAGAAAATGCCCAGATTGATTTTGTTTAGTTCTCCACAGACTCCCTGCTCCAAGCAGATGTAGAATGCCTGTTGGACACTGGGTGGCTATTTCCAGTAAAACCAGTCTTTATACAAAGATGCAGAAACTTAGGATTTGGGATGTCAGTTCAGGCTTGAGCATGTGACTTGGGAACCAACAACCACTGGAACCCATGAAGCTTTCCTAGTCGTGGCTGTCCTGTTTCTGTCAGGGACCTCCGATTGATCCTGGCCTCAGCTAACGACATCATATAGAGGTTGGAGGGACTGAATATGAGAGCCCCAGCAGAGTACAGCACCACAGCACCCTGGTGCCTCTTTCTCTGGCCTTCAACATGGTGGTCCTGCTCCAGGTCTATCACTATTTTCTTCTCTTCTCTCTACAGGCTTGGATAAGGAAGGATAGACAGAGTGGGGGTGGGAGGTAGAAACTATATCCAAAGTAATTTAAGGATCAAGCTTCAGGATTGACTTGCTGGGTGACTGGGCAAATTAATTAATATCTCTGGGTGTTTCATTACCAAAGAATGAATGGATCAGATGGGTTGATCTCCGAAACAGTTTCTAGCCCTCAGCAAAGGTCTTTGATTCCACTCTATCACTCTGACCCCCCCTTTATTCTGCCTTACAGGAATTATTTTTGGATTGGGGGGATGTCATGGGGGAGGGGCACAGCACCCAATATCTGATAGAGGCCCTTGGCTTTAAGTCTATTATGTGCTTTAAAAACCTCCCCTCCCAGAAATGTCACTGATAAAGATACAAGGCTGGACTAGTTAGTCATCAAGGGTGCTGGAATGCAGTGAGCAGGCTTTTGGGACATAGTCAGGAAGTTTGGATAGACCCCTTTGGCTGATTCTGGTTCCTCCCACTCCCAAGCAGAGAGTCAGTCAAGGGATTAGCCTGTAGTCACATTCTGACACTGGGGCAAAATCTCCCTGCCCTTTGTTCTCTTTCCAAGAGGCAGAACGAGCAACTAAGGAAGAGAAAAAGAAGGAAAATAGGTGAAAAAGATATTGAAACATGGCTGAATTCGCTCTGATGTGCCTTCAGGTGAGTAACATAGGAAGGGCTGGTCAAAGGTACTGTGTCTCAGATGCTCATCTGTCCCTTAATCCTCTTCACTTCTGACTTGCTGCAGAATGATGGAATCTCATCAGAGGAGGACATAGCTCCCTCGGGGAGGCCCTGGTGATCAGGCTAAATGGGCTCAGGCTGATCTTCAGTGACCACCCCCCCATTTAATACCACCCATTTGAGAACCCAGGACCCCTGAGATTCCTGCTCTGGTGTCCCAACAGGAGACACTATTTCTGCTTAGCTTTCCTCTTCTGTTCCCTGCCCCTACCTGAAGTGTCCCTAGTTCAAATTCCATCTACCACAGGGCCCTGCATTATGGACTGATCTCACAAACCTTTCTGCTGCTCCTGTTTGCTAAAGGGAGAGAATACAGGTAATTTGGTCGCTTTGATCTGTTTCCCCAATGCTGAGCATACTGATTGACTTTAAAGTTGATGTCTAATACATGCTTGTTGATTGAGTGAATGACTGGTCCCAGGTTATGGCAGCTCCATTATGTCAAATGGAGATTATGGCTATGGTCAGCTACTTCTGCCTTCCCCCCCCAAAACTGTGCCTGAGAAAGAGTTATACATATGTAAGTTCTGCCATAAGTGACTTGGGCTGATATTCTTGCCCTCTGGAGTGTTGTGGCTACAGGCAACTCAGATTGCTAAACCAAGCTCTTTGTGGGTTCTGTGTATCAGAAGGAGTTCAATAATAAATAAAGAGGCACATTCTCAAGACCCAGAGTTGGACCTTCTGGAAAGAGGCACTTTACTCCTCATCAGGAAAGAAGGAGACTGCTGATAGGACAGGGTTCCAGGTTCTGAGACAATGGCAGGTCTGTGCTGTGTGTCAAGCTTGGAGAAGACTTCAGCAATTCCCTCCAGGAGAAGAGGAGACAATAGTCTTCTGTACAATTCTCCCTTGTTGGGTGCCAGAGACAGCCAAGGCCCCACAGCTGCCCCACCCCCTCCTGCCAACACTCAAGGCACTGTTCAGCAAGCAGGAGGCAGAGGCGGCTCTGGGTCCTGGGCTGATTCCAGTTGTGTTCTCCATCGGGAGGTCTGAGGCTCATCCTGCCTCAGTCAGTCAACAAGCATTTATTTAGAACTGTGCTTGGCTCAGGTGATACAAAGAGAGGGAAAAACATGACCCCTGTCTTTAGTGAGCTCATTGTCTAAATGAGGGAGACAAAATGAAATGTGTGTGTGTGTATATATATATGTATATATACATATATATATATATATATATGTATATATATACATATATATATACATACATACACATATAGTAAATTGGAGGCAATCTCAGAGAGAAAGTATTAGAAGTTGGGGGAATGGGAAAAGCCTTCTGCAGAAG
This sequence comes from Potorous gilbertii, assembly GCA_028658325.1. Taxonomy (NCBI): domain Eukaryota; kingdom Metazoa; phylum Chordata; class Mammalia; order Diprotodontia; family Potoroidae; genus Potorous; species Potorous gilbertii. Next base: position 116,848,640 of record CM053769.1, read on the forward strand.
GTGACTCTTAAAGATAGCCAGGAAAGTCAAGGGGCAGAGCATTCCAGGCAAGGGGGATGACCAATTCAAATTCACAGAGGAGGAAGATGGAGGGTTGTGTGTGAGGGATAACAGGTATACTCAGAAGTTCACTTCAACCATCATCGCATAAGCATCTGGCTGAGCTCTAAGAATATGAGGGCTAAAAAGTATCTCAGCTCCTGCCATCAAGTTGCTTATATTCTAGTGGGGAAAAATGACCAGTACTCAGAGAATTAAATAGGAAATACACACAAGGTAAACAAGTAATTGCAGGGAGGGGAAAGACAAGCTAATAAATGGAAGGACCAGAAATGGCTTCCTGCAGGATGTGACCCTGTAAAGAGTTAGGGATATCAAGAGGCACTGTGACTCACTTTCCCTATTTACAGAATGGGGATGATGATGAACTTATGGACTCCTAAGAATTCTGGGCAATTATCTGTGTTGGACACATGAGATACTCTAATACAAGGGAATATTGTCGCCTGGAAGGGCAGCTCCTTCAATTCTGAACAGATGGATCCTTCAGTCTTGCTGTATAATTGGTGAATATGTCAGATGCCATTTTCCTGAAGATGACACAGAAATCTTGAGAGAGGAAATAGGTCACAGCACTCAAGTATGTCCTGACAGCTTAAAATAATCTGTGGCCTAGAGCATGAAATCTGCAACCTCACTAGCAATGTTGAATGCTGACCAACTTGGCTTCTTGATTCCCCAGCATCATCAAGAAAAGCCATTCCAGAGACCAGCCAAGATGGCAGAGAAGCAGGAGGTAGTGCAGCTGAACTCTCCACTAGGACTCCTCCACTAAGACGTGAAAAGTTAACTAGATGAGTTAGCTCTGATCAGGAAATCCAAGGGGAAAAAAAATCATGAGTCATTTTTCTAGCCTGAGTCAGGGTAAAGAGACAGAGAAGTCTGCTGACATTGGGGATGGAGTCTGGCTAAGATGAACCAAATGGAACTGAATGGGGGTCTTCCAAAGCTCCAGGGTACCATGGTAAGAAGTCCCAGATCCATCACAGAGAGACCTAACTTTGTGTAATACCACCTGGTAGCTCTGTCACTACCCATTGTTGGATTACAGAACCAGTGCTTACTGAAGAGGGAAACTGGACACAAGGGTAGAGATCCAGGATAATGAATAGTCTTGGACACCAAACTGTGCTGAGCAAGAAATAAGTGAAAGAATAAGGAACAGCTATGTGGCTCTGACACTGGGATGGAGCAGGAACACTCAAGGCACACCAAGAACAGAATCACTCCAAAACATCTGTAAGCAAAGTCACAGAGTAAAATATGGCTTGAGCACAAATCCAACCAAAATTCTTAGAAAAACAACTCTTTTAGTTTAAAATTATTTCATAAATGAAATGAGTGTTAAAGGAAGCAATTGAAAAGAAATGAGAGTGCTAGGGGGGATATTGAGAAATAAATGAGAGCTAAGGAAGAAAGCATTACAAAGAATAGCTCAATAAAAGATGTAAAAATCTTGCTCGAGCAACAAACTTGCCCCAAATTAGAAAGGACAAAACAGAAGTTAGTAGTTCCCCAAGACAACAAGAAATAATCAAAGTCAAAAGCCTGGAAAATTAAAGAAAATAAAAGATATCTCATAGCAAAATCAACTGACCTAGAAAACAGATCAAGAAAAGGGAATTTAAGAGTCGTCATACTACCTGAAAACTATGATAATCATATTTCATAATTTCATAATCATAAATCGTAAATATACCTTACTTACATCTCTAAGAACCAGAGGGTAAAATGGAAATAGAATGAATCAACCAGTCATCCTTTAAAAGAAACCCCAAAATGGAAACTCCCAGAAATATTCAGAACTTCTATATAAAGAAAATATACTGAAAGCAGCAAGAAAGGACGGCAAATACTGAGAGATCAGTCAAGATTATATATGTTAAAGCTTTATAAAAAGCTTTGTAAAAAGAGTGAGAGCTTTGAATGCAATATTCCAGAAGGCAAAAATAAAGGCTTTGCAAGCATGACTCATTTACTAAGCAAAACTAAATATAATCCTACGATGGAAATAATGGATCTTTCATGAAATAGAGAACTTTCAAGTGTTACTGATGAAAAGATGGGACCAGTATGGAAACTTTGAAATACAAATTAAGGAGTCAAGAGATATAAAAAGGTACACATGAATAATTAATCATAAGGAAATAAATAAGGATCAGTTTGTAACATGGGGAGATGTTATACATATATCTCCTCAAAACTCTATTATCTTCAAGTGTCATAGAGGAAGACAGTGATAGAGGGTGCAAGAACTGATTTTTAAAAAAATGATCTTAAAAGAAGAAAAGAAAGGGAGGGAAGGGGTAAAGGAATACATTGGGGGAGAGGAAGTAGGAAGAGAAAGAGTGGAGGAAATTATCACATAGTTTAGTTGCCCAAATAGAAAATGATATGAACAAGGAGAAAGGATGTGGGGAATCATATGACTCTTTAACCTCATTTTCATCTGAACTGGTCAAAGGAAAAAATGACATGCAACCAGAGTTGAGTGCAGAAATATATTTCACTCAACAGCAAAACAGGAAGGAAACAGGAGAGGGGAGAGGCGGCAATAAGAGGAAGAGTAGATAAAAGGAGGGATTAGTCCTAAGCCAAACAAACTGGATCCACAGAGCGTGGATCATGAAGAGGGATTTATAAATAAAGAAGGAAAGGCTAATAACCTGTGACTGGGCTCTGGACATGGGAAAGAGAAGAGAGGCTGGGGAGCAGAAGCAGATCACATGAAACATGGAGCAATGGTCCTGAGACCACTCCTCTCTCTACCCCCTTCTTCTTTATAAAGAAGGTAGGAAATTCTGATCAGCAGCAGAGATCAACCACAGTTCCAAACGTGCCACCTACCTCCTTACAAAGAAGTGATGGGCACAGGGTGCACATTGAGACCTTTTTTAAAAAAACAACTGGTTAATATAGAAATTTGTTTTGCTTGATTATATATTTATTATTTCATACTAGGGTGTTGTTCTTTTTCAGTTGAGGGAAGGAAGGTGGGAGAGAGAGAAGATATGTTTTCACTACTTGAGAAAAATGAAATTAAATTTTTAAAAACTGGTGTGTTTTTTCAAAGAAGATATAGGTTGTATGCTGCCAAGATTAATAGGGAAACAGTTAATTGGGGAAAAATCTTTATGTTCAGTTTTTCTGCTAAATGGAGGAACTGATTCAATTTTATAAGAATAAGAGCTATTCCCAAACTGATAAATGGTCAAATGACATGATATTTTTCAAAGGAAGATATTCAAGTTATCATTAGCCAGATGAAAAAAATGCTCAATATTACTGATAATTAGAGAAATGAAAATTAAGGCAACTCTGAGGTTCCACTTTAAATTGGCAAAGTTGACAATGATGGAAAATGACAAATGTTGGAGAGACTTTGGGAAAATGAGCACACTCTACTGGTAGAGTTGTGAACTGATCCAGTCATTCGGGAAGGCAATTTGGAACTAAATTATTAAATTGTATACACCCTTTAACCCATAGATACCACTAGAAGGCCCACCCAATCAAAGAGAATGAAGAAAGAGGAAAATAATCTAGATGTACAAAACATATTTATAGCAACTTTTTTTATAGGAGCAAAGAAAGGGAAACTAAGGGGATTCCCATCCTTGGGCCAAGGCTGAACAAATTATGTTATGTAAATATGATGGAACATTATTGCATTGTAAGAAATTATGAAAGTGTTGGTTTCAGAAAAACTTCAGACTTGCATGAACTGATACAAAGAAGAGAGTACAGCCAGGAGAACAATCTATACAATGACATTATGAAGACAAGCAAATTTGAAAGATTTAAGAATTCTGGTCAATGCAATGACCAGTCATATTTCCAGAAGACCGATGATGAAGAATGGTGTCCACTTCTTGCTTCTTGTTTCAGGATGGCAAATGAGACATACATTTTTGAACATAGCTAATATGGGAATACCTCTAGCATCCCTCAGTACTTGCTTATAGAGAAGCTGATCTCCATTGGTTAAAATAGCCATTGAAGCCAGGGAGACAGGGAGCATCTTCCTTAGTCACTGGACGGAGTTGCTCTTGTAGATGGGTGTTCTCCAATTGCGGGGTCTCACTGATGGTAGGGTCTGTGGGGGTCTTTCCATATGAGGGTCTCTCAGATGCCTTTGGTCACTGGGTAGGAAGACCCCCACACACCATACAACGAGGCCCTGAAACTGGAGAACACCAGTCTACTAATATGGGAACATGTTTGACTTCCTTTACATAATTCTTAAAGGGCTTTATTTTTCTTATTTTTCCCCCAGTGGGGGTGGGAAAGAGGAGATGGGGAAAAATGAATGCTTGCTAATTTAAAATTTTTATCAGAAAAAAATGAAAAGCTGTTCTTTCCTCAATAGCTCTGTCTTGAAGGGCTGACTCTAAATAAAGTCTTCCCTCCCTGGCTCAGATATGGTCCTTTAATTTCATTTTTTAAAGATAATCCATTTCCCAATACATCTCTTTTCTATTTGGCTCTCATCTCCTGAGCCCCAAACAGATAAATGCTGCTTATAATCTCCCAGATCCTCCAAATCCAGGCACTACATTAGCAATGTTCTTTGGGTGTTTCTGCCTGAGCTGGGGTGGTATTGTAAAGGATATTTATTTATTTTTTTCCACAAAGATGAGGGTGGTCCATCTGCAGCCATTCGCAGCCACTATTTTCCTTTGAATAAAGAGGAAATAAGCAGCCAATCCCCCCACTCAAGATTCCCTGCCCTAGCCATCATTCCATCATTGTTCCAACTGACCAGCTCTCCAAGGACTCTGAGAATGAAATTGTCCCAAATATGAGAAACAAAGTTAGAGAGTGTGGCTGGAGGGAAAGGAAGTGATGAAAGGGTAGACAAGGGCTCCCATTCCAACTCCCAAATGTTGCCTTGGTTGCTCTGGTTACCTCCTTAGGACACACTGAGAATGAGAAATTAGCATGAAGAAGACATCAGGGACCCTCTAGCCCAACCCCTTTCATTTTACAGATGAGGAAACTGAGGCCTTGGGAGGTGATGGGATGATGAGCCTCAGAGGCAAGATTTAGATTGACACACTCTGATTCTAATACAATTAAAAGCTCTTTCCGCCAAACTGCAGCTAAAGGGCTCAGTGGATGGAGAGTTGGGATGGGTGCCAGGAAGCTCTGAGTGCTAATCCTTCCTTACTGTATGGTCTTAGATAAGTCACTTAACCAGTCAGACTCAGTGTCTTCATCCAGAAAATGGGGATAATAGTAGCTACCTCATGAGGGTTCTTGTGATGACTAAACAAAATAATAAAGAGCTTGTAAATGCTGTCTTTTGCCTTTCTTTGTATCTGCAGTGCTTAGGATGAAAGGCACACAAAGGTACTACCTAAATGTTAGTTGATTGACTACTACTATTACTATTATGTCAACAAGCATTTATTAGGCACCTACTATGTAGTAGGCACTGTGATAAACACTGGAGATACATACAAAGAAAGGTGAAATATAGTCCCTGCCCTTGAAGAGCTCGAAAACTCCTAAGTATGGGCCCTGGTGGTATCATACATTTGTCATCTGAGGACCAGCTTAGCTAAACTGAGAGAGGCAAATTGTTCTGCTCTTAATGGAGTGCTTGACAAATGGTAAGCGCTCAACGGAGTGCTGGATCTGAGTTCAAATCCAGACTCAGGTACCTATTAGCTGTGTGACAATGGGCAAGTCATTTCACCCTGTTTACCTCAGTTTCCTTATCTGTAAAATGAGCTGGAGAAAGAAACGGCAAACATTTCCAATGTGTTTGCTAAGAAAACCCCAAATGGGGTCAGGCACAACTGAAAGATTGAATAAAAAAGTGCTTAATAAATGTTTATTGACTGATTGGCTCATAATTTTTTTTAGCCATCAAGTCTCATATTGAGAAAATTAGGGTGTTTGAAGCATTGAATTGAAAACTGAAAAAGTTTATCTCTAATAACTAGCACAAAGTCTTGTATATAGTAGGGACTAACTAACTATATGGATGAATGAATTAAGTAAATCAATGAATTAATCAACTAATGAATAAATAAATAGATGTTGGTTGAATTAAGGAGAAAAGAAACAGGATGAAAAATGGTTTTATGTGAAAATGGGAAAAGAGTGTATAATAAAGAAACAGAAATGAAATAGTTCCGAGAAAAAGTGGGATGGTATCAGATGACTGCCTGACCCATCTTCAGCAATGATTGAGGGCAAAATGCTTTGGGATCCTTCAAGGAAAGGCCTGCACTTGCGCATCTAGTCCTCTTGCCAGATGAATTCCCATTCTCCAGCCCTCCCTCCCTTTTCCTCCCCAAGATCTCTTTCTCTCTTTGCCATAATCTCTGTTAAGATTCTAGTCTGTGCTGCGTCCTGTGAAGAGGGAGTAGGGAGCTCATCCTGGATTAGCCAGGCAGAGTAAGGCGCTCGGTGGACAAAAGGCCCCAGTTCCCTGCAGGTGTGGGCTGAATCCAAATCCACTTGGCAAGAGCACAGCCCCTAGAGGACCCATATGTGTGTGCGGGCATTCCCCCCCTCTTCCCACACACAAACATTCTTTCTTACTCTCACTCACAAGATTAAATGTTTTGTCCCCTATAAACATGCAGAAAAAATCTGTCCCTCTTTTTATAAGCTAACCCTTCAGATATTTAAAGATCTTGTCTTTTCATCTCCGATCTAAATGTTCCCAGTTCTCTCAATGATTGCTTATTCAAGAGGGACAAAGGAGGTTCCCTTTGCATGGCAAGGTGGCCCTCAGGCAACTTGGAGCTTAGATTTTCCTGCAAGGGAATTGACTTTTCCCTGTTGGCATCTGAGTCCATGAGAGGCTCTTTTTATGTGTTTGTGGGAGACTGAATGATTCTCCTGTGTAGTTTTCTCTATTGGTTATTTTTACCATTTTATCTTTCTTTTTTCTTTCTTTTTCTTAAGATTGGGTCTCCCTCTCTCTCCCAGGCTAGAAGTGCAACAGCCACTCAGGAGCTCTGTTTCCAGTCTGGGCCAATTTGCTCCTCCTTAGACAGATTGAGACCCTCCCCTCACTTCCTACACACACTTGGAAATTCACTCTATATTGCTGCCAGACAATGTCTAGCGGCTCAGAACTTCTAAACCCAAATGTCCACTAGCTTCAACTTCCCCGGTAGAAGGGTTTATAGACAGGTTCAACAGTGGATGACCAGTGACCAATATATTTCATGGCAGTGCTTTTCTGTTCTATTTGTGGTTTTGTCTGATCTGTGAAGAAGTTTGCCATAGATGGGGACTCAAGCCACGTTGTACTCCTGTACTATTGAGAACTCTGAGTCAAGTGGGAAATGCATTATATTGGTATGGTACCATTTTAAGTCCCTTCACCATCCTGGCCACTTTTCTCTAGTTTTGTTGCAAAATATCAGTTTCCTAAAATATCTTGTCCAGAACTGATGAAAATAATCAAGATCTAGTGTGGTCATGGCAGAGTTCTGTGAGCCCTCATTTGGATCTCCTTGCTTTTCTTAATGAGCCTTAGATTTTATTAGCCTTTTAGCAGCTGTCAATACTACTGTTGGCTCATACGGAAATTATATTTGACTGAAAGTCAGGTCTTGACCACCTCGAATTGGGCAAGTGACTTTTCCTAACTCAAATGCAAGATTTTATGTTTATCTCAGTTAAATTTTATCCTTCTGGTTGCAGTATGCTGACTCACTCCATTCTGTTACCCTCATTGAATTCTAGAGTTAGGAACTTAGAATTTTCAACAGAATTTTGAATGCAGTTCACACTGGACTGGTCTCTAACCTGGGAATGACTGGAGCCAAAACAGCAGGCCAGAGTCTGGTGTGTCAGGAATCAAGCAGGGTTTGATCAGTTTCAGAACAAGGAAAACACTTGCAGGTGGAAGTCCTCCTGAGTTAGAGGGCTTGACTTTTGGAGGGACAAGTGGTACTTGTATACACACAGGACTGGACTACGATGTAATCATTTTTTCCTTGAATTACTATTGCCATGGGTCCTGTGAGAACAGTATGGCCCCAAGTCTTGGAGGCTGTGATTACTCTGTGGGGTACAGAACCAGAGGTCTGTGATGGGAACATGAGCACAGTACAAGGAACAGGGACTGTGAGCATGTCATAAATATGATGGATGTTGGTTCCCAGGTCCTTGGGAAATAGGGGAAGTGAACACCTGGTATAATACCCTTTGCCAGAGGGTGAGAACATCCAGAGTGCAAAGGATGGTTGTCAAGCTCAGGGAACAGCCTGCTCGGTGTGTCTTAGCTTTGGAAGAAAGGGGTATCTCCAAAATATTGTGACAGATTTTTTTTTTTGTTATCCTCAGTTCCTAAAACAGCCTCACACTTGGTAGATGCTTCATGGATCTTTGTTGAATGAACTGAATAGTGAATGAGATCTTAGAGGTGATCCAGTGCAAACACTTACATCCTTCCACCACACAAGACCTCCATCCATGGGGAACCCATTGCCTCTCATGTCAGTTGATTTCAATTTTTGGACAGTTCTAAATCTTTTATAGTATTCCTCCTTATATAAAGCTGAAATCGGCCTCTATTACTTCCACACAGCGCTCCTAGTTTTTCCATCTCTGTGAAACAGAGTGATCTAAATTCTCTTTCACGCAATGTCCCAGCATTACACAAAGAGAGGAGTGACAATAATATTATTTAGTGTTTATGTAGTTCTCTATCTAGGCTAGTTCGTTTGGTCCTCACAAGGACCCTGTGAGGTAGAGGCTATTGTTTATTACCTTCATTTTACAGAGGAAGAAACCGAAGTCCAGGGAAGTTAGGTGGATGGATGCTCAGTTGAGTAGAGAGAATTTCGTTGTTTCCATTTACTTTCCCAGCACCTACATCATACCTGGCCCACAGTAGGTGTTGAAGGGCTTAAACGATTTGTCCAAAGCCACAAAGGAAAATTTTGTCACTTGTAACACAGACTACTGTATGTACTTGATCTAATCAGGCTACATTTCTCTCTCCCTCTCCCTCCCTCCCTCCCTCCTTTCTCTCTCTCTCTCCCCCTCCCTCCTTCCCCCTCTCTCTCTCCCTCCCTCCCTCCTTCTCTCTCTCTCCCTCCCTCCCTCTCTCTCCCTCCCTCCCTCCCTCTCTCTCTCTCTCTCTCTCTCTCCTTCCCTCCCTCCTTCTCTCTCTCTCTCCCTCCCTCCCTCCCTCTCTCTCTCCCTCCCTCTCTCTCTCTCCCTCCCTCCCTCCTTCTCTCTC
>CM053769.1:116858416-116892616 GCA_028658325.1 Potorous gilbertii
GAATCCACTGGTCACCGCCTGAAAGAGATCCAAAAAGAGAAACTCCTAGGAACATTGTGGCCAAATTCCAGAGTTTCCAGGTCAAGGAGAAAATATTGCACACAGGTAGAAAGAAACAATTCCAGTATTGTGGAAATACAATCAGGATAACACAAGATCTAGCAACTTCTACATTAAGGGATCAAAGGGCATGGAATATGATATTTCAGAAGTCAAAGGAACTAGGACTAAAATCAAGAATCAAATACCCAGCAAAACTGAGTATAATACTTTAGGGGAAAAAATGATCTTTTAATGAAATAGAGGACTTTCAAGCATTCTTGATGAAAAGACAAGAGCTGAAAAGACAATTTGACTTTCAAACACAAGAATCAAGAGAAGAATGAAAAAGTAAACAGCAAGGAGAAGTCACAAGGGACTTACTAAAGTTGAACTGTTTACATTCCTGCATGGAAAGACATTATTTGTAACTCTTGAAAACTTTTTTCAGTATCTGGGTAGTTGGTGGGATCACACACACACACTCACAGAGAGACAGAGAGCACAGGGTGAATTGAATAGGATGGGATCATATCTTAAAAAAATGAAATTAAGGGGTGAGAAATAAATATATTGGGAGGAGAAAGGGAAAAATGGAATGGGGCAAATTATCTCTCATAAAAGAGGCAAGTAAATGACTTTTCAGTGGAGGGGAAATGTGAGGAGGTGAGAGAAAAAACATGAAGCTTACTCTCATCACATTTGACTAAAAGAAGGAATAAAATGTACACTCATTTTGGTATGAATACCTATCTTACAATACAGGAGAGTGGGGGGGATAAGCAGGGTCAGGGAGGGATGATGGAAAGAAGGGCAATGGGAAGAGGGAGCAATTAGAAGTCAACACTCTTGGGGAGGGACAGGATCAAAAGAGATAGCAGAAGAAATGGGTGGCAGGATAGAATGGAGGAAATTATAGTTACTCTTATACAACATGAGTATTATGGAAGTCATTTGCAAAACCACACAGATATGGCCTATATCGAATTGCTTGCCTTCCCAAAGGAAATGGGTAGGGAGGGAGGGAGGAAGAGAAGTTGAAACTCAAAGTTTTAGGGAACAACTGTTGAGTATTGTTCTTCAAAATAGGAAATAAGAAATACAGGTAATGGGGTATAGAAAGTTATCTTGCCCTACAGCACAAAAGAGAAAATGGGGATAAGGGAAGGGAGGGATGTTAGAAGGGATGGCAGATTGGTGATAGGGGTAATTAGAATGCTCGGCGTTTTGGGGTGGGGGGAGGGGAGAAATGGGGAGAAAATTTGGAACCCAAAATTTTGTGGAAATGAATGTTGAAAACTTAAATAAATTTTTAAAAAGATAGAAGAAATTGGAATATGATATTCCATAAAGCAAAGGAACTGGGACTACAACTAAGGATTAATTACCCAGCAAAGTTGAGCATAGTATTTCAGGCAAGGAGATGGACATTCAATGAAATAAGGGATTTCCAGGCTTTCCTGATGAAAAGGCCAGAACTCAGTAGAAAATTTGATCTTCAAACACAGGTCAGAAGAGAGTCATAAAAAGGTAAACAGGAGGAAAAAAAAAAACCTTGTTGCACCATATGAGCAAACTGTTTACATTCTTATAAGGGAAGATGATACTTGTTAATCTTGAGAATTGTATATTTATTATGAAATGTAAAAGGGATATACATAGAGGAAGTGAGTATAGATTAAATGATGTGATGATAACAAATGTGATTGAAGGGTGGGAAGGGATTTTAATGGGAGGTGTTAAAAGGAGGAGGCAGAAAAAAATAAATTACATCACAAGAAAAGGTACAAAAATATATTACAGTAGAGAGAAAGAGGGGAGGGAGATGAGCACTGTTTGAGAGGTACTCTCAAACAATTGGATTCAAGGAGGCTACAACAAACTCAATTGAGTATAGAAATACAACTTCCTCTATAAGCAGTAGGAGGGGAACGGGAAAAGAAAAGGGAGGGGAGGTTAAAAGGGAGGGAAGAAGTAGTAAGGGAAAAGGGAATTAAAAGGGAGGAGGCTGAAAGAAGGGAAGGAAGGCTGAGGGAGGCCAAACTAAAATTCTATTGGGAAGGGGAAGGGAGAAGGGAGAACTAAAAGCATAAGCAAGGAGAAAGATGTAGAGAAAGACACAGATAGTAATCATAACTGTGAATGTGAATGGGATGAACTCTCCCATGAAATGGAGATAGATAGCAGAATAGATTAAAAACCATAATCCACCAATATGTTGTTTACAAGAAACACATTTGAAATGGGGGCATATACACATGATAAAGGTAAAAGGTTGGAGTAGAATATTTTGTGCTTTAGCTGATGTAAAGAAAACAGGGGTGGTGATTCTAATCTCAGACAAAGCAAAAGCAGAAATGGTTCTAATCAAAAGAGATAAGGAAGGAAACTATATCCTGCTAAAAGGCACCATAGATAATGAAGCAATTTCATTAGTAACCATATGTGCTCCAAATAGTATAGCATCCAAATTCTTAGAGAAGAAGTTAAAGGAGTTACAGGAAGAAATAGGTCACAAAACCATACTAGTAGGGGACCTCAACCTTCCTCTCTCTGAACTCGATAACTCTAACCTTAAAATAAACATGAAAAACTTTAAGGAGGTGAATGAAACTCTGGATAAGGCAGATATGATAGATCTCTGGAGAAAATTGAATGGAGATAGAAAGAAATATAACTTTTTCTCAGTGGCATAAGGCACACATACAAAAATTGAGCATGTACTAGACCATAAAAACCTCACCATCCAGTGCAGAAAGGCAGAGATAGTCAACACATCCTTCTCAGATCATAATGCAATAAAGATTATACATAATCAAAGGCCATGGATATATAAACCCAAAAACTAATTGGAAACTAAACAATCTAATCCTAAAACATGAGTGGGTTAAACAACAATTATAGAAACAATCAACAGCTTCATTCAAGAGAATGAAAATAATGAGACAATCTACCAAATCTTATGGGATATTGCAAAAGCACTTCTTAAGGGAAGTTTTAAATCTTTGAATGTCTACATGAATAAAATAGAAAAAGAAGAGACCAATGAATTGAGCATGCAGCTGAAAAAGCTAGAAAAAGAACAAATTGAAAGTCTTCAAATAAATACCAAATTAGAAATACTGAAAACCAAAGGAGAGATTAATAAAATGGAAATTAAGAAAACTATTGAACTAATAAATTAAACTAAAAAAAGAAAGAAGAAAACCAAATTACTACCATCAAAAATGAAAAAGGTGAACTAACCTTCAAGGAGGAGAAAATTAAAACAATAATTTAGAAGTTACTTTGCCCAACTCTATGCCCATAAATTCGATTGCTCAGATTAACAGAAGAGGAAGCTGAATACTCAAACAATCCCATCTCAGAAAAAGAAATTGAAGAAGCCACCAAAGAGCTCCCTAGGAAAAAATCTCCAAGGATAGATGGATTTACAAGTGAATTCTATCAAACATTTAAAGAACAGTTAATTCCAATACTAAATAGACTGTTTGGGAAAACTGGGGAAGAAGGAGTCCTCCCAAATTCATTTTATGATACAAATATGGTTCTGATACCTAAACCAGGAAGAGTCAAAACAGAGAAAGAAAATTATAGACCAATTTCTCTAATGAATATAGATGCAAAAATTTTAAATAAGATTTTAGGGAAAAGAATACAGCAACTTATCATGAGAATAATATATTATGATCAGGTAGGATTCATACCAGGAATGCAAGACTGGCTCAATGTTAGGAAAAACTATTAGCATTATTGACTATATCAACAACAAACCTAACAGAAACCATATGATTATCTCAATAGATGCAGAAAAAGCTTTTGACAAAATACAATACCCATTCCTGTTAAAAAACACTGGAGAGCACAGGAATAAATGGAGCTTTCCATAAAATAATAAGCAGTACCTACCTAAAACCTTCAGCAAGCATTATATGCAATGGGGATAAGGTAGAAGCATTCCCAATAAGATCAGAGGTGAAAGAAGGATATCCATTATGACCACTATTATTCAATACGGATGATTATTTTAAAAAATATAAATTGCCCAGACTAATAGAAGAGGAAGTTGAATACTTAAATAACCCCATCTCAGAAAAGGAAATTAAACAAGCCATCAATGAACTCCCTAGGAAAAAATTTCCAAGGTCAGATGGATTTACAAGTGAGTTCTGTCAAACCTTTAAAGAACAGTTAACTGTAATACTATATAGACTATTTGGGAAAATTGGTGGAGTCCTACCAAATTCTTTTTATGACACAAATATGGATCTGATATCCAAACCAGGAAGAGCCAAAACAGGGAAAGAAAATTTTAGACCAATTTATCTAATGGATATAGATGCAAAAATTTTAAATAAGGTATTAGCAATAAGAATATTGCAATTCATCATGAGAATAATGCATTATGATCAGGTAGAATTTATACCAGGAATGCAGGGCTGATTCAATATTAGAAAAACTATTGGCATTATTGATCACATCAACAACGAAACTAACAGAAACTACATGGTTATCTCAACAGATGCAGAAAAAGCTTTTGACAAAATGCAACACCTATTCCTATTCCTATTGAAAACACTGGAAAGCATAGGAATAAATGGAACTTTCTATAAAATAATAAACAGTATCTACCTAAAACCATCAGCAAGCATTATATGCAATAGAGATAAGCTAGATGCATTTCCAATAAGATCAGTGGTGAAACAAGGATGTCCATGATCACCATCAAACAAGAATGTCCATTAACACCACATGTTATTCAATATGGTATTAGAAATGCTAGTTGTAGCAATAAGAGAAGAAAAAGAAACTGAAAGAATTAGAATAGGCAAAGAATAAACTACAATATCGCTCTTTGCAGATATGATGAGAATTCCAGAGAATCAAGTAAAAAACTACTTGAAATAATATTCAACTTTGGCAAAGTTGCAGAATAAACCCACATGAATCACCTGAATTTCTATATATTACTAACAAAGCCCAACAGCAAGAGACTGAAAGAAAAATTCTGTTTAAAGCTATGGTAGACACTATAAAATATCTGGGAGTTTACCTGCGAAAACAAACCCAGGGATTATATGAACTCAATTACAAAACACTTTTCACACAAATAAAGTCAGATCTAAGTAAGTGGAAAAACATCAGTTGCTTGTGGGTAGGCCAAGTTAATATAATGAAAATGGCAATTCTACCTAAATAATTTACTTATTCAGGGCCATAGCAATCAAACCACCAGATAATTATTTTCTAGAGCTGGAAAAAAATAATGTCAAAATTCATCTGGAAAAACATAAGGTTCAGAATATCTAGGGAACTAATGAAAAGAAATGCTAGGGAAGGTGCCCTAGCCCTATCAGATCTCAAATTGTATTATAAAGCAGCAGTCATCAAAACCACTTGGTATTGGCTAAGAAACAGAAGGTTAGACCAATGAAATTAGGTTAGGTACTCAAAACACAGTAGTTAAGGAATATAGCATTGTACTGTTTGATAAACCCAAGGACCCTAGTTTCTGGGATAAGATCTCACAGCTTGACAAAAATTGCTGGGAAAACTGGATAACAGTGTGGCAGAAACTGGGCACAGACCAATGCCTGAAACCATACATAAGAATAAAGTCCAAATGGATACATGATCTAGATATAAAGGTTGGTTCTATAAACAAATTAGGGGAGCAAGGAATAGTGTATTTGTCAACTTTATGGAGAATGGAGAAATTTATGACCCAATAAGAGACAGAGAATATTTTGAAGTACAAAATGGATGATTTTGATTATATTAGATGGAAAAGTTTTTACACAAACAAACCCAATACAACCAAGATTAAGAGGGAAGCAGAGAGCTGGGACAGAATTTTTGCAACTAGTGTCTGTGATAAAGGCCTCATTTCTAAAACATATAGAGAACTGAATCAAATGTACAAGAATACAAGTCATTCTCAAGTTGATAAATGATCAAAGGATATGAACAGGGAACAGAGGAAGAAATTAAAGCTATCTATAATATATGAAAAAATACTCTAAATCACTACTGATTAGAGAGATGCAAATCAAAACATCTCTGAGGTACCACGTCACACCTATCAGATTGACTAATGTGAAAAAAAATAAAGATGATAAATGTTGGAGAAGGTGTGGGAACACTATTTCATTGTTGGTGGAGTTGTGAGCTGATCCAATCATTCTGGAGGGCAGTTTGGAACTATGCCAAAAGGGCTACAAAAATGTGCATAACCTTTGACCCAGTAATATCGCTTCTGGGACTCTATCCTAAAGAGATCATAGAAATGGGAAAGGGTCCCACATGTACAAAAATATCTATAGCAGTTCTCTTTGTGGGATCAAGAGGATTCCCATCAATTGGGGAATGACTGAACAATTTGTGGTATATAAATATAATGGAATACCATTGTGCTACGAGAAATGACAAACAGGAAGACTTCAGAGAAACCTGGAAAGACTTACATGAACTGATACTGAGTGAAAGGAGCAGAATCAGGAGAACTTTCTACACAGCATCAACCACAGTATGCAAGGAATTTTACTGGTAGACTTAGAACTTCATTGAAATGCATGGGCTTAAAAAGTTTCCAATGAACTCTTGAGGCAAAATGTCTTCCACATCCAGAATTGGATTGCAAATAGAAACAGACCATTTTCTTTTGTATTATGTTTTATTTTGTTTTGTTGTATGGTTTCTCCCATTCATTTTAATTCTTCTATGCAACATACATTTAATAGGAGGGT
The DNA here is from genome assembly GCA_028658325.1 of Potorous gilbertii. Classification (NCBI taxonomy): domain Eukaryota; kingdom Metazoa; phylum Chordata; class Mammalia; order Diprotodontia; family Potoroidae; genus Potorous; species Potorous gilbertii. Next base: position 116,865,202 of record CM053769.1, read on the forward strand.
ATGTGTAGGTCTTATATAAGATTGTACACTGAGTCAGAGAGGGAGTGGGGAGGGAGGGGAAAAAATCTAAGATACATGGAAGTGATTGTTGAACTCTGAAAACAAATAAAATAATTCAATTAAAAAAATTTTTTGTATTCCAAATTCTTTCTCCTTCATCTAATTAGAAGGCAACCAGTTACAAATTTTATTTTATAATCTTAATTTTAGGTGGGTAAGATAACATAAAATTTCTGGTCTTCAAGAATACAATTGTGGTCAAATAACCTTTCTTTTATGGATAGAAACTGTATTATTACTACATGTTTGAAGTGTTTTAAGATTTATATTCTGGATGGTACAAAGTCACCAATCCTCTGAGCTGTGAACTTTATATGGGAAATCAGCAAATGGAGACCAGTCAGAGTGGCTGAAGAAGCAGCAGCTGACCCTGAAGAGTGTGAAATATTGACTAGCCCCAGACAAGTGCCACTCTTTCCAACTCCTTAAATGAGCTGGGAACTAAGGCTGGCTAGTAGTGTCCTCACAAAAGAAACTACAACCTGGTGAAAAGTAGCTAAGGTGGCTCCTCAGGAGCTTTGAAGCTGGAAAAGAAAAATGTCTTCTCAGCGACTGAGTGCTAGAAGAATTATAGGAAAGAATGGTTCTAGGTTTTAAAGGGCTAGTGAAACTTGGAGATATATGGGGACTTGGCTTTTCTTAAGGATGAGGTGCTAGTTAGAGGACATGAAGCTCTCCTTTACCTAAAGGGAGAACCAGCGTTATCTACACTTAGACTGTTAGCTGGGATATAGAAGTGGGACAAGAGGGAGAATGAAAGTCTGGAGACAGAATCAGAAAGCTTTCCCTAGATCAGAGGTTCTTAACCTGCATCTATGAACTTGTGTTCTAAATGTTTTCTTAACTGTATTTCAATATAATGGGTTTCCTTTATAATTTTGCATAGGCATTTAAAAACATACTTATGAGAAGGAGTCCATGGGTTTCACCAGACTCCCAAAGAGGTTCAAAGCAAACAAAAGAACGCCTCCCACAGATGATCTCTATAGCTCTGAAATCTGATGACTTTATATTTCTGTATCTTGGGGATAGACTGGACTTCTGATTTCATTGATAGAGGGTTTACTAGAATGAGGAAACTCCCTCTATCATAGCATATTGGCTCATTCACTGTGACTTTTAATTTTAAAGAATTACCTAGAACAATGAGAAATTAAGTGATGTTTTATTTTCAGGGTAGCAAAACCGGTGTGTATAAGAGGTATGATTTTACTCTAGGTCTTCCTGACCTTGAAACTAACTATCTGCCACAATAGTCTGTCTTTCTCTTATTTTGTTTTCTTTTATCTTCCCCTTGATTCTCTACCAAGACTTTTAGACCCTGATTCATGTCTCAGTTGAGTTAAGAATAAAAAGGTTTTTGGACACCTGCTTAAGAATTAGGGATATGGACTTCATCTATGATTTTGTCATTACAAAGAATTGTCAGGTGAGGAAATGCCCTTTGCCAATGGCACCTCTTCTTTAACTTACTATCTTAGAAAATTGTCTAGAACAGAGATATCAATTGGATTCAGCAACAGCACTCTAGAGTGAAGCCTAGACCATATTAAAATATAATAGGGAACTATATAACAAAATAAATAAAAATATAATACAACATAGAGAAGGTTAATTTGTGGTTTTCTAAGTCAGTATTTCATCAGAAAGGATCTATTTGAGTTTGGCACCCCTGGCCTAGAGCCTGGAGAGATGTGACTTGCCCAGGGTCATATCTAAAATTTTCATCAGAGGCTGGATTTGAACTTAGTTATTTCTGGCTTCAGATGATCTTCATATTAAAATTCAGTTGGTGATTTGGGGTTGACTAAAAGTAAGAGAAAAGAAAATGGATGGGATGTATCCTTTGGGACTCATTATCAGAATCTCCTAGAGGATGATTTTAAAAATTGTTCATTTTTTTTTGCTTTTTTCTCCCCTCCTCACTGTGACTTCCAAAATATCCCCCATCATCTCTCACCCCTGCATTGGCTACATTCTCTTCCTTTGTTTATCTTGGTGAATTAATTCAATCTACACTGTCCTCTTATTTTGAGTACCTTGTCCCCTTATGTTATTGCCAATCTTGCCCTGCTAAGCCTCAGTTCTGGATTGCTGCCACCATCCTCTGACTTCAATCCTACTTGTGGACTAATGAATGAGGAAAGTAGAGAAAATCACAAAACTGTGCTGACCGAGTCCACTAGAAAATAAGCTATGTAATCTCAACTGAGCTCTCACTGGAGCAAGGCAATTCTTGTACACCTCCCGTTTCACTAGAGAGCCTCTCCCAAACTTTCTCATCCCTCCTCAAGTCACCCATGGTTTCCTTCTTTTAAAAGCTTGAGAACTTGGTCTCATGTGTCACTGAAAAAATTAAAGCCATTCCCTTCAGTCTCCTCTACCCCACCTCATCTCACATTACTCAGATGCCTCCTGTCTTTATTTCCTCCCTCCTATCTCACATGAAGAGGTAGTCATTTTCCTTGCTAAGACAAACCCCTCTGTATGCACAAGTGATCTCATTCTATCCTAGCTTCTCCAGCAGATTGCCCCTCTGCTATCCTCACTCTCACTCATGTTCATTTTCTTCCTGTCTATTGACTGCTTTCCTGCTTCCTACAAACACACGCGTGTCTTGTCGCTTCGCCCTATCCTCAAATGTCCCTCACTTGATCCATGTTAGCAGTCATCCTCTATCTCTCCTCTCTTTTTTTCATTAAGTTCCTTGAGAAGATCATCTACAACTGGTCCCTTTACTTCTTTTCATTTGACTTTCTTCTTACCTCTTTACAGTCTGACTTCTGATCTCATCATTCAACCGAAATTGTTCTGATACCAGTTACCAGTGATCTCTAAATTGCCAAGTCAAATGGCCTTTTCTCATTCCTCATCCTTCTTGACCTCCCCCTGAACTATTATTCACCTTTTTCTTAACACTCTCTCTTCTTCTTGTCGTCTTTGACATTACTACCTCACCATCCCTTCTCAGTCTCCTTTGCTGGATCTTTATTTAATTTGAGTCATTATGTCCCCCAAGGATTTGACCAGGGCTCATTTCTGTTATTCCTCTATACTATCTCGCTTGGTGATCTTATCAGCTCTCATAGATTCAATGATCATCTCTATGCACAGGGTTAATAGATCTATTTATCTAGTCCTAACCTCTCCTGACCTTCCATCTCCAACTGTCTCTTGCCCATCTTGAACTAGATGTTTCATAGATATTTTAAGCTCACTATGTCCAAAAGCAGAATTCATTATTTTCTTCTTTCTCCAAATTCTCCTCTTTTTAAAAAAATTCTCTGTTACTATTAAGGTTACTGTTATCCCCTCAATCACTTTGCCTCACAACGTAGACATCATTCTTGACTTCTCACTCTTACTCTATATATCCAATCTGTTGCCAAGTCTTGTCATTTCTACTTTCAAAACATTTCTTGTCTATATCCCTTTCTCTTTTCTGACAGCCACCACCATAATTGAGGCCTCATATTTGGAACATTACAATAACTGTTTGGTTGTCCTGCCTTTCTTGAATCTCTCCACTTCATTCTCCATTCAGCTGCCAAAGTGACCCATCTTTCTAAAGTGCAGATCTGACCAAGTCATTTTTCCACTCAATAAAGTCTGATGGCTCCTTATTATCTCCAGATCAAATATAAAATATTCTGCTTTTAAAGCCCTGTACAACCTGACACTTTCTTATGGTTTATTTCTTTTCACATACTTTTCAATCCGTAAATACTGTCCTTTGTTTTCATCTTGAACATTATGCTGCATCTTCTCACTCCAAGCCTTTTCATTGACTGCCTCTCGCCCTGCTGTCCCACTCTACAATGCTTTCCCTCCTCACCACTTTTTGGCTCTCTTGGTTCACTAAGAGTTTTCACTCCAACTTTTCCTGAGGAGGGGGCCTCACCTAGACTACCACAGTGCTGGTGCCTTCCCTCTGAGATTACCTCCCATTTACCCTGTGGTTATCTTGAACGTACATGGTTGTTTACATGCTATTTAGCCCATTAGACAGACTATGAACCCCAGGTTTTTGCCTTTCTTTGTATCCCCAGTGCTTGGCACAATTCCTGGCAAATAGTAAGCAATTAATAAGTACTTGATGACCGACTGGAAATGAATAAAATAGAAATTTATTTAAAAGGGAGTTTCAGCAAAACCAACCAATTCCAGTACTAGATGCAGCATTCCACTCCCATAATTCTCCACCTCTTCAAAGAAGGGATGTAGAAGAATTTGTCTATCTCTTCTTCAGGACCAAATTTGGTCAAGTTGAGACAACAAGCATTTCTTAAGTGATCATTTCAATTACACAATGTTCCATTTCAATTAATTTGCTTCTTTCCACTTGTATCACTGAAGTTGTTGAGTATATGATTTTCCTGTTTCTGTTTACTTGACTTTGCATCAGTTCTTATAAGTTTTCCCAGTCCTCTTGGAATTCTTCATGCCCATCATTTTTTACTGTGCAGTAATGCCTCATGATATTCATGTAATATAACTTCTACTTGTCCTTCCCTAGGAGTTATTACAAAGAGCTACCATTTATTTTATAGGCTTCAAGGTTTGCTCAGCATCTCATTGCATATTTATCTATGTATCTCATGTGATCCTCAACAAGACTCTGTGAAGTAGGTGCTATGATAACTCCCATTTCCAGATAGGTCTGAGAAATATTAAGTGACTTGTTCAGGGTCATGGGGCTACTTAGAATCTGAGGCAGGATTCAAAGTCAGATCTCCCTGACTCCAAGTTCAATACTCTTCACTGGGTCACCTAGCTGCTGTTGTCTCCCACATACAGATTTTGCTTCCCAGAACAGTGAAATACTGAAATATTCAGACTGTTCCTAAATTCAGCCTGGAAACATCTTACAATAGCTCAGTTTCCCCATCTGTAAAAAAAACTCGTATTTACCTATGTCCAAGGAGAAATATTGGGATTGGGGTCTGGAAGGGCTTTGGATTCTTTACATAAAAGTCATCTTTGTTAGTGTAAGAGAGGCACCATCATGTCACTGAGGTGATTTCCATCCAGTATGGTTTGACGCATACTAGGTGAAGCAGAAGCCCTGTTACCATTCCCCTGGACTATTGGAGTAGTACTACTCCAAACTGAACACCCTGTCTCTGCAACATGGCAGCTATCACCCTTGCCTTCAATGGACAGTCCCTCCACTGTGCCCCATGTTGAAATTCTCCATTTTACTAAGACCTCTGCTTAGAGGCATCATCCTTGATGGACCTTTCCCTGATCCCTCTTAGCCCTCAACTGAAAGTTGCCTCTTCCTCTTCAAATTTCACAGAGACTCAGATTTGGAAAGAACCTCAGAAACCTTTACCTGAAATAATCCTCTCTAAATATACCCAACAAGTGGCAAAACCCATCTATGCCTGCATGCCAGATGGGTCCTCTCTTCACAGAATCAACCTTATAAAACATCAGGGATGGAAAGAACCTGGGTCATCTCATCTAATCCAAACCTGAGCCTTGATAGCCCTTACAAAATACTTAACAAGTGATCATTCATTAATTTTCTGCTTGAAGACTTCCAGTTTGGGAGAACCCACCCACCAAACTGATTTTCCTAGAACAATAACTTGACCATGTCATTTCTGTGCTCAATCTAATGATAACTATCTCTAGGGAGGAATAGGGGGGAGGGCAAAAAAAAAAGAAATTTACATAATAATTTTATTATACATTTAAAAGGAATAGCAAGTTGTACATAATAGAATTGTAGTTTCATGTGCAATCATCTTTTAAATTATACTATATAATGAAAATGCTTATTTTATTCCATAAATTAAAAAAATTAATAAAAACAAAAAATAAGTCCAGTGGCTCCCTATTGCCTCCAGAATCAAAACCAAAATCTTCTATTTGGTTTTCAAAGCCCTTTCTTACCTAGTTCTCCTCCTCCTTAATTATTTCTGATTGATTTTATCTCTAGCTTGTTTGTAGATATCAGTTTGCTTGGGGTCTCTCCTATTTATACTATGAGCACCTCAAGGACAGGAATTGTCTTTTGCTTTTCTTTGTACCCTAGCCCCAAGCCTAGTGAGCATCAGGGTTGGGAGTCTGTGACCTCGAGGCCATACATGACCCTGTAGGTTCTCAAGTGTGGCCCTTTGACCGAATCCAAATTTCACAGAACAAATCCTTTTATTAAGGGAATGGGTCATAGAGCACTTAATAAATATTTACTGGCTGACTGCTGGGTTCCTGAGATAACCCATTGTACTTGGGGATCTAAGTGTTAGGAAGTGTTTCCTTAAGTGAAGCCTAAACAAACTTCTTCAACTTTCACACGTTGGTCCTAGTTTTGGCCTCTGGGCAATCTAATCCCTCTTCCATGGACCGCTGTCCAAATGCTGGAGGATGGCTATCGATCATGTCTGGCCAAGCCTCTCTTCTTCAGGCAAAACATTCCTAGTTCCCTCAAATTATTCTATGGGAATGGGTATTCTTTGGGTATCATTCTATGATCTCTTGTTTTCCTTCTGGATATTCTTTCCTATCCATGTCCCTCCTAAAATGTGCCCAGAACAAAATGCAAAATGCTCCTGGCATAGTTCTCTCCTTTTCCTTTTGACTCAGTGGGTAGTTTTGGTCTTGGAGTCAGGAACACTTCAATTCAAATCCTACCTTAGTCCCTTAACCATGTGACTCTGGATTCAGCTTCCTCTACTACAAAATAAGAATAATAACTGCTCCTACTTCTGAGGTTGTTGTGAGGACAAAATTAAATATTTTTAAAGTGACTTGCAAATCTTGCACTGCTTGGTAGATACTAGCCATTGTACAAATGCAGTCTTCTATTATCTATCTATCTATCTATATGTTCATATAGGTATGTATGCACATATGTACATGAATACATATATGTATGTATATATATATGCATGTACACACATGTATGTATTCATGCCATACTAGTTTCCCTATCCAATAGATTGTAAACATCTTGTGTATTTTGACTATGCATTTTTTTCCTTTCATTTTTGTTTCTCTAGAAACTAGACCAGTGCCTGGTACAAAAGACATACTCAAGAAGTACTTTATTATTCACACCATTTACCAAGATAAGGTCAAAATGGATACGTGACCTAGCTATAAAGAGAGATTTTACAAGAAAATTACAAGAACATGGAACATATTTACTTTTCACACTTACGTATAGGTAAATAATTTATGAATAAACAAGAGATAGAGAGCAAAGTTAGGTGTAAAATGGATAATTTTGACATTAAATTAAAAAGTTTTTGCACAAGTAAAACAATTTTAGTCAAGATTAGAAGGAAAGTAGAAAATTGAGGGGAAATTATATAGATAGTTTATTCAGATAAAGGTCTCATATCTAAAATATATTAAGAACTTTGTCAAATCTATAAGAATATCAGTCATTCCCCAATTGATAAGTGGTCAGAAGATATGAACAGGCAGTTTTCCAATGAAGAAATCAAAACAATTTATAGTCATACAAAAATGCTCTAAATCACTTATTGATTACAGAAATGCAAATTAAAACAACTTTGAGATATCATTTTACACCTACCAGATTGGCTGAAACGTTAGAAGGGGAAAGTGACAAATGTCTGAGGGGAATGTGGAAAAATTGGGACACACTGTTGGTGGAATTGTTAACTGATCCATGCATTTTGGAGAGCAAAAGAGTTATTTAAGTACCTATCTTTGGATCCAGCAATACCACTACTTGATCTGTTTCCAAAGATAATTAGAGAAAAAGGAAAAGAAACTATATGTTCTAAAATGTTCATAGTAGCTCTTTTTCTGTTGGTAAAGAACTGGAAATTGCAGGGATGCCCATCAACTGGGGAATGGCTGAACAACTAGTGATATATAATTGTGATGGAATACTACTGTGCTACAAGAAATGATGAGTTTGATGATTTCAGAAAAACATGGAAAGACTTGCATGAAATAATGGAGAGTGAACTAGGAGAACCTCAAGAGAACACTGTATACAGTAACAGCAATGTTGTTTTAAGAATGACTTTAAGCATATAAGTTATTTTGTCTATTATAAATACCCAAATTAACTATTAAAGGACACATGAAGAAAAACACTATCTGCCTCCAGAGAAAGAATTGATAAATAGAAGTATATATGTAATAATATTACAGACATACACACACATACATACACACATATATACCTATTTGTGTCTAATGGTAGTCATTGGAGGAGGAAGAAAAAAGAACTTTACATGATCATTTTGTTGTGTATTTGAAAGAAACAGCAAGTTATGCATAGTAGAATTACAATTTTGCATGCAATCATCTTTTTTATTGTATTATGTTATGGAAATGCTTGAGCTTTTTCTACAAATTAAAAATAACATATAATTAAAAAGAAGTATTTTATTGAGCAGCAACCCTCTGGAGTAAAGGGGCAGGTTAACTATGGGCCTTGGCATCACTATCCTCCCTTCTCCATTCTCCCTCCCCCCCTTTCTTCTGCATGAAGGCAAAGCCCCTCTTGTGCCTCTTTCAAGGTTACAGCTAAGTGATATTGGTAAGATTTCTGCAGGTTGGGGAAGACAGAAGTCCCAGATTTCCCAGCAGAATCTCAAAGGACCTGTTAGCCCTTCCCTACAGGGAACTTCATTCTTTGGCATTCTTGAGGTGTGTGTGTGTGTGTGTGTGTGTGTGTGTGTGTAACTACTCATTTGAGAAATTTCAGCAGATAAGATCTGTTCCTAATAGACCCTAAAGCTCTTTGTAACTCTACCTTTTGCAAACCCCAGCTAGCCAAAGAGGGAGGGAATTGGTTAATGCAGAGAACCCTGGGAACCTTCTTTCCTAGGCTCTCCAGTTTACAGGCTTCTTAAAAGTGGTTAGCCTCTCAACCACTCGTTTTCACAGTGGAGTTGTGAGACCCAGTGTTAGAAGACTAGTTCAGTTTATTGGTTATACAGTTACAATATATGATCAATAACTGAGAGTGCTTTTTTTTTTAAACATCATGTTCTATCCTGGCTGAATCATAGCCTGAAAGCTGGGACAGACTTTGGAGGCCATTGAGACTAGCCCCTTTCATCTTATAGATTTACATAAGGAATACTGAGACCCACAATTACACTACTAGTATGTGTCTAAAAGGACTTGAACCCAAGTCTTGTTGGCTCTAGGTTCCTTACTGCACCAAGATCAGGCTACCTCTGAAGGAAGGGGACAGAAAACTGATAAACTCAGAGGTAAAGGGCTGGGTCAGGTAGGGAAAGGTCACAGGAAGGTGGGATTGATGGGAAAAGGACCTAAGTTTTTTGACTAAGGATGAAGTGTCAGTAAGGATAGCCAAGAATTTTCACTCTACTCCTCTGGTCTCCATTCCCATGCCCAGTCCTGATATTGTTTCTCCTGAAGTAAGTTGGTAAGAAAGGAAGGACAATCTAGCCTTGTGGATAGAACCCTGGGCTTGGAGTCAGGAAGATCTGGCTGGGTTCAAATGGTTATTAATGATAAATTTTGTTATTGCTCAATTGTTTCAGTCATGTCCAACTCTTCATGTCTCCTTTTGGGGTTTTCTTGGCAAAGATACTGAAGTGGTTTGCCATTTCCTTCTCTAGTCCATTTTACAGATGAGGAAACTAAGGCAAGCAGGGTTAAATGACTTTCCAGGCTCACACAGTTAAGAGGTATCTGAGACTAGATTTGAATTCAGGTCTTCCTGACTCCAGGTCTGTTCCTCTATCACTATGCCACCTAGTTTCCCATTACTGATACGTTGGCATTTATATAGCTCTTTAAGATTTGCAAAGTGTTTTATATATAATATCTGATTTAATCCTCCAAACAACCCCGGAGAGGTTGGTACCATTGTTATCCCTATTGAGAAAACTCAGGCAAATCAAGGTTAAGTGACTTGTTCAGGGTCACACAGTTGGATTTAAAGTCAAGTTTTCTGTCTTCATCTCTGCTCTATCCATCTACTGGCCTCTCATGGAGGCCCTATATGAATCAGAGGTGGTACCTGAAGTAAACCTTGGCAAAAGCTAAACATTCCTGTAGGTGAAGATAGGAGTTTGCTGGAACCAGCTCAAACCCACTCTTGATCAGATTGTTAATCAGTCAACTACAAATCTAGGCTTGGTTTACTGTTTTGTTGATTTCCCAAACTTAGAAAAGTGGTGGAGAAAATGTTAATAATGCAAATTAAATTTGAGAGTGTGCTTTAGGCACATTCTTAGCATCTTCCCCCTCTCCCCCAAACTGGTTGTTAAACACTGCCAGCACACCATTGGTAAGGGTGGAAGAGATAGAACTTTTCAGACTTGGGGATCAGCTTGTCAAAGTCATAGAGATATGGGGTGGAATGTGCAAGTAAACCAATCTGTTTGGAAAATAGAGTGTTAAGGAGAATGATGTGAAATGAGCCTAGAAGAGGTCAGTTTGAGCCAGATGATGCCAACCTGAGCAGTTTGCTTATTATCCTGGACAGGAGAGGGAGATGCGTAAGTAGGAAACCAACATGGTTAGACCTGTGCTTTAGGAAGATTGTTTGGAGGGCAGCATGGAAGTTGGGTAAGGAGAGGGGATGCACTGGAGGCAGGGGGATTTAATTAAGAGACTGTTGCAATATTTTAGGAAAAAGGTAATTGGGGCTTCAGTCAGATCAATGACTGAAGTGAGTAGTAAAGGCAGTGGATGAGAGATGCTGTTAGACTGTAATCAATAAGCCTTGAGAAGTTATAGGACATACTGGGTGAAGGAGAGGGAGGGAAGAAGCAAGGTTCACTCTGAGGTTGTGAACCTGGGGGATGAATAGGATGAGGGTGCTCCCAACAGAAATAGGAGAGTCTGGGAGAAGGGCAAATTTAGGGGGAAGGAAAATAAGGGAATTTTTAGCCACGTTGAGTTTGACCTGTAGGTAGGGATGTCCTCCCTTGTGATCCAAAAGTATTGCTCTGGAGAAAGATCAGAGCTGTGTATACGTGCACACACAAACCCACACACCCTCTCTTTCTCTCTCTCTCTTTTGTGCACATATGTACATGTGTGTATATGCATGTGTGTGAGAGAAATAGACAGATAGAAGAATGATCTGGGAGTTAACAGCATAGAGATCACCATTGAAACCAAGAATGTGTCAGTAAATATTTAATAACTAGCTGGGGGTGGGATGGGAATGGGAGAAAGAAACATATTATGACACCATACACTTTTAAGTTTAATCTGAATTATTAATATTTTCTCTATCATTTACTTAAGTCCAATCAACAAAACATTAAATCAAGCCATGATTTGTAGTGTTTGTTGATTTCCTCCAAAATGAATGAACAGCTGGTTGGATTGAGCACACCCCTAATTGAATCTATGGAAGCTGATTAGTTCAATGAGAGAGAGGAGATACAGAGAAGAGAAAAGAGGGCAAAGCCTTGTGTGACATCTAGGAGATGAGAAGAGAAGGTAGAAGAGAGGAGATAGAGAGCAGGTAAGACAAAAGAGAGCAAGCATTTACACAGCGAGTACTTTGTGCCTGTCACTGTGCTAAGTGCTTTATACGTATTTTCTCATTTTTTTTTACAACTATCCTGGGAAGTAGGTACTATTATTAACTCTATTTTACAGTACAGGCAGACAGAGGGGTAAGTGACTTGCCCACAGTCACCCATCTATGGACTGTGGTCCAGCAAAGGCAACAAGGTAGCACAGTGGATAGAGTACCAGGAATGAAGTCAGGAAGACTCATCTCCCTCACAACTACTAGCTGTGTGACCCTGGGTAAGTTACTTAACTGTGTTTGCCTCATTTTCCTGAAACTGGAGAAGGAAGCGGCAAACCATTCCAATATCTTTGCAAAGAAAACCCCAACGGGGTAACAAAGAATCAGAAATGACTGAACAGCATTCCATTGCATGATCCAGCAAAGGAGAGTAACTCTATATGAGTCCCCTTGTGACTCCAATCCAAAGAGCATTTAGAAAATGCCTATGATATACAAGATGCTACACGAGATGCTGGAGAATCAAAGACAAAATGAAAAATAGAGGTGCTGCCCTCAAGAAACTCACATTCTACTGGGAGTGGGTAGAAGGATGCAACACATTAAATACATAGAAAATTCCATTTCCCTCCTTTGCACAAGAAGTCCCCTGTGCCTGGAAGCTACTCCCCTCCTCATGTCCCCATCTGGGAATCTCTGGCATCCTCAGTCATCTGACACACAATTTCAGGATTTTAAGGGAGGTGTTCATTTTCATGTTCATTTCTGTACTAGCAACTCAACTGGCTGGTCAGTTGGTTCAGCGTGTTCATGCCTGAAGAAGCTAAAAACGACTGTCTTGTTCACATTCACTCAAGGGCTTCTCCTGGGCTCATAGACACAGACATTCATTACCATCATTACCATCCTTCCCTTAGCACACCTTAGAATCTCAAGTAGAGCAGCACACACATAAATGCCACCTAACCAGTCCCTTCACTGCAGGATGACCCAGAAAATAATAGAGCCTCTCTCTGCTGGAGACTTGTTTGTTTTGCAATTAGCAAAGGATGAAGAGGTCCTTTTCTGATTTTTTGTTTTAAATTGCTCGGAGGCCCAGAATTTAATCTTTGGTCTTTGGATGGAATAAATACTTAGGAAAATTGGGACAGAGGTTGGTGATCCCATACATTCTTTTGCTCCCCCTGCCCATTTTGCTTCTTCTCTGTGTCATTTGCTTAACTAATCACTTTAAACTCCTTCCTTTTCCTTTGCTTTTCTATATCTCCCCCGCCCCCCAACTCCTGTCTCTTGACACTGAGTTCATTTCATTCTGGATATCATCAAAGTTTTTTGTTATCTGTTTTCCTTAAACTCATCGACTCAGTGTTGAAAAAGGACTTAGAGGTCATTCAATCAAGTCTCATCATTTTATAGATGAAGAAACAGGTCCAAAGTTAGAGAGAGTTTGGCATAATGGAAAGCTAGAGCTTGATTCAAATCCTACCTCTGGCACTTTTTACCTGTGTGACCTAGGACAAGTCATTTAATCTCTTAGTGCCTCAGTTTCCATAACTATAAAATAAGCCTTTGGGGTCCCTTTGAATAAGTCACTTCATCTCTTAGTGCCTCAGTTTCCACCATTGTAAAATGACTAGATGACCTCCGAGGCGGCTTCCAGCTTTAGATCTCAGATCCTAGGAATAGGTGGGTGAGTCAGCAAGTGGGTAAATGGTTTTGAAGCCAGGACAGGGCAGGGCAGAGCAGCCCACAGCTCCTCCCTCCTCCCCCTGCCCCCTCCACACATTCTCCTGCAGGCACCCCTGGCCCTTAATTGTTTTCTCTGTATAAAAGAGGGATCAAAACAAACCCATTCCTTTCTTCTTCTTCCTTACATCATCTCTCTGGCACCTGGGGAGTCTAGGTGTGCTAGGGCTGAGCACAGCATGTGTGATGATGGCTTTCACCCAGCACATCACATTGAGTCCTAAATCCCCACCAGGTTTACTAAGATTTTCCAAAGCTTAACTATATTTCTAATTGTCCTGCCACCTGTATTGAAACATAGAGTATGTGTTCATCTCAAATTCTTTTCTGTTTCCATAATCTTGGTAAAGTTTCCTGCATTCAAGCAATAAATCCAATTAGGAGCCAAATTGGCTTCTAAGTTCCAGACAACCAAAAAGTTGCTGAAACTTTTTTTAAAGTGGGTAGGAAGTAGATGAATGAGTGTATGCAACTGATTCCCCATCCCTCCCCTTCCTGCCATCGCTCCTTGGACTGGTCCATGCTTCACCCACTAGCTGGCGTTACACAGGCATTAAGAATGTTTCCTCTTTGGTCATGTTGTTTAACTTTGAATCATTTCAGAGGGCTCGATTTTTAAAGGAAGTGAAGATGGCCTTTACCAAGATGCTTTTTGTATGACTCAGATTACTGGTATGCCTGTTTTTACCCGTAGGCAAAGTTACTTGAGTGGCACAGCTAGGTGACACCGTGGATGGAGCACCAGGTCTCCAGGCAAGAAGATCTGAGATCAAATCTAACCTCAGATCTTGGGCAAATCATCTAACCTCTGTTTGCCTCAGCTACCTCACCTGTAAAATGGGAATGATAATAGGCCCTATCTTCCAGGGTTGTTGTGAGGATCCAGTACTATGATAATCACATAGTCCTTAGCATAGTGCCTGGCACATATTAAGTGCTATCTATATCAGCTATGTATCTGTCTATGGTTCTCTCTCTCTCTTTCTCTCTTCTCTTTGTTTTTCTGCTCTCTCCTCTTTCTTTTTCTTTTCTTTCTCTTATCTCCTTCTCCCCTTTCCTCTCTTCCCCTCCTATACTCTCCACTCCCTTCTCCTCTCATCTCCGCAGAATCTCCTCTGCCTCCAACTTCTTGCTTCCCCTCAGCAGTAATTACAGTCTCCCCTGAAGAAGGTTAAAGGGAGAAGAGAATAGAAATGTCTCTTCTGTCTCCCTTTGAGCTACACAGTGACATCCTTGCTGCTACATGTAAGGGAAATGTATTGTATGTGGGGCCTCACCACACATTTATTAAGCACCTACTCAGTCGGTAAATATTTATTAAGTACTTACTATGTGCCCAGAACTTTGCTAAGCACTGGGTATGCAAATAGTAATAAGATTGTCCTTGCACTCAAGAAGTTTACAGTCTAAGGGGGTTCAGATCTGATCTCAACTGCTTACTAGCTATGGGACTCTGGGCAAGTCATTTAACCTGGATCGTTCCAAAAACCAAAACAACAAAAATCAAGCAGAGAAGCTGGTGAGAAATGAAGAAACCAATGTGCCTGGCACTGTGCTAAGCACTAGGGTTGTCTTGGCTTCAAAAAGCTTATAATCTAATGGGGAAAGATCAGTAGATGAGAAAAGAAAAGCCGGTTGTTCTAGGCCCCCTTCTTAAATGGAGTTTCCAAGAAGGAGCTCCCTCCTCTGCCATCCCTTCAGTGAGGTCCCAGGAACAGAGAGTACTGATGGTGTGGGAGTACCTGGTGGTCTGGTCTTGTAAGATGAAGAGGTTCCTTGGGCACAGGACTATAGGCTAGTAGGAAGCCTTCTTCTTGGTTACCCTTACTCGACTTAGACTAATCAGGACCTTAGAGCTCTGATCACAGGAATGACCAACCATGATTTCTCGCTGCTGCCAACCTCCTCTCCTGACAGAGAGAAGATGGGCTACATATGCATAATGAGACACATATTTTTGGACACAATTAATGTGGGAATTTTGCTTGCTTACCTAGGTGCATTCAGTTCCAAAGCTTTTCTTTTTCTTTCCTTAGGGGGAGGAGAGGTAAGAGAAAGTATTTTCCCTCTGGAAATGGTTGGTCATTGAAAAAAATAATTTTTAAAATTATTTTTAATAGTTTAATAATTGTGCCCTACCTAATTTTTAAAATGCAGACATTATCTGTCCTCCTACCTTATAGGGTTGGGGTATCAAAGGTGTCTCATGTACCTTAAAGCACTTTGAAAATAAAAACTAGATTGTTCATGCATTTCAGTCATGTCTGATTCTTCATGACTCCTTTCAAGATTTTCTTGACAGAGATAATGGAGCAGTTTGCCATTTCCTTTTCCAATTCCAATTTTTACAAATAAGTAAACTGAGGCAAACAAGGTTAAGTGACTTGTGCAGGGGCACACAGCTAGTAAGTAAGTGTGTGAACTCAGGCAGATGAGTCTTCTTGACTCCAGACCTGGCCCGCTACCCACTGTCACCCTACAAACCAGATACATAAAGCATTTACTAGTAGTGCCTTCTATGTGTCAGGCACTTATAAGCATTAATAATAATAGCTTACATTTTTAAAGATGCCTCTTTGTATCCATAGTGATCAGCACAGTCCCTGCCATGTAGGAGGGGTTTAATAAAGTTTTACTGATTGATTGATTGAAAAATTAAAACTTATTTTTAAGAGGTGAAAAATCTTTATATAAAAGTAAAAAAACCCATCCATTTGCCCTCATAGTTATATTTTATATTTATTGCCATTATTACGCTATGTAATTTGGCACAACAACTCTCTGAAAGGTAGGTAGTGCTTTACTATTGTCTCTATTTTACAGATAAAAAGACTGAGGCTCCAATTGGGATATGGCTTACTAGAAGTCCCATGACTACTCAGTGACAAGGCTGGCCTTTGAACTCAGGTCTTCTGACTCCAAAATCAATCTTTTCTTTCTTTTAATATTCTTCTCACAGAACATTCTAGAGGTGCAAGTCTAGGTAGAGGGTAGCATGAAAGAATCCAGTTGGATGTGGCCAAGCCTGGCTTTGCTGCCCACCCCTAGACTGGCCAGCCTAGGATACAGACCCCACCCCCCCTCCAGTCTTTCTGGCTGGCTATCGGGCACAGACCATGACTTCAGGTCAAATCTGAGTTTCCTGAAGTCATGTGAACCCCGAACTCAATGCTCCCCAAGGGGCTGCAGACAAAAATTCTCTCTTCCACTCCACCCTGGGTCAAGTTCTGTCACCTCTCTGGCTGCTTGCTGGGAGCTCTTCACTCACAGAAAATTTTTTTTCTCTTTATTATTCAATCCACGCTTCTTATCACAAGCTCCCCCAAATTCTTCTCCAGCTGCCGTTTCATTCAATACCTCTTTTGCCCTCAAGTCTTTTCTGACTCTTTTGATCTCCAGTTTTTCTAAACATTCTTTGCCTCCTATGCCCCCCACGCAGACATCCCTGCTCCTCGCCATTCCCCTCCTTCCCTTCCCCTCCCTTCCCCTCCCTTCCCTTTTGTCTCCTCAGTTTTTAACTCTGGGGCAACATAAATTAGCATCTCAAAACCCACATTCCATCCATGTACTTAAAGATAACTTTTCTGGATCAGGGGTCTAGGTATAATGGAGGAAGGAAAAATGAACTCAGCACTGAGCATTTTCATCCCACTGATCAAAATATGTTAAAGGACAGCCTAGTCTCTCAAGGGAAGGAACTTAATCATTTGAGTAAGTCATCTCATATTGGACCAGAATAACTCCAAGAAAAGATCCTGAAGAAGATGGCTCTTTGGCCTGGACAGAGCCCCCAGGCTTGGCCAGAAGACAGAACAAGCTGAGTTTCAATCCAGATTCTCACTACTTCTGGGACATCATCTGAAAAATGGGAATTATAATAGCTTGTACTTCACTCGATTGTTGTAAGAATTAAGGATGAGCTATATGGATAATGGGTATTCTATTTCCTGCTTTCTCAATGGGTGAGGAATGAGATGAAGGGAGAGAAAAATTTAGAATTAAAAAGAAAAATAGAAAAAAGTAAAAAAAGGAGAAATGAACTCTTCTGCAATAAGATTTTATATCTATATCTATATCACTTTTCAACCTTAAAGTGTTAAACATATTTATGTATAGGATATGCATATGTATGTTTATACATATGTAAATATGTTCATAAGTATATATACATACATGCATGTACACATACATTCATAACCATACACACTTGTATATCCATGCAAGTTGATATCATAGATGCATATATGAATGATGTATACATGTAAATATTCTATATCTACAGATATGCATATATATGCCACTCTAAGCTATATCATACAGTTATGGTATATATATGTATATATAAATATTATCTTTGAGGGGTGCACAAGATATATATATATTTATACTTTATATACATATATGTATATATTTATGCATTATATGTGTCTATATAAGTTTAATAAAGTTTAATAAAGTGCTTAAGTTTAATAAAGTGCTTTAAATATATAATCTCATCTTTTTTTAATCACAGAAGAGCACACCACACACACACATACACACACACACCCACACATCCCCTGAATTTGTGCCTTTCTTTCTATTCTCCTTCCCTCCTCAGTCCTTATTATCTCTTGCCTGGACTATTTGAAGAGTACAGTGATAACATTTAACACTCACATCGCATTTTTAGCTTTGTAAAAACACAGATCAAATCAGATCTCATCTGAGCCTCATGACAACTGTGTCAGGTAGGTGCTATTACAATTTCCATTTTACAGATGAGGAAACTGAGGCTAGGAGAGGCTAAGCAGCTTGCTTACGGTAATGCAGCTAGTGTCTCAGGCAGGGCTTGAACTCAGGCCTTTCTGTCTCTGTGGCTAGCCCTCTACATAGACCCTGGTCCATCAGTTGCCTACCAGCTCATTCTCCAACTTCAAATCCCTCTCCTTTCCAACCTCTGCATCACAGAATTGCCAGAATGGCTTTTCCTATAGCAGAGGTCTGACCATGTTACTCCTCTGCTCTAAAAATCCCATGGTTCCTTATTACTTCTAGGATCAATTACAAACTCCTCTATTTGGTATTTAAGACCCTTTAGACTTGACTTTAATGTCCCCCTCCAACTTTACTTCTCATGATTCCTTTTCATATGTTCTTTCATCCAGGTGGACAGACCATCTTATTGTTCCTTTCATGTAACTGGGGAAAAAATATAATACTAGATTTTTAAAAAGAACAAAAAAGAAAAACCATAGCTTTGACTACATAAATCTTTGTCAACAAGTCAATGTCTCTGCTTTTCAGTATGCTGTCCATATTTGCTGTCACTTTCCTTCCAAGGAATAAGCATCTTTTAATTTCATGACTTTAACGACTGTCAGCAGTGCTCTTCGAACCCAAGAATAGAAAAGTCTGACACTATTTTAATTTTTTTCCCTCTGTTTGCCAGGAAATGATGGGACCAGTTGCCAAGATCTTAGGTTTTTGTTTGTTTTAATTAAGCTTCAAGAGAACTTTTGCACTCTCCTTTTTCACCTTTATCCTTAACTTTTCACTTTCTGCCTTCATTTTCTGAGTGGATTCATCTGTATATCTGAAATTATTAGTATTTCTCCTGGAAAACTTAGTTCTGAGTTTTGATTTTCCCTGCCTGGCATTTCCCATGAAGTGTTTTACATATGGGGAAACTAGACGGTGCAAAATGGATAGAGTTCTGTGTCTTGACTTAGGAAGAATCATGAGTTCATGAGTTCAAATCTTGGGTCTGTGTGATCCTGGGCAACTCCCTTACCACTGCTCTTTGAGTAATTCAGGGTTCACATATTGCTGAAGTCTAGATTGAAGAATCTTAAGCCTAACCTTGCTTGGGTGTGAAATAAGTACAATTGTCCAGGCATCTGAACATTCCTTGGCATTGCCTTTCTTTAGGATTGGGATATAAACTTCTTATCCAATTCAGTGGCCACTGTTGAGTCTTCCAAATTTGCTGGTATATTGAGTGCAGCACTTTAACAGCACCATCTTTTGGGACTTTTAAGTAGCTCAGCTGGAATTCCATCACCTCCTCTAGCCTTATTGTTGGAAGCACTTCCTAAGGCCCACTTGACTTTATTCTCTAGGATTTCTGACTCTAGATCAGTAACCATATTATCATGGTTATGAGTGATATTTAGATCTTTCTTGTATAGTTTTGTATATTCTTGCCATCTCTTCTATTTCAATCAAGTACTCATCATATTTGTTTTTTATCATGACCATTTTTGCATGAAACTTTCCCTTATATCTCTAATTTTCTTGAAGAGATTTCTAGTCTTTCCCATTCTATTGTTTTCTTCTATTTCTTTGCATTGCTCATTTAGGAAAACCTTCTTTATCTTTTTCTTGCTATTCTCTGGAATTCTGCATTTAGGTAAGTATATCTTTCCCTTTTGCTTCCTTTGTTTCCTCAGCTATTTGAAAAACTTCATAAAGCAGTCATTTTACTTTCTTGCCCTTCTTTTTCTTTGGGATGTTTTTTGTTGCTGCCTCTGTACAGCATCAAAAACCTCTGTCCATAGTCCTTCGGGAACTCTAACAGATCTCATCCCTTAATTTATCGATCACTTCCACTTCATATTCATAAGGCATGTTATGTTCCACTTTATTCCCTTTCATGCATTCTACAATATACTTCATCTTCTGGTGTCATCTTTTAGCACTTTAGTACTATCCATCAGGTTTTCTTGGCAAAGATACTGGTGTGGTTTGTCATTTCCTTCTTCAGTGGATCGCCTTTTGTCAGAGCTCTCCACCATAACCTGTTTATCTTGGGTAACCTTGTACAGCATAACTCATAGTTTCGTTGAGCTAAGTAAGCCCCTCTACCAAAACAAGGCAGTGATCCAGGAAGAGAGACTGGGCATATAGTAGGTGCTTAATAAATGCTTGTTGATTGAGTAGTTGATTAGTTCTGACTTCCATGATTCATCTCTGAAAATTATGGAAAGGAAGTAAGATGACTAGGATATGAAGTTGCATTATGGATAACTCCCCTAGGTATCAGGGTCTTAATGTATGGGGTTAAAATTATTCACTTAATACCAACCTAAGGAATCCTGTCAGCACAGTCTTGCCAGGATATGTCAGTCAGACAATATCAGCAATCAGAACAAGTGGAAAATAACCTTAGAGGGGAAGAAACAGGTATATAGAGTGTCAGTAATCAATAATCTAAGTAATGGCCTTTCTTAAATGGAAAAGACAACTTAGAAAACCAGTAAGTAGTTTATATGTTCTTGGGGCCAGTGGAGGGACTCTAAATTGATGTCATTATGCACTACAGTTTTGAGTGGGATATGATTGAACTCTAGATCTTTAGCAGTCAAGCATTTATGTAGTAGCATGGCTACTACATACCAGGTACTGTGTTAATCACTGGGGATACAAAGAAAGGCTAAACTAGTCCCGTCTCCCAAGGAGCTCACATTCTAACGAAAGAGACAACATGTAAATAACAAGATGCACACAAGATAAAAATATAAAATATATGGGAGATAATTTCAGAGGGGAAGATATAAGCAGCTGGGGGTGGGGGAGGTGACGGGGAGACAGGACCAGGAAAGGCCTCTTGTAGAAAGCGAGATTTGAGTTAAATCTTGAAAGAAGTCAAGACGTAGGTAAGGAAGGAGAGCCCTCCTTGAAAGACAGCCTGTACAGACACATGGATGAAAGATACAGTGTTGGGTTTGAGGAACTAAGCAGGTTAGTGTAGCTACATTTAAAGTGCATGAAAAGGAATAAAGTATAAGAGGACAGGAAAAATAGGAAGGGACCAGGTTGGGAAAGCTTTAAATGTCAGACAGTTTGATCATGTTTGATGTTGGAGATAATAGAGAACCTCTAAACTTTATTGAGTAGCTGGGTGATGTGATTAGAAAAGCACTTTAACTGCCAAGTGAAAGATTGATAGGAATAGGGAGAGATTTGCAGTGAGGGGCCAATTTGAAGGCCAGTTAGAAGACCTGGGTTTGAATCTTGGCTCTGCCCTTTGCTTATCAGAATGATCTTGTGCAAGTCACTTCAACTTATCTGTAAAAAGAAAGGGCTGGGGGGAGGGGAGGGCCGAGCCAAGATGGTGGAATAGAAAGACTCGCATATTCTAACTCTTCCCCCACAATCCGTGAAAAACCTGTAAAGAGTGACTCTCAAATTCTAGAGCAGCAGAAGCCACAGAATAATAAAGTGGAGGAGACTTCCAACCCAGGGTGACCTGGAAGTTTGATGGGAAAAGTCTGTTGCTCAGTACTCAGAGGACAGCCCAGGGAAAAGGACCCAAGCAGGCCCCGGGGGTGGAATCCCCAGTTGCAACAGTGGTGATTTGCAGATCCCTTAACCCACAGGTGCCAAAGGTCAGGCTTTTTCAGCTGGCCAAGAGGGGTGCAGGGTACCCCCATAGCTCTGGCCCCAGGAAGGGGTGGCAGAGGCCTCAGTTGCTCCCAGACCGGTGTGCTTGCCTTCTCTGTGGGGACAGGTGAGGAGGGAAGAAGGAAGAGAAGTTGAAACACAAAGTTTTAGGAGCAAAAGTTGAGTATTATTCTTGCATACAACTGGGAAATAAGAAATACAGGTAATGGGGTATAGAAATTTATCATGTCCTACAGGACAAAAGAGAAGAGGATAAGGGAAGGGAGGGATGTTAGAAGGGAGGGTAGATTTGGTGGAAGGGGTAATCAGAATGCTCAGCATTTTGGGGTAGAAGGAGGGGAGAGATGGGGAGAAAATTTGGAACTCAAAATTTTGTGGAAATGAATGTTGAAAACTTAAAATAAATAAATGAATTAATTTTTAAAAAAGAAAGGGCTGAATTAGATAGTTTTTAAAAGCCTCAACATTCAAAAATAATACGACAATTTCAGTGTCTTGGAAGCACTGATTGGGCTATGGGCCAAACCAATATTTGGTAGAATTAAGTTGAACTGGATTAAAATATAAACTACCTTGCTCATAGAGGTTCCCTTTTTTGTTAACTGGCATCCTATTGCTTGACTCAGAGGCAGCTTTTCCTCCCTTCTCCAAAAGGCAGTTTGCTTAATAAGTTATTTTATGTTAATAAGTTATTTTAATTTAAGTAAATTTTGTATAGTTTTGTTTTGAGTTTTTCACAAAAAGCTGGAGAGAATTGTGTTAGGAAATCAGGGCTGCCAGTCATTGCATGACAGGATACAAAGGGCATAAAGTTCAGGATGGCATTGACCCATTGTGTAGTATTGAGCCCATCACTTCTCCTGTCTTGGATCTCCTCAGTTCTCATATATCTAAAATGAAATGATAAGAATAACTAATATCATGAATCATTCTCCATATTTTATCTCATTTGATCCTCTCAGCAATCAGGGAAGTAGTTGGGCATTGTTACCCCATTTTATAAGTGAGGAATATAATAGTTTATAAAATTTTATAAATTTTATAAATGATAATGAGGAACCCAAGATTCCGACAATGTAAAGGACTTGCCCAAGATGGCACCACTAGTAACTGGGATTTGAATCCAGTTCTTCTAAATCCAAATCTACTGCAGTGTCTTCTATGAGTTTGCTAGCCCTGCTAATCCCCTTAGATGCAGGCCTCCAGGCCACAAGTAGCTTTCTGGGTATAGCTTTTTGACTGAGTTTTACAGAACAATCCTTTTATTAAAGGAATTTGTTCTGTGAAGCTTGAATTTAGTCAAAGGGATGTACTTGAGGACCTAGAGGGCTGCATGTGACTGCAGTTTCCCCACTCCTGCTTTAGAGGATCATAGCACTGAATAACTCTAGAGAATTTTTAATACAGTTTCACAAACAACAAAGTAATCTACTAAATATCAGAAACTCTTTTTGGCCAGAAACAAAATAGTGACCAAGGCATCCAATCTTTGGAAGGCACTAATCAGCACAGGATACAGGGGTAAAGCCGATCCATGAATGCATATGTGTTGGTGGGTAGAGGTTGTGGGCAGAGGTTCCCTATCCCTCAAATTAAAGGGGAGTTTGTGCAACATGCCGTCTTTTTGAGTCAGGGCCAGGGTCACTGTTGGGCCGAGGTAACATTAATTATTTTTCCGCTTGTCGGATTCCATGAAAAGGATGTGAAAATGGCCTGTTTGTGAAGGAGGGCAGGACAAGGTTCCGAGCTGATTATGTCAAACACATTCAAAGCCTCCTTGGTGCAGAAGATTGTGATCAACAAAGCATGGCTGGCATCTGCACCCATTTCAGGAGAAAGCTCTTCAGGCTCCAGGAACTCCTGAGGGGCAAGAAAAGGAGACTTTAACCCTTTGGTGGTTAGAATGATTCAGCCCTGTCATTTGGGGGGCTTTACAAAGATACTGTCTCTAGAAGGGAGGGTGGTAAGGACCCTAGTCTTTGAGAGGTTCTTTTGGGACAATGGTGTTGGTCAGGTGACTGGGACAACCACACAGATAATCTTAATAGCTCATTTTTATATTATTATGGTAAGGGGTGTGTGGTTCGGAAACTGGGTCTTATGGAGGATTGCTGATTGAGAGAGAATGAGTTTCTACAGTGGACCTAGGGACCCTTGGTTGTTGGCCAGGTCTGATGCACAAAAGAGCTTAAAAATACGTTGACTAGCCCAGGGCAAGTGAAAGAGATGAAAATGCATTGATTAGCCCCAGGCATATTGACTGGGCAGTCTCACAAAAGAGATCTAATACTCCATTTGAGGAATCTTGAAGCCCTGGGTAATAGAAGATAACTCTGCTGGATAGCTATAGTTTTGGTGTATTTGAGGAAGTGAAGCGAACCATTTGGTTAGAAGTATTCTGCCTAGGATATAGCTGGAAGCATAGAGAATGAGTGTGGGCCTGTGTTGCAAACTAACATCCATTGTAAGTGGGTCAGAAAATGATCTTATTACTTGATTTTCCCTTATCATTTACTTTGCTACACTGTCTTGAACTTTTAAAATTGAAAATTTTATGTGAAATAATTAAAATTTGATTTAAAATTTTGTCATGTTATTCATGATTCCTGCCTATTTAGTAGAGAATGAGATTATTTGGGGTCTTGGATCATATTTGCATAACTATGATTAACCAAACTCTACGTACGGATATTGGTATAATGAGGGAATTCAGTTGTGTGTGTGTTTAGGGTGGGGTGGGACTCATGCTGCATAATGTTTTATGGTTGAAAACGTCATTTTCTTATAATAATCCTGCAAAGTACATAGTATGTAGGCAACAGAAAGAATTTCTACCTCATCTCCGTTCCAGGTTTCAATTTAATGTCAGAGACCAGAGGAGACATTTGCATAGTCAGGGTTTGAAAATTGTGCTCTCTATGTGTTACTGTCCTAAAATACTTTGAGCTTTTTCTGTAATTTAATTAGGCTCATAGATTTAGAGGTAGAAGAGACCTTTAAAGAGGTTATAGCTTTCAATGTACTCATTTTACAGATAAGGAAACTAAGGTACAAAGGAAATCATGACTTACACAACAGTATCCTAAGTAATCCAGAGTGCAGACTCCAGATTCAGTGATTATCCCACTGCACAAGTCTGTCAATTTACAGAGGACCTGAGTTTGATTAATTAATTAATTGCTATTTAACTATTTGCTAATTAATTACTTCTGTAGCTGTGTGATTTGGGGTTTCAGAGAGCACAATGTCAATGGGCTGGCCACATTGTTCAAATGCCAAACATACATTTGCCTAAAAGACTTTTACGGAGAACTTACACAAGTCAAGTGCTCCCCTGGAGGTCAGAAGAAGTGATACAAGGACACTCTCAAGGTCTCTCATAAGAACCTTGGAATTGATTGTGTGACATAGGAGACACTGGCACAGGACCACTCAGCATGGCATGTCTAGAATTGAAACAGCTCAAAGGAAACATAGAATGTGCAGATTTGGAGTATCCATCCCAAATGTTCACACGGATTATCTGTGCCCAATCTGTGGGAGAGCATTCCAAGCTCCTATTGGTCTGTTCAGTCACAGTCCAACACAATGAAACTTGACTCTAACATAGTGATGTCATCTTGGTCCTCTTCAGGAAGGAAGAACAACAACCTAAAGAGGAGTAGACAATAAGATAACAGTGGAGAGAGCAAAAGAGTGAAAGGGTACAGTTTGTTGAGTAGAAGCATGTCACGTACTATAAACATGTGACCTACAGGAGCAGGAAATGACTTATCTGTGTAGATTCTTTTCCTCATGTAGGGAGAAGGAAGAGATAGACCCTGGAGGAGCTATTCAGTTAGAAGAGAAGCATCCTTCCCAGACTCAGAGGTACTCCTGGGTGTTCTTGGGTTATCTCACCCATCATTTTCCTTATCAGTGGGAAAAAACAATCTCATAAACCTCAGTGGGCTATAATTCAGTATAATTCTGAGGGGAAAATTTGGGAGGTCAAAACCAGTGGGCATCCCACATCTCCTCCACATGGTGCCAAGATGGAGAATGCCAGGCAAAATTCTAAGTCTGCTTCCTTACTCTTCCTTTCCTATTTGCCTTTCTCCCAGAATTCTCTGCTGTTTGCTTCAGTTCCCGTTCCAAGGTGTCACTAGGTGATGGAGACTGGGTGGCATCTCCAAAAGTTCCACATACTTAGATGTGTGCATCTAGAGTGTAAGGCAGGGACAGTTTCCATTTTATCTCTGTCTCCCTAGCACTGATGGCAATGCCTGGCTCATTAGCTGGTGCTTAATAAGTACTTCTGGCGTGATCAATCTTAAAACTTTGGTTGTGGCACATACAATTCAAAAGACTTTCATATTTAGTAGGTATAAGAAGGACAGTTTGAACTGCTTATTCCCTGCTAGGTGGATATAGTATTGGACCTGGAGTTGAGAGGACCTGAATTTGAATGACTAGTTGCATGACCCCGGGCAAGTCACTTAACCTCTTTTTGACTCAGTTTCTTCATCTGTAAAGAGGAAATAACTATAGCACCTACCTCCCAGGGATGTTATGAGATCAGAGGAGGCCTCATAGCTATTACTATTGTCATTCCTGATGCTAAACTCAGCACTCTATAATACTATACCAGGCGGCACTGCTCCTCTCCTGATAGTTATATCGTATTTTAGTATTTGCGAAGAATATATACGTATATATCTCCTGATAGTTATATCGTATTTTAGTATCTGCGAAGAATATATAAGTATATATATCTCCTGATAGTTATATCGTATTTTAGTATCTGCGAAGAATATATAAGTATATATATCTCCTGATAGTTATATCGTATTTTAGTATCTGCGAAGAATATATACGTATATATCTCCTGATAGTTATATAGTATTTTAGTATCTGCGAAGAATATATACGTATATATCTCCTGATAGTTATATAGTATTTTAGTATTTGCAAAGAATATATACGTATAAATGTATATATACACATATACTTACAAATGTGCACTCATACACAAATGCAGAGAAGGTGGTGATCATACTTGAGATGCTATCTTCTCCTTGAAGGGGCAGGTTCATCAGAAAACAGGATCCTGATAGTAAGAAAATTTCATTTAGACGTAAGGAAGAGTTTCCTGAGGAAAATATTGAATAGGAAGGGTGTGAAATTTTGTCTTCGGAGTTATTCTTTACTCATCTATAGAGTGAGCTCAACGGGACTCAAACACTGAAAATAACTTCTGATTTGCCCAACAATACTTTGGAAAGGGATCCCTGAACTTACTTTGCTAGAAGATCCTCCTGGATAGTGTATTCCTATTTACCAGGGGTCTCTTTACTCCCCATAACATGGATTAAGCTAGTTTTTCCCTACAAAGGGACGGAGCTGTTCCCAGGATTTGAGTGACAGGGGGTCAAGACTCAAGCGGTGACTTTCTGGACTGCTTTCTGGACTGGATAACCTCTAGCTATATCGATGTAGCTTCCTGTTCACCTAAAGATGATTATAAAGGTTTATCCATGTTGGGTCAGAGCTCTTCAGACTCAGGAGCTATTCAAGACTTCAGGATTCACCCCATCCTACCCTAATAACTAGATGTGTTTCCATTTGAAGGTGGGATATAGTATCTTTATTGAATATCCTTTCTATACTATGGCTAAGTAAACTTCCTTTTATTTTATTTTATTTTTTTAAATAAATTTATTTAACTTTTTACATTCATTTTCACAAGATTTTGGGTTCCAAAATTTTCTCCCCCTTTGT
>CM053769.1:116893116-116970850 GCA_028658325.1 Potorous gilbertii
TGCAACGGAAATCTCCTTCACTGTGTTGCTGCATGGCTTCCACTGTTCCAGAATTTGTCAGGAGTTCTTTTTACAGGAAATCTGTGGGCTGTGGGTTCGGACCTAGCATAGGTGAGTCTTTCTACTCCGCCATCTTGGCTCCTAAACTTCCTTTTATTAACTGTGGAATGACCTATAAGAGCCTCAGTTTTCCCCAGCATCCAACTGGGGCTAACAGACCTGGGTCAGGTCCACAACACTATGGAACAGTATGAGTGGGACACTACCAGGTAATGGAGAGTCTAGGTTCCTGTGGCTACATTCATTGGGCCAGGTTCTCAGGGAAGTCAACTTCCCAAGTCAACCAAGTAATTCTGTCTTCCTTCCATGACTCTTTTCCTAGGCATTGTCTTAGGTGGTTCAGGTTCAACACTGGAGCAAAAAATGAAATATTTTTAGTTGATCTAGCAGTTATCAAAAGCTTTACTTAGCCAAAGCAGGGAAAGGATAATCAGTGAGAATACAGAATGGATTCACTTGGGCATAGCTTGCATTGGTCCTGCTGACCTGCTCATCAGAAGCCCTAGACACATGATTTCTCAGGCCCTGGCTTTTGTACCTAAGCCAACAGGAGGCTACGTAAGTGATCCTAACTTTAATCCTCTCAATCAGTTAGGTCTCAACAACGGTTTTAAGAGAAAACCAACCTACTCTGTATGGGGAAAGCTGCTATAGGATGTTGCTCCTACAACTTTGCTTTCTTGAGTGTAGAAAACATTCCTCCCCCACCACACCCCCATCCCACCTCAGGAGAAGTCAAATTGGCAAATCAATAATTTGTTGACCAGGCTTCAGGTGAGCAGAGCTGGGCATGCTTCCAAAGGTAGCCAGCTTTCCTTCCAAGGTTCCCTGTCTCCTACATGACCACTTCCCACAATCAGGGTCCTGCCTTTGGGAAGAAATCCTGGGAGGAAATGCACAAGAATAAGGCCGGCACTCTCTTGTCCATCATTCCCTATATCCCACCAAGAGTGTTCAGGTAGTTCACATATGAATCACAATGAACATTCACATTTTTATAGCAACTTTAAGGTTTGTAAAACATATATACATGACTTCCATTGGTCCTGTAGTGGACAGTATTGAGGAAGACCCGGGTTCAAATTTTGTCTCTATTCTATGACCTTAGGTAAGTCACAACCTCTCAGCTTCTAGAAACCTAACATCGAAAATTGCAGAGAAGGTGGTGATCTGAATTGGCAGGGAACTATTCCTTGCCAGGTCTTTCTTATTCCAAAAGAAATCAGAGGTCAGTCCTAAAAAACCAAAGAGGTTGCTAAGCACAGGAGCTGATGTCTACCACCTCTCTGCCTTTGCATAGGCTGTTGCTCACACCTGGCATGTTTTCTCATTTCCTTGGCTTCCTTCGAGATGCCGTTCAAATCCCACTATGGAAGAGGCCTTCCATCTGAGAAGTCCTGTTTGCCTTCTGCATATCCTGAACGTACGTAGTTCTTGGCTTATTTTCTCCATCGTCAGAATGTAAGCATCTTGGTCTCAGGCACTGGATTTCTTTTTCCTATTTTTTTATTCCCAGCATTTAGCCTAGCACCTGGCATACAAAAAATGCTTAATAAATGCTTGCTTTTGATGATGAAGTAAGGCTCAGAGCTAAGTGACTTGCCTAGAGTTTGATGACATATAAGCATCTGAGCTGAGATTCAATAGATAAACAGAGCATTTTAAAGACCTACTATGTGCCAAGCATTGTGCCAAGGGCTGGGAATACAAATACAAGTTAAAAAAAGACAGCCTCTACCCTAAAGTAGCTTACAGTCTAACAGAGGAAAATAACAGGGTTTTTTGGGGGAGGGAGGCTTTGAAGGAAAAGGCACCCTTGGGGGCTTTGTGGAAAACTCCAGAGAGTCAGGCCAGGAGTGGAACTGAATGAGAGGTGAGTTCATACTCTATGGCCCAGACAGTTGCTTAAATGGCAGTCCTGGGAATAAGGTTACCAATCAGAGTAAGGAACTGGGAGGGGGTAAGCAGGGGGAGGCAGGGTAAGAAGGCATCTGGGAAAGAGGTAGGAAAGCCCAGAGAATAAAAAATGGAATGGGAAGAATTCTTGACTTATGACCCAACACTCAACACCCTCTGCCTCTGGAGCCTCCAATTGGCCTGGCCCCTCAATGTAGGGAAACCCTGATGCCCACCCTGCACATGCCTGTGGCACAAGACAGTAGCTGCCTGCCAAAGTCAAGCATCGGAGAACCCAGGTAATAATTAAGCCGGGATAAATAGCCATTATGATGAAGGTCTGACAACTCAGAGAGACCACAGTCTGCTCCACGGCACCTGCTTATTTCCCATTGATCCCCTCTGGAATATGGCCTTGCCGTCTTTCTGTAGCTTCCCAAATAACAGCCTGGCAAAGCCCTGTGCTAAGAGGTGGCCTCTGAAGACAATCCTCTTGGGTCTTCCTGTCTTTTTCATCTGTAAGACCTGCTAGGGAAGCTTTAATTACTGGTCTGAGATTTCCCTGCTCCAGCACCTTCACAGACAATGGGATGGATCAACAGATGCTTTTCTGAAATCAGATTAAAAAAGGTTTTAAGATCAGGAGGATCCAGGTCTCAATTTGGTTTAAAATGATGGGGGAAGGTGTTGGCAGGCCTTGGATGTGGGTACTAGGAGGAGGGGACCATTTGATTTCTCAGGTATGCTCAAATTCTGTGACTGTGAGTAGGGGTAGAAGTATGAGTAAATGTTCAATCCTTCGTTCAACAAATTTACTAAAAGTGCCTGCCACATGTACCAAGCATTCTTCTAGCTCTGAAAATACAAAGACCAAAATGAAACAGTTCCTGTCTTCAAGCAGCTTCCATTCTGTTGGGGGTGGGGTAAGGAAATAGCCTGTAAATGTAATTGATCTTCATACATTTCTCTCTTGACCACTCAAGTCATTGTTATTTTCCCACTGAGTTGGAGGAAAATAATGATGATAATGTATATAGCACTTTAGAATTTGAAGAGCCCTTGAAATGCATTATCTCCTTCTATTCTCACAACAGCTTGTGAGGTTGGTCCTATTATAATAAGCATTTTACTTGTGTATGATTGTGATGGAATACTATTTTTAATTTTTTCATCATTACTCAATTGGGTGCCCTTTTTAAAGGTCTTTCCTGGGTATGAGTGGGAGCTGGGCTCCTCTGCAATTATCTGAACCATTCATTAGGTGACTATTATGAGTCAGGTACTCTACTAAATCTTGGGGTACAAAAAACAAAATGAAACGATTCCCGCTTTCTGTCTACTTAGAGACTGCTGGGATAGTGGGTTTGTTTTGTAAAAAAATATTTGTAGGAGCTCTTTGTGTGGTGGCAAAGAACTAAAAATCAAAGGGATGTCCATCAAGTGGAGAATGGATGAACAAGTTGTGGTATATGATTGTGAAGGAATACCATTGTGCAATAAGAAATGATGAGCAGGTTACTTTCAGAAAATCCTAGGAAGACTTACATGAATTGATGCAAAGTGAAGGGAGAAGAACCAGGAGAACATTGTATACAATGGGACCAAGTGGTAGGAGATCTGGGTCAATCCAGCTGCCATAGTAACTAGCCAGGATAGTCAATAAGCATGTTAACTGTGGGTCTTGGGTGGAGAGCCAGAGCTCTGATCCCAAATCTTAGCAACTAGTGAGAAGGCTGGGGAGACCATTCTAATCCCCTAGTACACCTCCATATAATTTCCCAGTTTTCCAGAATTTAATGGTTCCTTACCACAAGAGGAGTCCCCAGTGTGTGTCTCCTTCTATGACCTGTGGAAACAGGTGGTGGAAGCACCCCTATAGAAGTGGGAGGATAGGATTGTAGAATCATAGATTTAGAACTCAAAGGGTTTGAAGAGGGGACTAATTAATTCCACACCCATTTTTTTAGATGAAGAAATTGAAAACCAGACTCACACAGGTAGTAAGAGCCAGAGCTAGGATTTGAATCCAAGGCCAGGGCTCAATCCAGAATAATCAGAAGAATGAGATCATTTGGAGATAATTGGGCAAAACATTCAAAAAGGGTGAAACATTTGGCATGAACTTTTGATGGGGCAATTTACTTTACCATGTTTAATTAACCCAGTGACCACAGAAAAATGGATTTCCTATGAATTAATAATATAGAGGGCTGACAAGGATAGGGTTTTCATCAGGCTGGCATCTTTAGTGGTGTGTTGCCTGGTGGGCAAAATTATAAACAACATTCCCTTGCTGGTTAACCATAAAAGTGACCCTTCGTCTTTCTGTAGGATTGCAGATGTATGATGCATGCCAGGTGTG
This sequence comes from Potorous gilbertii, assembly GCA_028658325.1. NCBI lineage: Eukaryota > Metazoa > Chordata > Mammalia > Diprotodontia > Potoroidae > Potorous > Potorous gilbertii. The sequence continues at coordinate 116,897,435 of CM053769.1, forward strand.
GGCTGCTATTTTTTTTTCATTTAGTTTTTATTTTATTTTTTTCTAATTACATGTAAACAAAAATCTTTAACATTTAAAAAAAATGAGTTTCAAATTTTCCCTCCTTTCTTCCTTTCCTCCCTCCCCTTGAGAAGGCAATTTGATACATATTATACATATGCAGTCATACAAAACATCTCTATATAAACCAGGTTGCAAAAGAAAATGCAGACCAAAAAGACCCAAGAGGAATAAAAAAAATTTTTAAATAGCATGAATCAATCTGCATTAAGACTCCATCAGTTCTTTCTCTGTGGATAGCATTTTTTTCATCATGTGTCCTTTGGAATTTTCTTGGATCATTGTATTGCTGAGAAATCATTGACAGTTGATCATTGTACACTATTGTTGTTACTGTATGCAATGTTCTCCTTGTTCTTCCCCCTTCACTTTGCATCAATTCATGTAAGTCTTCCTAGGATTTTCTGAAAGTAATCTGCTCATCATTTCTTATAGCACAACAATATTCCTTCACAATCATAAGCCTCAACTTGTTCAGTCATTCTCCAGTTGATGGACATCCCCTTGATTTCTAGTTTTTTGCCACCATACAAAGAGCTCCTACAAATATTTTTGTACAAATGGATCCTTTTTCTTTCTTTTTTAAAAATTTCTTTGGGATACAGACCTAGAAGTGGTATTGCTATGTCATAGGGTATGCAATTTTATATCTCTCTGGGCATAGTTTCCAACTGTTCTTCAGAATGGTTGGATCAGTTCACAACTCCACCAATAATTCAGTTGTGTTGAGTCTTTCAGTTGTGTCCAAATCTTTGTCACTGCATTTGAGGACTTTTTTGGTCAAGATACTGGAGTGGTTAGCCCTTTCCTTCTCCAGCTCATTTTGCAAATGAGGGAAATGAGGCAAACAGGGTTAAGTGACTTGCCAGGTTCACATACCTAGAAATCGTCTGAGGCTGGATTTGAATTCAGGTCTTCCTGACTCTAGGCCTAATTGCACCATCTAGCAGTATTACTGCATCGTGTCCCTATTTTTTCCACATTCTTGCCAACATTTGTCATTTTCCTTTTCCATTATCTTAGCCAGTCTGATAGGTATAAAGTGGTACCTCAGAGTTGGTTTAATTTACATTTTTCTAACATAGCAATTCAGATCATTTTTCATGCAGCTATTGACAACTTTGCTTTCTTCTTGTGAAAACTGCTTATTCATATCTTTTGACCATTTATCAATTGTGAAAAGACATAATCTTATAAATTTGACTCAGTTCTCTATGTGTTTGAGAATGAAGCCCTTATCAAACAAATTTCCCATAAAAAATTTTACCCCAGTTTCCTGCTTTCCTTTTAATCTTGGTTGCACCCTTTTTAATTTGATGCAATCAATATTATCAATTTTATATCCTATAATACTCTGTCTCTTGTTTGGTCATAAATTATTCCCTTATCTATAAACCTAACAGGTAAAATATTTCATGCTCCTCTAATTTGTTTATGATTTTACCCTTTATGTCTAAATGATGTTGTGGACTGCTATTATTAATATAGCATCCCAATGGACACCTGGAATTCCCACCTGCAGCCTACATCACTGTATCACATAAACATATAATTAAATAAAAATAGACAAAATAAGTGGAAAGTAATTGGTCTGGGGTTGGGGAACACTGGCAGCTAAGTGGTTCCAGAAGGGCTTACTATAACAGGTGACATATGATTTGAGTATTGAAGGAAGTCAGAGATTCTAAGGGGAAATCAAGGAGGAAGAAGAGTGTTTCAGGCCCTGAGGACTGACCACCTGAATAATGTAATAGTCAAATGCTGAACTTGAACTCAGAAGATGTGAGTGCGAATCCTTCCTCTGCCACTAGTTGTGTAGGTCAAGTTTTCTTATCTCTAAATAATAATTGTAAAAAAAAAAGTACTTGTAGCACTTACCTCACAGGGTTGTTTTGTAGGTGAGATAACGTGTAGAAAGTTCTATAGAAATTCAAGCTAGTATTTGTGAATCATCTGGAGACTGGCAGATAAGACTTGAACATTGGCAGTCTAGGGCACCTACTAATGTGGCATCCTTGTGTGCACTCCATGTCTTTTGTGCTAAGCACACTGGAGATCCAAAGAAAGGCTAAAAACCCACAGTTCCTTCCCTTAAGGAGCACTGGGTCTGATAGGGAAGATGACATGCAGAAGTCATGTACAAAAGAAGAAATAGAAAGGATACATTGGAGATTCTCTCAGAAGAATCAGAATAACTTGTCAATAAAATGCTTATTGACTTGACTGATCAACTACACAGATGAAGCCACAGGTCAGGCCTACATAAACAAGAAAAAAAGGACAAAGAAATGTGATGGTTTGTTAAATTGATCATTTATTAAATGGTTCTCTCTTGAGAAGTTGTGGAAACAGGAACAGAGAGTTGAGAATTCTGGGTTCAAATCCCAGAGCACAGGGCCTAGAGTCAAGAGGACCTGATTTCAAACCAGATATTTACCAGTTATATAACCCTGGGCAAGTCACTTAACCTTTGTTTGCCTTAATTTCCTCATCTGTAAAATAGGGAAATAATAGCACTTGCAGGTTGTTGTGAGGATCAGATGAGATAATTAGAGTTCTTAGCACCTGGTATGTAGTAGGTGCTATAGAAATGCTACCTATTATTAGCACTACTACCACCACCTAGGAGATCTAGAATAAACTGTCAACTCCTCTGAACCTCAGTTTCTTTCTCAGTGGAAGAGTTAAACTTAATGACCTCTAATGTCCCTTTTGACTCTAAAGCTAAAGATCTTATCTATCCATTCCCAAAGCTTCAGGAATTTCTCAGTTGAAATGCAAAAATTCATGGGATAGGGATAGCCTGTAGCTCTTTTTTTTTTTTTTAAACCATACCTGTGGCTGTTCTAGTGAGGAACTTTCTCTACAAATACAAGACCTTGCCTGGAATTTATGGGTTTAGAAAAGAGCTGGGGTATAGAGAAGTTAAAGGACTTGCCCAGGGTCATACAGTCTAGCGCAGGAGTGTGTGTGTGTGTGTGTGTGTGTGAGAGAGAGAGAGAGAGAGAGAGACAGAGAGAGAGAGAGACAGAGAGAGAGAGAGAGACAGAGAGAGACAGAAATGAGATTTGGACCCTTCAGCTCTGGCCACAAATTGGTCAGATTGCTTTTCTGCCTAATCATGATCAATTACAAAGATGCTAAAAGCCCAGTGAGGCTGACAGTGGGAAAACCTGGGCATCCAGGAAAAGGTAGTAGTAAGCAATGGGTACGTAGCAGGAGGTTGCCCCCAAAAAGAGAAGAGATGAGAAGAAAGCCTCAAGAGAGGGGAAGGTGAGAGGAGGCCACCAGAAACAGTGGCAGGATTTCACATGGGAATGCCCCAGCACAAAGGAGCACTGGGCTCCTTATTTCGCATACCTCCCCACCCTGGACTCTCAGGCTACTGTCCTTACCATTCACCCCCTCCTGGAAGACGCTTTCCTTTCTCCTAATCAAAGTTGTGCCCAGTCCTCTAAGCCTTGTTCAAGGTCAATTTCCTCTGGAAATTCTTTAAAAGTAAAAGGGACATCAGGCATGATCAAGTCTAACCCCTCCATTTTACAGGTCAGGGAACCGAGGAACAGAGAGTTAAGTTGATCACGGTCACCAATCTGGAAAAGAGTTAAATTGGGATTTGAACCTAGGTCCTCCCAACTCCAAGTCTAGTTCTCTCTGCACTATACCCACGTTGTCAAACTCATACAGAATCAGATTTGGATCATATAGCAATGTAGAAAACATTATTTGTGTTTTATTGTTTTATATATATATATATCTTGTTATTAAATGTTTCCCAGTTACATTTTAATCTGGTCAGCCACCAATGGGCGTCCTATGCCATGCTGCCATAGAGCCTGGGCATCCTTTGATGTGACCATTTTCAGTGATGACTTTCATCCTTTCTGATCCCTGCTTCTGAATTCTAATGACAATTTTTTGGTGGACCACATAGCTTACGTTAGCTCCCATTGTTGACTAATTGATTTAGGTATGTTTGTTGCCCTTACAGTCATATTATCTTATAAAATGAGATGCTTTAAAGTGCTTTGCAAACCAACATCACTATCATTACTATCACCACATTCCTTGAGGCAAGGACAGTAATGAATACATTTGTCTTTGCTGAGTACCTTTTGCAGAGATTTCGTGTGGTGGGTATTCCATAAATGTGTTGGCTGATTGACTCAATACCCTTTGCCCCTTCACCTCTCAACATCTGGCCACCTTTTCTCATGATTGGATTTCGTGATACAGATTTCTCGAGGAGAACCAATCTGTGGCCCAAACTCCCCATTCTGAACCATCTGCCTGCAGTTCTCAGGGCTGCCAAGTTCTGTCTCGGACAGAGGAGTACCTTCAGTTAATTTCAGTGGGAATGACTGAACCTCACTTTCTTCCTTTGTAAAAAAGAGGGGAGTCAGACTCTATAATCTCCAGGGTCCCTTACTTTCTAGTATCCTGTGTTCCTATACTTCCATGCATGAAAGTTTGTTCCAGCCAATAGGCTAAGTTTCTACTGAATCCTAGCCTCCCAGAAGCCTTCACATCCATTCAATAAAGGAGTCTGCTTTACAACCTTCCAGACAACTGGACAGCCAGCTTCTGTTTCTATACATCCATTCCTGGATAATTCAGGACTCCCCAAGGCAGATTATTCTACTTTGGGAGGGCTCTAATTGCTAGCTTGTGTTTGTCTACACTGAGATTAACTCTACAGAGAGAAAACTGAATTCGTTGTTTTCAAAGGTTTGGGTTTGTATCCTGACTTGGATAATTCCTAGCTGTGTGGCCCTGAGCAAATTACTCACCCTTTCTGACCACTAAAATGGGAATAACAACACCTCCTTCACCAGGCTGTCCAGGGGAAAATACTTTGTAAACTTTAAAGCTCTATGTAAATGTGTGTGTTTGTTGTTGTGGTGGTGGTGATGATTTGACACCTTGCTCACAATGCCGTCTTCTGAAACTCACTGGAAAGAAGAAAGGGGGGAAAGAAAGAAGAGAAGAAGAGGAGGGAGAGAAAGAAGGAAAATAGGGAGGGAAGTAGGAAGGGAGGAAAGAAGAAAAGGAGGGAGAGAGGAAAAAAGGAAGGATTTATCATCTTTTATCTCCACTTTACAAATGTGGAAACTGAGGCAGATAGTGGCCAGGGTGACATAGCTACTAGTAAGTTGTCTGAGGCTGGATTTGAATTCGGGTTTTCTTGACCTGGGACGATCCTGCTGGGATCTTTCTGGATCCTAATTAGCCACATCTCTCAACTTTGATTGAACTGGAAATTTGGTAAACCTTATCTATGCCTTTATCCAAATATAATGGATTCCACTACTTAGGGGATTAGACTTGTCTTCACAAAAGTTGTGATTTTACTATTAAGGCCTTACAGGTTTAGGTTTGCAAGCTCAGGTCTCAAGCTCTGGGGTTGAGACAGATGTCAGGGTGTGTCACTACCAGGTCAAAACCTAGAATTTAGTCCAAGCCCTGGTTTTATGTGGTCCATACACATAACAAGGTTGTTACTTAAAATCCGGAAGCATACGATGAGTTGTCTCCTTATTATATTTTAATATAATAAATAGAAACAGAGTATAATAATGATATTATATTATATATTATAATAATATAATAAAATAATAAATAGCATTTCTAGTGCTTTAAGCTTTGCAAAATGTTTTACATGTTATCTCATTTAAACCTCATAATAACTCTGGGAGGGAAGTGGTATTATTACATCCATTTTACAGATGAGCAAATGGAGACATCAAGAGATTAAATGACTTTTCCAGGGTCACACAGCTCTAAGTATAAGAGGTGAGATTCAAAATCTTCCAAAAAAAGAGAAAAAAATCAAAATTCAAAATCTTCTTGATTCCAACTACACCTCCTACCAGTATTAGAGAAATACTACGTGTAAAAAGATATGTTTACAAGGAGAGACTTTTAAAAAGCAAAAAGAGATATTTAGACATCCTTCTTACATAATCCTTGGTTGACAATCCTAAATTTAGAGACTGACGACTTAGAGGTCATTGGGTCCAATACCTTCAATTTTGTTTTTCCTTTTTTTAAAAAAAATATTTTATTTCATTAAATATTTCCCAATTACATATAAATTTTAACATTGTTTTTTTTTAAATGTTGAGTTCCAAATTTTCTCCTTCCTTTCCGCCTCTCCCTCACCCAAAGCAATATGATATCAGTTATGTATGTGAAGTTGTGCAAAATTTATTTCCATATTACAAAAGAAAACACACACACAAACCCAAGGAAAATAAAGGAAGTGAAAAGAGCATGTTCCAATCTGCATTCAGAGCTTTCTCTGGAGGTGGAGCATTGCTCATCATGGGTCCTTTGGGACTGTTTCAGGTCTTTGTCTTGATCGGAGTAGCCAAGTCTTTCACAGTTGGTCGTTCTCACTATCACGGCAACACCTTCAATTTTGTAAATCAGAATATGGGGCCCAGAAAGGTTGTCTCCCCTGGGCAGTGCCACCTGGCCCTCATGTCTCAGAAAGTCCCATTCTCCTCACCAAACTTAAGAAGGGAGGTGGCATGAAAGAGTCAATGGAGTTATCTTTGGAATCAGTAAGTTGTGGGTTCAAGTGTGGCCTTTGCCAGGTACTACCTTTGTGACCATGGGCAAATCAGCTAATGTCTCATTGCCTCCCTCATGAACTCTCCCAGAGGGTGTTCATTCCTGCCTTCTGTTTCTTCTCTCTCCAGTTAATCTTTCACATAACTTTGTCAAAGAGAAAGTCCTAAGGCAAAGATTTGACCTTATCACTTCTACTCCTTCGTAGCAGCTCCCTATGGCCTCTAGGACAAACCACTGGACTTCAGTCTACACTCCTCTACTTACTCTCCTTCATGAACCCTGTGGCCCAGGAAAACAGGCCTTGCATCGTTCACTGGCAATGTTTCATCCCCGCTTTTGGTCCCCATGTTTTCTCCTCTCGGCTTCTTAGAATCCCTTGATTTTTTTTCGGAGCTCAGCTCTTGAGCCCCACCTTCCTATGGGAGAGCATTCCTGATCCCCACCAAATGTTAGTAACCAATGTCTCTCCCTACCCCCACATAAGAAATGAACTGGTTTATTTTGTATGTATTTTTCATTTACTTGTAAGTGCATAAGTTTCTCTGTTATAATGGAAGTTCTTTGAAGACAGGGGCTTTGCTTTTTGTCCTTGTTCCCCCAGTGCCTAAAATAGTGCCTAGTACATTATAGGGATGGGAACTGGATCTCTGATTTCATCAGTATGGAGAATTCTCATGAAAACCATTCTATACCAGAGGGTCTCCACATGGGGTCCACAGAGGTCTAAAGATAGATTTTAGGGGATGTGGGGACCTAGATGGGAAAAATGTTGCATCTTTATTTTTGTTAACTTCTGAGATTTAGAATCTGTGTTAAGTTCTGGGGATAGTAAAAAAAAGGCAAGAAATAGTCCCTTCTCTTCAGGAGCTCACAGAATCATTATTCGGAGAAAGAGGTTCACGTATGCAGCACAGTGGATAGAGAGCTGGAGTCAGGAAGATCCAAGTTCAAATCCCATCACAGACTCTTACTAAGTGTGTGACCCTGGATAAGTCACTTAACCTCAGTCTGCTTCAATTTCCTCATCCGTAAAACAGGGATTGTAATGACACCTAACTCACCAGATCAAATCAGATAAGATCACTTTGCAAACCTTAAAGCGCTACATACATTCACACTATGTATATATGTGTAAATATGTATATATGTATGGATGTGTAGAAATGTAAATGCATATATAATATATAGTATGCATGTGCACATATACATATATGCATGTGTGTACATATACATACATATATGTATATATACATGTATATACATACACACATACATACACACACACACACACACAGAGTACACACACATGCAAAAAACCTAGGTGAGATGTTCATTTGAATATGATCATGCCCCTAGCAAAAGGTGGTCTACCTCTGAAACAAAGCTTGGAGTGGAAAAACTTGAACTTTTACCAGAATTGTCTTCTGAAAGACCCAATCCTCTTTTTTTGGAACAAACCACCTCTCTTCCCAACTTTTCTGTTACTGTTGAAGATACTACCATCTTGCCTCAAAACTCAGGCATATTTAAAACTCCATATTGAAGCTCCAAATCCATGTGCCAACTCCTTGCTTGGGCTCACTGCACACATCTAATCCATCTCCAAATCTAATGGTACCTGCCCCTTACTTTCTTCCATTCATATCATCCATAATCCTAGCTCAGGCCCTGTCCCCCTTCCCCCAATTATTGCAAGACTCTCTTAAGGGTTGCCAGTACCTCATTCCAAGCCATCCTCTGCCCCGCCACGTGGTGATTTTTTAAAAGGTAAGTTTGACCATGTCAACCTCCTGTCCCTTAAGCCCCAGTGGCTTCCTATTACCTCAAATAGAAGCTTTTCTTTAGGGAACTCCAAGATCCATCAATACTGGCCTTACTTGTATTTCCTTGAATACAACAAGCCATTTCCTCTCTCCATTACACCTTTTTCACTACTTGTCTTCTATGCCTGAAATACTCTGCCTCCTGAGTACATATTTAAATATATGCAGAATATATTTTTTAAAGACAGTAAATACACGGTAATTACCTCCAAGTTAGTTTGGGAGGGAAGGCATTTAGCAGATGAGGGAGGGGTTAATTAGTCAAGTCCCCAGAGAACAGACTGGGGCATCATCCCCACCTCCAGTTCAGTGGCAATGCCTGACTGGAAAGAATACAAACTCTTCCCTGTTGCAATAATGCGTGAGGACCCTGAGCTGTTTCTTGTCCAGGGATGGTGAGGCTGTCATGAACACACAGCAGTGCTCCTTGCTGTCCTTTCTTCCAATTATCAAATTATCCCATGGACAAAAGGTATTTGGGCCTTGGGAGCCCCTCTCAGTTTGTGGTAGGACTAATTCATTAGCAGGGCTCACAGAGGAATGTGACCAACATTCCCTCTAATTGGACTTGACTGCTCAAGAATGACTCCGGCCCCAGTCCAGATCACACTGTCACTTATGGGGCATAATAAACAGCTACTCCTGGCCCATGGGTCTACTGGGAAACAGTCCCCAGTAATGAACTTGGAAGGCTCATTGTTGTCTGGAGACGGCAAAGAAAAAAAAGAAAAGAAAAAGAAAAAAGAAAAGGAAAAAAGAAAAAGAATCGCACAGTTCAGCTATTGTCACAGGGTTCAACTATGGGTTCCTTCTGGTCTCACAATAAAACAAAGAAAAGCCAAGGTGGTGTGGAAGGTGAAGGGGGTGGAGGTGATTTGGAAGAGAGGAGGATCACACTGGAGGATAAGTCTGGCAGTCTCTGAAACAGATGCTTGCCACACTTACCAGGGAGCAGTGACAATGACCAGCAGGGCAAGGTTCACCTTCTGACTTCCTGAAGAGAGTCCTCCTGCCCGTTGAACCACCCATCCTGAGATACGGTCAAATTCTAGAACTTTGGAGCTGAAAGAAAACTTAAGGATCATTTAGGTTAATGATCCCCATCCTCATAATTTTACTAATTAGGAAATAAGCTCAAAGAGAATCTGATTCTCTCAGACAGAACAGAATTTAGTCAGGACAAGTCCACAAGCATTTAATAAGTGCTCACTGTGTACCAGGTACAGTGTTAGCTAAGTACTGGGAATGCAAACACAAGCAGAAAGGAAGTCCCTGCTCTCAATGTGATTATAGTCTAATGGAGGAAGAGATCTTAGACAACCTCCGGGGAAAGACTCTTAACTTGAAGTCCATGAAGGTTTTTTTTAAAAGTTTTTCTATTTATTTTTTAACATTCATTTTTCCAATATCTTTTTTATTTATTTAAATATTTCCCAAATACATGTAAAACAATTCTTTTAATGTTCATTTTGAGTTCCAAATTCTCTCTCTCCCTCCAGTCACTCCCTTACCTGTTGACAAGGCTGGTAATATACATTATACTTATGAAGTTGTGGAAAATATATTTCTATATTAGACATTTTGTAAAAAAAAAAAAAAAAAGAAAGAAAAGCAAGATAAAGTTAAAAGGTATGCTTCAGCCTGTACTCAGAATTACCAGTTTTTCTCTCTGGAGAGAGATAACATTTTTCATGATGAGTCCTTTGGAATTATCTTGCTCACACTAGCTAGGTCTTCCATAGTTGATCGTTGTTACAATATTGGTTTTACTATGAACAATGTCCTCCTGGTTCTGCTCAGTTCCCTTTGCATCAGTTCATATAGTTCTCCCCAAATTTTTCTGAAACCATCCCCCTCATCATTTTTTATAGCACAATAGTATTCCATCACAATCATATTTCATAACTTGCACAATTTTATAGCTCTTTGGGCACAATTCCAAATTCAAGAACTTGAGAGTTTAAAAATTGTTTTTGATAAATACATTTCAAAACTTCTTCTGTAATCCTATTATTAGGATTACATTATTTAGGAAAATACTATTTTGAGAAGAGGTCCATGACATAAAAAAGGTGATCAAGGCTAATTAGATGAACATCCAAAAAACTGATGAAATCTTGATTGGCTATTTTTTTTTTTACTTTACCATCATCAAAAACCTTTTATTGAATACCTCATTGGGTAGGATGCTTTGCTAGGCACCATTTAGAGGGCATTAGATCTAGCTCCTTTTTACAAGAGCTTGCAATTCAAAAGAGATAATAGCAGGGTCAATAATTTTATCTCCTTGTTCACATGCTAATTTTTTCCCCTCAATCTCTTTCTTCAAGCTAGGATTGCTATTATTATATCCATTTTACATGTGAGGAAACTGAGATAGCAAGAGGTGAAGTGACTTGTCCAGGGTCTCACAGCTAGTAAGTGTTCAGATCTGAGAAGTGTCTTCATAGTAAACTCCCAGGTTATACAAAGTTCATCCACCTATAGGCAACTTCTTTCTAATTTATAATCTTAAAGAGTTGTCTTTCTCTGCAAGTTCTGGGTCCGTTTGTGCTACCCCTACCGCGTTTATCCTATGCGTAGATTCTGGGGAACAGATACAGTATTTCTGAAGTATCTTTCCTCATTGTTCCCCTAACACTAAAATAACTCCATGGGGAAGGTACCTGGGGTATATGGAATCTCGTCAACTAGCTACATATCCATGGCTGTGAGTGCTCACTCTGAATGCTCCCTTAATCCACTCCCTCCCCCAACTTCCTTAATCAAAGTTCACCCTAAGGGTAAGCACAATACTTTGGGGTTTAACCAACTAAGAAAGAATCCATATAGGAACACATTGGTATAGACTCAGACCTGTTCAGTTTCCATTCTTCTTTCATTCTTGTAGTCTGTCTTAGCATACATTTGTCCCAATATCCACTGTCCAGTTATTCTTATTCCCTGCATTCACTTAACAGCTGCTCCTTCCTCTGACATCACTCACCTGGGGCTGGTTTCCTACCCACAACTATGCCAGTGACTACGTGCACCAGAAGATCCTGACTGCTCTTTTGTAACCTAGGGGGATGTGGTGTGTATGTGAGGAATCCACAACTAACAGCGGCTGCAAGCCCTCCTCAACTCAGCTCCCCAGCTGTTCCCTGTTTGGACTCTATGAATGAACAAGTCAATTTCATTAAGACTGTCTATATATATATATATTTCCAACTCAGTAAAAAATTTCCATTAGAGTTTAATTTCATAATCTGTCTGAAACTACATGTCCTAAGAGGTTTTACTGGTAGGGCAGAAAATTCATTAAAGGAGAAGCTAAAATACAAAATACAATGTGAACAAATTCCATTCAAGCTTTGGTTATCGTTTATTTTTAAGCAACAATATGCTGAAGTGACTAATGCAGTTGAAGGGAGGGGTGGTTTGCCTCAGTTGTTACATTTCATAGTCCTAGGTTATTGAGAAGAATTTTTCAGTGAGTTTTTACTAGAAATCCATCCATTGTCATGTTTTCCCGTAGATATGTCCAAGTTGACTTGAACATTTACAAAGCTAATAGGAAGAGTCTCCAACAAACGTTTGTTTTGCTGGGCACACAGTAAATGCTCGATAAGTGTGCTGTGGAACTCTGTGCTTAGACCTGACGTGTACTGGGGATACAGAGATAAAAACAAAGACCATCTTTGCCTGAAAAGCGCTTACATTCTGCTGGGGAGAACTGGTACAGGAAGGCAAGGTAATTTGAAGAGGAAGAGAGAAAATATAATTTGAAGAGGAAGAGGGAGAGAAAAAAGGGGGAAATTGAGAAAAGGCTTTAGTTGGAGGAGTCTTGAAGGAAACTAGGTATTCTAAGAGGCAGAGAGGAGAGAGAATGGAAGACAGCTGATGCAAGGGTTTGGAGACTAGAGATGAAATGTCAAGTTTGAAGTACAGGCAGTAAGTTGGATTGGTTGGAACAGAGTATGTTGAAGGGGATTAATAATAAATTTAGTAATAATCAAATAATAAATAATAAGCCCAGAGAGTTAAGCTAAAAACCAGTTGGAGAGGGTTTTAAAAATATGGCTGAGTTTATATTTTTTCTTAGTTTCCTCATCTGTAAAATGAGGGAGATGGATTGGAGGATGCCTAAGGTCCCTCCCAGAGTTAATAATCTACAAGCCTATGATCCTTAATGAATGGGAAGAGACCAAAGTCAATAACCAAACAGCTGTGGGGTATTCAGTACTGATTTAAGTCCAGTTGGAGATATAAGAGAAGATAAGGGCGCCCAAGTAATGGACAAGTTGGAAGGACCACCTCTGCACTCTACTAGACAGTTAAAGAATATTACAAGATAGCACTGTTCTCGTTTTTTGTTTTTGTTTTTTTAAAAGCCAAGATCTGTGGTTTCATGGGTGTAAAGAATGTCCCTTACCAAGATAAACATAGATTAACAATACCTCTGCAATTTACAGTTTTCCTTGATGGAGAGCATAGAGAGGTTAACGCTCAACAAGACACAGCCCATATGTGGCAGGACATGAATTGATTTCTTCCTGATTCTAACCAAGACCAGCTTGTTATCTGTTATGTCCAACTGATTTCCATTAAGTACAGTTCAGTAAGCATTGGTTTTGTTTTTATGACTTCATACTTGTTACATGTTTTGTATTTCCTGCCTACTCAATGAGGAAGGAGCGGGAGAGGAAGGGAGAAGACAGAGCAAATCTGGAGTTGAATGTAAAATATTTGTTACATTCCTGGTGAATGTACAAAACTGTACTAGGTTTCCAATCTGGTCCCTACTAGGGCTAGGCACCCCTGCACAGTTAAGGTACAGGCTAAGACAAAGATAGGAGTCTGAGTAAATAAAGGTCAGAGTGTCTGGCAGCAGTCAAGGAAGGATTACTGGGAGAAGTGGATCTCAAAAGGGTGATGATCTGGGAAACCAACAGGAAGATGGGTAGGAGTTATCTAGGATGAGAGGAGTAGCAAGGCATACACAGGGAATGTAGAAGAAGAGATCAACTGGATAAAACTGGAAGGCTCATATTGGAGAAGAGGAGGAGAATCAAGACATTGAATAGATATATAAACAGAATGATGAGAACAGATAAATGTCTTCTAGTTCCATTTCTGCCACTTAGTAGACATAGGTACCATGGAAAGTCACTCAGTTCTTTGGGCCTCAGTTTCCAATTCTGTCAAATGGGAATGATAAAGCTTCCTGATAATTAGAGCTATTCTGAAGTGGGAATGATGGTTAAGTTAATTTGACTACCATATCCAGTCCAGCCAAAGGTTAACCTCAAACAGATGGTTAGCACTAAGCCAGCCCAATGTCTGAAATACCTCTTCGTATTTCCTAGATCATCATAGCAGGTCAAGCATGACTCCGTTGATGACAACCTGACATCCCACACTCTTGAATGATATAACAGGACCCAATTAACTTGCCCCAGTAGGTCTATGCCGAGCCAAATGGCTTCTGTTTGGTCAGTTTAACACTGTTTACTTTCAAATGGAAAAGAAGAGAAAGAGGAAGCTCATTTTGGGGGATAATTAGCTGGATGAGCAGCTCCAGGTAAGACTTTGAAGCTCTGATTATCTAAATCATGGCATTTTAGGATTTAAGCCTAGAAGGGACCACCCAATCCAAATACTTTATTTTAGAGATAAGGAAACTGACGCCCAGAGAGATAAAATGACTTAGCCCAATGTCCCAGAATCCTATGCCCCAAATCCTTGATTTAAGGTCATTGGAGGTTCATAGAATTATAATAGATCTGGAAGGGACAACAGAAGGGATCTGGTTGAATCCCCTCATTTTACAGATTTTACAGGACCTGGTAAGGTTAAGTGACTTTCCCAAGGTTAGAAAGTAAGCATCAGAAATAAGCTTTGGACTTAGTTCCTTTTGCCTCTTCCTTTCAAGCTTTGCTCTTCCCCACTCCTTCAGTCAAATCTAATGCCTAGAGTTTATGATTTATTTCACTTCCCTTTTATTATTCATAAATAATAATAATTCTGAATGAATGAAAAAACCCTCCCTACCTTCAAATCAGGAAATTTTATGTGTCATTAGTGGCTACTACGTGACCCTACACTTTCAGATACAAGTCAATTCAATTTTGTCATTTAATTATCTACACTTTGCAACCTGCTGGGGAATGCAAAGATTAAAAAAAAAAAAAAAGTCCCAACCCTTAAGGAATTTACTTTCTCCGGGAATGCAATTTATGCATAGATAAGTAAATAAAAGATACTCGGTAGAGAGCCGTGGATAGAGCACCTTGCCTGGAGTCAGGAGCATAGAAAGCATAGCCTTTATTCAAATTCAACCTCAGACACCTACTTGCAGTGACCCTGGGCAAGTCACTTAAAATGCACCTCACTTTTCTCTTCTGTAAAATGGGGATGATTATAGTACTTACTTCCCGGGATGAGGTGAAGAGCAAATGAAATAGTTACCTTAAAATGCTATAGGCATGCTATCTGTTATCGTTATCAGTTAATAAATTAATACTAGTTATATAAGCTTACAAACCTTGAAACTGCACTAAACTTCTGGGGCACTGCAGGTTTTCTCGCTTGTATTTCACCTAGCTTTTGTACATCTTTCCCACTTTACTCAGATCAGGTTACTGAGGGACAGAGAGGCAGTGTTGCATAATGGTTAGCCTGTTTAGATTTCACCCCTGACACACCTTTCCTTCCTCTATACCTTATTTTCTGTAAAATAAAAATAATAAAACCTTTCGTCCCTATCTCAGAGTTTTTACTGGGCTTAAATGCTTTCATATTCATTATCTTATTTGATCTTTACAGTAACCTTGTGAGAAAAGTACTCCAAAAGTTCCTCCCCTCCCCAAATCCCCCCAATTTTACAGATAAAGAAACTGAGGCACAGGGTGATTAAGTGATCCATCACACAGTTAGTTGTGTAGCTCTGGAACTTGAACCCAAGTCACAGATAACAGACCTTAAAATCCAGTCTCTTCAGTTTACAGATGAGGAAGCTCAGGCCCAGGGGAGAGAAATGTGTTTTCCAAGTTCACACAGCAGGTTAGTAGAAGAGTTGGAACTCTAAACATCTCTGAATTTCTAATCCAATTCTCTTCCACATCTCATTGACCTCCCAGCCCAAGAACCCCCGGTCCTGTGCATGTCTGAGGGTCTAGTTTGTCCCATAATTTACTCTTCTAGAAAAGGAGGCCATTTCCTCCCAGGATTTCATTTCTTCTATCCAAACTCCATCAAGACAGATAACTAAAGAAAACCAGAGAAACAACAAAGCTGCCACTTTAAAGTAGGAGGAATGGACATGTCATTACCAGTTGGTATGATTTAAGAGGTGCCAGAGGACCTCTGCCCCCATCTTCTGCAGCAGGTTATTCTAGTGTCTGAAATTCCTACCAGCAGAAATGAGGCTGTTTTTTTTAAAAATTAATCTATTGTTTTTTAATTAAAGGAAAATAAAATCTTGCCTCTTAGAGGTTCTACATTATCCTCCATTGAAATGTTAGCATGGATTCATTGAGCAAATTAAAGAAATTGTGGACCAGGTTCCAAAGGAACAGGACAGATACAGAGCAGTTGTATTAGATGGCAGATAGGAGAGGGTGAGCTTAGGGTACCACAAGCTGCTAACGGAATAGGGTGGTTTGGGTTTGCATCCCAGGCCATTGGGGAGGGCAGGTCCATACACAAGGTGCTGGACAGCACTCGGCACTGGCTGTGGAATATACATGTGGAACAGCAAGAGAAGAATGGACCTGGAAGTTGAGGCAATCCTAGTGCTTCCATGGATATTCTGTATGACCTTGGGCAAATTACCTCTTTGTGCCTCAGTCTCCTCCCAGAGCTTTATTGATAAAGATATAAGATATAAACCTTTGAGAGGATTTGCATGTTGCCCACCTCAGTTTGAGAGGACTGAAGACTTCCTCTGGGCTTGGGCACTTGACTCTTGATCTGTACTCACCTCATTGAAGGCCAATGATTAAGTCTGGGGTGAAAGATAGCTTAGGTTATTTATAGATTGATAACTTTTATTGTCGATGAATCATTTTTCAGTAATGTCCAACTCTTCATGATCCCATTTGGGATTTTCTTGGTAGAGCTACTGGAGTGCTTTGCTATTTCCTTCTCCAGCTCATTTTACAGATGAGAAGCTGAGGCAAACAGGGGTAAGGGACTTGCCCAGGGTCACATAGCTAGTAAGTATCTGAGGCCAGAATTGAACTCAGGAAGATGAATCTTCCCTGCTCGAGGCCTGGCATTCTATCCACTGTACCACTTAGCTGCTCCTGTACTAATTCTTTAAAAGGGAGCAGGGAGTCTTGGAAGATGGGAAAGAGAGGGAGGAGTTAAGGGTGGTTAGGGTCCATTAATACTTCTGGTAGGTTTGGAGAAGAAGTGTGATTTTGCATGGGGACTTACCTTTGTAGCTAAAGATATAACAATCAGTCAATAAATATTTATTACATATTATTAAGCATTTACCATCTCTAAACATTTATTAAATGGCTGTGCTAAACCCAGAAGATATAAAAAGAGGCAAGAGACAATTTCTGCCCTCAAGGAACTTATAATCCAATGGGGGAGACAATATGGAAACAAATATAGACAAAGCAAGTTATGTACAGGAGAAACAGGAAATAATGAATAGGAATAATGAACACTGTAGGTGTTGGGATTTTAGTTGGGACCTGAAGGAAGCCAGGGGTGTTGGTAGGTGGAGTTGAGGAGGGAGAGCATTCCAGGAATGTGGAATAGCCAGAGAGAATGCCCAGAGTGGAGAGATGGAGTGTCTTGTTCTTGGAACAACCAGGAGCCTGGGGTCACTGGATGGAAGAGTCTGTGTCCTGCAGTAGGGTATGAGAAGACTGGAAAGACAGTAGGGGGCTGGGTGATGAAGGGCTTTAAATACCAAACAGAGCTTTTTGTATTTGCCCTTGGAGGCAATAGGGGGAGCCATTGAAGTTTATTGAGGGTGGTGGGCCACAGAGTCAGACCTGTGCTTTAGGAAAATCACTGGTGGCTGAATGGAGAATTGATTGAAGTGGAAGAGATATGAGGCAGGCATAGACCCTCCAGAAGCTATTGCCATAGGCCAGGTATGAGAGGATGAAGGCCTGCACCAGGGAGGGGGCAGCATCAGAAGAGAGGAGAGGGTGAATTGGAGAGATGTTATGAAGGTAGAAATGACCAGACTCAACAATAGATTGGATTCAGAGGGGGATTATGAGTGGGGAGTCAGCATGCAGCAGGATCTTAATAAAAGCTGGTTGATCAGCTGAATGGAGAAGGGAGGATTTCCTGGACAATGCTGAATTTTTGGAGAGTCCCTGGACCTACTCTCCTTGATGGAGGTAGGGGAATTCTCTGGACTAGTCCTATTTCTGAAGAGTATCTTTTCTAGCTCTAAGATGGTATAGAGATGGAAAGTAAATGTCAACCTACTTTACTTACTTTTAATACTGATGGTCGAAACTGGGGAGTTCAAACCAATGGAGTTTATTTGAGGTGGGATATTAGGGTTAGGATTGACTTATTCCCACTTATCCAGATTTACTGTTTCCATGGATCCAAGAAACCATTTACTAAGTTACTTAGAAACCAAGGTGACCTCTCCATGACCATGACACATGGCCATGGCATGGCTAAGAAGGGTCAGAGTTGAGATTTGAACTCAGGCCTTCCTCAGTCCAGGTCCAGCACTCTGCCAATGCTGCCTCTTTCAGATCACAGATATAAAACGCAAAGGTCAAGGTTAGCTAGTTCAGCTAATTTTATAAATGAGGAAATTGAGGCTTAGATGGGCTAAGTGACTTACTATAGTCACACAGGTAACAAATATCAAAGCAGAATTTGAATTCAGGTCTATTGATACAAAACCAGGGTTTTTTTCCATTGCACCACAATGCCTTTCTCCTTCCTTATCTCCTATCTCTGGTTTTGCCTTTCTTTTCTCTTTCCTTTTTTTTTTTAATATCCTTAGTGTCTGGCACACAGTAGGTGCTTAATAAATGCATGTGGCCTTAACATTTTGACTGGACTCTCTTCCTCCTCCACCCCAGTTGGCCTGGCCCAGTGGCTCACTGCTGTAAACCCTGTTCCTGGGGAGACTGAATGTGGTGGTGAGTTACTTGAGCTCTGGAGTTCTGAGCTACATTTGTCCTGGAGCTAATTGGGTCCCTGTCCCTGGGATGTGGGGGCCACCAAATCGGGGCAAATTGGCCCATATCAGAAATGAAGCAGGTCAAACAGGCTCTCTTGCTGACCACCACTGGGATCAGCCTCTTGGTCACTTACTGGGTGAAATAGGAAGACCCAATCTCAAAACCAAATGAAAAACAACCCATCCAAAAGCAGGCCCCAACAGACAACAGGAAAAGAGGCATTTCTGGGGCTTGCCTGGGCGGGTCAGCCACTGCACAACCTAGGAGGACACCGACACATGCAGTAATAGAGATGTGAAACATCAAGCGGCTTAGATACAACAGATGTAACTCAGGGGACTGAACAGGTGTATAACAGTCAGCATCAGCTTGAGGCAGTGGTACTGGCCAAGCAGCCCAGAACCCTCCACCCTTTTGGCACTGAGCTGGCATTAACCTGGATGCCTCAGGGGTTTGGCCCAGGATTTAGGAGTCTCTCTGGGAGGTTTCCGGATCTCTTGGCACAACACCAACCTGCCAGCAATCACCAAGCAATTCACTTCTGCATTCAAGAGCTTTTCAAAAACCAAAGGCCATGAGCAAAGCAGCTTGTCAGGGGCACCATCTGATCCCAGGCCTGTTGGAGCCTGTGAAAAGAGAATGCAGACCAGAGTTGGCATGGCTAATAGGGGAAAGAAGGCTGGAGGTGAAAACTGGAGACTTGGTTTTGCATCTCAACTCAGATAACAGCTATTCACCGACATGGAAGTTATGTGGCCTCTAAAGGCCTCAGTTTATTCATCTGTAAAATGTTCTTAATAGGAGATTCTTGTGTGGAAAGTACTTCTTGAACTTCAAAGAGGTACAGAGATGGGTGCTAATATAGTCGTGGAGACATGTAATATTGGATAAAAGATACCATTGATGAGAATGTGAATGACAGAGCAAAATATCAAAATCTCTGGGGTATAGCTAAAGCAATGCTCAGAGGAAAAATGATCTTTCTGAGAACTTGCATTCACAAGACAAGAAAGATGATAAATGAACTAGATATACAATTTTTAAAAAATGAAAATCCACAACTTATCCCCCTCCAAAAGAAAAAACTACAAAAGAGGAAATCTTGAAAATTAGAGGAGAAATAGACAAAAGGGAAGATAAAAAGGACTTTAAAATGAATAAAACTAAGAGTGGCTTCCTTCAAAATCCTGCCTCAGGGCAGGGCATTTAAACTCTCTCATCCTCCATTTCTTCATCTGAAAAATGGAGACAATGATAAAAGGATGTTATGGAGTTGTGAGGCTGAAACCCAGTGAGATGACCTTTGAGCAGCCCTTGGCAAACTTTAAAAAGCTATATGTATGTTAGCTTAAGTCCATAACAAGTATGTCATTTCTAGTCTTCATTCCTTTGAGAAGGGTTCTGTAGCAGCCAGATGGGAAAACTGGACGTCACCAGTCATTTTCAGGTACATTCAAACTGAAACGAAGGAAGAAGGAATTTTCTTCGCTCCAAATGTCTCTGGTGCCAGTGTGGATTTTTGGCTGACTTCATGCTATCTAAACTTTTATGGTTAGCCATTAGTGATTCAGAATTCCACCCCACCCCCAAATAATAAATATTTATCTAATTTTATCTTCACAACAACCCTGGGAGATAGGTGTAATTTTTAGTCCCATTTTGCAGGTAGCCAGAGGTGAAGTGACTTAGCCAGAGGTGAAATGATTTACCTAGGGTCACACAGCTATTAAATATCTGGACTCTAGATTTAGTCTGCATAGAGAACTCCCAGGGTTTACAAATTCTATCCATCTATGACCAACTTTGCAGATCCTAGAGAGATGGCTTTGAGATTAAATGCTCATGGTCACTTAGTTCATAGATATAAAGGCAGGAACTGAAACCAGATTTTCCTTTTTTGAAATTGTATCCATTAGACCTCATTGCATCTCCTGAATATTATATTTAATGACAGATAAATAGCTGGGGCATGGAAGATAAAGGGAACTAGGAGGTAGGGTAGGGCAAATAATCATGAGTCTAGATTCAAATCCTCACTTTTTCACCACCTATTCCATTTGACCTTAGTCTAAGCCACTTAGCTTGTCTAGGTTTCAGCATCTTCATCTGCAAAATGCGTCACAGGATCTCTAAAGGAATTTTCTACTTGGAAAATTCTCTGATTCTATCTAATCGAAGCCAACCCTCCCCATCTTCCTTTCAAGGAAATAAGAGGGAATTTAGATAGAAAGTTGCTTAAGTGAGAATGAATATTTTATTCACCATTTGGTGCTGGATTATAGACCAGAGCATACCACCCAGGTACAGCCCAATAACTTTGGGGTGGGAGACTTTTTCCAATCTTTAAGACTTTACATTCCCAACTGTGAAAGACTCCCAGCTGGATCTTAAAGGGTCCTGTAATTCAGAGGCTGGCAGATAATGTACCCTGAAGGGAAGGGAGAATGACCTGAGAAAAGCTGGAGACCTGGTACTATAAGAATACACTTGGTGACTAGTTGCTCAGGAGGTGGACAAATAGGACACTCGACTAACTTCTACTAGAGGACTTAGATAATCTAGGTGAGTACACTGCAGAAACATTTGATGATGCCCATTTGAAAAAGGCGTAGCTACCAGAGGTAGAGATCAGGGGTTCTCATTACTAGGGAGAGAAGCCCAAGAAGTCTTGGGAAAGGTAGGAGGAGGTGCTATAGGCTGGGGAGAGGGAAAGGATGGAGGAGTGTGGGGAGGTGCGTCCCCAGCGTGATTAAGATTGGCTTTGCCCCACCCAGAATCACTGGGCATTCCCTTGGCTATGTTTTAAGGGCTTGAATTCTCTCCATGCTTTCCTTTTGTTGAATACCTAGCTTCAGGGGACTGTTGAGGTCCACCTCCAGGACACCCTTTCTGACTCCTCCCCCTCCTCATAGAATTCCTTCCTTCCTCTCAAAATTATTTTGTGTGAGGTTTCCTTCAGTTTAAGCTCCTTAAGGGGAGGGGATGTTTGATTTTTGTCTCTGGATACCAATGTCTAGCACAGTATTTTACACATAGTAGGGGCTTTCTGAAAACAATAATAGTGTATAGCATTAATGTAGTGCTCTAAGGTTTGCAGAACACTTTACAAGAATTATCTCATTTGACCCTTGCTCATACCAAGCCTGGAGGTAGGTGCTGTTATGATCCCCATTTATTTCCTCACCATCCTTATCATAATGATAGCTAACTAAAGTGCCTACTATGTGCCAGGCACTGTGCTAGGTGAAGTGGACACAAAAACCGCAAACCAAAAACAGGCAGTATCTGTCCTCAAGCTGTTTACCTTCTGATGGAGGTGGAAGGAGTGGAGTTCAAGTAAGCAGGGATGTAGCCTCTGCTTTGGAAACATTAGTTTCCCAGAAAACACAGGCTCGGGTGCCTAGAAGGCTCAGCAAAGGATGTTTTGGGAGACAACTTGGAAGGCTGTGTGTTCAAGAATCCAAGCTTCTCCAAGCGGGAGCTACACACAGATAATATGAAGAATATGCAAAATAAATACAAAGTAATCCCGAAAAGGTGCACGAACACACCTTGGCAATTCTGTAGGGTCCCTCATAAGAAACATTAGCTGACGTGGAAGAGAGTGGAGTGGCAGAAGTCAGGAGACAGGAACTTTCAGGAAGAGGAATAAGCCCGTGTAAGAGGAATAAGCATGGATCAGGGAGATGTGATATCATGTAAGGGTAACATAGAAGTAGGAAAATTTCAGTAATAATAGTAACTCGAATTTCTAGTGCCTTAAAGCTTACAAAGCACTTTCCTCACAACACTTCAAAAGTAAGTAACTGAAGATATTTTTGGTTTCGTTTTACGGATGAGGAAACTGAGGCACAGAGTAGAAAAATGACTTTCCTAAGTTCCCACAGCTAGGCAATGACCAAGCGGGACTTCTCAGGTCTTCGGTTCTCTTCCCACTTAGTTATGCTGACCCTAACCCTGGTTCTAGGTAGTTACATATTTTAGACCTCTAGGTGTCGATATGGCTAGCCTAGCCAGAGTATTGGATTTAGAGTCGGGAATATACGAGTTAAATTCCACCTAAGGCATTTACTGGTTGGGTGACCCTGGCTAGGCAAATCATGTACCCTCTCCAGCCTCAGTTTCCTTGTCTGAAAAATGGAGATAACAATAGCCCCTACTTTCACAGGGTTGTTGACAACCTCTCCAGGCTGTTTTCTCGCCCTCAAAAAGGGGAAAGCAATAGCGTCTACCTTCACTTTGTTCTGTGAGGAACAAAAGGTAGCCCAGGTATAAAGTACTGTACAAATGCTAGTTATTTGTTTTATAACTGGCTTTGGAAACTTCTCTGTCAGGGATTGCTGTACACCAGACGGATCTGGAGTTTCAGCTGTTACTGTTCCCACAGCTTAAAGTTGTACCCTGGGGAGTGTGTGTGTGTGTGTGTGTGTGTGTGTGTGTGTGTGTGTGTGTATGTGTATGTATGCAGGAAGGTCCCATTACCAGCAAGTAGCCCTCCACCCCTCCGCCCTTTTCAGTTTCTTCTGCAGTACCTGAGGGAGCCCCAGTCATTGTCAGTTGCATTGCTCCCCCTCCCACTTTCAAGTGTGTCCCCACCCCTGGCACACCCTCAGCCAATGGCAGACCCCGTCGCCGCTCCAGCCCCGCCACTAGCCCTGCCCCGCATGAGGTCCTGCCTCCTTTTCTTGGCCAGGTTTGGGGAGGTACTTTCCCTAGCAGCTGTCTCCCTCGCCTGTGTGGCTTCCCCTGAGGGGAGCAGCTGGCAGGGAAGTTGTCCAGGCTTGCTCTGGATCCTGTGAGGAGGGGTAGCCAGGATAGGAGGGGGTGGAGTGGGCAGGGGCAAAGACGAGAGAGGAAAGGAAGGTTTCTCACAGCTGTCCTGAGCTATCCTTGTGAGGTGCTGTGCAGGCTTAACATTTTACTGAGCTCAGAAATAAAAACCTTTCAGCCCTGAACTTGGAGCTAGGAAGACCTGGGTTAATGTCCAGCCTCAGGTTCTTGATAACTGAACAAGCCCTATAACCCCTCTTTGCCTCCTTTTCCTCATTGTAAAAGGGGAGGGGTTTGGGATGGATTACCTCTGAATTTTCTCCCATCTCTGTGTCTAGGATACTGTGACCTAATGAAAAATTATGCCTATATTACAGAGGAAATTGAGGTTTCCAAGGTCATACAACTAGTAAGTATATGTGGCAGGATTTGAACCCAGGTCTCCGAGTCTAGCACTCTTTCCATTGCAGCACACCACCTCCCCAGCTTCAGGGAAATGCTGGAGGTGGACTTCAAGGCAATGTCTATTCTAATGGTAATGTTGGCATCCATTTCTACTGAGGATGGATTTCTGGTGGAGGGACTAATGGTCCTCTTTCTCCATTCCTTCCACTGAATTCATGCTGGAGCTGAGGTTGTGGGATGGGAGCAAGAGAGAAAGGGAGATGTGTACCTTTGTTATAGAACTGGTAGTGATGGATATCACCATGCCTGAGATAAAAGGCAGCCTCTAACCCAGGAGATACCGTTGAATCAGGATCCAAATGACTCAAAGCCTTCCTGAAGGTGAGAGGTATACCTACAGTCAGATGTATTCTGATCAGATTGAAAAACTAAAGTGGGGAGAGGTGATGTACAGACAGAAGAAATTAGTGTGAATGATGAAACCCCTGCATTTATTCTTTTTTCACTCATTCAACTGCTTTATTCAAAAGTGGCTGGCCTCTACTAGCTCTGGAGTATTGTGTTGGCAAAGGGCATCAGCTTCCCTTGTCTGTCTATATATAAAACCCTAATCTCCTTGGGCTATTCAGAAGCAGTCCATTAAGTTCTGGGGAGCCAGGATGCTTCTTCACCTCTTGGATTAATACTAACACCAAGGCCTGACCTGGGTGGTGATGAAAAGGCTAGAAAGGTGCATATTTCACATCCTAACTAGACATCATATGCCAACAATGAAATCGTGAGATCCAGCCTGGCGTTGCAACTAGCAGTTTGATTGGCAGTCAAAAAAACCTGGGCTCAAGCCTGCTTCTGACACATACTATCTACATTGCCACAGGCAAGTCATTTAACCTCTGAGTGCACCCCCCCCCCCAATTCTGTAAGACTATTAGTTGCAAGTAAGTTGTAGATTTGCATCAGGGGAAGGAGTTTCCTTACATAGAAGAAATAACAGATCTAGAACACTGACCTGGTACCTTACCACTCCACCCCCCTCCCATAAGTTCCATAATTAGATCAATTGGATATGAAGCTCCATCTACCTTAAACTAGGATTAGACTGGTAGAAAGTTCAAACGGGAAAAAAAAAGAATTTTGTTTCTCCTCTGTAAGAGAAAACTTTAAAAAGCACAACTTAGGAAAGGGAATAAAAAAGCAAAGGTGGAATTACTTTCACCCAAAACAATGATATGAGGGCTGAGCTGGCAAAAGCCAGGTCACCTGAGGAAGGATGATGCTGTCAATGCATGAATCAGGGGCAGTCAGGAGGAGACAGTGAGTGAAGGAACATGAGACTGCATCCGTAACTTGTCTATTCTATTCAGTCTATCTCTTAGCATTCCTTTAAACCTTATTAAAATAGTTTGCGTACCTTAAATGGGCAGACTGTAATAATATTGAATGTTAGCACTTGCATGGATGCTTGTAAAGCATTTTTTAATGTGTAATATCATTTGAGCCCCACAATAACCCTGTGAGTAGGGGCTATCATCCCCAATTTTATAGATGAGAAGACAGGCTGGAGGAGGTTAAATGACATACCCATGGTCATTTTATCTAGTAAATGTCTGAGGTAAGATTTGAATTCAGATCTTCCTGACTCTGGATCTAGTGCCTCTAGTTGCTTACAATGGCTTACTGTAAGGGAGGAAGTATAGTGTAGGAAAAGAAGGAATGGATATTGAGGTGGAGGATCTTTGGAAAAAAATCACTCTTCCCCTCATTATCTATGTCTACAGCACAAAGCTACCCAATTCCTGATACTTCTATAGTTCAAGGTTTTCAGAGCATTTTGTACCCATCTAATTGATGTTCACAATATTCCAATGAGGTTGGTATAAGGTACAGTGTAATATAAGGTATAGTATAATGCCTGTTGCATGGCTCAATGTTTAATGTTTTTTCATTCATTCATTCATACTGTAGCAATGTAAACTGTGGGGTATATTCCAACACCCACAAAGACTCTTAAGTCAGGGCCACAGGACTTCACACATAGTTTCATCTCCCCCTTCATTGTGCTAGGAGTACCTTTGAGAGCCATGGGGTTGTCTTTCTAATGCTATTATTGGCTCAACCCCTCTTTGCCCCCACTCTAGTGTGTCTTTCTAGTATCAATCACCAGTTTCAGTTCATTTCTCCATTATGTCATTGATTGATCTCATGATTAGGGCCCCCATCATCATTTACCCATTAGGTTTTATAGAAGGATATTTACTGAGAAGATAGTAATAAGAACAGAAATTACAAAACATTTGCCCCCAAGACAGGGGCAAGAGTTCTCTATACCACCTTAGCACTTGGGGAGAGTGGTTATCACTAAGCATTCACTTTACCAAGTTCACTTCCAAATGCAGAGTTTCTTATGGTGGAGTGACTCCCTTTCTTTCTGGTTATGCCTTTGGTCTTGGTGTTGATGGATGGATGAGTGGGCAGACAGATGGATGCCAGTGGAGTGGATAGAGTCTTATCCTTTAAGACAAGAAGACCTTGGTTCAGATCCTATGCTAAGTGATGCTGAGTAAGTCACTTAATGTCTGCTATCCTCAGTTTCTCCATTTGTAAAATGAGAGGTTAGACTTATTAACTATAAGGTCTTTTCTTCTAAATGTCTGTTCCTATAAAAACAGAGGTATATCAGTACCAATACTCTATACCTTTTCCCTCAGTACCCCTTCAGAGACACATACATTCTGTCCCCTTATACACACATCTCTCTCTCTCTCTCTGTCTCTCTCTGTCTCTCTCTGTCTCTCTCTCCTCTCTTTTTCTTCCTGCCTTCTCTCTCTATATGCCTTTCTCTCTTTGTCCTCTCCCGCTTTTCCCCTCTCTCACAACCCATACACATACACATCCACTCCCCTGCACCCACATACATACTTAGACATCCAATATACACTCTTCCACTCTGAATTGAGACCAGAAATCAAGGAATTTCAATGTGAGGAATGCTCCTTCTCATGAGTCTAAACCAAGTAAAAACTGGAGGTATCAAGCTCAGTTAGGTAGAAAAAATGCAACTCAACTTTGCATATGTCCTTCCCAGACAAATGATGTCCTGAAATGCTCTGGGGGGAAGGAAGCTGCAGTTATACTAACATTAGCATTCTACCACCACACACCTGTTACTCTGGGGGCCCCCACCCCTGCCCCTTTGGGCACAGTCTGACCTAGGGGCTTCCATGGTGGGAAAGGGTGGAAACTTGGCAACCTCTGCCTTTGTAAGAACATGCCACCCAGACCTCCAACTAGAGGGCCCACCAGGGAAGAGAAACACACCAATGAGCCTGTAAAGTTTCCACCCAAAAGCAAGGGTGTCTCTTCCCAAGGGGAAGAGAGGGTGGTGAGAGAAGGGAGGGAAAAGACAGACTGAGGTGCATAAACATCCTCCTTGATTAGAAATCTTTGACTCCTTTGTCTCTTCCGCCCCCCACCCCCTCCCCCAAATCAAAGAGCTGCCACATTCTGTGGATTTATGAATTCAGAATAGCAGAAGGGCAGGAGGGACCTCAGAGGCCATCTAGCCTAAACCCCAACTGAAAGAAATTCCTGCTACATTACTCCCCAAAAGGGGCTGCTTCACCTCTGTTTGAAGACCTCCAGTAACAGGGAGTCCACTACCTCTTGAACCAGTCTAGTCCAATTTAGGATAGCTTCTGACGTGAGATTTAAACTTACCTTTTGGAAAATTTCACCCATTGTTCCTGGTTTCATACCCCATCTCCTACCCCCCCAGCCTCAGTCTGATCTCTCTCCCATATGATGGTTCTCACAAATGTTTTCTGGATTCACTTCTTTGTCCTCATTCCCCTTGCCCCCATACCAGTCCTTCTCTAGTGTCTGAATAAGCCACTGTGGTTGAGGGATACAAGACAAATTATTTAGCCTCTGCATGCCTCAGTTTCCTCATCCCGAAAGTAAAGTAGATGTTATAACCTTTAAGGTCATTAATTGGTCTCCTGGCCTCCAGTCTCTTCAGATCTAGATCTCTCGAAACACTAATACCAGCCTATCCTTCTTAAATACACATGTGAGTCAATAAAGTTGCCATCTGGCTTACATGGACCCTGGGGAATGTCAGGTATTGGCCCTCTGCTAAATGCTGTTAGACTAATGGATAGCACTTTAGGGCAATGGTTCTCAAGAAGGATTCAGGGGCCCCTAGAGGATCCCCAAGACCCTTTCGGAGGATCGACAAGATCAAAACTTTTTATAATAATATGAAGACATTTTGATTTCTGATACTGATAGAGCCCATATTAAAGCTCTTTGAGGGAGTTCCTCAACCATTTTTTAGAGAGAAAAGGGGTCCTGAGACCAAAAAAAAATTGTTTTTGAAAATTCTGCTTTAAGATTTGCAAAACTCTTACAAATCTTATTTCATCCTTAAAATAACTCTGGGGGTTAGATGCTATTATCCCTACATTGTAGATGAAGAAATAGAAGCAGACAGAAGTTAAGTGACTTGCTCAGGGACACACTAGCTAAGAAGTGTCTGAAGCATGATTTGAATTCAGGTTTTCCTGATTTCAAGTCCAACACGGAACCACTAACTGCTACAAACCACACAATTGATATTCCTCACGTACTGATCTGACTATATTACTCCCTTATTAAAAAAGCTTCAGGAGCTCCCTCTTGCTTCTCCAGCCCCAATCTGTCTTTCCAGGCTCATTACATATTTCTCTTACTTCTTACCTTCCTGAACACATCATTCTCCAAGTAAACAGCTGCCTGTTTCCTGGTACAACTTTCCCTGAGGCTGAACCCCTATAGATAATGAGAATCTAGCTGAACTCACTGCTCAATGATTTAAACACTTTCTTCCCATTCTAATGATTCTGAATCCCTGGTTGACGCTGTTCAAACCCTGTTCTTTAGTCCCTTCTGACCTCTCTCATTCCCATTCTCCATCCTTTTTAACCCCTTCCCACATAATGCCCTTCTACTGTACTCTCTGTACTGCCCATTCAAAAAGTAACACACTTATTTTCATTTTCATCTTTTCTTTTCTCCCTCCCTCCATTTTCCTGTCCTCATTGAGACTTAACTTTCTCCTGATTAAATAGCCTCCTTGGCCACCCTTACCAGTAATGGCTGTACCTTCATTAATTATCTCTTCCCCATCAATTCTTACTCAATGGTAGTGCTAGGGAAGTTGGAATATTCCTCCATCTTCATTGCTGCTTCCAGGTTCTTCTCTCACCATCATTCAGTTTGAGGTTCATTCAGTCTTTATCACCCAATTAAGATTCTAGTAGCTGTTTTCTACTGACTTCCAGTACAATCTCCTTCCTTCTTCTCCCTCTTTTCTTAACTTTCTACAATCTGGCTTCTAGTTTCATCATTCAACCAAAATTGATCTCTCCAAAGTTGCCAATTATCTCCTTATTGACAAATCCAATGACCTTTTCTCAATCCTAATTCTTCTTGACCTCTCCTTATGCAGACTCCTTGGTGAACTAATATTCCCCTTCCCTATCTGGAGCCTTTGATGAACAAATTCTACTCTGCACTATCCTCTACCCTTGAATCTCTTGCCCCCTGGTCTTATCTTTCTTTCACTTTGCTACTCCTGATGCTGAATTACTTCCACCATCCTTTCCCTCTATTACTGTATGCTGCTGAACAAAGCTGGAAGAAATCATGAAAATACAGATTGTCAGCTCCAACTTGATTTCACCTGGGCCCTCTCTTTCACCTAGGCTGTCATCCTACTCTTTGCTAACTGATTTAATATCTCAATACCCAAAGCAGTCATCCCAGACTTTCTAATCTTCTCAAGTTTCCCACGCTACCACCTCCTCCATTTTCCCTACTAAGAACTTTGTCTCTTACTTCACCCAAAAGTCAAGGTAATTTCCTTAATGCTCTGTCTTTTCCCTTCCTCATCTCACACCACTCAGACCTTTCCCCTCATTATTTCCTCCTTCACCCCATCTCACATGAAGAGGTGACTCTTCTTCTAGACCAACCCTCTACATGCACAAGTGATCCCATCCCATCCCATCTTCTTCAGCTGATTGCCCCCTCTAACATTCCCACTTTCTCTTAGCTTCAATTTCTTCCTGTTTCCCCTTCTTATGGGCATTTTTAAAGAGGGGTCCATGGATTAATTTTTAAAAAGATTTTGGTAACTATATTTGAACATAATTGGCTTCCTTTATAATTCTATGCATTTCATTTTATTAGTTTACAAATATTATTCTGAAAAGGTGTTCATGACCTTGAACAATTGAGCCCCATGCTCTATATGTATATAAACTCCATAAGGACAAGACATATCTTTGCTTTTCTGTTTGTATCTTTAGCACTCAGCACTGTCCTTGGCACATTGTAAACTTTTAATCTTTTGTTCATTTATTCATTCATTCATTCATGTAGAAGCTGGGAAGAGTGAAGAGACAGGGGTAGACGGATATTCCCTATAAAGGGAATTGCCTGGAATTCCTGGCATGTCCTGGGGGATTGAGGAATGTTTCTGAACAACAGGGCTCCACCTCAGCTGGGTTGGAGTTTCCCTTCTCCCTGATCAAAAAAATCCCTGCTTCTTTTGGTTTCTGGGAGAAACAGGAACATCTGGATAGTACTAAAAATAGGTGGCATTATTACTGTCTTCCCACCTCCTTGGGCCTTTTCATGGCTGCTCACTTAAAAGAACAACATAACTCATCCTTATTTCTTTGCCCAGAGCCCTTTTCTGTTCCTGTCTGTGGGTTTGACAGAGCTGGGGGGGGGGTGGTGGGGAAGGGCTGTGCGTGGGAAGTCGGAGGAAGGAGCAAGGTGGTTCTTACTGTGGAAATTCCCTCTCTGGTGCTGCTTTCCTTCAGACTCTCCAGGAAAAGCCAAATCAAAGGTAATTCATGGTGGGAGGGGACACATTTTTTTTTATCTCTGTTGAGGTCACTTAGAAACAGACAAAGGGGAGGCTACCCTGAGGAAGACAGATATATAAAGGAACAAAGCACCTGAAAAGAAGAGGGAGAAGAGTGAAGGAGAAAAGAAGAAAGAGGCAAGGTAGGGTAACGCCATCAGGTTGAGGTCAGAAAGAACTGGGTTCATGTCCTGCCTCTGATGTGAATTATTACAGCTGTGTGACAGCTGTCAATGTCTGAGACTGCTCTCTAAGACCCCCAGTCACAGATGGGTGAATGGTCCATCTGCATCAGTAGAGGGTTTCGATGTCAGGTGTTCTCCACTTAGATGAAACCACAGGTTGACTTAAAAAAAAAGAAGGAAGAGGAGAAGGAGAAGAAGAAGGTGGAGAAGAAGAAAGAGGAGGAGGAGGAAGAGGAGGAGGAGGAGATCAGTAAATGTACCCCTAGCTACAGAGAAGGGGAAGAAGTTTGCTCTTTTCCCAGGATACCTTGTGAGTGTGGGGTAGGAAACAAACATTTCCCAGATTCTACTCTAGCCGATCCCAAAGCTGACAGGTCTACGAAGTTTTCTCCCCAGGCAGCAAAGAAGCCAGATGCTGGTATTCCTTCCCTGGCCCCAGCCCCTTCCCCCTCCTGGCAGCCAAGCTGGGCTCCTCTTCTTTTAATGTCCCCATCTTCTGAGTCAGCACAAAAGCTCTCAATTCTCTCCCAGCGATATCCTGCCCCCCTCCCAGTCAACATTTCTTTAGCCTTAATCCCTTAAACCTCCCTTGAAATAGCGTCAAAGCAATAAAGAGATAGTTCTTGGTTACAGTTTCTCCCACTGGCTTTGTTTTCCCTAAACCTGCTCTCAGATTGCAGTCCAGAAGGTCTTTGTGTGAGAAGAGACTCATCCCATTCATGCTAATGAGATCACCTACGGTAGAAACTCAGGGTGGGAGATCCTGCCAGGTAGGGTGTTGGGTCACAGGACTGACTGTCTGTCTGGGAGCTTCCTGAGAAGGAAAGCTAGACCCTGGCTTAGAACAGGGCTCTTTTCAACTCTGATTTCCTCTGGGCATAAAATAAAAATCTTTGGATCACAGCTGAAAGAACCTCATAGTTCAGTCTAATTCACTCCCCTTTCCCAGAGCGAGGGTCTCCTCTGTTAACAAATCCATCAAAGGACCATCTAGTGTCTATACTAATACCATCCAGTGATGGGAAACAAATAATCTCAAACCCTTTCTATTTTCTAAGTACTCCCAAGGAGAGAGTAGGAATCAAAGAAAAGAGCTCTCCATTTGGAGTAAAAGGACCTAAGTCCAAATCCTGGCTTCATTTGATTTCTCTGGGCCTCACTTTCCCTATCTGTAAAACAAGTCAGGCTCAGTGATCTCCTAAATCATTATGATAGGCTATCCCAAGGTGATTTATAGCTAGCACTTACGTGCACAACACTTTCTATGTATCGTCTCATTTTAACCCGACAACGACCTGGGGGGGGGGAGCGGTGCTACTATTATTTCCATTTTATAGATGAAAGAACTGAGGCAGACAGTGGTTAAGTGACTTGCTCAGGGCCACCCAGCTGGTAGGCAGGATTTGATTCCTGACACCAAGTAAACTGTTCTGATGTACTTTACCACCTAAATGTAGATTGTGATCGTTTCTTCCTGTGCTGAAATCTGTCTATAACTTTCCCTTATTAGCAGAGCCACAATGAATCATTTTTTTGCACCTGCAAACAAACAAGCTATATGCAGGATAAATAGAAAATAATTAACAGAAGGAAGGCACTAAAAGGAAGTAGTGGGGAGAAAGGCTTCCAATAAAAGGTGGGTTAACTGGCATTTAAAAGAAGCCAGGGAAGTCAGTAGGTGGAGAGGAGGAGTCCCTCTTCAGACCAGGGACTGAATTAGAGAACCTCTAAAATGACCACTGCTACTTGAAAGCAGCAATAATTCCACTTTTGCATTTGTATCGCCACTGCTTAGAACAGTTTCTGGTACACAGTTAGTGCTCAATAAATGCTTGTTGATTCATCGACTAATAAAATTCTCTTTCTCTCTCCTTCCCTCCACCCCCAGCTCTGAGATTCTCTGATTTTGGCGAGGCAATTGGGGTTAAGTAACATGACCAGGGGATTCCCCGATCCCCAAATCTCTACCTTTCATAAAGTAGAGGAAATGACTAGCTAGTCCCTCCTGCCTTGATGTCACAGGCACTGCATAGGGATATGATAATAGGGATATTAGGGAGATGATAGGGAACCACTGGAGTTTATTGAGTAGACACGATAGAACTTGTGTTTTAGGAAAATCACTTTGGTGACTGATGAACTGAAGTACGGAGACACGGGAGACAGGCAGACCCACCAGCAGCTACTATGATAGCTCAGACACAAGGCAATGAGGGTCTGTAACACAGTGGGGACGTTAGAGAAAAGAGGGGGCATACTCAGGAGATGTGGCAACGGTGAAATTGACTGGTCTTGGCAACAGCTTGGATGGAGGGATGCAAGGGCAAGTCAAGGATGACTCCTCGATTAGATTGGGAGGATGGTGGTGTTCTTCTGGTAATAAAGAAGATAGGAAGGGGATTTAGAGGCAAGATAATAAGTTCTGCTTTGGACACAGTGAGTTTAGGATCTCCACTCTACAACCAGTTTGAAATGTCTGATAGGCATTTGGAGATGAGAGATTGGAGGTCAGCGGAGAGATAGGGACAAGAAAGGTAGATTTAAGAATCTTCAGCATAGAGATGGTAATTAAGTCCATGGGAGCTGTGGGAGTCAGTGTGTCAAGTAGTATAGAAGAAGAGAGCCCAGGATAGAAACCTGAAAGACAACTCAGTTAGAGGTTAGGAAGTATCATCTGAATGAGGGTCCAGCAAATGAGACAGAGAAGGAGTGGTCAGATAGGTGGAAGAAGAATGAGGAAAGCATGGTATCCTGAAAACCTAGAGAGATGAGAGTATGGAGGTGGAGAAAGTGATCCGCTTTCAAGTGTCAAGGGCTCCAGAGAGGTCAAGGAGAATGAGGAGTGAGAAAGGGCCATTGGATTTGGCAACCAAGAGATCATTAGTGACTTTGGAGAGAGAAGTTTTGATAGAATGTTAAGCAAGAAAGTTGGACTCTAAAGGAGTAAGAAGAGAATGAGAAGAGAGAAAATGGAGGCATCCATTATAGGCAGCCTTTTAGAGGAGTTTAGATATGAAGGGCAGAAGAGATAGAGAGTGATAGTTATCAGAGATGGGAGGAACAAGTGATAGTTTTTTTCAGGGTAGGGGAGACCTAGGTATGTTTGCAGGCAGTAGGAAATGAGCCAGGAGAGAGGAAAAGAGTGAAAAGAAGTGATAAAGTGGGGATGACAGAGGGGAGAATCTGTTGGAGGATATGGGATGGAATGGGATCATTTGAATGTTAGCCTTGGTAAGGAGTAAGGCCACTACATCATATGAGTTACAGGTGAAAGAGGAGATACTGGTGGAAGGCATCTGAGTGATAGGTGAGGAAGGGGACAAAAGAGGGAGTTCATGGCTAATGAACTACCTTTTTTTTCTGTAAAGTTTGAGATTCTTAAATCCGAGTATGGGAGGGGGTAAGGAGGTTTGAGGAGGGATGAAAAGATTCAGAAGAGGCCCTGTGGAGAGTGGGATAGTGAACTAATAAGGGATATAATAAAATTTGCCTAGTAGTGGTGAGGGCCTACTTGAGATTGTTAACATAAATCTATAGTGGACCCAGTCAGAACAGCTGAATGATTTTCTTCGTTTTCATTCAGCAACTTGTATGTAGGAGTGAAGACGCTGAATGAAGGGAGTGATCTAAGACTGGATCTTGGCAAAGGTAATTGGTGATATGATAAGAGGGCTAGAGATTCAAGAGTGGAGGCAAGGGTAGAGTTGAATTGGTTCACCAAGGGGTCAAGATGGGGAAAAGAAGGGTGAGTGGCTAATGCCAGAGAGACAGCTTGGGAGAGAATTGAGGGGTCAAGATAGTGGATGTCACAGTGTGAATGAAGAGTAGGATTTTGTAAGGGAAGGCAGAGGGAGAGGTGAAAAGTCAATAGATTATGGTTGGATAAAGAAATTTTATAATTATTGAATGTGGATGTAGTACATTTGTGAGTGATGGCAACATCAAGAATGTGACTATATTATGTGACCATATTTGTGTGTGGCTGAGAGAAAGTAGAGGAATAGGTTGTGGGAAGTGAAAAACTCAAGGAACCAAGTGGTTAGGGTGTTTGAGGGAGAGATGCATGTTGAAATTCCTTAGTATGAGGTCAGAAGTTGGGGAGGAGAGAAAAATTGTGTGGAACTCATTGAGAAAGGAAGGAGGAAGTGACCGGAAGATCCACAGACAATAGCTACCAAAATTTTGATTGAGTGGTAGATATGACTAGCATGAACCTCGAAGGAAGAGAAGTTTCTGGGTGATGGAAGTAGGCGGTGGGGAGCAAGGAATATCCATTTTCTTCAGCCAATGAACTGAGGAGAATGAATGAAATTCGTCATAGAAAGGATGATCAGGGAGGCTGTGTCATCATGAAAAAGCCAGGTTTCAGTAATAGCTAGTACATGGGAGGAATGACAGAGGAAAAGATTTGGGATGAAGGCAAGTTTGTTTGTGGCCTATGGAACAGGCATTCTAGAGGACACAGTGGAAGAGGTGGGCGGTATTTGGTTGAAACTTTGGGATGGGAGGATTGAGGGGGATGGGAATAAGGAATTGAGATGGGGAAAAGGAAGGGCTTGAGTGATCATCTGCAGGGGTTTAGAATCATTTGGATGGGAAGGGTATAACCCCGTGAGAAAATATTCATCATTGAGTGGAGGGCACCACTTCTCTTTTCAATGAGGGTTAAAGACTGGACTTGAGGCAAGTGAAGTATGAAATGAGAGGCACACAGTCAGATGGTCAGATGAGGAGGGGGACTTACTTCACTACCCCTCTTCCCTCCAAAGACTAGAGATTAGAAGGGGGAAAGGGTGGTTTTAACACTTCCTCTGAGGATATTTTCTTCTTTAACTCTCCTAAGGCATCAACTAGATTTTCTTGGGGTTACCCCAGAAACTCCAAAACAATTTTCCATCTTTTTACGTTATTTACAACCACCACTCTCTTCAAAGATTCAATAATTAGCTGTTTATAAACTTTCTCTTCAGAATCTTTCTTTTGAGGGCTACTCTGAGGTAGAAGTTTTTAAATGACCAATGTATCCATTCCCAGGAAATTCTAGCTCCCCTTGGGAGCTGTCCAATGACCTCAACAGGAAGTAGGCTGTCCTCTTAAAGGTCCTTAGCAAAAGGAAGCCAATAACCCAACTGAGCTGTTGCTGAGTCACCAGAGGAGTGATCCTGGCACCCTTACCACTGCTTTTAGGAGTCCTCTCTCTCCCTGCCTAGAGATATCAGTTCTGGAAGAGGATTTTATATTTCATTGTGAAGATAATGGGGAATAACTGGAGTTTATTAAATGGGCAGGTGATATGGTCAGACCTGATTTTTTAGGAAGATGAATTTGACAGCTGAGTGGGGAATGGACTTTTTTTTCCCTCTCTCTTGTTGCCAGCAATTCCCTCTCCTTCATCCCCATGAGAACATAAATGTTTCCCCCTTTATTTTCAAGGATGAGTGTTCTTAAACTCTCTTCCTCTTAAATTCATAAAATCATCTTTGTAGAACTGGAAGGGACCTCAGAGGTCATCTGGTGCATCCCACTCACTTTACATATAGGGAAACCGGGGCTTAGAGATATCAAGTTACTTGCCAAAGATCACATAAGTAGTAAGTGACAGAGCCCAGGATTTGAATTAGGACTCATATCTCCAAATTTAGCAGAAAAATTCAGGGCTCTTTTCAATAGCACCATGCTGTCACTCAACTGAGACATAATTATGATCTAAAAGTCTCACTGAGAAATTAAGGTGGGAAGTGAAAGTAAATCAATGAACAAAGCATTTATTAAACACTCACCTTATATAAAGCTCTATGCTAAGCATGGACATACAAAGTGAGAAGTAAGACAGCCTCTATGCTTAAGGAACTCACATTTTAATGAGAAAGACAACAAACATATATGGAAGGTTTCAGCTGCAAGGCGTATGGAAAGGTTCCCTGGCACTTAGAGTGCAGCAGCAAAATATATGGACAATCTCTTCCTTAATGACATTTCTTTTTAATTTTTTAAAAATTAATTTATTTAATTTTAGTTTTCAACATTCATTTCCACAAGATTTTGAGTTCCAAAAATTCCTCATCTCTTCCCTCCCCAACCTCAAGAAACCATGCATTTTTGATTACCCCTTCCCCCAATCTGCCCTCCCTTCTATCACACCCTCTGTTCTCTTATTCCCCATCTCCTCTATTTTCCTTTAAGGCAAGATAGATTTCTATACCCCATTACCAATATTTCTTATTTCCTAGTTGCATGTAAAAACAATTTTTAGCATTTGTTTTTAAAACTTTGAGTTCTGTCTTCTCTCCCTTTCCCCCATTCCATCCATCCCCACTGAGAAGGCAGGCAATTCAATATAGATTATACATGTGTAGTTATGCAAAATACTTCCACAAAAATCATGTTCTGAAAGACTAACTATATTTCTCTCCACCCTATCCTATCCCCATTCTATTCTCTCTTTTGACCTTGTCCTTCCCCCAAAGTGTTTGCTTCTAATTACACCCTTCTCCCATTTGCCTTCTCTTCTATCATCCCCCACCTCATTTATCCCATTCTCTCCTACTTTCCTGTAGTGTAAGACAGATTTTCCTACCAAATTGAGTGTGCATGTTATTCCCTCCTTAAGCCAAATGTGATGAAGGTAGGCTTCACCTTTTCCCTCTCACCTCCCCCCGTTTCCCCTCCACTGAAAAACCTTTTGTTTGCCTCTTATATGGGAGATAATTTGCCCCATTCCATTTCTCCCTTTCTTCTCCAATAGATTCCTCTCTCACCCTTTAATTTTATTTTTTAGATATTGTCCCTTCCTATTCAACTCACCCTGTGCCCTCTGTCTATATATATATAATCCCTCCAACTACCCAAATACTGAGAAAATTCTCAAGAGTTACAAATATTATCTTTCCATGTAGGAATGTAAACAATTCAACTTTACTAAGTCCCTTATGATTTCTCTTTCCTCTTTACCTTTTCATGCTTCTCTTGATTCTTGTATTTGAAAGTCGAATTTTCTATTTAGCTCAGGTCTTTTCACTAAGAATGCATTAAAGTCCTCTATTTCATTGAATGACCATTTTTCCCCCTGAAATTTTATACTCAGTTTTGCTGGGTAGGTGATTCTTGGTTTTAAAACTAGTCCCTTTGACTTCTGGAATACCATGTTTAATGTAGAAGCTGCTAGGTCTTGTGTTATCCTGATTGTATTTTCACAATACTCAAATTGTTTCTTTCTGGCTGCTTGCAATATTTTCTCCTTAACCTGGGAACTCGGGAATTTGACTACAATATTCCTAAGAGGTTTTCTTCTGGGATCTGTTTCAGGAGGTGATCAGTGGATTCTTTCAATATTTATTTTACCCTCTGCTTCTAGAATATCAGGGCATTTTTCCCTGACAATTTCATGAAAGATGATGTCTAGGCTCTTTTTTGATCATGGCTTTCAGGTACTCACATAATTTTTAAATTGTCTCTCTTGAATCTATTTTCCAGGTCAGTTGCTTTTCCAAAAGCAAACATAAACAAAGATATTTCACATTATCTGCTATTTTTTCATTCCTTTGGTTTTGTTTTATAATTTCTTAATTTTTCATAGTCATTAGTTTCCATCTGCTCCATTCTAATCTTTAAGGAATTATTTTCTTCAGTGAGCTTCTGGATCTCCTTTTCTATCTGGCCAATTCTGCTTTTTTGGATATCTTTTGCCTTTGGGTTAGTCTATTTTTTAAAGTGTTATTTTCTTCAGCATTTTTTGGGTCTCCTTTAGCAAGCAGTTGACTCATTTTTCTTGATATTCTTGCATTGCTCTCATTTCTCTTCCCAGTTTTTGCTTTACTTTTCTTACTTGATTTTCAAAATCCTTTTTGAGCTCTTCCTTAGTCTGAGACCAATATATACTTTTCTTGGAGGCTTTGGATGGAAGAGTCTTGACTTTGTTTTCTTCTGTTTGCATGCTTTGGTCTTCCTTGTCATCAAAGTAATATCCTATAGTCTGATTCTTCTTCCAGTTTTTGCTCATTTCCCCAGCCATTTACTTGACTTTTGAGTTCTTTGTCAAGATAATTCTCTTCTTCCAGTGGGGGTTGAGGGTGTACTGTCAGCCACTCAAGTCCCTCCACAATCTATAAATTTATGCTGATCTAGAGCTCCAGAAACAGTGGTTATAGCTGCCCCTATTGTTGTTGTGGCTGCTAAAGTTTCCTCTGCTCCCTCCCCCCTCTGCCACCCAGGGGCTGAGGCCTGACCACTCCATTCTCCTGCACTGGTCCCACAGGCTTTTTCCACTGACCTTCCAATTTATCCTCAGCATTTTAGACTCCTGAAGTCTGGAAACCACCACAGGTGTGAGAGATTCAGCCCCCCCAAGGTATGCTCAGGTCCCCTCTGTGCACTCATGGCCCACACTGGACTGTGCTCTGCTCCTAGTGTGGCATGACAGACACTTCTCAACGAACTTCCAGGCTATCCTGAGCTGGAGATTTGCTTCGCTTCATCATTCTGTGGGTTCTGTGACTCCAGAATTTGTTTAGAGCCATTTTTTACAGCTATTTGGCTGGGCTTTGCAGGAGCATTCTAGAAAGTCTGTACTTTTACTCTGCCATCTTGGCCACTTTTTTAATAATTAAAAAAAAATTTAAACTTGAATACAAAATGAGAAAACAAATAAAACATTGCCATATACACAGCAGACTATAAGAGAGGATTCAATATAAAACAAGAAATTTCTATTTCAAGAAAACCTATGTAATAAATACTACACGTTGTTTTCAAAGCTGACTAGCTTTTCTTAGCTTCCTTGTTGGTTTTCTTTTATTTTCTGCTGTGCACTTTTTGCTTTATTTTTTTCCCCTCCTCCTCCCTGCCCCCAATGAAGACTACAATTAAACATGAATACACACATACACACACAGAGATGTGTGTATATATGTGATATATAATATATTGTATGTAATATATAATTCATATTATATGTGATATATAATTTATATTATATTTGTGTGTATATGGAGAAAGAGAGAGAAAGAGGTGTTCATGTGTGTATAGACACACATATTCCACCTGTCATCTGTTTCTCTGAATATGGATTGCATCTTCCTTCATAGATCCAAGTCTTTCCATGTTTTTTAAATCAACCAGCTCATCATGCCCTACACTGCAGCAGTATTCCAATTCAATAACATCCTATCTGAGAAAGTATCTATGAATGTTTTCCCCCAATTTTCTGCATAGGTTTTATTTATACAAGAAAATATTAAGTTAAATTAATAAAAATTATCCTTTTTACACTTCAATAATACTCTCCCTTACAATATAGCTTAAGGTCTGATATTTCTGAATCTACTTCCTTTACATCTTTTTTCTTGGTTTCTTTGAAGTTCCTGAGCTTTTAC
The DNA here is from genome assembly GCA_028658325.1 of Potorous gilbertii. NCBI lineage: Eukaryota > Metazoa > Chordata > Mammalia > Diprotodontia > Potoroidae > Potorous > Potorous gilbertii. Next base: position 116,937,701 of record CM053769.1, read on the forward strand.
TTTTCCAAATGAACTTTATTATTTTTTCTAACTCAGTAAAATAATTTTTTAGTAATTTAATTGGGATATATTGAATAAATAGATTAGACAAAAATTGTCATTTAAAAATTATATTGGTTTTACCCATCCATAAACAATAAATATTACTTCAATTATTTAGATTTGAGTTTATTTGTATAAAAGGTGTTTTATGTGTATGTTCATATAGTTCCTGTATCTGTTTTGGTAGGTATATCCTCAGATATTTTATTCTGCCTAGGTATTTTAAATGGTCTAAAATAATGTTGAACAATATTGCTGATGTATAGTATAGTTACTCTATTTTTCACTTTTAACTAAATCTATTTTAACTTTACCTTTGTCTGAGATTATGATTACTATCCCTGATTTTTTACATAATAAATTCTATTCCTACCCTTTATTTTATTTTTGTATGTATCTCTCATTTTATAAAATTTCCTGAAAGCAACATATTCACGAATTCAAATTTTTAATCTGATATCCATTTCCATTTTATGGGTAAATTTGTCCTATTCACATTCTAAGCTACAATTACTTATTGTGTATTTTCCTCCTTCCTATTTTTCTTCACTATCCTTCTCACCCTATTTACCCTATATCTATCTCTTCATTCCTTTGCTTTATTTCTACCCACTACCCTGCCCTCCTATTTCTTAACCTATCTACCCCTCAAAAGTCTCTCCCTTATCCTCTCTCCACCACTCTATTCCCTTGCTGTCTTGTTTCTTTCTGAATTTACAAGACTTTTATATCCATTGATAGATAAATAGATACAGATATAGATATTGTTCCTTCTTTAGTCCATTCTTGATGAGAGTAAGGTTTTAGCACTGCCCACCCTCCCCTATACTACCTTCTTCTATATCAATTTCTCCTTTCTGTTTCATTTGTATGAGATAATTACTCCTTTATATCTACATTATTTCTTTAAAATAACCTCATCATACTCAGTACAGACCAAGTCTTTCAAACTATCAAAATAATGACAAAAATAAAAGTACTCCTAATATTTTCACATATATGAAGTAAACAATTTGACCTTACTGAATTCCCTTATAATTGGTCTTTAATGTTACCTTATATTTCTCCTGGATGCTATATGTTGAATTTTCCCTTAAGTTCTGGGGGTTTTGTCACAAAAACCTGAATATCTTTCAGTTTGTTAAATGTCCATTTTGTTTTTCATTCAGGATTATACTTAATTTTGCTGGGTAAGTTATCCTTGGTTGTAACCCCAGCTCATTGCTCTACAGAATATAGTATTACAAGACCTATAGCTCTTCAATATAATAGCTCCTAGGTCCTGTGTAAACTTTATGGTAGCTCCATGAGATTTAAATTGTTTTTTGTCTTGTTGCTTCCAATATTTTCTCCTTCACCTGGGAGCTTTGAAACTTGACTACTTTTTCCTCTTGGGACCTCTTTCAGGTAGTGAGCAATAGATTGTTTTTTTCTATTTCTGCTTTGCCTTCTTGTTCAAGAACTTCAAAGTAATTTTTCTTGATAATTTCTTGTAATATTGTATGAAGATTCTTTTTTTAAAAATTGTATTTTTCAGGTAGTTCAACTATTCTTATATTATTTTTCTTTGATCTGTTCCTCAGATAAGTTGTTTCTCTGATGAGATATTTCACTTTCTCTACTATTATTTCATTCTTTTGATTTTGTTTTATGGTTTCCTAGTGTCTTAGAATATCATTAGCTTCCCCTTGTACAATTCTACTTTTCAAGGAATTATTTTCTCCTTTAAATTTTTGAATCTCTTCATATTTTTCTTATATTGCTCTTATTTTTTATTTTTCTTCAATCTCTCTTATTTAATTTTAAAGTCTTTTTTAAGTGCTTCCAAGAGCTCTTTTTGTGATTGGGATCATTTGATATTTCTCATCAAAACGAGAGTGGCTTTTTCTTTTGGCTCCTCTACTATCTTCCTCTGAATATGAACTCAGATCTTTTCTATCCCCATAGTAATTATCTGTGTTTGCATTCTTTCTTTGCTTACTCATCTTTATTCATTTATTTATTTTTTATTTGATTTTTTTTTTAGCAGTTATTAGTGTAATCAAGTTGTAGTTCCAAGGTATGGGGAATGATGCCCCAAGTCTCAGGTCCTTCTTATTGTTATTTTCTGAGGTCTGTTCTCAAGGCCCAACTTTGGGCTCCCCCAGCCACAGTGTGTCACAAATGATCTTGCTTCCTGTGGTCCCTCCAGTGACTGTAAACTACAGCTGTCCTCTCTGTCCTGGAACTGAAAGCAGAGACTCTGCTTTCCTTCAGGTGCCCACAACCACAGGTGTGAGCTAGCTCCTTCTTCCTGCAGCCACAGCCCAGGATGTCTGGTCAGCACAGTTGTACTTGCTGAACAGTGGAAGGGTCCTTTAATCTTCTCCTACTCAGTCATCAGACCCCACACTGTCAGCAAAATGAAAATTTCTAAGGCTGAGGCTGCCTCTCAACTTACCTGCCCCCCAGAATTTGTAGTTTGTTGTCTGCCTGGAGGTGTTTGCACTTCACTAAAGCCACTGTAAATCTAGTCTTTCCTGGGGTCTTCTCAAATGTCTGCTTTATTATGTGTTTATTTCTGCTGTTCTGAGGCAATGGTCTGTGTTTTTGTGAAGGAAATTTGGAGCACTCAAAGTTTTCTGACCTATTCCACCATCTTCCCAGGATCCACTCTAATGACATTTCCACTTATAAAATTATATCAGTTTCTGATGTTGAGCCATTTGGAAGAAGCAAGGGCTTTGATAACAAGAACTTTCTTTTCTTGTTTATCTGTAGCTATAACACTTGTGGGAGTAGTGAACAGGCTACATCTCCATCAGTGTTGTACCCCAGGAGGATGACTGAGGGCACCAGACTGGAAGCATTGCTGCTTCTACAGCTATTGTGTTCAGGGGCTAGGCTATCTCCATCAAGAGATGGTGGTCAAGTTATTGTTGGTTTGACTTAAACAGGACATGACTTTTCCTGTCTCTTTCTCAGGGTGTCTTGCTGTTTCATCGTGGCTTGTTTACCTGCCCCGTTTGTGTCATTGGTTGGTAAGGATGGTTGATCTCCGCAAGTTTCTTTCCTGGATTATGGCTGTTGAGGGCTGGGTTGGAAGCAAGACTTGTCTGAGAGGTCTCAGGACTCCTGTACTCATTTTCCTGTAGGTGGCAGTTGCTCAGCTGTTCCTGCTGGTGGTGATAAAGAAGATGGATCCCCTAATATTGTACAGAAGCATTCACTCACCAAGACTTAAAGGTCTTCCTTATTTAAATCTAGTCTAAGAGGTTCTAATTTTACCCCTGACCCATTGCAGTTCCTTGGCAAGTAACCTAGAATATTCTGTCATATTAGAAAAATTAGTCTGATTCTTGCTTGAGAATCTCTGTCCAGCATTCAGGACTGCTGAATCTTTTCCCTCCCATCAAGTTCTACCTACTGGCTATACTGTGCTTCTAGAGAATGAGTCAACCCATTCTGAGAGCAAAAGTGCTCAATGTCGGATGAGTACAATGGCCATTTCATAGTTACTTTCCCAAGCTGATATATCATTTGCATGGGAGTACTTTCCTAGAATTCCATTGTGCTTTTTAAAATCAATGTCTCAGATTTATATTAATTTATCCATTCAATAAACATTAGAAAATTAGCATTTATTAAGCACCTACTCTTGCCAGTTGATGTGCTAAGCACTTTATTAATATCTCATGTGAGCTGCTATTAGTACTACTGCTGCTGCTGCTGCTGCTTCCTCTATGCCAGATAGCTATATCTAGTTGCAAGGCAGAAAAGCACAAAGTAGGATATAATAAGTAACAAACAGGCCATGTTACAAGAAGACCTGGGTTCAAGTGCTGACTCTGCCTTATCCTGTCTGTATGAGCCCAGGCAAATCACTTTAAGTCTCAGTGCCCTTGGTTAATTCTTTAAAACTGAGAGCATCTGCTGATCTTCTTTAGTAGTGGGAGTTACCTTATGGGATATTCCCCACAGGTTTGGACTCCCTAGGAACTGGGAATATAAAGACAAAATGAATAACGGTCTTTTCCCTAAAGTAGCCTAAGTTGGGAGGAGGTCAGGGCAGGAAATAAGACTAACACAGATTAGTGTAAACAAGAATATTCAGTTAGGGAAACAAGGGTGCTTAAAATGGAATGCAGTATTTACACAGATTAGCAAATACAAGATAATTTAAGGAGAGAGAGAACACTGACTAACAACTAGGAAGATCCAGAAAGTCTTCCTATAGAAGAGGCAGCTGAGATTAGGTTAGAAGGAAGGTAAATATTTTAAGATGCAGAGACCATGGAATAGCTGGTCAAAGGTGTGGAGATGAGAAATGGAGTGCTGTGCTTGACGAAAAGAAAGTGTAAGAAGGGGAGTGATGTGAAGTAAGTAGGTATTGGGATTGGGAGAAGAGTAAATGTGTGTGTGTGTGTGTGTGTGTGTGTGTGTGTGTGTGTGTGTGTGTGTGTATGTGTGTGTGAGAGAGAGAGAGAGAGAGAGAGAGAGAGAGAGGGAGAGAGAGAGGGAGAGAGAGGGAGAGAGTCAGACTCTTCATTTCCATGCTACCTAAGACACACAAATCCAATAGCAAAATAGCTAAGGTAAGGTTATAGGGCTTTCAAAGTGAGTCCTGAGGAGTTTGAATCTTTTCATAGAGGCAAGAGGAAGGCCCTTAAGATTCTTGTAGGTGGGAATATCATGGTTATGCTTGTGTTTTAGGAAGATCATAGCAGCTACATAGATTAGAATTGGGAAGATATTAGGAAACTATCTTCCTCAGGCAGCAGCCTTCCCAAAAGTTAGTTACTTTGTGCTATCTCTTCCAATAGAGGCTGATCAGCCAACCCATCAGTAAGCCAATCAATTAGCCAATTGACCAATAAGCATTTATTAAGAGCCTCTATGTATCAGGCATTTTTCTGTGCAGAGATGAAAATTGAGATCTCTGCTCTCAAGAAGTTAATTTCTGGATATCTCTTTCCATGTGGGTTAGTATCAAGGTCTCCATTCACTTACTCCCTCCCTAACTTCCACCATGGTGGGAATAGGAGCATATTTAAAGATGATTCCCTCAGGTATCCAAAATTCTCCTTACAGCATCTGCTCCCAGGGTAGCACTGGCAAGGAAATCTTCAGGGTCTGGATCCAGAATAGCTTTTCTCTTGCTCCATGCTGATTATCTCTCTTTTTCTCTTTCCCTCAATTTAAGCTTAAATTTAGAAGGTTATCACTGCTTTTAGCTCCCTGATAGGCCAACCACATATGGAACTACCAGGAGACAATAGTACTTACTTTAAGTCTTTTATCAGATGTTAGTACTTAGCACAGTGCTTGGCACATGGTAGGTAGTTAATAAATGTTCATTGACTGACACTTGACTGACAGAAGTTTCCTTTAGAAATTAGTAGAGGTGACAAAGCATCATCCTCTGCAGCTATCTATAGGTATGTTTTGTATTTCTTCTATCTCTTGACTTTTCAGATTGATTAATCCCTGGGACTAAGTTTTCATCCTAAGGTACCATTCAATTTGTCTTTATGGAGGAAATTCTACCAGATGCTACACAACCCCCCAAATTCAACATCCCATTTAGGCTATGTCTCTAAAACACCCAAAATATAGCTGTAAGACAGCTATAATGATGCTGATGACAATGGTGGTAACAACCATCATCTCATTTAAAAAAGAAGAAAAATGATATAAATAACAATAATGTCCAAGCTCACATATGTATTATAGAGCACTTTAAGGATTATAAAGCATCTTCATCCCAACAAACCTGCAAAGTAGATAACTGTTATCTCCATTTCACAGATGAAGCAACTGAGGCTCTGAGTAGTTAAGTAACCTGCCCAACAATTAAAGTCAGAAGCAAGAGGTAAACTCAAATTTCCTGATTTCAATGCACAGTGTGAATCCATCCTAGAGTGAGTTGGTGCTGATTTTAAAAATGTGTGTGTGTGTATATATATATATATATATATATATAATATATATATATATATTATATATATATATATGTATGTATGTGTGTATATATATATATATATATATATATATATATATAATTTATTTATTTTTCAGTTTTCAACATTGACTGTCACAACAATTTAAATTCCAAATTTTCTCCCCATCTTTCCCACCCCCACCCCAGGACAGTATGTACCCCATCCACCCCTTCCCCCAGTCTATCCTCTCTTCTATCACCCCCTCTTTCTTCTATCCCCCTTCCCTCTATTTTCCTGTAGGGCAAAATAGATTTCTATACTCCATTGCCTGTACATTTTATTTCCCAGTTGCATGCAAAAACAATTTTTAACATTCATTTTTAAAGCTTTGAGTTCCTAATTGTCTCCCTTCCTCTTTCCCCACCCATCCTCATTGAGAAAATAAGCAATTTGATATAGGTCATACATGTGTAGCCACGCAACACACTTCCATAACAGTTACGTTGTGAAAGACTAACCACATTTCCCTTTGTCCTGCTCTCCATTTATTCCATTGTCTCCCTTGGCCTGTCCTCCCATAATAGTATTTGCTTCTGATTATTCCTTTCCCCAATCTGCTATCTTTTCTATTATCTTCCCTCTCCTATTCCCTTCCCCCCCTGCCTTTCTGCAGGATAAAATAGATTTCCATACTCAATTGAGTGTGCGTTATTCCATGTCACATTTGACTTAAGGAGGGAATAACACACTCTCAGTTGGTGCTGATTACTTTAAAATACAATTCTAAAGTTTGGTGGAAGGATTTGGAGTTCTGCTTGCAATGTGAAAATCTATTAAGTGGAAAAAGAATAAAGAGATCACTTTAAAATTCCTTTGATGATTTTAAAAAGAGAACTGGATCACAGAAATTATTTCCCTAAAGCTCTTCCAAATTCTAAGACAAGCAAAATTACGTTTAATTAAGTAGGTAATTAATATCTGTTATAGCTCTCCTATTAGGTTCAATTGATGATGCAGTCGAGTTGAGTTGTATTTTTATGGACAGCATACATACTTAATAGTATGTTTATTGTACCAGGGATTCCAATTTGTATAATTTTGCTCTGCTCATTTTACTAGACCTAGAACATAACATTGCTATTTAAAATTATTACAGAGGCTTAAAATTATATCTTGCTTTTATGAAATACTCTTAGCCACAGCTATAATTAATTTGAAACTGAGTCTTTGGTGATATTTTTATGACATGATTTCCAGTAACATGTTGTAGGAAAATGTGGGGGATGCTTGTCTAGTCATCTTGATTAGAGGTGGTCTTCAGTTGTCAGGGTAGCTTGATATTACATCAGATGGAGATATTTCATTCATTTGTCACTCAAGTATTTATTAAGCACTTACTATGTTCAAGGCAGTATGTATGATATATTTTATTATATATTATGCTATATTACATTACATAACTACATTATATTATACTATATATTATTATATATAAAACCCTGTAATGTTAATGGGATTTAAGATCTTCCTTCACATTAATAGATCTCATGTGGAACCCATTAAGAGAAGTTTGCTTAGGGGAGTCTTCCTTATCAGAAGGCTTTCTCATCTTTTGATAATTTGTAATTAGGCACTGAGTCATGAGAGTTGTGATGCCTTCTGACTCTGAGAAGTGTATATATTCTCTGAGTTGGTATATTACTTATGAGAAGGATCTTATGATTCCCTGATTGAGACTCTGAGTGGCAGTATGTTCAGAGCTCCTGACTACTCAAATGTAAAGGCTCTCTCGATTCAGGGATGTATGTAAAGTGTATAGCAATACTGCTCAGAAGACCCTGTCTGTTGGTCTTTATTTCTATGCTTATATTTACTCTGTATTTTTTCAGTTCATATTTTCTCTGAAGTTCAGAGTGCTGACTTTTACCCTGAACAAGCGAAAAAAGATTGTTGACCCCTTAAACTGCTATCTTTCCTAGTAAAGCAGATCTAAGAACCTGTGTTAGCAACCATCCTGAGTATAACAATGTGGTTGCCATTACAAGTCCTTAACCCAGTGATTGGGACATAGTAGGTGCTATATTCTCCCCTCCCTTTCTATGTACTATGACATCCCTATGTGCTCCCATCCCTAAGTGCAGGACTGCAAAAATAAATGTAAGAGCATGCCCTCAAGGAGTTTATAATCTGATAGTAAATACATGACTTCTCTTTTTCAAAAAATCAAACAGCTGAATTTGAATAATAAATATCATATAATTATGTTCAAATAAGTAATAAATGATATTTTTAAAAATTATCATTACTTAGGATAGTAAAGAGACACCAAATGTAAGTCATTTCCTTTCACACCAATCCTTAGCTATTATAAATTTGTTCCAATCCTCACCTATATTCGGAAACCTTGATTATAATATGAATTTATAACTTATACTTCTTTTCACTTAATGTCAAACAATCTGATCACAATTTATTGTCCTCCCACTTCTCTCTTCCCTCAGCTGAGACCCTTGTCTTGTATTTCACTCAAAAAAAATGAGGCTATTTACCAAGGGCTGCCTCTTCTCTCCTCCTCCTCAACCCATATCACTGAGATGCCTTATATTACTGTCTCCTCCTTCACCCAGCTTGCTTAATGATGTAGCTCTTGTCTTTGCCAAGGCTAGCACTTCTCTGTGCACAGGAGATTCTATTAATTAATATTCATTGACTGACAGTTGACTGGCAGAAAGGACCTTAAGAAATCAGTAGAGAGAACAAAGCATCATCCTCTGCACTCATCTATTGTTCCTATTATGTCTTAATATATATAGTCTTATTCTATATTATTATATAGGCCATCTTCTCTAGTATATTGTCCCCTCTAACATCTTTATTCTCTCACTAATCTTCAGTCTCTCCCCATCTATTAGCTGCTTCCCCAATGCTTATAAACATTCTTATGTCTTCCCTTTTCTAAGAAAATCCTTGCTTGATCCATCCCCACTAACTACATCCCAGTCTAATGGAGGGAAACAAAATGAAATTAACTATGTACAAGAAAGAGATATATAGGATAAATTGGAGATAATCAACAGAGGTAAGGCTAATGTTGACATTAAAGGAGACAGGGAAAAGCTTCTTCTAGAAGGTGAAATTTTTACTGAGATTTGAAAGAAGCCAGAAAGTTAGGAAATGAGAAAGGGAATTTCAGGCATGGGGGACAGTCAGGAAAAATGCATGGAGTTGAGAGATAGGATATCCTGTACGAGGAAGTGCAAGAAGAGTAGAATCATTGGATCAAAGAGCAGGCATTGAGATTGGGAAGAGTAAGATGCAAACTCCCCTCCCCCCAAAACTGAGAAGGTAGAAAGAGGATAGGTTATGAAGGTCTTTGAATACCAAACAAAAGTTAGAAGGTGATAGGGACCCACTGAAGTTGTGGGGGTACAGTGGGGGGGAGAGGAGTCATTTTCATGCTACAAAATTCAACAGCCAAAGCATTTAGCTATGACAAAAAAGAAATAAAAAAAGCAAGAAAGAAATCAGCGAGTACATCCATTCCCTACCCCATATACAAACAGGTGCAATATCCTTTGTGTCCCCAATTGGAGTAATGGGGGTAGAAAATTCCTTGGGGAAAACTTAGGGGATGGGAAGTTTTAATAATAATAGTAATAGTTAAATGCTTTACAGTTATTATTTCATTTTATTCTCACAATAACCCAAGGAGGTAGGTGCTATTACTATACCCATTTTATAAGAGAAGGAAACTGTGTCACAGAAAGTCAGATTTGAACTCAGATGATTTCCTGACTCCAAGTCCCATATTTTATCCATTGTACCACCTAGCTGCTATAGGGCTGGGGTGAAAGGAGTGAGGCCACTGTCCATCAATCTTCTTTCAGCTCTCAGCATGCTTATAGTAGCCAGCAAAGAAATCTTTTAATCTCTCAAGGACAGGCTGGAGTTTGCTGGAGAAACTCAGCTTGGCCTCAGGGTCATTAGAATTTCTCTCTCTCCCTGCTCAGGCTGTTGGACTTTTCTTATTTCCATCTCCCAGTTTGTCTGTCCAGTTATGGTTGTTTAGATATACTCTAGGCTTCCCTGAATGCTCAGCTCAAATATTTCTTTTTTCTCCCCTTCCAAATCCACATGCTTAAGGCAAGCTCTCATTCCAAAGTCATTCTCCTGGGATTCTGACATCCAGTGTATTTTGTCCCCATGAATATCAGCTTCCCTAACTCATATTTGTGAATCTAAAGATGGGAAGTTTCTATTAAGAGTAGCCTTGCCTGCTCCTATCATATACTCTCAGGAGCTGTTATTACTTAGTCACATCCCAATCTTTGTGACCCCATTTGGGACTTTCTTGACAGAGATACTGGAGTGGTTTGCCATTTCCTTCACTAGCTCATTTTCCAGAGGAGGAAACTGAAGCAAATGGGGTTAAGTGATTTGCCCAAGGTCAAATAGCTAGTAAATATTTGTCTGAGGTCAGATTTGAACTCATGAAAATGAGTCTTCCTGACGCCAAGCCCAGTGCTCTATTCACTGCACAACTTAGCTGCCCCATGTGTTTAGGTCACTCTTGCTCCTTTCCCTAGGGTTACCAAAATTAAAATAGTACAGCTCAGTGACCCAAAATACACCCCTGCCACTCCCAGCCTCTTCATCCCAACCACTAAAAGCCCATTTAACTCAGGATGTGATTTCAATGGTAGTATAGCTCAAATGCCATTCCCTTTAAACTGAGCTGCAGAATCTTACCGTAACTGGGATAAAATGCCAATAGAGCTGGTCAAATACCAGCATGTCGATGACAGCTATTCATTCCACAGGCTCCTGGGCTTTTAGAAGACTAAACTTAAGTTTGTCGGCTATGACCCTGGGGAAAGTCTGAATTGAACTCCAAGGATTGTCCAAAGGACCACTGTTAAGCCTTGCTTCCCGTTCCTCTCAACGTCTAGGAGTCTGGGAGTAGGTGGGGCTGCATTCTCTGAAGTCGTCATCGCTGTGCTGAAGGCTGTCAAGAACCAACTTTTCCCCTTACTGTAAAGTAATAAAAATAAACAGCATCCTAACCTGCCTCCCTCCCTCTGGAGAAAGGGACTTGTGTTTACAGCTAAACAGAGACCTGCTGCCGGTTCAGATCTCGGTAACACATTTAGGTCAGAAGTTTGAAAACACAATTGTGTTTATAAATCATCAGTGACATACCAATGTCATGTCAGCAGAGGAAGGCAAAGGTCATGTTTACTGCAAGCAGAGGTACAGGCTGTTGCCGCCGGCAGGTGGATTTGGGGGTGGGGGGAGGCTGGAGGGGGTGGAGACCACACTGGGGCTGGAGCTCTCCGAGCTCCTTGTTGCCGCTAGATTCACACGGAGTTCGGGTACAGAGTTACAAGCTCACGGAGAGAGAAGTCGATAACATCGTGAGATCTTTCCATAGGAAGGGATGAAGTACGAGGAAGGGAGATTGGACAGTCTGTGCCAAGGACAGGAAGATGGAATGTCCTGTATGGGGCACAGGGAGGCAAGTTTGACGATATCAGAGTGAATGAAGGCGAGAAATGGGAAATAAGTTTGGGAAGGTCGAGTGACTCTGGAGTCAGACGGTGACTCAGAATGACAAACTGGAATTTGTATCTGAGCCCAGTACAAATACAGAGGCATCTAGGAGCTCCTGAGGCTTCTGAGCAGCGGAGTGATACGGTCACATCAGTGCATTGGAAATACCAATGGGGAAGGTGATGGATTGAAGAGGTGAGAAACTAGAGGGAGAGATGCCAATTAGGAGGCGATCAAACTGCTCCAGGTAAGAGATGATGAATGGGATGACCATGTGAGCACTGAGATGGCTACCAACGTGAGACCATGGAGGTAGAGTTCAACAGAGTTGGGGACTGGATAGCTATGGGGGCCAAGAGAAGTGGAAGAGTAGATGACTGAGGTTGTGAACTTGGGTGACCATGGTGGGAAATAAACATCTATTAAGCATATACTAGGTGCCAGGCACTGTGCCAACCACTTTCTAAATATTTTTTCCTCACAACAACCTTGGGAGGTAAGTGCGATTATGATCCCCATTTAACAACTGAGAAAACTGAGGCAGACAGAAGTTAAATAACTTGTCCAAGGTCACATGGTTAATAAATGTGAACTCAGGTCTTTCTGACTTCAGACTCAAGTATTCTATTCACTGAGCCATCTCACTGACTCTAGCAGAGATCACAAACCTTGCACGATCCCTTATCTTGTGCAATTCTTATCTATTACTAAGGACAAGCCCTCCATATAGGATCTAGTCAATGCATTAGAGGCTTTCTCTAGACCACCAAATATTCTGTGGGTACTGAAGCTATCCATTTGGTATCTCTTAGTCTTCCGATGTAGTTGGCCAGCCCCTCCTTTCTTGATTATATATTTCCAGATGTGTGTGTGTGTGTGTGTGTGTGTGTGTATGTGTAAATTCAAGAGAGAGCTGGGTGGCACAGTGACTAAAGCGTTATTAGAGTTCGAATCAGAACAAATTGAGATCAAATTCTGCCTTGGACACTTATTAGCAACATGACCTAGAACAAGTCCCTTGACCCCTTTCTGCCTCTGTTTCTTCTTTTATAAAAAAGGGATAATAGCAGCACCTATCTCATAGAACTCTCTTGTGAGGATCTACTAAGATAAACATACAGAAAATACTTTGCCAGTCTTTAAGTGTTATGCCAGCATTAGCTTATTGAGAGGAGTTGTCTCCCACTTATTGGATGACATGCTGTGTTCTGTTTTTTTTCTTCCTTTTACCCAACTTCTTTTATGGAAGTCATCATTATATCATAATAAGATGGAGCATATTTACTTGCACTGTGCATCTTTCTATATACCTTTGGGCCATGCTCGTGTCAAACTCAAATAGAAATGGATACAAAGCATCCCCTTCTGCCACTTTAACACCCCTTCATTGGGTCATTCTCTACTTTGGTTGTTTGGATCTTGCAGTGTGCCAGGATTCACAGCCATAAAGTAATGCCTGAGTAATATTGATGTTAAAAAATAAATATGAACTTTGGGATCACCTTGGAAAGCGATGTACCATTTACAACTGAAGTCTAACCCATTCTCTTTCTCTTATTGTACCATGGGTCCAACCTATTATTCATTCCCAGTTTTTGTCAAAGATACAGGTACTAATAGACCCATTAAATGAAATTACTGTCTAATGGTATGCCACAATTAGCATTCTTCCTCTGCTTCATTTTTCCAACAGGGATTGTTGGGTGTTTTTGGAGGAGTTGTGAATTTCTTCAAGGTGATTCTAATATTCTACAAATGACACAGTATCATATGCAATCAGGAGCACCTGGAAGACCTCATCCTTTGTAGGGAATAATACCTCTTCCATTTGAACTCTATACAGGACATTCCCTACAGCCTTGGTAATCACCTCTGGCAAGCACACAGCTCCCTATTCTACTCTTCCCTCGCCATCGATAATCACAAGATCATGGAACGAAGTTATTCCTGTGATTGTCTCTATCAAGAAATCTTATATAATCATAACCAATGCATAGGACTTGTCTTGTTGGAGAGTACTTTTAATGTTTTAGTTTTGCTCTTAGGAATGAAATAATTTAAAGACAAATCAATAAACAATAATTGCAGCAAGATTTTGTATGGCCTACATTTTTTTTGGTCTTGTGCAGTTTGCTGTAGAAAATCACTTATAAAAGCTGCCTCTTTCTATCTCATATTTTCATCAAGGATTCCCATCCATAGAGTAATCATTTTAGGCAGATGGGTCATGATGTCCCTACATCCTGATTGTCAGTAGTAGTAACAGCTATAATTTTTCCAAGTTATTTGGCAATTTCTCCTCTGCTTTTAAAATTATGTTGCATCCAGCACTGATTAGTTTTCTTTGCGTATTGTTATCTTATCTAGCTGCCCTTTTAATTTTTTAATGGCCATTTTCATTGGAAAGGGTCTGAGTTGTTGAGTCCAAATGGAGCACTTCTACTCTCATCAGTAAGGAATATAGTTTGTTATCAGAATACTGATCCATCTGTTCCATTTTTCATATGTTTTTTTTTTATCTTTGTTACTATTTAATTTACAAATACTTATGGGATAACCTAATTTCATTTCACCCAATGGTTGTTCACAACTGTTTTGCCTTCTGCCACTTTTGTCTGCTTCATGAGACAAAATTCTTCATTACCTTTTACCATCTTCTTCTCATATTTTGAAAATGAGTTTATCTGCTTAAGTGCTGTTGTCTTTGATTAACCCAGCTTTTGGTTGGGCAAAGAAATTAAATATGTCTTGATTCAGGGGGTTTAGAGACTCTTGGTCTCCTCATAATGACTCTTGCTTTACATTGACACCTGTAATAAATGTTTGCAATGCATGTTAATGTCATTTCTTTTATCTGGCATCAATAGAGCATTTGAATGGTTTTAATTGCAAGTGTTGTATTCTTTTTGTTTTCATTTTTGCTCTAATTTGATGTTAATTTTGACTTTTGCTTTAGTGAATTAATCAATCATTTTATTCTCATAACAACATTATGAAGCAAGCAGTGCAGAATGCCCATTTTACATAGGAGGAAACCACCTCAGAGAGGTTATATAGCTATTGTATGAATCAATTGGACTCAATTCAATTCAATAGGATTTGAAATCAAGGCTTTTCACCACTCCACCACACTGACCAGGTTGCTGCCTCCCAAGGGCACTTAGACAAATACCACCCTGACAACTGGGCATCATCATGCTTTATAGAAGTGTTTTTATCTTTTTCAGAGAGCATCTCATTTTATGCTCTATAATATATATTATATATTGAATCAATATATAGCAGAGAAAAAATTTGTACACGGATCTCCAAAATAAATGGGATTTTTCCCCATATCTTACACCCACTCTTTGGTCTATCCTGACCCTACTTTCATGGTGATTCTAAAACCAGAGTGTTTTTCCCCCAGGGAAAATTGTGAATTACTCTAACTGTCCCTGGTGGCTTGGGGAAATTGTCATGAAGAATGGAATTGCATCTAGAAAATTTTAGGAAAAAGAGAGTGCATACCTGGAACTTGTCATTGATGGACGACTTTACTGATTAGTGCCTCCCTTTCCATCTAGAGGATTGCTTAAGACAGTGGCAGCAGTGATAAGTAAGGAGGGGCCAGACAGAACTTGTTGGTAGGATGGAAGGAACAGACTCTACCTCACTCAGGATGTCTCTGCCTCCCTTTGCTAAAGATGTCAGTCGAGCAAAAGGGGCCCCAGAAAGGGATGAGGGATGCTGGCTTCATTACCACCTAGAGGGCTCCTTAATGGCCTTAATTGGATCTGGGGTTAATAGGGTTGGACAATCTCCACCAAGCAGGCTAAGCAAATTCCCCAGTGCCAGGTCACTAGGCAGGGTTTCCAAGGGTGACTGGGGCACTGCTGTTCTTTCCCTCCTCTCTGTAGCAGAGAAGTACACAAAGTTCAGATTAATCTTGGTGAATGCTTGATTGCTCTGTTGAACTATTGAGATTCAATTTCCTTCCCCTCCCTTCCTCATCCCCCGTTTTTATCCTGCACTTTCCTTTCCTTTCCTTCTCCCTTCCTCTTCTCTCTTCCCTTCCCCCCTTTCCCTTTCCTTCCCCTTCTCCCTTTCTTTCTCTTAGATATTTCCTTTACTTTCCTTTCTCTTCTCTTCCCCCTCTCCTTCCTTTAATACTTTCCCTTTTCCTTCCCTTAATGCCTTTCCTTCCTTTTTCTTCCCTTTCCTTCTCTCCTTTAGCTTCTTTTTCCTTCCTTTTTATTTTTCCTTTCTCTTCTGTCCTCCCCCTCTTTTGCCTTTTATCCTTCCCTTCTCTCCTCTCTCATGAAAATTTAGACATGAGTTACATTCTGAAATTTTCCAGGGTTAACTCTTGGTGAGTGTATAAAAGATCATCATGTTTGTGTAATCCCCAAACCTAAGGGCCTACACTGCAAAGCTCAGACACCATAGGGCCCTTACCCCTTACCTAAAGGCGAGTGATTATCCATAGTAACTGTTGCTATTTCCCTCCCAGCCTGAAGTCTTTCTTTCTTTACCTTACTAAAGGGAACATGCCCTGGCTACTTTTCAAATAGGCCTATTCAATGAATGGGCGTTACCTAACCTCAAGTGAGTTCCTGCATAGACCTTGGCCTAAAAAGGTCAAGGTCTCCCAGTCATCATGAGGAATATCAGATCACTGGATTCAGATGGCTCTGGAGGAGAAGTGAGGCTGGTGACCTTGCACAGTCCTCCCTCACTCAAAATAAAGTCAAGTGCCAGTCATGTCATCATTTCTCTGATGGCACAGTCTTCTTCAACAATGAAGAATGAACACAGCAACAACCCTTGTATACAGAACCTATTTCACTAATCCACCTTTTTATTTCTTAGCCAGGACCAAGGAGTTTTGATTATTGCTGCTTTATTATATAGTTTTGGATCTGGTACGGCTAGCTGGCCTTGAATTCTTGACTTAGACCCTGGGTCGTGCTTCTCAAGTCTACTATCTAAGGTGTAGGTTGGACCCAACTTTTGATAAAATCATCTTCACCAACACCCTAAGCATAGATGCGCCTTTTAGAGCAGGATTTGATTCTTAGGGATGAAAATCAGAATAAATGAACTGTCAAAAGTAAGAAACCATTGGAGTTCAACCTCTGGATTCTCCTACTCCTTTACCATTTATTTCAAATTACCATGTAGTACACTGAAGGTTAAGTAAATTATAAAATGTGTATCTACTTAACTTTGCTGTAAGTTTTATTAGATCATGACTCTAAGCTGTGCTCATGTTAATCGCAGGTACTATAGTTTGTAGATTATTCAGTAAGATTGTTAGCTTATAACTGAAAAGGAAAAGGCAACAGGAAAATTAAGGAGGGGAGTTGAATTGATCAACCAGGAACAAGCATTGGATTCCTTGGTGTTGGTGAGGAAGAAAGGGAGGTGGGAGAAGCAGGTAGGTCCAAAGATCTCTTTGCTAATGACACAAAGCTGGGAGGCATGGCCAATACATTTGATGAGAGTCAGGATTCAGGATTTAAATAGACTCAAAAATTGTGTTAGAGTTAACAAAATTAAATGTAAAGAGTATAAATGTAGAGTTTTATACTTGCATTCAAAACATCTGTTTAAAAAATTTAAGATAGAGAAGCTGAGATAAGACTTCTGTTCACCAGAAAAGAGTTCTTCGGGTTCTTGGATGGCAAGCTCAATGTGGGTCAACAGTGAGTGTCAAGTCAAGCTGACAAGTATTAAGGACTTATAATAAATATTCCAGTCACTGTGTAAATACTAGGGGTACAAAAAAGACAAAAACAGTCCGGGGGAGGGGCGACAATTTGACAGAGTAGAGGCAGAAACTCATTTGAATTCTCTTGGGAGAGTTCTCCTCTCGACAACTTTAAAATAATATGTCAAACTGAACTCTTGAGTGTCATGTCAACAAAAAGTCAGAGTGAGACATTTTTCCAGCCCAAGACAATTTAGGAAGTTGACAGGGAATTCTGTGACACAGGAGTGAGGCCATCATTTGGCAGCAACACTGATGGTGGTCTTTGGAAGTGGTTGTGACAGCAGCAGCAGCTTTGGGAGCTCTCAGCCCAGAGTTGATAAGGGGATTGTATAATTGGTCAGAAAGAGGTTATAGGGGACCTTGAGACAACATAGTGTGCAGGACTGGGTGATGTTTGGCAGCTCCACTGTTTATGTGTAATTCTGGGTCATAGTTCCAGGATAGAGAGGAGCACTTGTGGTTGGTCACAAGGAAGCAGGAGCCCTGATCATAGTATCAGCACAGAGAGAAGCACTAGTGCTTATGGCTGCAGAGGAGCACTGACCCTTCCTGAGTAAAGACCAGAACTCAGACCAGGAGAGCAGTGACCCCATCTCTCCTGGGAAACCACCATCATGGGAACCCAAAAAATACTTACAGATCCCCAGAACTAGCACCGAAAACAGAAGCACAAAAAAAATCTGACATTTGGAACAACACATCTCCATCCTCAGGTGATTAGAGCCCAACTTTAACATCAACAGAAAAGTCAAGAAATATGCTACAAAATCAGGTAACAACAACAACAAAATAACCTGGCCAAAAAAAATCTAATATGGTGACAAGGAAAAATCAAGACACAAACTCAGAAGACAGCAATATGAAAACAAGCTACAAACAGAGCCTCAAAGAAAAAAATGCAAATTAGACACAAGCACTACAAAAGTACCTGGAAGAATTAAAGAAAGAGATAAGAATTGTAGAAAGAAAAAAAAAGAATTGTAGAGGAAAACTGGAAAAAGAAATGACAGTGATGCAATAAAATTATGAAAAGAGAATTAATAGATTGGTAAAAGAGGCATAAAAATACTTAAGAAAATAACCCCTTAAAAAACAAACTTGACCTAAATGGTAAAAGAGGCACAAGTGTTCACTGTCAAAAAGAACTTTTTAAAAATAAGAATTGACCAAGTGGAAAAAGAGATGCAAAAGCTTGCTGAAGAAAGAAAGTCCTCAAAAATTAACACTGGGCAAGTAGAAGGTAATGAATCCATAAGACATCAAGAAAAATTAAAAACAAAGTCAAAAGCATGAAAAAAAGAAGACGTGGAATATTTCATTAGAAAAACAATTGACCTGAAAACAAAGATCAAGGAGAGATAATTCTTTTCTAAAAGTTATTTTTCCCAATTATGTGTAAAAACCACATTTACATTTTTTAAAAAATTTGAGTTTCTAATTCTCTCCTTCCCTAGCTTATCAAGCAATTTGATATAGATTGTACACATTCAATCATATAAAACATATTTCCATATTACTCATGTTGCGAAAGAAAAAAGATTTAAAAATATACACAAAAAAATGAAAAATAGTATGCTTTGATCTGCATTCAGATTCCATCAGTTCTTTCTCTGAAGACTGATAATATTTTTTTATCAGAAGTCCTTTGGAATTGTCTTGGATCATTACATTGTTAAGAAGAGCTAAATCATTCACAGTTGATCATCCTATAATATTGCTGTGTAAAGTGTTATCCTGGTTGAGCTTGTTTCACTTTGCATCAGTTCATATAAGTCTTAAGGTGAGATAATTCAAGAATCACTGGACCACCTGAAAATCAGGATTAAAAAAGCCTATAAATTCCATTTCAAGAAATTATGAAGGAAAACTGCCCCTGCATCTTAGAACCAAAAGGTAAAATCAAGTTTGAAAGAACCTACCAAGCATCTCCAAAAATGAAAAATCCCAAGAATATTATAGCAGAATTCCAGAGCTTTCAGATTAAGGAGAAAGTATTGCTAGCATCCATAAAAAGCCATTCAAATATCATGGAGCTACTGTCAAGATCATGTAAGATTTAGTAACTACCACATTAAAAGAGTAGTGGGCTTGGAATATGATATTCTGGAAGGTAAAAGAACTAGAATTACAACCGAGAATAACTCACAAAACTGAGTATAATCCTTTAGAGGAAAATGAATATTTAATGAAATAGAGGATTTTTAAGCATTCCTGATGAAAAGACCAGAGTGAAGCCTAAAAAGGTAAACATGAAAGAGAAATCATAAGGACTTAAGGTTAAACTGTTTACATTCCTATATGAGAAGATGATACACGTAACTCTTAAGAACTTTATCATTATTAGGGCATTTAGAAGGTGTCTACAAAGACAGAGGGCATAGATGTAAGTCAGTTATGTTGAGATGGTCTAAAAAAATGAGGAGTTAAAAAAGGAGATGTGCTGGGAGAAGGGGGAAGGGAGAGGAAGAAAAGGAAAACTATCTCACCTAAAAGAAGTGTGCAAGGAAGAGCTTTTATAATAGAGGGGGAAATTGGGTGCACAATGCTGGAATCTCTTTTTGAAATTGTTTCAAAGAGGAAAGAATACACACACACACACACACACACACACACACACACACACATTCAGTTCAGAAAGCCATTTTACCCAATAAAAAATAGGAGAGAAAGAAAAGAGAAATGGGGTGGTGACAAAAGGGAGGATGAATTCAGGGAGGCAGTGGTCAGAAGTAAAACAGATGAGAGAGAGAAAGAGAGAGAGAGAGAGAAAGAAAGAGAGAGAGAAAGAGAAAGAGAGAGAGAGAATAGGATGGGGAGAAATACCATAGCTAACCATAGCTGTGAATGTGAGTAGAATGAAGTCACCCATAAAACAGAAGTGGATAACAATGCAATGAAAAGCAGAATCCAACAGTACTTTGTTTTTGAAGAAACATATTTGAAACAGAGACACACAGAGATAGTTAAAATAAGGAGCTAGAGCAGAATCCTTTATACTCCAGCTGAGGTAAAAAAAAAAAATCCACAGAGGTAGCAATCATGATATCAGACAAAGCAAAATAGAACTAATTAAAAGAGATAATCAGGAAAACTACATTTTGTTAAAAGATGCCATAGAAAATGATGTAAACAATACTAAATACATTATATATGCACCAAATGCTAGAGTCTCCAAATTCTTAAAGGAAAAGTGAAATGAGTTTTAAGGAGAAATAGTAAAGTTATGCTAGTGGGAGACCTCAATTTTCCTTTCTCAGAACTAAATAAATCTAACAATAAAATAAAAAAAATTAAGGGGATGAACAGAATTTTTAGAACAGTTAGAGATTATAGACTTCAAGAACTGAAAAAGAGAATACATTTTTCTCAGCTGAACATGATAACTAACCATGTATTAGAGCATAAAAATCTGAGAAACAATATTAAATGCACCCTTTTTGGATCATAAAATGCTATAAAATTATATTCAATAAATGTCCTTGAAATTAAAATATTTTGCACCATTAATAAACAGAACAAAAATAATTTAAAGATTCTTTATTCCATCATCATCTTATCCTTTTAATTTCTATTTATGTTTTATAATATATGGGATATATTAGAATAATGGGATAAGTGCTGTCAAGAATGACACCAGAGGGAGTGTGAGGATGGTGATATTTTTGACAGTAATAATGAAATTTGGGAAGATGGGGAAGATTTTGTGGGGAAACATGAGTTCAGTTTGTACATATTGAATTTAAGATGTCCAGGATTTGAGATATCCAAAAGGTAGCAAAAAACCCCCAAAACCAAACCCCTAATGTTTTCTGAGGTTCCATTAAGAGAAGCATAGAACAGGAAGGTGGCTGTTCCACTTTACTATGCCCTAGTCAGATCACATCTAGGCTATTACATTCAGTTCTAGATGCCACATTTTAGAAGACATTGATAAACTATAGTGTATTCAAAGGAGGACATGAAGATGCCAAAGAATCTCCAAGTCATATGAGAATCACTTGAAGGAACTGAGAATGTCTAACTTAGAGAAGAGAACCCTCAGAAGGACATGGGAACTATCCTCAACTGGGGTGCCATTGTGATGTTCATTCTAGAGTAGGAGGAACTACGTTCAGATGTCTCCCCAATGCCTCCTACCTGTGTGATACCCTCCTCAAGCCCTAGTTTCCTTATCTATAAAAAGAAATTGGACCAAAGAGATTCTGGAGTCTCTACCAATTCTAGATCTTTTTTATCTTTTGATTCTGAAACTTTTCAAAGGGCTGTTACATGGAAGAGAGATGAGACTTTTTCCATTTAGTCCTCTTGGACCAATGGGCCAACATAGTGTCATAGTGTCAACACCATGACATCATGAAAAACAATTAGTGTTCTCTGAAAGTGGAATGGACTGCCTTGGAGGAAAGAAGGAAGGAAATAAGTATCTATTAAGCAACTATTTATTAAGTACATCTAATGCCAGTCACTGTGCTAAGAGTTTTATAGATATCATCTCCTTTAATTTTCAGCTCTGAGGGAGAGGTGTTATCATCCCCATTTTACGGTTGAGGAAACTGAGGTAGACTGAAATTAAATGATTCAACCAGCACAAGTGTTCAGGTTATAGACCAGACACTCTATCTAATGTGTCATTTAGCTGCCTCTAGATAATACGTTCTATCTCAATGGACATCTGCAAGTGGAAATAAAATGACTACCTTTTGGTCATAACAATAGCAACAATAACCTCCACATATTGTAAAGGGAATTCTTGGTTAAGTCCTGGTTTGAATAGACATTCTCTCAGCTGCCCTCTCCCTATAAGGTTCTACGACTCCATGAAAGGATGGATCACCCAAGATGATTTGCCACAGGCTGGCCCTATGTACAAGAATCTGCACCTAGGGGATTTCCAGGCAAAGGTTGTGTTTCCAGTTCTCCAAAGCAAGTGGTTGAAAAATGAGTATTATTCAACTTACAAGTTCCCTCGTCACAATGCCAAACAACCAGATTCACTAATTAGTTTTTTTCCTCTAAACAATTTGACTTAGGATATTAATTTTGCCAGGAATTTCACTGATTAGAAGTCAGCCAGATCAAGTTGTTTGTTAATAAGTAGACATAGGGACAAAAGTCTTGAAGAGTCCAATAGGCTCCATTTTAATAAGTTTTCCTGGAAATCTGAACTTGCATACAAACTTTTCAAACAAGAGAAGTTACAAGATGGTTTCTTTCATTACAAAAGGACCCTTCATTTTTCAAAAGTATCCATCTAGCTGAGTGTACTGAAATAGAATTCTATTTAGGATTAAGTGTATTGCACTGAGTACAATTTTCATAAAAATCGAATAATAAATTTTCTCTTCCCAGCACTTACTTTAGACAGAAAATATTATTGCTAACATTAAATATTAAAGTTTAAATATTTGTGAACATTGTTTACAAAAATAACATTCAAAATGTTATTTGCTTCTTTTTGACACTTTGTTTGACTTAAGGAAGGTAGTGCGGTACTGTCTTGGTGATGGCCTGATGGTTCAAATAAGTAGGCTTCCCATAAGCCTGGTGAATGAAGAGACGAAATCAGATAAATCCTGTTCTACTCATAATTTTATTTAAAATAAAAAACTTTTAATTATATATAAAATTTAAAAACATTGTTATATTAAATAATTTTATTATAAGTAATCATCAATTATTATATACTTATTACATATAATATATATAATTATATTAAGTAATCATAAATAGTAACCAGTACTACTAATCACTTTTTAAAAATTATATACAATTGGAACAAAATTTAAAGAAATACAAACAATATTTACAAGGTCATTACTTTATTTTAAGCCTCAGTTTCCTCACTGAAATATGAAAGGGTAGAGCAAGATGATCTCCAGTGTCTAAATCTATGATCTTAGCATTGGTGTACTACTCGGGAGTTCAATTAGAGGATTAGAAATCAGGAAAAGGTGAGATCTGTGTATGCATCATGGAAAGAGTATGAACAGAAAGTCAGAAAACCTGGGTTTTAACTATCACTAATTCTATGTGTGACCTTGAGTAAGGCACTTTATTTTTCTGAGGCTCAGCTTTCTCATCAGCAAAATGTGGGATCTGGATTATTTGGAAATCCTACTTACCTCTGAGATTTTGTGGCATGCCGGCCCAGTAAATGTGACATCACAACACAATATCAATATATAAAGAATCAGCAACACTTATAGGAGTTCACAGAATTTTCTCAAAAGTCAAAAGGAAGTTGCCTGGGCTTAGAGAAAGACAGAGTCCTCATGGGTGTCCCTGATGGCAAGGGAGAATCAGAGAAAGCCTCTGAGTTCTAAGCCAATTCAACAAAGAAGTCGACACCAGGAAAACTCATTCAGAACTGCAGGGAGGTTGTAATTAGACTTTTGAATCTCTTGCTATCATCAAAGTAGCAACTTAAAAAAAAAAACAGCTCGCTTAAAAGCAGCTCTTGGAAGCCACTGAGGTAGACAGAGGAGGAAGAGAAGACTGTCCCAGCCCCTGGAGAGAGCTGATGGTTTTGCTGACATCCCCTTCCAGCTAGCTCACTCAGGGCAAAAAACACCCCCAAAACTCACCAGCATTCCAGGAGGAAAAGACACCCCCCCTACCCACCCACACACCAACTTTTGATTATGTTTTATTCTAATTTAATTTTAATTTGCAGTTACTTTCCCATATCCCAATAAAGCAATCAAATGAAAGATTACAACCCACAGGAAATTAATTGCAAAACAGCTAGCATGGGATATGGGATTCCCTTCAGGGAGGCTAAGCCACAGTGATTCTCAGTTTAGTTTGGTAGGCGGTCTAGGAGAATTCAAAGTAATCACTGTCGATCATTCTAGACCAGGTCAATCTTATCTGCCCTAAGCTCTGGCAAGCATTGTTAACTACCTGCTTCCAAACCGCAGAAGCCATCAGACTCCTCAGACTGAAAATCTGTATCATAGCATCTCTGGGGCAAAAAGACCTCCCACATTACATTTTAATTTGTCTCACACATTTGGAGTTATGACAAGAGTTTCTTGGGGGTAGTTTTTACTGTCGTCTCCTTTGGAGGAAGGTTCAAAGCCAAGGAAGCCTGGGTTCAAGTCCCATCTCTGACACACGCTGGCTATTACTTTTGGCAAAGTGTTCTCAATGCTCCGGGCAATTCTTTGTAAGTTACAGAAAAGGTGCCAACCTGCATTGTTAATGGGAGTTTCCTCACCTAGGAGATCTTTACGCTGATGCAATTACATGTCCAGTCCCCAGCCTTCTAACTTTTTTAGAACAATAATAAGAAAGGCGAAGTTATTTGCTGTCAGACAAAGACATGAATATCCTACTAAGTGTTTCTATTTGTAGCAACCAATCTAATTTAGAAATCTATTAGGAATTAGAAATCTAATTTAGACTTATCAGTGTGAGTGTCCTACCCACTGGTGCAGATTACTATTCATCCCTCCCATGCAGATCTTATCAATAACCTCCCGTAAGTCTGCTATGGGGGTACATGCAAAATGCTGGTGGAGAGCTTTCCTCATGTTCTCTTCACATTGCATTGAGAACACACAGACTCTGGGCTAGTTAGGCCTCCTTCTTACTATGTGACCGCTCCATTTATTCCCAGCCATGTGTTTCTCTGATATTGTCTTTTACACTGTGTTTCCTATATAATTTATTTGTGTTGTATTATAGCCTACTCAATCATGCCTACCATATGCCTCTCCATTGCCCTTAGACCGACCCTTAGTATCAGTTCTCTGAAAGCTGGATTTCCAAATATCACAGCCAGACAATGTCACTGGGAAGAATTGTGTTGATCTGATGACCTCATGACTCAAATAAATCTGCACTCTCCAAAATGATCAGTCATCTCTTTTCTCAGTCCTGTCTGCTACATTTGACAATGATGATCACCAATCGCTATCATCTCCTGAACACTCTCTCCTCTCTGTATTTTAGTAACACTATTTTCTAACTATCAGCTCTATGTAGGTAACCCCTATATCTAAATATGCAGTCTCAGGACCTCTCCAAGCTTCAATCACATTGTCCCAATCATCTATTGGATACTTCAAAAGGATATCCCTGGGGATGTCATAAAACCAACCTAAGACTAAACTCATTCCCCAATTCCCAACGTCAATTCTCCCCTCTTGCAAACTTTCCTATTTCTATTGAAGGTACCACCTCTTGTCTCGGTATTGTCGCCATGACAGTCTCTCTTCAGTGCACTCTCACTCATGTCCAGGTTCCATTGCTACTTCTTCTGCTCACCACCAAAAGGGCAAAACTTTCATTTCTTTGTAGCAGTTCCTCGCCATCATTCAAGGAGATCTGGGTACCCCTTTCTCCAAGACTATGGAGTATCCTTCTAGTGTTCTCAGGTTAATAACCTCAGAATTATCCAGTAGGCCCTATTCTCATTCATCCCATATATTCAGTAAGTTGTCAAGTCTACCGCCATAGCATCTCTTGCCTCTGGCCCCTTCTCTTGACTGATATAAATGCTACTTTAGTCTAGGCCCTCATCACCTTTCATCTGAATTATTACAATGGCCTCTTAATTGGTCTCCCTGCATCATCTCTCTCCTTTCCCGCCCATTTGAAATACAGCTGCCAAAGTGGTTTTCCATAAATGCTTTCATAGATTAAAACTACATTGAAATTTTAGGAATATCCTGTAAAAAAATGTGCATGCACATATACATGTATGTCTATGCACACAATATACATATATACACACATAAATATACATAAACATGTATATGCATATATGTGTACACACATATGCACACATACATCTTAATTGAATATAGAAAATGGATGATGAGTTGGGCCCAGAGTTTGACAGAAGGTGAAGAGAGGGCTGTATTGCTTTTGGGAAATTGCAAAATTTGGGGTTTTATAAAGAATTATCTCAAGCTTCTCCCTTAAAGATCCAACATTTTGTAAATTTTATTTTTTATATCATTAGATATTTCCCAATTACATGCGAAGAATTTTTAACAATGATTTTTTTTAAATTTGAGCTTCAAATGCTCTTTCCCTCCTGCCCTGTCTTCCCCAAAAGGCAAGCAATTTGATTTCAATTATATATGTAAGGTCATGCAAAACATATTTCCATGTAAGTCAGCTTACAAAAGGAAACACAGAAAATCCCAAGAAAAATAAAGTTTTAAAAACGTTTCAATTTGCATTCAGAATTCATCAGTTCTCTCTCTGGAGAGGGACAGTATTTTTTATCATGGGGCCTTTGGAATTATCTTAGATTGTTATAGAATAGACAAGGCTCTTCCTCTGATTGTCCTTACAATATTCCTGTTACTGTGTACAGTGTTGTCCTGGTTCTGCTCACTTCAGTTTGCATCAATTCATATAAGTCTTCCCAGGTTTTTCTGAAACCATCCAGCCTGTCATTTCTTCTAACACAATAGTATTCCATCACAATCATATACCACAACTTGTTCAGCCATTCCCCAGTTGAAGGACATTCCCTCAAAATTTAATTCTTTGCCATCACAAAAAGAGTCACTATTTTATTTTCCTCCAAATTTATTTGTCTTCAATTATCTTCTTTTTAAATTAATTTATTTGTTTTCAGTTTTTTACAATCACTTCCATAAGTCTTAGATTTTTCTCCCCTTCCCTTGATTCCCCTTCCCCAAGATGTATGGGTTCTACACATGCATTCTTATTAAACACATTTTCACATTAGTCATGTTGCATAGAAGAATTAAACGGAAAGGGAGAAAGCACGAGTAAATCTAAACAAAACCAAATATAAAAAGAGAAAATAGTCTGCTTCATTCTGTGTTCTGACTCTAACAGCTCTTTCTCTGGATTTGGATGGCATTTTGTATCATGAGTTCCTTGGAAATGCACCCTGTGGCTGTTACTGTATATAATGTTTTCCTGGTCCTGATCACTTCACT
The DNA here is from genome assembly GCA_028658325.1 of Potorous gilbertii. Taxonomy (NCBI): domain Eukaryota; kingdom Metazoa; phylum Chordata; class Mammalia; order Diprotodontia; family Potoroidae; genus Potorous; species Potorous gilbertii. The sequence goes on from CM053769.1 coordinate 116,964,898, forward strand.
CAGCATCAGTTCATAAAAGTCTGTCTAGGTATATCTGAAGTCTGCTTGTTTGTCATTTTTTATAGCACAATAGTATTCCATTACATTCATATACCACAGCTTGTTCAGTCATTCCCGATAGATGGGCATCCCCTCAAAATCCAATTCATTGTCATCACAAAAAGAGCCACTATGAATTTTTTGTACATAGTGGTCCTCTTTCTTTTTCTTTGATCTCCTTGTGATACAGGTCTAGTAGTGGTATTGCTAGATCAAAGGAGATGCACAGTTTTATAGCCCTTGGGCATACCTCCAAATTGTTCTCCAGAATGGTTGGATTAGTTCACAACTCTATTAACAGTGTTAGTGTCTTACTTTTTTCTTATCCCCTCCAAAATTTGTCATTTTCCTTTTCTATCATGTTAGCCAATCTGACATATGTGAAGTGGTACCCCAGAGTTGTTTTAATTTGCATTTCTCTAACCAGAAGTGACTTAGAGCATCTTTTAAAATGTGATAATTGATAGCTTTTATTTCTTCTTCTTAATATTCTTTTACCATTTATCAAAGGAGAGTGGCTCTTATTTTTATAAATTTGGCTCAGTTCCCTAAATATTTGAGAAATTGAGGAAGCATGGAAAAATGGCTCCATCAGATCTGTGGATAAGGGGAGAGTTTATGACCAAACAAGATATAAGAAATAAAGATACAAGAAATAAAATAGATGATTTTGAAATGAGAAACTTGCTGCAAAATTCCCCCTCCCCAGTTTCCTGTCTTCTTTCTAGTTTTGGCTACATTGGTTTTGTTTGTACAAAAGGTTAATTTCATATACTCAGAATTCTCTATTTTATTTCTCACAAGCCTTTCTATCTTTTGTTCAGGCATAACTCTTACCTTTCTCATAGATCTGACAGGAACATTTTTCCATGCTTTCCTAATTTACTTATGATATTACCCTTTATGTCTAAATCATTTATCCATTTTTACTTTCTCTTGGTATATTGTGTAAGTATTGTTCTGTGCATCATTTCTGCCAAATTGCATTCTAGTTCTCCCAGAAATTTTTATCAAATGTTGAGTTTTTACCCCCAAAGCTTGGCTCTTGGGGTTTATTAAACACTAGATTACTATAATCATTTATTACTGTGTATTATGTACCTTATCTATTCTACTGAACATTCAGTCTGCTTCTTAGCTAGTACCAGATTGTTTTGATGATTAGCACTTTATAATAGAGCTTGAAATTTGGTACTGTTGGGCCACTTTCCTTCACATGTCTTTTCATTGATTCCTTTGACAATCTTGACCTTGGCGTTCTTCTAGATGAAATTTGTTATTGTTTTTTCTAGCTCTATAAAATAATTCTTTGGTAGTTTGATTGTTATGGCACTGAATACATAAATTAACTTAGGTAGAATTGTCATTTTTACTATATTGGCTCAGCTTACCCATGAATAAATTAATATTTATACAATTGTTTAAATATGCTTTATTTGTGTAAAGGGTTTTGTAAATGTGTTCATATGGTCCCTGGGTTTGTCTTGGCAGGTAGGGTATATTTTCTTTTTTTTGAAAATATTATCTATGTTTTATTGTTTTGGGGTTTTTTTGTAAAACCTTTCCCAGTCGCTTTTTAAATTAATTTTTTTATTTTTATTTTTGAACATTCACTTTCATAAGTTTTAAATTTTCTCCTCCTCCCTCCCCAAGACAACCTGCATTCCAATAAAGGCTCCACATATGCACTCCTATTAAACATATTTTCACATTAGTCATGTTGTATAGAAGAATTATAAGAAATGAGAGAAACCATGAGAAAGAAAAAACAAAGCAAAAAAGAAAAGAAAATAGTCTACTTTGCTCTACATTCAGACTCCATAGTTCTTTCTCTGGATGTGGATGGCATTTTCCATCATGAGTCCTTTGGAATTGTTTTAGGTCCTTGTGTTGCTGAGAAGGGCTAAGTCTATCAAAGTCAGTCATCACACACCTTGGCTGTTACTATGTACAATGTTCTCCTGGTTCTGCTCCCCTCACTCAGCACCAGTTCATATAAATCTTTCCAGGTTTTCCTGAAGTCTGCCTGTTCATCATTTCTTATAGCACAATAGTATTCCATTACATTCATATACCACAACTTATTCAGCCATTCCCCAATTGATGGACATCCCTTCAATTGCTAGTTCTCGACCACCACAAAAAGAGCTGCTGTAAATATTTTATGTGGATCCTTTTCCCATTTTTATGGTCTCTGGAATACAGCCCTAGAAGTAGTATTACTGGGTCAGAGGGTATGCACATTTTTATAGCCCTTTGGGCATAGTTACAAATTGCTCTCCAGAATGGTTTATCAGCTCCACCAACAATGAATTGGTGTTCCAACTTTCCCACATCTTCTCCAACATTTATCATTTTTCTGTTTTGTCACATTAGCCAATCTGATAGTGAGATGTAGTACCTCAGAGTTGTTTTGATTTGCATCTCTCTAATCAAGAGTGATTTGGAGCATTTTTTCCTAAGATTATAGATAGCTTTAATTTCTTCCTCTGAAAACTACCTGTTCATGTCCTTTAACTATTTATCTATTGGGAAATGACTTGTATTCTTGTAAATTTGATTCAGTTCTCTATATATTTTAGAAATTAAGCCTTTATCAGAGACTCTAGTAAAAATTCTTTCCCAGTTTTCTGCTTCCCTCCTAATCTTGGTTGCATTGACTTTGTACAAAGACTTTTCAACTTAACGTAATCAAAATTATTCATTTTGCATTTCATAATGTTCTCTATCTCTTGTTTGGTCGTAAATTCCTCTGTTCTCCTTAAATATGACAGATAAGGTATTCTTTGCTCCCCTAATTTGTTTATAGTATCAGCCTTTATATCTAAATCATGTACCCATTTGGACTTTTTTTTGGTATATAGTGTCAGATATTGGTCTATGCCCAGTTTCTGCCAGTTTTCCCAGCAGTTTTTATCAAATAGTGAGTTCTTATCCCAGAGGCTGAAGTCTTTGGATTTATCAAACAGAAGATGATACAATCATTGACTGTGTCTTGTGCACCTAGACTATTCCATTGATCTACCCCTCTATTTTTCAACAATAGTGGTTTTGATGATTGCTCCTTTATAATACAATTTAAGATCTAGTATGGCTAGGGCACCTTCCCTACCATTTCTTTTCATTAATTTCCTTGATATGCTGAAACTTTTGTTCTTCCATATGAATTTTGATATTTTTTCTAGCTCTAGAAAATAATTTTTGATAGTTTCATTGGTATGGCACTGAATAAGAGAATTAATTTAGATAGAATTGTCATTTCTATTATGTTACCGTAAGCAACTGATGCTTTTCCATTTTTTTAGATCTCTTTGCTTATATTTTCAAATTGTTTATAGAGTATTGGGATTGCTCCTTAAATATTTGGTAGAATTCACTTGTAAATCCATCTGATTCTGGGAAATTTTTTCTTAGGGAGCTCATTGATGGCTTGTTCAATTTCTTTTGATAAGATGGAACTATTTAAGTATTCCTTTTCCTCTTCTGATAATCTGAGGTTTTTTTAATATTCATCCATTTCACTTAGATTGTCAGTTTTACTAGCATATAATTGGGTAAAATAATTCCTGATAATGGCTTAAATTTCATCTCCATTAGTGGTGAATTCACCCTTCTTATCTTTGACATTAGTAATTTGCTTTGCTTTTTAAAAAAATCAAATTTACCAATAGTTTATTTATTTTATTGATTTTTTTCCATAAAACCAGCTCCTAGTTTTATTTATCAATTCAGTTTTTAAAATTTTCAACCTTATTAATCTCTCCTTTGATTTTTTTCAGGATTTCCATTTTGGTGTTTAAATGGAAATTTTCAATTTGTTCTTTTTAAAGTTTTTTTTAGTTATATGCTCAATTCATTGACCTGGTCTTTCTTTTATGATATACCCATTTAGAAATATAAAATTCCTCTAAGCACTGCTTTGTCTGCATCCTACAAATTTTAGAACATTGTCTCATTGTCATCATTTTCTTTAATGAAATTATTGATCGTTTCTATAATTTTTTTGAGCTACTCATTGTTTAGGATTAGATTATTTAGTTTCAAATTAGTTTTTAATCTATGCTTCCATGGTAGTTTTTATTGCATTATAGTCTCAAAAAGATGCATTTAATATTTCTATTTTTCTGCATTTAGTTGTTAAGTTTTTATGCTCTAATATACTCCAAAATTTTAAGGTGTCATGTATAGCTTCTTTCTATTTCCACGTAGTTTTCTCCAGAGATCTATCATATTTAGCTTTTCTAAGATTCTATTCACTTCCTTGACCTCTTATGTATTTTATGGTTAGATTTATCTACCTCTGAGAAGAGAAAGTTAAGATCCCCTACTAGTACAGTTTTACTGCCTGTTTCTTCCTATAACTCATTTAACTTTTCTTTTAAGAATTTAGATGCTATGCTATTTGGTGCATATATATTTAGTATATACCCTGATTTCTTGATAGCAAATGACTTTCTTCATATTCTTCCTAGTTGTCTGATGTGTATAGGATGGAGTTGGGGTTGTCTTGGAAAGAGAATTACAGAGTTGAGAGAATCCTGTGCTTGACTATTTGTACTCTGAGCCTGCAGATATCTGCACTACCTTGGGGAAAGGACCACTCAGATTCCTTTGAGTGACAGTGATAAACAAGTACAAAGAAAGGAAGCTTTGCTCCTCTAACAGTGAATTGAAGAAGGAGCAATAGACATGAGGAGGACAGTTGTCTGTGCTGAAATGGGCTGAAAACCATCACGTGATTTAGCACATCTTGTTAGCCTAATAAATTTTAAGTCCTCATTACTCTTCCCTTAGGACAATTAGGTAGCCCAGTAGATAAAGTGACTGCCCCTAGAGGTAGGAAGACCTCAGTTCAAATCTGTCTTCAGATATTTACTAGTTGTGTGACCCTAGAGAAGTCACTTGACTCTATTTGCTTCAGTTTACTCAAATGTAAAATGAGCTGGAGAAGACAACAGCAAACTATACAAGTATCTTTGTCAAGAAAACTTCAAATGTGATCATGAAGAGTTAGACACAACTGAAAATATCCAAACACTCCTTTCCTTCTTTCAACCAATTAGACAACAGTCATTCAACAAGCGTTAGATGACCATGGGTTAGTGATTCCTTCTGTATTGAAGTGAAGAGAGATTCTGACATACCTAAAGTCACATGGCTAGTAATAACAACAGCAGCAACAATAAATAACCAAGATTTATATAGCACTTTAAGGTTTGCAATCACTTTACATAGGTTAATGAATTTCATTTTATTCCACGGAAAAATCAATATTAGTTTTTGAGTCCTCCTTGTAATATCATACTCTGCTTCTGATTAATGCCTTCTCTACAGTATTGTCTCTGTGGGAGCATACCAAAACTAAAGGTACTAAAAAACAAGGAGTTCTCTTTTTTTGTAAAATTTTATTTTAAGTTAAAATAATTTTTTCAATTAACAAGCATTTTTTATTTTCCTTCCCTCTCCCATACTTTGAAAAAGAAAAAAAATGAAATACATAGTGAAGTAAAAGAAATTTCCATGTTGGGCATGTCCAAAAATGTTTGTGTCAGTCTTCAGTAGGTAAGACACTTTTGAAAGTTACATGTAGAATTTATTATATACTTAAAAAAACAAGCTGTATATAATGAAGAATCATTTTCATATATAAGGAAAGAAAAAATAAAGATGATATTGAGCATCCAACTGTTGCTTCTATAAGAACCTTAATTCCTTTTCAGGGTAACTTTCAAAGAAAACAATAAAGAACTCTGGGGTAATTTTTTTCCTCTTAAAATATTTAATTGAATTTTTTTTACATCATTGTCACTTTCCAATGATTTCCTGATCCCTCCCGCCAATAAAATCTGCTTTATAACAAATGTAGTCAAGATAGACAGATAAAACATTTATTAATCATTTGCTATGAGCCAGG